>JARQOC010000002.1:109811336-110438093 GCA_033576535.1 Allobates femoralis
CGGGCCCTGTGCCTGGCCCCCCCTCACCTCCTGCGGCGGGCTGCACACTTCCGTGCACCCGCTGCTGCTGCCGCCGCCGCCGCTGCTGCAGCTCCTCCTTCTCTGCCTGGCCCGCCGGTCTGTGGCCCCGCCTCCTCTCCCGGCCTCCTCCTGCTCATCGGTGGAACGAGGGAGGTAAGTATGTATGTGTATGTATGCATGTATGTGTATGTATGCATGCATGTGTATGTATGCATGCATGTGTATGTATGCATGCATGTGTGTATGCATGCATGTGTGTGTATGCATGCATGTGTGTGTATGCATGCATGTGTATGTATGCATGTGTATGTATGCATGCATGTGTATGTATGCATGCATGTGTGTGTATGCATGCATGTGTGTGTATGCATGTGTATGTATGCATGCATGTGTATGTATGCATGCATGCATGTATGTGTATGTATGTATATCTATGTATGTATGTGTATGTATCTATGTATGTATGTATGTATGTGTATGTATGTGTGTATGTATGTATGTATGTATGTATGTGTATGTTTGTATCTATGTATGTGTATGTATGTATGTATGTGTATGTATCTATGTATGTATGTATGTATGAATGAATGAATGAATTGATGGTGGGTGAATGGATAGGGGGTGCATGCGTGGACGTGAGCGTACATGAGCGTGCGTGGACGTGAGTGTGCGTAGACGTGTGCGTGCGTAGACATGTGCGTGTGTGGACATGTGTGTGGACGTGTGCGTGCATAGATGTGTGTGTGCATAGACGTGTGCATGCGTGGATGTGTGCATAGATGGATGTGTGCGTAGACGTGTGCGTGTGTGGACATGTGTGTGGACGTGTGCGTGCATAGATGTGTGTGTGCATAGACGTGTGCGTGCGTGGATGATGGGTGCATAGGTGGATGGATGGGTGCAACAAGGGATCAAGTGTCCTCTTGTTGTAGTCTCTGGGATCATAGTCATGGTGCACTGTATGACAGATCATTGTCATACAGTGCACCATTACTCTGACCCCAGAGACTGTAAGAAGAGGACACTTCATCCCTTGCTGCAGTCTCTGTATTGACCAGAGGCGATCGAGCGTCGTGGGACCTTCGTTGTGGACTACGTCGGAGGCGATCGTGCGTCATGGGACCTTCGTTGTGGACTACGTCATAGGCGATCGAGCGTCGTGGGACCTTCGTTGTGGACTACGTCGGATCTTTATAATAAAGATGGAGTCCGAATTTTGTTTGTGTTTTTTTTTTCAAATAAAAAGATTTTTCTCTGTGTGTATTTTTCTGACTATTTACCAGAGATTCCTAATGGCGGGTCTAACATTGGCCCTATATTATGAATCTCGGGCTTAGTGCCAGCTGACAATAAAAAGCTGGCATTAAGCCCTTTATTACCCAGTTTGCCACCGGCACCAGGGCAACTGGAAGAGTCTGGGTACAGCGCCAGAAAATGGCGCTTCAATGAATGCGCCATTTTCTGGGGCGGCTGCGGGCTGCAATTCGCAGCATGGGGGGCCCAGAACGCTTGGGCCTCTCCATGCTGCGGATTCCAGCCCCCAGCTGCCTAGTTGTACCTGGCTGGACCAAAAATATGGCGGAGCCCCATGTCATTTTTTTTCTAAAATTAGTTCTAGAAGAAAAAAAAGATCTTTGCTGTATTTTTGGTGGCCAGCCAGGTACAACAAGGCAGCTGGGGGTTGGTGGCAATCCGTAGCTGCCAAGTTGTACCTGGCTGGACCAAAAATATGGCGGAGCCCCACGCCATTTTTTTTCTAGAATTAGTCCTAAAATAAAAATGGGCTTTGCTGTATTTTTGGTTGCCAGCCAGGTACAATGAGGCAGCTGGGGGTTGCTGGCAGTCCGTAGCTGCCAAGTTGTACCTGGCTGGACCAAAAATATGGCGGAGCCCTACGCCATTTTTTTTCTAAAATTAGTCCTAGAAAAAAAAAAATGGGCTTCGCTGTATTTAGATGCATAGTGAACACTTTGAACCCCCAGGTGCTTCACAAATTGATCCGTAAAAATGAAAAAAGAAAATTTGTGTGAAAACAAATGTACTTTTTCCTTCTTACGGATCAATTTGTGAAGCACCTGGGGGATCAAAGTGCTCACTATGCATCTAGATGCATTCCTTGGGGGGTCTAGTTTCCAAAATGGGGTCATTTGTTGGGGAGCTCCAATGTTTGGGCACACGGGCTCTCCATACACGACATGGTGTCCGCTAATGATTCCAATAGTTAGCGTACACAATGTCGCGTATGGAGAGCCCCTGTGTGCCTAAACATTGGAGCTCCCCTACAAGTGACCCCATTTTGGAAACTAGACCCCCCAAGGAACATATCTAGATGCATAGTGAGCACTTTGAACCCCCAGGTGCTTCACAAATTGATCCGTAAAATGAAAAAAGAAAATTTGTGTGAAAACAAATGTACTTTTTCCTTCTTACGGATCAATTTGTGAAGCACCTGGGGGTTCAAAGTGCTCACTATGCATCTAAATACATACCTTGGGGGGTCTAGTTTCCAAAATGAGGTCACTTGTGGGGTAGCTCAAATGTTTGGGTACACATGGGCTCTCCATACGCGACATGGTGTCCGCTAACAATTCCAATAGTTAGCGGACACCATGTCGCGTATGGAGAGCCCCTGTGTGCCTAAACATTGGAGCTCCCCCACAAGTGACCCCATTTTGGAAACTAGACCTCCCAGGGAACGTATCTAGATTGGTTGTGAACATTTTGAACCCCCAGGTGCTTCACAAATTCATCTGTAAAATTGAATAAGTACTTTTTTTCCACAAAAAAATTCTTTTTTTATTTTTACAGATTATTTTGTGAAGCACCGGGGTGTTCAAAATGCTCACCACCCATCTAGCTAAGTTCCCTGGGGGGTCTAGTTTCCAAAATGGGGTCACTTGTGGGGGAGCTACAATGTTTAGGCACACAGGGGCTCTCCAAACGCGACATGGTGTCCGCTAACAATTGGAGCTAATTTTTCAGTCAAATTGTTAGCGGACACTATGTCGCGTTTGGAGAGCCCCTGTGTGCCTAAACATTGGAGCTCCCTCACAAGTGACCCCATTTTGGAAACTAGAGCCCCCAGGGAACTTATATAGATGTGTGGTGAGCATTTTGAACCCCCAGGTGCTTCACAAATTCATCCGTAAAAATGAAAAAGTACTTTTTTTTCCATAAACATTTTCTTTTTTCATTTTTACAGATTAATTTGTGAAGCACTAGGGTATTCAAAATGCTCACCACCCATCTAGATAAGTTCCCTGGGGGGTCTAGTTTCCAAAATGGGGTCACTTGTGGGGGAGCTCCAATGTGTAGGCACACAGGGGCTCTCCAAATGCAACATAGTGTCCGCTAACAATTTGACTGAAAAATCAGCTCAAATTGTTAGCGGACACCATGTCGCGTTTGGAGAGCCCCTGTGTGCCTACACATTGGAGCTCCCCCACAAGTGACCCCATTTTGGAAATTAGACCCCCCAGGGAATTTATCTAGATGGGTGGTGAGCATTTTGAACCCAAAGGTGCTTCACAAATTCATCCGTAAAAATGAAAAAGTACTTTTTTTTCTACAAAAATTTTCTTTTAGCCTAAACTTTTTCATTTTCACATGGGGAACAGGATAAAATGGATGCTAAAAATTGTTGGGCAATTTCTCCTGAGTACATCGATACCTCATATGTGGTCATAAACCACTGTTTGGGCACACAGCAGGGCTCAGAAGGGAAGGAGCGCCATTTGACTTTTTGAACGGAAAATTAGCTCCAAAAGTCAAATTGCCCTCCCTCCCTTCTGAGCCCTGCCGTGTGCCCAAACAGTGGTTTATGACCACATATGAGATATCGGTGTACTCAGGAGAAATTGCCCAACAATTTTTAGGATCCATTTTATCCTGTTGCCCATGTGAAAATGAAAGAATTGAGGCTAAAAGAACATTTTTGTTGGAAAAATTAAAATTACCATTTTTTCCTTCCACTTTGCTTTAGTTCCCGTGAAGCACCTGAAGGGTTAATAATCTTCTTGAATGTAGTTTTGAGTAGCTTGAGGGGTGCAGTTTTTGGAATGGTGTCACTTTTGGGTGTTTTCTGTCATGTAAACCCCTCAAAGGGACTTCAAATGTGATGTGGTCACAAAAAAAAATGGTTTTGTAAATTTTGCTGGAAAAATGAAAAATTGCTGATGAACTTTGAACCCTTATAACGTCCAAACAAAATTTTTTTTTTTTCCCAAAATTGTGCTGATGTAAAGTAGACATGTGGGAAATGTTATTTATTAACTATTTTGTGGCACATACCTCTCTGGTTTAGCAGAATAAAAATTCATAATTTGAAAATTGCAAAATTTTCAAAAATTTTGCCAAATTTTGAATTTTTTCACCAATAATCGCAAAAATTATCGACCTAAATTTAATACTAACATGAAGCCCAATATGTCACGAAAAAACAATCTCAGAATCGCTCGGATCCAATGAAGCGTTCCAGAGATATTACCTCATAAAGGGACACTGGTCAGAATTGACAAAAATGGCCTGGTCATTAGGGTCAAAATAGGCCCTGGGGGTGAAGGGTTAAAGCAGGGGTCCCCAACCTTTTTTGCACCGGGACCGGCTTCATGGAAGATCGTTTTTCCGGGGCCCGGTGGGGCGGGGCTTTTACCTCATGGGGCGGGGATATGGAGAAGGGGTGGAGTTTACCACCCTGTTTCCTCAAAAGATGCGCTACGTCTTATTTTCATATAGTATAGTGCAGCGTCACAGCCCTCCACATTGTATAATGCAGCCTCACAGCCCTCCATATAGTACTATGCAGCGTCACAGCCCTCCATAAAGTATAATGCAACCTCATATCCCTCCATATAATAAAATGCAGCCTCATATCCCTCCATATAATATAATGCAGCTCATATCCCTCCATATAATATAATGTAGTGTCACAGCTCTTCATAGTTTAATGCAGCGTCGCATCCTTCCATATAGCAAATTCCCCCCACACACACACACACACTGCCTCCTGTATAACCCGCGCGCACACACACATTCCCCCTGTACAATCCCCCACACACAGACACACTGCCATCTGAATAACCCCACACACACAGACATTACCCTTTGTATAACCCCTCACACACACTGATCCCTGAATACCCGCCTCACATATTGCCCTACACACACACACACACAGACATACTGACCCCTGAATGCCCCTCCCACACAGACATTGCCCAAGAATGCCCCCCTCTCGCACAGACATTGCCCCAGAATGCTCCCTCACACACATTGCCCCTGAATGCCCCTCTCACACACATTGCCCTTGAATGCCCCCCTCACACACATTGCCCTTGAATGCCCCCTCACACACATTGCCCTTGAATGCCCCCGTTACACACATTGCCCTTGAATGCCCCCTCACACACATTGCCCTTGAATGCCCCCTCACACACATTGCCCTTGAATGCCCCCCTCACACACACATTGCCCCTGAATGCCCCCCCATCGCACACACATTGCCCCTGAATGCCCCCCTCACACACATTGCCCCTGTTTGCCCCCCTCACACATATTGCCCCTGTTTGCCCCCCTCACACACATTGCCCCTGAATGCCACGCCTCACACTTGCCAGCTGATGCTTACCGCTCCTGCCGGCAGCACAGCTAAGCAGCTGAGGAAGAGATGTGGCCGGAGTTTCATATCTCGCGCTATTTCCAGCGCATCACGTGACATGGAAGCTCACGTCACTGCTGCGCTTGGAAATAGCGCGAGATATGAAACTCCGGCCACATCTCTTCCTCAGCTGCTTAGCTGTACGAGGGAAGCTGTTGGCCAATAACAGCGCGGCAGTAGCGGGCCAATCAGGGCATGGCTGCTGCACTGATTGGCCAACAGCTCACCTTCTACGCACGCAGCTGAGGCAGGGGCTTAGAGCAGAGCGGCATAGTGCAGGTGGTGAGGGGCGCAGAGTTCCAAAGGGGGCGGAGAATTCTTGGGGGCAGGGAAGCCGGCAGCTAGCCGCGGACCGGCACAAAGACCCCCACGGCCCGGTCCCGGTCCGCGGACCGGCGGTTGGGGACCCCTGCTTTAAAGCACCACTCCAGTGTTCTGATTTTTTTCACAGCTGGAGAGAGACATTAAAACTAAGTTCCCTAACCTTGTGATATGATCTCCCTTCAGTGGCTTCATCTTCACCTATCTGACTAGTTGGAAATAATGCGTTACATCATAAACACCCAATGCAATTCTATGAGAGCCATAATGAGGATCTGATAGAGATGTATTGATTTGTGACCTTTGTCAGCAGATCACAAATCACAGAGACAGAATAGAGCAGTGACGATAACAGAAGAAGGCGATCACAGATGAGTATGAGAGGGCAGGGGACATACTGTATATTTAAAGCACCACTTTGGTGAAATTTAAAAAAAAATTCCTGGTACTTTACCTGGCTCTTCCCGATGTCATAGGTGCGGTGGCATCAGGGTGATAGAAGGCGTTAATGACAGATGAGTATTGACAGCTTGTCGTTAAGCCCAGATTATTAATGTTCAGGTCTCTATGAGACCAGCCCATTATCAATCCTGTGATGAAATAGTTAAAAAACACAAAGAGAAAAATCCTTTATTTGAAAAAAATAAGACAGACATCCCTCATTTTCCCATTAATTAACTCTACACATACTGTCCAATGATAACAATGATGGTTCTATGAAGCACATGATCCAGGGTGCTCCGTTTGCCTGTCTACTACCGCAGGGCTGGTCTGCACTGAGCAGGGAGACCGGCACCCATCATGCGGTCCTAGTTCCCTGGATCAACGCCCTATCAAAGAATCTAGTATATATAACTGGTAATATTATAGTTTTCAAGAAAGGCATCCAGGCCCTTCTTAAATGTTAGTAGTGAGTCACTCATTACAACATCATGTGGCAGAGAGTTCCATAGTCTAACTGCTCTTACACTATAGAATCCACGTCTGTGATGCCCCCTTGTCCCTGTCTCAGGCCTAAGAGTAAAAAGATCATTAAAAAGGTCTCTGTACTGTCCCCTCATATATTTATACATTATTATAAGATGACCCCTAAGTCTTCATTTTTCCAAACTAAATAACCCCAAGTTTAATAACCTGTCTTGGTATTGCAGACCACTCAGTCCTCTAATAACCTTTGTCGCTCTTCTCTGCACCCGCTCTAGTTCAGCTATGTCTTTCTTATACACCGGAGACCAGAATTGTACACAGTATTCTAAGTGTGGTCGCACTAGTGACTTGTATAGAGGTAAAATTATGTTCTCCTCATGATCATCTATGCTTCTTTTAATGCATCCCATTATTTTATTTGCCTTTGCAGCAGCTGCCTGATACTGGCCACTAAATGTGAGTTTATCATCTACCCATACACCCAGGGGTCTTTTTCAGTGGTAGTTTTGCCCAGTGTTTTACAATTAAGCACATAATTATACATTTTATCTTACATTTATCCCCATTAAAGCTCATTTGCCATTTATCAGCCCAAGCTTCTAGTTTACATAAATCCTCCTGTAATATAAAATTGTCCTCCTCTGTATTGATTACCCTGCATAGTTTAGCGTCATCTGCAAATATTGAGATTCTACTCTGTATGCCCCCTTAAGGTCATTAATAAATATATTAAAAAGAAGTGGGCCTAATACTGACCCCTGTGGTACCCCACTGTTAACAGTGACCCATTCTGAGTGTGTTCCATTAATAACCACCCTTTGTTTCCTATCAGTGAGCCACTTCTTAACCCACTCACACATATTTTCCCCTATCCCATTGCTCTCATTTTATGTATCAACCTTTTGTGTGGCACCGTATCAAAAGCTTTTGAAAAGTCCATATATACCATGTCCACTGCATTTCTTTGGTCCAGTCCAGAACTTACCTCTTTATAGAAGCTTATCAGAGTAGTTTGACAGGAACGGTCCCTCGTAAACGAATGTAGCGGATGGACAAGCAGTGTAATGATTGGCATGAGGTGGAGGCATTGGTGAAGCAGCTGGACAGTAAAATGACCCTGGATGCTGCATTTAGGATGGATTGGAGAGAAGAAACTTTGGCTAGAGGGAGATTGATCAATAAAGAATTGGAGTAGCCAAGACGATAATGAATAAGACTGACAGTGAATGTTTTTGTAGTTTCAAGGGTGAGAAATGGTTAAATTCTGGAGATATTTTTAAGACACAGCACCACAACAACTTGGCAGTACACAGTACAAACTTGAAAATATATTATTCATGAAATAAACAGATGCATTGTGAGGATGTTATAAGCACAAAATAACAAAACACCCAATAGAATGGGCTAGTTTGTTATGGCACAGAATGTGCAAAATATCATCCCTGTGCCTACCAGGATGACAGACCGAAAAGGCTGAGCAAACTAAACCATTTTCCATTACTCTGAGCAGAAAGTAAGAAGTTTCCATAACTACAAGGTCTTGTTTACTCTGATAGATAGGTCAATGTCATTGGGATAACAAGCTACGTAATAGCCTCAATGTAAAGTCTCTACAGCAACCACCAGAAAACTGTTCCCTCAAGTGGATATTTAACACTGATTAAACAGTAGATACACCCTGCCCTTACCGTATGTATTGTAACACGGGGAAAATCAATATTCCGGGAAACAATCCCTACCTAAATATAGCACACAACAAAATGTTGCCATTGCCAGGATGAAATCATTCACTTGAATATACCGGGTACAATAAAAATGCAATAGTCAATCTTCAATTCAATTGGATGAAAGGCATTTTTAGGGTAAAGCTTAATCGTGTACAGGCAGGTGTGTTACATGCCTAATTTTGTAACACACTCCTGATTCATATGGACACTTCAGCCTTCAAAAAAAGTAAAAGCAGGGTTGTCAAAGTCATGCCAATAATCCTACCATGATTTAGCGTGAGAGAGATGTTCTTCAATGATGACGATACTATTCGTCTGGACCATCTGTTCCATCTGTCCAAAAATATAGCACTAATGCTTACAAGTAATTTTTCGGGTCACTAGTTATCATCACGATTCTAATGTGAACCGGAGGGAAAATGTTTCTTTGTCCACCACAGCAAAAAATGTACAAGTGCGGCAAGAAAAACAGAGTAGGTGGAGTGTTTATGAGCACAGACGGTTTACAAGGATTTGTGCTTTTGTTCTATACTATAGAATCTATAGTAATGACATTTGCTCATCAATAACCATCTAATAGAAGGGGTGTAGTGATGGGGGGTACAGAGCTAGGAGACGTAACCGGTCACCGATGCCTCACAGATCCCATAGGCCCCTCTGGCCACTTAAGAAGGACCTGTCACATATCTATTTCCTTTTCATGGTCAAATTGAAAAGAGGAGAAAATAAAACAAAACACAGAAATACGACAGATCCATCACAATAAATCTATCAAACAGATCATAACAAATCATCACTGATGTTAATTGGTCGGTTTATTTGTCAAGGATGCCGTAGAATGGAAAGAATGACATCTGTGATGCATAATACTGTACACCAAGTGACTGTGTCACGTCTGTGTCATGCTTCCTTGCACCGCAGTTCACATTGCTTATATGTTATTATAGTAAAGGTACCTTTACACGCCGCCACAGTGCCTAGCAACAGGTATCTACCGCACGTGCACGCGCACGTTTTTAACGGTGGATACCGATCGCTGATGCCGCATAGACGCCGCCATTGTGTTGTCAACTGAAGGTATCTTTGATCCCGGAAGTCCCGACAGTTCCTGCGGCTTACTTTCTGTTGAATACCTTCCCTGCTTTACACGCCGCTACCACAAAGGAATATGGGCGTACATATTTCGCGCCGCAAGTACATAGGCGTGACAGAGTTGTATATTCCGTGACGCTAATACGCTGATTGGGCAACGCAATAGCATCATGATTGGGCAGCCTGCGCAGGAAGGCTGACTAATACATGCCATTGCAATTGTGTAGTGTGAATGGTCAGCTCTTTAGATATGGCGCCCTGTGCAGGGACAGCCAATCATAACACAGTAGCCCCACCAATGATCACTGATGGGGCGTGGTATCCATGACGCTGTAGCTCGCCCCTGGGAGTTCACTAGGCGACGCAACATTCATGCCTGTGCCACGTTTAGACGCCACTACCATGGCAATTGTGCCTTTGTGTTGCCTTCGGTTTTTGAGCACGGCTCAGCAACAGGTATCTGAGTCAACTGCAGGACACCGGGAGGAACTGCCCTATTTACACGCCGCCATTTCGTAGCAATTTCATGGCAACAGGCACAATTATCCACAGTGCCCGGAAGTTGCTACCTTCCAGTGGTGGCGTGTAAAGGGACCCTAAGACATAACTTTTTCCATTAAGGCACAGAAGAAGTGGCCAATCCCATAAAGGATATGCACATCTAGTGGGGAATTGGTACTTTAAAGGGAATCAGTCCCCAGGTTTTTGCTAACTCATCTGAGCAGCATAATACAGAGACAGAGACCCTAATTCCATTGAAGTGTCACTTACTGGACTGCTTGCTTAAAGGGATCCTGTCACCCCCAAAACACCTCAAAAGCTATTAAAAGCTGTCCCTAGAGCATATTCACACTTACCCTACACTCCTTTTAGCTCCTAAATGCAGCAAGTGAAAATGAAGATAAATGTTATTACACTACCTCATTAGTGATGATAATTAGTGACTATTGTATGCATAGTCACCCTGGCAGGCTTTTCCTCTTCATGATATCACGCCTCAATAGGCGTGATCTTCAAATCAGATTGAAATGCGTGCCTCCCTCTCTTCTATGCAGGCCGGACCGCTGCAGTGGGGCTGGGTGGCGCGCATTTCAATCTGATTTGAAGATCACGCCTATTGAGGCGTGATATCATGAAGAAGGAGAGCCTGCCAGGGTGACTATGCATACCATAGTCACTAATTATCATCACTAATGAGGTAGTGTAATAACATTTATCTTCATTTTCACTAGCTGCATTTAGGAGCTAAAAGGAGTGTAGGGTAAGTGTGAATATGCTCTAGGGACAGCTTTTAATAGCTTTTGAGGTGTTTTGGGGGTGACAGGATCCCTTTAATTTTGATAAAATCTCAGTGTTCTCTGCTGCAGATTTAGCAGTTATTTGAATGTGGAGCTCTATAACCCCACTCACACCACTGATTTGAAGTTTTCAGCCCATATATAATGAAGCTGTCAATCAGTAGTGGGGCGGAGTTATACAGAGCTTATGAATATGCTTGACTATCTGACAGCAGGCCAAGTATCCCACTAATGATAATCTCCAGATGATTAAACAGTGATTTTATCAAGACTATACTGAGCAGTCCAGTAAGTGACACATCGCTGGAATCAGGGCCTCTGTCTCTACATTATGTTGCTCTCACATTAGGTGGCAAATGCCTGGTGACAGTTTCCTTCTAAAGGCATCATCCAGTAGTCGGAAACCCTTCTCAATCATGATAATTCCCCATATAAAATAAAAACAGCTGACCTAGCAATGGCAGCGCTGGTACTCTTGTGATCTTATGTCATATGAGCCCTGCAATCAATCACAGTCTGTTAATGGACCACTTCACTAATAACTTGCTTCAGCCATAACTGACATCTGGAGGAGGTGAGAGAGCAGCAGTAATTCCCCCTGGATGCAAATGTCTGTAGACAGAAGATAGAAGTTAAAGTGTGTGTCTGCAGGGATCACATGGAGGCCTATGCCAATGGAACTGTGCTGGCATCAGAGGTGAGTACAGACTGCTACTATTTTACATGGTGGAATACAGTAATTGAGAAAGGGTTATCAGAATAGTGGACAACCACTTTAAATCATGTGTTGTGGGCTAAAATGTGGGTTTCAATAGCCATATGGCCTTTAAAGCTCTGAATTTTCTTGCTCATTGTTGGCTGCAGAATGAGTTCACTGAGAACTGATCGCTTACGCTGATGGGGAATTTGGAACTTTTCTCTATCTTTGGTAGAACTCCTCTCAGCTGATTTATAACCACAGACGTTAATGACGAACTGAACGTCATAAAACAACTGATAGGACCTCAGTAAAAGACAGAAAACAAAGATTTACAACCTCCACTGTCACAAGGAACTCACTAAGAGATTCTTAGTTAACTCATCCTGCAGCCGGCAGTAGAATGTGCAACACACAGGCTATAAAGGGGAAAAAATCTTTTATTTAAACTCAATTGCAAAAATTGACATAATTTTAACTTTCATTTTTGTTTTATTTCACTGGGCTTTGCAGATGTACCAACATGACAGGGTAGAGAGCTTTCTGTAGGCACCCAGTTGTCATGGCAACCCATTTGCAACCTGCATTTGTGTCATGGGTAGAGGTTGATGGCCATCGAGAGCAGACACCAAGGCAATATTGCATGGTTTAAATACCTTTGTCAGTGATTGACAGTGGCATTTAAAGGAAATCTGTCAGCAGGTTTTGGCAACCTTATCTAAG
Source organism: Allobates femoralis (assembly GCA_033576535.1). NCBI lineage: Eukaryota > Metazoa > Chordata > Amphibia > Anura > Aromobatidae > Allobates > Allobates femoralis. Next base: position 109,823,799 of record JARQOC010000002.1, read on the forward strand.
AGTAGCATGTTGTAGGCAGAGATATTCTGAATCCAATGATGTTTAATTTAGATTACTGGGAGCAGTGGTTCTGTAAAAAAAAAATATTTACTATTAGCATATGGCAGAACTGAGAGAGCTGCCCCCTCCACACCATGCTCCCATAGAGTCACAGTGAGGCGGCAATTAGGGATGGGCGAATCTACTCGTTACTCGAGTAGTAAGGGATTCGCCTGACTCGTTACTGTGCGAGTAATCGCAGGGATTACTCGCACAGTAACGAGTCCGGTCCCCCCCGTCCTAAGTTAGGACTGGGCTGGGGGGAGCGAGCAAAGAGCGAAGGAAGGGAGGGGGGAGAAATGCTCCTTACCTCTCTTCTGGCTGTCTGCTCTGTGCTGGGGGTCCTGCGAGCTGTGGCAGCTCCAGGGTCCTAGAGCCCGCCTGCTCTCCCTGTGTACAGACATGAATGTCTGTGCACATAGATGATGTAGCAGAGCTGAGATTGTTCTCAGTCTGCTCACTCCCTGTACATAGACATGTATATCTATGCACAGGGATGTAGCAGAGTGGACATCGCGTTTTGGACTACGTCGGACGGAAGAGGATTTTTTTAATTAAAGATGGAGTCCCTAATGGCTTTTTTTTTATTTCTAATAAAAAAAAATTTCTCTGTGTTGTGTTTTTTTTAAAACAATTTGATAGAAATTCATGGCGGTCATGTCTAATATTGGCGTGACCGCCATAAATTTCGGGCTTAGGGCCAGCTGATAATACAAAGCTGGCCCTAACCTCTTTATTACCCAGTGAGCCACCCGCCACCAGGGCCGCTGGAAGAGCGGGGTTCAGCGCCAGAGGATGGCGCTTCAATGAACGCGCCATCTTCTGGAGTGGCAGCGGGCTGCAATTTGCAGCGGGGGGTGCCCAGAAAGCTTGGGCCTCCCTCGCTGCGGATTCCAGCCCCCAGCTGCTTAGCTGTACCTGGCTGGACACAGAAATTGCGCCGAGCTCCACGCATTTTTTTTGTGTTGTGAAAGTATTTGGCCCCCTTGAACTTTTCAACCTTTTGCCACATTTCAGGTTCAAACATAGAGAAAGAAATTCAAATTTTTTTGTGAAGAATCAACAAGTAGGACACAATCCGGAAGTGGAACAAAATTTATTGAATATTTTAAACTTTTTTAACAAATAAAAAACTGAAAAGCAGGGCATGCAATATTATTCGGCCCCTTTACTTTCAGTGCAGCAAACTCACTCCTGAAGTTCAGTGAGGATCTTTGAATGATCCAATGTTGTCCGAAATAACTAGTAATGATAAATAGAATCCACCTGTGTGTAATCAAGTCTCCATATAAATGCACCTGCTCAGTGATAGTCTCAGGGTTCTGTTTCAAGTGCAGAAAGCATCATGAAGACCAAGGAACACACCAGGCAGGTCCGAGATACTGTTGTGGCGAAGTTTACAGCCGGATTTGGATACAAAAAGATTTCCCAAGTTTTAAACATCTCAAGGAGCACTGTGCAAGCAATCATATTGAAATGGAAGGAGTATCAGACCACTGCAAATCTACCAAGACCCAGCCGTCCCTCTAAACTTTCATCTCGAACAAGGACAAGACTGATCAGAGATGCAGCCAAAAGGCCCATGATCACTCTGGATGAACTGCAGAGATCTACAGCTGAGGTGGGAGAGTCTGTCCATAGGACAACAATCAGTCGTACACTGCACAAATCTGGCCTTTATGGAAGAGTGGCAAGAAAAAAGCCATTTCTCAAAGATATACAAAAAAAGTCTCGTTTGAAGTTTGCCACAAGCCACCTGGGAGACACAGCAAAGATGTGGAATAAGGTGCTCTGGTCAGATGAAACCAAAATCGAACTTTTTGGCCACAATGCAAAACAAAATGTTTGGCATAAAAGCAACACATCTCATCACCCTCAAAACACCATCCCCACTGTCAAACATGGTGGTGGCAGCATCATGGTTTGGGCCTGCTTTTCTTCAGCAGGGACAGGGAAGCTGGTTAAAATTGATGGGAAGATGGACAGAGCCAAATACAGGACCATTCTGGAAGAAAACCTGTTGGAGTCTGCAAAAGACCTGACACTGGGATGGAGATTTATCTTCCAACAAGACAATGATACCAAACATAAAGCAAAATCTACAATGGAAAGGTTCAAAAATAACCGTCTCCAGGTGTTAGAATGGCCAAGTCACAGTCCAGACCTGAATCCAATCGAGAATCTGTGGATTACTCACCTCACTGAGTTCCAGCTGTTTTGCCAGGAAGAATGGGCAAGAATTTCAGTCTCTCGATGTGCAAAACTGATAGAGACATAGCCCAAGCAACTGTAGCTGTAATCGCAGCAAAATGTGGTGCTACAAAGTATTAACTCAAGGGAGCTGAATAATATTGCATGCCCCACTTTTCAGTTTTTTATTTGTTAAAAAAGTTTAAAATATTCAATAAATTTCGTTCCACTTCACGATTGTGTCTCAATTGTTGTTGATTCTTCACAAAAAAAAATTAATTTGTATCTTTATGTCTGAAGCCTGAAATGTGGTAAAAGGTTGAAAAGTTCAAGGGGGCCAAATACTTTCACAAGGCACTGTATACACAGGAACAAGTGCCTCATCCATTACCAGATGACTGGGTAGAGAAGGATCAGAAAGCCCAAAGCACTATCTCCCTCAGTGTAGGTGATGATCAGATTGTGCATATATGCAAGTGTGCAACTGCAAAGGAGATGTGGGATGAGTTACAGAAAGTATATGAAAGATCAAATCTTAGCAATAAGCTTTATCTAATGAGAAATCTGTATTAGTCTAAGGCGGCCGTCACACGGTTCAATATTGCGAACGATATCGTTTAAGTGATCTGCTTTTTGATCGCTTAAGCGATATCGTTTGTGCATCGCTACGTGCGATCAAGCGATTTACAATGTAAAATCGCTTGATCGTTACATCGCAGATATGGGAGCCGGAGCTTATATCAAGCGATCAACGCATGTTCAATCTGCTTCATCGTGGTGTGTGACACCACGATGAACGATCTCCCAGCGGGAGAGCCTATGCTGGGAGATGGTATCTATGGTAAACGTCGGTACTAAGCCCGCGCGGCGCCTAGTAACCCGATGTGTACCATAGTTACCAGCGATCTCGCTGGCCCACATCGCTGGTGAGTCTGTCTGTGTGACATCTCACCAGCGATGTGAACGATATTGTTAGCGATCGCGCGTGCAAGTGATCGCTTACAATATCGCTCACAATATTGTAGCGTGTGACGGCCGCCTAAGCTAAGTGATGGCCAAAATATGCAGGACTATATAAGAAACACCCTAGAGATTGTGGAGCCTCTCAGGGTTATTGGAGAAGAAATTAAAGACTTTAATGTTGCAGCACTACTGTTAAGTGGTCTTCCAGATAGTTATGACACACTTGTCACTGCATTAGATGCACGACCAGATGATGAGCTCACACTAGAATATGTTAAAGGCAAGATTGTTGATGAATTCAAGCAAAAGATGTAGAATGTAAGCAGCAGTAATGAATCTAAAGCAGAGACAGCATTAAAGACACAGGACTTTCCTAAATATAAGAGCAATCTAAGGGAAACTCGGGAATGTTTTGTCTGTAAAAAGCCCGGCCACCTTAAAGCAAATTGCAGTGTTTGGAAAGCAAGAATGAGTCAGCTTAAAAAGCAGAACAGTGATCAAAGGTTAAAAAAGCTGTAAAGAAAGATTATGCATGTGTTGAAGCTGCATTTAACACCAGTACAGGCTCATCTGCAAAGCACATATGGTGTATAGACTCTGGTGCCAGTAGCTATATGAAAAATGATAAGGACTTCTTCACTGACCTCGATGACAGCAAGTCAGAAAAGGTCATCTTAGCTACTGGTCAATATATGACTTCAGAAGGAGTAGGAGACAGCTACCTCCACTATCCAGTTTCGTCAGCACAAAGCAGAAAAATCCTAGTAAAGGATGTTCTCTATGTTCCCAGTCTTGAAAGCAATTTTCTATCTGAAAAGAAGCTTACGCAAAATGGGAATGTACTCTTAAAGACAACACCTGCATTATATCAAAGCAGGGTCGCACTCTTGCAGAAGGAAAAATCCAAAATGAACTCTATCAGCTAAAATGCAAAGAAAGAGTGTCCAGTGCTAGACAAGATCTGCATAAGAACTGTGTCCATGTATGGCACAGACATCTTGGGCACAGAGACCCAGAAGCAGTAAAGAAGCTAGGTCAACTAGCAAATGGTGTTGAAATCAAGCAATGTAGTCAATTGAGGAAGTGCACTATCTGTCTTAAAGGGAAAATGTCCAGAAAATCCTTTCCTATTGTAAGCAGCACTAGATCTGCACAGCCACTGGATTTGATACACAAAGATGTTTGCAGTCCAATGAGTGTTCAAACTTCAAGCAAGAAGAGATATTTCCTCACAATTATTGATGACTACTCCTGATATACAGTTGCCTACCTGTTTCACAGTAAGGATGAAGTTCCACATAAACTTGAAGAATATCTTGCCGCAGTGTTTAACACATTTGGAAGAATGCCAAAACCCCTGCGTGCAGATAATGGGACTGAATGTACAAGTGGTAAGGTGCAAACCATTTTAAAAAACAATGGAATTGCAGGGTACTATTCCATACAACCCAGAACAGATTGGCATTGCAGAGAGAAAGAACCGCACTCTGTGAAAGTGGAAGAAATATGTTGTTTGATGCCAATCTACCTACAACGTATTGGGGAGAAGCCATCATGATGGCTTGCGATCTTCAAAACAGACTGCCAGGTAAAGCCACAAATAAAACTCCATATGAGCTATGAAACTGTGAGAAGCCTAACCTGAAGCAGCTCAGGATATTTGGAAGCAAAACGTTTGTGTATGTTCCCAAAGAAAAATATTCCAAGTGGGAATCACATGCAAAGCAAGGAGTCCTAGTGGGCTATAGCAAAACTCAAAAGGGATACAGAATCCTGCACCAACAGACCAACACAGTAACAATCAGCAGAGATGTAGTGATTGATGAGAACTCTGTTTCACTCAAATTTCAAGAAGTTACGCCAGTCATTCAAGCAAAGGAGCAAGAAGAAGAATATCAGTCACCAAATCCAGACACTGAAAAAGAAAACAGTGAAGTCTGGATAAGCTCTGAAGCCAGCAACAAAGAAACACAATAACCAAGTCAACTGAGAGTCAGGAGATCAGAAAGACCAAACAAAGGTATCCCAGCTAGACGACTTTCTTATAGGGTCAGAACGCTTCCTGAATCAGAGCCACAGTCATGGTCAGGAAAAAAGAGCCCTCAGAAGCCAAAGATTCGTCAAAACTCCAGCAATGAGAGTTACAGCCAAGCAGTGGGGCACTTCTGTCTATGAGGACAACCAAGGATGTATTGAACTTGGCAGCAGTGAGTGGATCAGTGCAAGGACTAAGCACATCGACGTTAAGCATCACCACTTACGTGAATTAGTGGAGCATGATGTACTAGAATTTGTGTATTGCGAGTCTGACAAGATGTTAGCAGATGGTATGAAAAAACCATTGCCAAGGTCCAAGTTTGAGGACTTCAGAACCGCAATGGGACTAACTGGATAAGTAGTTGTTGAGTGGGGGGTGTTGGAATATGTAAGTGCAACAACTCCAATCCTGTATGTGTGTTATATTGCTAGGATTGTGCATTGTCAGTAAAGTTAGGTTTTTTTAAAAAAAAAGAAGGAAACACTCCAGAGGCTCACACACAGGAAATACCATGTGACTGTCAACAGTTTCCTGTGTCTGTGCATGTGAATAGAAGGCACAGCAGCTTGCTGATGCTGGAAAGGGACATTTAAGAGTATTCCTGTTTCTACAAAGCCTTTCATATCTGTAACTTTTTGTGTTAATTAAAGTTAAATTCTGTTGTCAACACGCTTTCAGTGTATCCTGAATGATCCGCTGCCAACAACTAGCTCTAAGTGGAAATACATTATCCAACAGGCTTTACAGAATAAATATGAATTATCCTAGTGTAATTACATGATAGACTTTGTATATAAAGTAATACGAAATCTTAGGGATGTTTCAAGATCATTTTGTTGATTGTCTATTATAGCGCTGATATCCTATGTTATGAGAAAGTCACATACTATAAGAATAAATTTGCCTTGAAGGCATTGTCCTGTAAATAATGTAAAATAAACATGGTGGTTCTATATTCATCCAGAAAATTGCAACAAGTAATGAGTCAATGAACCAGAACACATCTGTTCATTGTCCACATGAGAACTGGTCTGAAAAAAAAACAACAATTTTATCATTAGCCTTTTTTTCCCTCCATATGAAGTACCATTTTGTGTCTTTTTCTTCATGCTGATTAGACCTTTATCGTGTAGGCTAAGATGCAGGTACACAATGTACTGTGCTGCTAAAAGCCTTGCCTGAGTCATATTAATTAGGATATGAAAGACGGATTAGCAAGCGGAAGAGATCAGAGGGAGAAGACAATACACTCGCCACGTAGTGCTTCCATTTCTGTCACTCTGACTCAGGAATCTGCTACCCTCTCAACCCTTGTTTCATGAAGTGATTATGAATCTCACAAGACAGACAATAGGAATTCTGCCCCTCTGATGTACATTGCACAGTGTCTCTGCCCTCTGATGTACATTGCACAGTGTCTCTGCCCTCTGATGTACATTGCACAGTGTCTCTGCCCTCTGATGTACATTGCACAGTGTCTCTGCTCCTCTGATGTACATTGCACGGTGTCTCTGCCCCTCTGATGTACATTGCAGGTGTATCTGCCCCTCTGATGTACATTGCACAGTGTCTCTGCCCTCTGATGTACATTGCACAGTGTCTCTGCCCCTCTGATGTACATTGCACGGTATATCTGCCCCTCTGATATACATTGCATGGTGTCTCTGCCCCTCTGATGTACATTGCACGGTGTCTCTGCCCCTCTGATGTATATTGCACGGTGTATCTGCCCCTCTGATATACATTGCACGGTGTCTCTGCCCCTCTGATGTACATTGCACGTGTCTCTGCCCCTCTGATGTACATTGCACGGTATCTGCCCCTCTGATGTACATTGCACAGTGTCTCTGCCCTCTGATGTACATTGCAAGTGCTCTGCCCTTATGTACATTGCACTGTCTTGCCTTGATTAGATTGCACGTGTATCTGCCTTGATTATACATTGCACGGTTGTCTTGCCCTCTGATACTTGCACGTTCTGCCTGATGTATTGCACAGTGCTTGCCTCGTGAATTGCATGTCTCTGCCTTATTATGCACAGTGTCTCTGCCTCGAGTAATTGCTCTCTGCCCTGTGTACATTGCACATGTCTGCCTTGATGTCATTGCACGTCTTGCCGTTAGACTTTGTAATTCTATATTGCATACGAATCATGTATTAGTTGATTATATTTTGTATTTACTGCGGTTAGTGCAAATTCTGTATATGCATACAGCTAGAATAGGAATAAGCCTAAAATAGGTTACATAAAGTATAATGTTTTATCTTATAAAACTCTCTCGTACCATGTATGAAGACTTCACCAATTGTCAAGTACATCCATGTTATTGTCTATTTCTGACACTCAGTGGGGCAACGATGTAACCTGTAGCCCAAATGGAGTGTTAAGTATGGCTTCTTCTAAGTGATGTGCTGAGGCTAGCTAAATGGTCGATATTTGACTTTTAGGATGAGCCAGTAAGCCAAACCTCCAAATCCTCAATTTCCCTGAATCTGACTCCAACTCTGACTCCACCAAATTGGACACTTACTCCACGACTCTGACTCCACAGCCCTTGTGGTGCAGTCAGAAAGCTAAACCTCCGAGTCCAACTGTGACACCAACTCCTCAATTTCACTGAATCGACAGTAATGCCTATGATCAATGCTTACACCAATTGCGGTCATTTAACCCCACTGATGCTGCTGTCAATAGTGACAGCGGCATAGGTCTGCTTGTAGAGGGAGGGGGCTCGCGCTCTGCTCCGATCAGCACAACGTGTCAGCAAACGTGTTGTGCCAATGGTCTACATGGTGACCCCGGGCCAAATAATGGTCTTGGGGTCACTCAACTGCCTTGAGCAGGACCTGACACATCTGTTGCCTGTGTGTGAGTCATTAATCCAATGCCTTGCACTGCAAAAGCATTGCAGAGCATCAGCAATTAGGCCAAAGAAAGTTGATGGCCCATCAAAAAAGTAAAGGAAAAGAAAAATGTTAAAAAAATTATAAATATTCAACAAAAAAAAAAATCACAAAATAAAGAACTAAGAATTTTTTTTAAAGAATTATACCAATAAATATATATATGTATGTGAAAATAAACAAAAAAGTTTGGTAGCGCCGCATTCAGATTGATCCACTCTATAAAACTGTCACACTAGTTAATTCCTTCAGTAAAAAAAAAAATAGAAAGCGATCAAAAAATGTTATTTGACCAAAAATTAAAAAAAAGAATAAAAATGTCAACTCATCCGGCAAAAAAAAATCCTCACTTGACTCTATAGGCAGAAATATGGAAATATTATAGCTCTCAAAATATGGAGATGAAAAAACATTTTGTAAAAAAAAACAGATCTTTTTTAGGGTGTGATAGTAGCCAAACATTGAAAAAAATATATATTAATCTGGTATTGCTGTAATCACACCAATTCAAAGAATAAAGTCGACTAATCACTTATACCACATGGTAAATGGAACAATACGTAAATAAATGTGCTGTTTATTTGTTCATCCATTTTTATACTCTATGCTGGGTGTACGTGCAAACCTCTGAAATACATAAATTCAGTTAGAAACTCTGATGGAGGATTTCCTATAATGAGGCAGATGGAGTCACCTTTCATTCAGTCTGTCCTATGATCTGGAGGTGTCCGTCTTTGCAGTGATACATAAATGCGTGGTCGACAACAGTTTTGTGCACGTCTGAAAAGGACGACACTGAAAAGAGGCCAGACAGAGACCAAAGTATCTCTGCTGTAAAATTATATTGAATGGACTCCTCAAGGGTGTCATTTGAATCATGCCATTCAGCGATTATAATGGAAACCCTGATGTAAGTGCTCAGTGTAGAGCACAGGATAAATGTGATCAAAATGTTATGTAAATGTACCCAATAAAAGCTTCAACTCAATCCACAAAAAAGGACAAGTCCATCATCTGAAAACAGAAATATAGAGGGCTTCCACATTACTGATAGTACAAAAGCTCTGAAAAGCGCTATGGCTCCCTCCCAAAATAGAAATCCAGCTAAATCTGTGCTCCCAAATCCAAATGCCTCTCCCCAATGAGCCACACAGTGTGCCTAAACCACACATAGTGTTCACGTTTGGCATTTCTGTAGTGAGGAAGCCTATTAAATTTACCGTTGCATCTCTCCAGAAGCATGAGCTGGACACAATTCCTGAGCACTACAATGTATGAGTACTACAGTATACCAGAGACCTCAATAGCAGATTCGAAACTTCACTTAGCAACATTCAATGCTACTTGTTTCTGTGAAACACCCTTGGAGTCACAATTTTCAGTAAATCTGTACATAAACTCCTTTGAGGGGTAAAACATCCAAAAATGGTGTCACTTGAGGTGTGATTCTGATCTTTTGGTGCTTAAGGCTCTTTTTTTTTTTGTGGCTTTTGAAGTCAGGCAAAAGCCAAACAGAGGTAACTATGGAGCTCAACTACCGTATACTCAAAGTCAAGTGTCAAATGAACGAAGAATATGGGGCGGGGGTGTTGAAGTGAGTCGTTAAACTTTGGTGGGACGGCAAAGAGCAGTACGTTTGAATGCACACGTTTTAATCAAGAAGCCTTTCATCTCTTCAAAGAACCGTAAGGTCAAACTTGAGTTTGCCAAAGAACATAGCCAATGGAAAGAGACAGACTGATCTCAGGTGTTGTGGTCAGATGAATCCAAGTTCAATCTGTTTGTTAATGATGCAAGCACTATGTATACCGACCAATTGGAAAATGTAATGATGTAAGGTACCAAAACACCTACAGTGAAACATAGTGGTGGCAATGTCATGGTTTGAGGCTGCTTTTTTGCATCTGCTATTGTCCCTCTGCTTAGGGTTAATGGAAATATGAACATTACCATGTACAAGGATATACTGGAGACTGTAATGCTGCCACAAGGTAAAACCAAAGTAGACAGAGGTTGGAAATTCCAGCAAGACAATGATCCTAAGCACACACACAATTATAGTCAAAAATTGGTTAGCAAAGAAAACTGTTCACCTATTGCAATGTACAAGCCAATCACCTGATTTAAACACTACGGAGCACCATTGGGATGAGTTAGGGTGACAAGTCAGGGCCATACCTATAGCAATAAAGATTGCAAATGTAATGGAGCAAGATACCTCAGGATGTCTTGAGTCTCTAGTGGGTTCAATGCCCCACCATCATGGTGCAGTAATTAAAGCAAGAGACTATGCTACAAAATAGTAAGTTATGGCATTGTAAATAGTGAATTACTCTATGTTGTGACCAATAAATAGTTTATACAAAACTTTTGGCAGTCAGTCTGCTTTACGTAAATGACTATACCTATATTCAAAAGCATTTTGGTTAAAATTAAGGTTTTGCATGATAACAACTTCACGCACCTTCAAATCATCAACAGGACAACCAGACATAAGTAATCACACTTTAAAAAATGCTAAACTTTTGGTTGTCAATGTATTTTATACTATTGGACCGATTTGCACAAAAACTCTTGTTTTCTCCTGTGAATATAAGTTATATGAGTTCATGTTACACGTTTGTGCACATGGTGTGCTGGTAAAGATAGCCTGAATGTATCACTATGAGAAATTTGGACTATATGCTGTTAAATATTATTGGACCGGTATAAAAACAGATGGGAGAGATACTAGTGGCAGGAAGATTTTTTTCTTATTTAATCCTCCACCCTTTTACAAATCCATTAGTTTAAAAGTCATTGAACATAAAGTCTGAATACCCAGTAGAATATAAATGAGTTAGAGCATTGCATTGGTCAATAAATAGCAACAGTTTATGAGCTGTCCATGGTGCTGAATTACCATGAGCCTAGAGCACCAGCATCTGTATCATCATCACATAATAAGTCAATGAAAAAGTAAATGGAATGAAAACTGACAATAGCAGATCACTAGCTGTAATAATGTAGAGTCTGATAATAGTAGGGGAATTAGAAAACAGCTCTATCCTTTCTGAGTGAGTGATGTATCACGAAAGCAATTGTGGGCGGAAGAAAAGAAGGTAGCATGATGGAATTATAGAGAAGAGAGTCATGATCAAAGATTCTGCTAAAGGAATTTATTACAAGAGGTCGGGGTCGGCAGAGGTTGTGAAGGGTTGTGTCTGAAGACACCTTAGGGATCATAAGCATTAGCAGAGCTTTGTAGGGTAGCTCAAAAGAGCTCTGTACAGTAAGGTAAGGTAAGAATTCTGATGCCAGTGATAGCACATCATTTATGGTAAATGTTATGTAATAATTAAATTATTTGTCTCCATGAGTTCCTTTTAGCTACATATGATGTAATGCTTTCTGCATATGTCAATTAATTGGTATAACTTCCAGTGATTACAGAGTCTAGTTTAAACATAGAGTCTTACCAGCCCTAAGTGTGGTCACTGCATAACATGGTAGAGACATCCTACCCAAAGAGGGTACAGTTATGGAACATGGTACCTAGTCCTTGAGTAAGGTGAGATGTTCTGTACTTAAATTAGGGGGTAGCTAATAAAAGTGCTACATTTTGGGCAGAGGTTGGGGATTATATCTGTCAAGGAGTTTTATGGGCCTTCAAGATGGGATCTGTCTGAATTGACTGCTCTGATGGGTCTCTTGCTTGGCAGATCAGCATTTTCTTTCACGTGATTAAAGGTATGCTCTTAGCATTGAATGCCCCCTGCAACTCTATGTTATGCCAGGTAATTTTGGTGACTCAGGAGCCCTGCCCAGAGTATACGTTCTGATAGTTTTGAAACAATTAGATTAAATTGTTTCTCTGGTTAGTTTCAGCCTAGGGACATCTTGTTACCACAAAGACTTAAAGGAAACCTGTCAGGTCCCTTGTTCATCCAGAACCACAAGCAGTTCTGGGTGCATACCTATAATCCCTGCCTAACAGTCCCAACATATAATAGCAAACATAAGCAGATCTTTAAAAAATATTTCTAATGATTGTTTATGAGATTCTAATCAAAGCTTTGACTAGTCGAGGGGGCATTTATTCCATCAACTAGCTGGCCCTCTTAAGGTACCGTCACACGTCGCCATATCGCCGGCGAGATGGCTGGCAATTCCCGAATTCGGCGATGTGGAAACCACATTGCATGTGCGTAGTGGTGTGTGACTGGACGATTCTACAGCGAGAAATCGCTGGTGGAGCTTCACCTGATTGCCCTGCACTGCAGTGAAATCAGGCGATATCCACCAGGCGATTTCAGCGCATCGTGGCGTGTGACAAGACGATAGAGACGTACACAGTGATCCTGAAATCAATTCCGTAGGCGTGCTTGGATGCTGTTTTTTTGCGCCACATCTGCGGCAATTGGTGGATCATACTGCGTTCCAATTGGCTGGCCGTGTCCGAGGCGCCTTATTTGATGACCCATGCATTCAAGCAAGGCTGAACAATGGGAACGCAGTTCCGTCCACCAATCGCAGTGATAGGGGGCGGCGAAACACACTCTAGCACGCCCCTATCGAAACAGTATGGCCACATCGCTGCTATGATTCTGGCATGTGACGCAGCAATGTATGAAGGGAAGATCACTTACGGTCTTCAGCAGGGGACTTCCGGAACGCACGATAGATAGCTACGTATGACAGCTCCACAGCGATCTAAAAAAAGGGTCCCCGAAACGTGCGCGCTCACGTCAAATTCCCGGCGATATGGAAGCCATATGGTGGCGTGTGATGGTACCTTTAGGATGTTTTCATGCCCCTTTACATAGCCACCGTCATCTGCATCGTTTGTACTTCCAGTCATGCGCAGTGCTCTGAATCTGGGTATATGCATCCCGGCTTCAGAAAGGCATAGTGCGCATGACCATAAGTGTGGATGACTTTTAATCATGTCCAGAAAGCCTTCTGAAGCTGGGACACATACAGCCGGTGCCAGAGCAGCTCAATGCATGACAGATTCAAAGCTAGGTGCATGCACAGATTTGTATAGAGATGCAGATGACGGTGGCTATGTAAAGCATGTTATCACACCCACAGGGGTGGGACGACTTGTCGAGGGAACCAACGCCCCCTCGACTAGTAAAATCCCTAATTAGCATCTCGAACAATCTTTAGAAATACTTTTTTAAAGATATGTTTATGTGTGCTACTACAGTATATGCTGGGACTATGAGGCAGGGATTCTAGGTATGCACAGAGAACTGATTGTGGTTCTGGGTGCCCAGGAGACCTAACAGGTTTCCTTTAACTCAATTCTGTTCCAACTTGCCATCCTAACCCATTCGGTGTCCACTATGAGGTCCACTATTGAATGTATTGGCAGATCAGACACTTACGTTTGTAGGGTCATAAGAAACATGAACAATATACCTGGGCCGGATTGGAAAAATAATCTCTACTGTAACACAAGACATGCCAAGTCCAAGTGAAGAATTAAAAACAAATCCTGATGAGATGACTCAGATACCTAGAGATTATTCATAAAATCTATCCAAAGATATCAAGACTAGACTGGCATTAGAAGACAGGGGTTGTCATGATACTTTGGACTTGGTGGACATGCTCAGCCTTGCAGCCTTCTTACTATGCCATTATCTTCCATGCGAGTGTCACAAGAATACACATACCTGTCAGATTGCTCTTTTGTCTTTACTTGCAGGAGCCACATCTACTGTCTAGTAATGGCTTCTTGGACAGTTCCTTACTGCTGGCCACACAAACAATCCAAGACACTGATGAATGGATTGTGCAAATGGATCATTTTAAGCGTGCAGAGTCATTTATGTCTAAAGATCAAGAAAGGTGTGAAGATCTGGCTCCTGGATCTCCTTTAAGGTACCGTCACACGCGGCAATATTGCTAGGCAATCTCACTGGCAATTTGCTGATTGCAGTGAAATTATGGACACATTGTTCTATTTTGTTGCTGTGTACAAATGGAACAATGTGTCCATGATTTCACTGCAACCAGCAAATTGCCAGTGAAATTGCCTAGCAATATTGCCGCGTGTGATGGTACCTTTAAAGAGGGCCAGTATTTTTTAACTTAACCAATTATCGTTGGTACCAATGTTCTTTACTCTGACTTTTATTCTATGGTTCTCCTCGTTTCTCCCTCCCCACTTTTTATCCCTCACTTCTTTCCTCTCGTCGTCATATTTTACTATTTGTGTATTATCTGCTTTCCACCCTATACCTCCTCTTTGCTGTTAGTTCATTTGCCAGGTAGATTGCTCTTTCTGGTTGGACGTATCATGATTCATATAGAGCCACTAATGGCTCGTCTGACAACTGAAAGATGCTTATATATATTTCATGCACAAGATTGTTCTGTACACTTTTTGGAAAGCTTATGTCCATCATTTATCTTTTTTTCTTCTGTTATGTACTCTAACATAAAAAATGGATTATGAAGAAATATAGAAAATGAGATGAGATCTCTAGCAGCAGAGCCTACAGAACTACATCTTAAATATTACATAAAAAAGACATAAAGCAAAAAAACAGTTACAGCATTAAACAATTCTGCATTTTCTTACAGTAACCACCATACTACTCAAGACAAGGGTTAAATAACATGCAGGATATCAATTCTTTAGAAAGCTAACTATTGATAATGTATTGTTGACATCTAAGCTGTTCAGTTCTTACCACATAGCGCAATTATGTGACTGCTGTCTTCATGAACAAATTTCCTGGTTACAGCCTCTTCCATTATCTGTTTCACCTGCAAACACATAATACAGACCATACGTGAGGTTATGATACACAGCTTTATTTATGCTTTTACAAGTACACCAAGCAAAAACAAGGAATAGAAGAACCTCAGCAGCAGCTGCCATAACTAGACGTGGGAAAACTGACTGCTCATATGATCCTATCAAAATGTAGATAACAACATGGACTTCCTGTTGCAGATATTACTTTTTAAGTAACATACTTATATTTGCCATTAATACTATATCTTTAAAGGCAACTAATCACGTGAAGAAATGTTATTAACCTGCAAATATGGAGGTAATCTGCAGGTCAATAGTCTTCTGAAGCCGCCAGATACATGCACTGAGTGCCCAACCGATGGGTTAACGCTATTCCTCCTGGCAAACCCCAACTCTCAGTCGTAGGGGAGGCTCCGGTAGGGATCAGTCACCGCTGTGTGCATGTAGAGTAGTGGCTAACTGACTGTCGGTTCTAATGCTTAGCCGGCTGTCAGTCAGTGTGGGGGGCATGGTTACAGCTGCCACTCACTATGCTCAGAAAGCCCATGGCTGCTTAGAGAAATAAACAGAAAGCCCATGGCTGCTGAGAGGAATAAACAGAAAGCCCATGGCTGCTGAGAGGAATAAACAGAAAGCCCATGGCTGCTGAGAGGAATAAACAGAAAGCCCATGGCTGCTGAGAGGAATAAACAGAAAGCCATGGCTGCTGAGAGGAATAAAGTTAATTTCCTCCCAGTGGCAGGGCTCTCAGTGCTAGCTCTCTCTGGGCAGCTTCAAAATGCTATTCATTTGTTAATCCGTTATTTGGATTAACAGATTAATAGCATTATTAACAGAGTTTTTTTAACATGACATATTCCCTTATGAATAATTTTAAGGAGGTTGGCCACTACTTTTTAATTATCACTCATTATGATATTCTATCAATATCTGGGGGTGCAGCACAACCAACCACAGCCAATCAGATATTACTAGCACCAGCCACAAGTTTTTTTGGAGCCGGACTATAGCAGCTCTATGAAAACTATAGTAACCATGTACTGCAGATCCACCCCCTTTGCATTTGGCAGCATCTGTGAACTTCTGACCAGCAGCGGTAACATTTTATTGCTACTACGAACTACAAAGAAAATAGCCGGGTTTGTAGTCCACTATCATGAGATATATACTACTAATATTAATTCATATGTATACAAAATTATTAGGCAAATGAGTATTTTGATCACATAATACTTTTTATACATGTTATCCCACTCCAAGCTGTATAGGCTTGAGAGCCAACTACCAATTAGGTAAATCAGGTGATGTGCATCTCTGTAATGAGGAGGGGTGTGGTGTAATGACATCAACACCCTATAAAAGGTGTGCTTAATTATTAGGCAAATGCCTTTCCTTTGGCAAAATGGGTCAGAATAGAGATTTGAGGGGCTCTGAAAAGTCCAAAATTGTGAGATGTCTTGCAGAGGGATGCAGCAGTCTTGAAATTGCCAAACTTTTAAAGCGTGATCACCGAACAATCAAGTGTTTCATGGCAAATAGCCAACAGGGTTGCATGAAGCGTGTTGGGCAAAAAAGGCGCAAAATAACTACGCGTGAATTGAGAAAAATCAAACGTGAAGCTGTCAAGATGCCATTTGCCACCAGTTTTGCCATTTCAGAGCTGCAACGTTACTGAGTATCAAAAAGCACACAGTGTGCTATACTCAGGGACATGGCCAAGGTAAGGAAGGCTGAAAAACGACCACCTTTGAACAAGAAACATAAGATAAAACGTCAAAACTGGGCCAAGAAATATCTTAAGACTGATTTTTCAATGGTTTTATGGACTGATGAAATGAGAGTGCCTCTTGTTGGGCCAGATGGATGGGCCAGAGGCTGGATCAGTAAATGGCAGAGAGCTCCACTCCGACTCAGACGCCAGCAAGGTAGAGGTGGGGTACTGGTATGGGCTGGTATCATCAAACATGAACTTGTGGGACTTTTTCGGGTTGAGGATGGAGTGAAGCTTAACTCCCGGACCTACTGCCAGTTTCTGGAAGACAACTTCATCAAGCAGTGGTACAGGAAGAAGTTGGTATCGTTCAAGAAAAATATGATTTTCATGCAGGACAGTGCTCCATCACATGCATCCAACTACTCCACAGCGTGGCTACCCAGTAAAGGTCTAAAGGTACCATCACACTCCGTAATATCGCCTGGCAATCATAAAGGCGATATGTCGCCCCGAAACAATCGTCGTGAAATTGCCTCACGGTTGCACCATGTTGGGAAATTTCGCGGCGATAGATCGCCTCTCGCCCGTCGCCTGATTCCTGAACAGTGCTCAGTAATCAGTCGCAATCGTTAAGGCGATATTTCCGTGTTGTAAAGAGAAAATAGGAGGGGGACAAGAGGCGCAATGGTGCCCTATCACTAGTGACACTTTTGTATGATGGTAGAGCTGTGAAGCTGCTCACCTGGTCCAGTTGTGAACCCCACAACTGGTTTGAAGGCGTTTTTGGAATCTATGTTCCAGCTGCTGCAGGACCTCCACCGACCACTGGATAGTGGTTTGAATCCAAGAAATGATGGGAGTTTATCCATACCACAGCAGCGCGGACCGTGACACACCAGCACTCCCATCATTTCTTGATTTCCGTGTTGTGGCATATGATAGGGCGATAGTGATGGAAAGAGTGTTGCCTATGATTTCCCGTAGGCGTGCCTCAGCGTGCTGAAGTCCGTGCCCCGTCTGAACTGATTGGTGTGGTCTACTGTGTTCACATTGGCTGTCAGTTGACACCGTGCCATATTTGCAGAGCTGTCCGTTCAGCACTACACACATCTTCTGCTACACAACCATCCGCAAACTCAGTGCAATTACGCGCGCCATTGAATAGCGCAAGCTATGTTGTCCGTGTGTATTAAGTTGCGCTGTGTCGAGTATAGTGCCGCACATGACAGCTCAGATGTTGGCCTACACATCGTAGATGGGTGACATGGGCCACACACTGCAATCGCCCTATGTTTGTGAATTTGGTGATGCTGCTGGGTACATCATACTGCTCCCACTCCCTTTGGCCCATAATGTATGCCGTGACTGTGTGTACATGTCCATTATGATGTGTTTGGCCACATGGGAACGTGTCTACACACATGGATAATGCAATGGTGTTTGTGCAGGATGTAGGTACACTCCAGTACACCTACGCAAAACATGTGTGCACACAAATACTTCAGTTCAGCCATGGCAACTCTGCCATGGCGTGGACTAATGCAGGCACATATGTGCATATTGTGGTTTGTATCTTACCGCCATCACCTAAAGACGCACACATAGCCATTCTTTAGTGTAATCCACTGTACTGCACAAGACCACTTCTGTGTGACGCTTTGGCGCCTCAAAAGTGTGTTGCAGGAGCCACAATTGACGACACGCGCGTGTACTTGGTACAAACTCCGATAGACAATGGCGTCATGTATTAGCCAGCCTTCCAGAGCAGGCTGACCAATGGTAACGCTGATGCGTTGTCCAATGAGCGTGTATGGGGCGCGGTGTAAACTGCTGTGGCACGCCTATGTCCTCGCCGCGCTGAACATGTACGCCCACATTGCCTTTGACATTGCGGCGTGTGAAGCAGCGATGGAATTAGGCAAGATTGGTTCCGCTGTAGGTGAGGCGATTTCCGGAGCGACACATCGCCTTAGCTTCAGGGCGATATTGCGCCGTGTGATGCCGCCATTGGCGATCTGAGGCGACCGAGAAAATCGTGAGCGCGCACGTTAGATCGCCGCATATCGCCAGGCGATATTGTGGCGTGTGACGGTACCTTAAAAGAAGAAAAGATAATGACATGGCCCCCTTGTTCACCTCATCTGAACCAAATAGAGTATCTGTGGTCCCTCCTAAAATGTGAGTTCTACAGGGAGGGAAAACAGTACACCTCTCGGAAGAGTGTCTGGGAGGCGTGTGCTGCACGCAATGTTGATCGTAAACAGATCAAGCAACTGACAGATTCTATGGATGGAAGGCTGTTGAGTGTCATCATAAAGAAAGGTGGCTATATTGGTGACTCATTTTTTTTGTGTTTTGTCAGAAATGTTTTTTTCTAAATTTTGTGCAGTTATATTAGTTTACCTGGTGAAAATAAACAAGTGAGATGGGAATATATTTGGTTTTTATTAAGTTGCCTAATAATTCTGCACAGTAATAGTTACCTGCACAAACAGATATCCTCCTAAGATAGCCAAATATATATATAAAAAAAAACACTCCAACTTCCAAAAATATTAAGCTTTAATATTTGAGTCTTTTGGGTTGATTGAGAACATAGTTGTTGATCAATAACAAAAATAATCCTCTACAATACAACTTGCCTAATAATTCTGCACATAGTGTATATATGTTGAGCCCAGGCTTTGGGGTACTTGGGTATCAGGCTCCACGGAAGCGTTGCTGTGTCACTGGGAGTGGTGGCCACGCCTGATCCCGTGTCCTGGGTATATCTTCAAAAAGGGGTATATTTACAGGGGATGCTATATACAAGATGTCGTGACGCCACCTGTAGTTTCTGGTGATGTGTCACCAGCGCCGCCACAGTCCTCCGGAGGTAAATGGTAATGCGGCAAGTTGGCAAAGTCCTCCACAGGTAGGGCTGGACCTCCGGGGCAGCGTTCCTGTATGGGGAACAAGTTTATGCAAAAGGAGACACAGGCAAGAGCAGAGTCACTTTTCCTCCGGGTATATTACTGTTACTTGCAGTGACATCATACAAAGTTACAGTTCAGCACTTTTGATGTTATGAGGACAGGTAGCTTATCGGGTGACTGCAGGTGGATCCCAGGTGGTATGGTGGAACCCTTGGTGTACCTTCTTGCTCTAACCCCGTCTGTTCCTTCCAGCGATTCAGTTTTGGTGTGAAGACTGGTGATCTGGAATCAGCCTGACCTCCTTCCCTCTATCACCTTCGTTGCCGTCGGGTAACCCTTTACTGTGCTGTTATGACGATAAACTGGAATTTAAGCATACGCTGGTGAGGCGCTGTGCTTACTTTGACTGTGTAACCCTTTACTGGCTGGCCGCTCGTTCATTTGGCTTTGCCTGGAACCCTCTTGCGGACTGCTCTGGTGCCCGGGAGAATTGGAGACTCCACGGGAATCCAGATTCTCTGTTGTGCTTGAAGCTACGGCAGTCTGCGGCTCCGGTGCCTAGTAAGCTGTTTGGGAGAACCTCACAACGGCCCCTCTTCCCAGACCGGCTGCTCTCCTGAAAAGCTCCTTTCTCCTTAGACCCTCTTCTCCTCTTCCATCTCACCTCCTGGTTCCTCAGCCGAATGACCTAGCAGCAAAGACCTTCAAGGCCAAAAACTTAGAGGCAAAGACCTCCTGGTTCCCCTAGAGGTGTTTTTATTCCCTCCCGGGTAACCTCCCACCGTGTATACTAGTGTGGGAGTGCTGTTAATGGGTCCCACCCACCATCCTAGGTTCCACCTGCAGCTGGAGTATCTGCACCTCTTTTACGGGTGCAGTACCCCTCTGTGACGCCTGCTTGGCGGGGCGCCACATACCCCCTTGATTTAATATACTCGTCCGCGAGTTCCGTACCTGTTACCAGGAAGTGAAAAACATTTTCTTTTATATTCAACATTAACGGGTAGAACTATATACAGCAAGCATTCTTGGTTTTCTTCTCATTGCTGGGAGGCACTATTCTTTAAACGTTACACATATATAGACAATGCAGTAGTTAGTGTCTTAGACCCCACGGTCATCGGGTCACCTGTTGGCAAAGTTCTAACTCTCCGGCTGCACTATCTGCATAAAAGACATCATTCTAACTTGGTCCAACGGGGACCGGTACTAACTACGCGGTCAGCGGTAATCATTATCAAGCACAGTCCAGTGTGTATTATGACCGCTGGGCCGCTGCTCACACAGCACACATTATCAATGAACAGGGAAAGTTCAAATAAAAGTTTCGGAGTCTTCAGATGAAATTAAACGGGGACTCACTCTTCATTCTTAGGGAATTGCAAAAAGGGAAAGCAAAAATAAAAGGGCATGGTTGCTGGGAAAATAGGGGCTACGTACAGGGCAATGTCTCAACATGGGAGTCTATTGCTTGTGCAATGTCACTACACGGGAGTCTATTGCTGGTGGGCAATTCTTATAGTGAACCAGCCTAATCGACTGGGGGACCGCTCATAAGTGACCTGCTAACCTCGATAAAGGTCTCTGTCCGGGTGTCCTCGCCATAGGTAGGATTCTACATCGCGTCTGGCAAAAAACACATTGTCTGAAAGTCCGGTTTCCCGTAGAAATCCCCAAGCTTCATCCTGTTACACGGAGATGATGGTTCCTAGGCGGCGTAGTTCCACTGGAAGTGGGGGCTGCGATCTTGCCTCGTCCCGTGGTCGCCTGCTCTCTCTGAAACCATTCTTCTCGGCGTCGCTGTCTAGCCACTTGGTCTCTCTCATTTAAGGCTGATTTAGACCGCTGGAGTGACTGGTACTGTGGGGGTGGTGAATTGCCAGTTGGGACTCTGGATACCACTCTGGTTTCCGCTGAGTTCACAATGGCGGGGGCTCCTCGCTGCTGCCGCTGCCACGCGGTCCACCACGCAGCTTCTGGGTGCTCCCTCCTGAGGCTCTCTCTACGTCCTCCGGTTCTTTGTCGTCTGTCTCATCGTACTCCTCCTCGATGACAACATTTGGTTCTGTAGGGGACGTCCGCGCTGACTCCAGTCGGAGACAACTGGACCGGGACGGTTATGTTATCGGGGGTTTCGTCTGAACTCCCGTGTCCCGGGTCTGAACGGGTGGTGGTACGAGTGGTAAGGAGGCACAGTACTCTACAACTGCTCGTGCTGCCACTGCTGCCTCTTGCGCTTCGCGGTCTGCTTTCATGGACGAAAGTTCATAGGTCCGCTCCGCGCTTCACCATCAGCACACCCACGCCAGGGCTTCTTCCATGTCCTGGCGGAGCCGTCCAAACGCGTCCCCCCAGTTGTCAGCATCCCCTTCTAGTGTTAAGAGGGATGCCGCTGCCGGGTCGCCTTGCACGGCTCGGGCCTGTTCTTCGAGCTCACGCGCTACATCTCTCCAACGTGGGTGCCGCATGCTGACTGGTATCAAGGAGCCTTGGTGTTTCTGTCCTTCTCTTCCGGTTTGTCTCTTTATGGGCAGCCACTCCCGGGGAACTTCCTGTGGGCCGCCCCCCTGATTGATTGATGGCAATCTGGGCGGCCACACTTTTTGGCGCATCCGTCTTGGCCCTCCTTCTTCTAGGGGCTGAGGCACTCCCCCAGGCCTGCACATGGCGTTTAGTACATGGCTACGGCGCCATCTTGGGTCCTCCTGCAGTAATGCGGGAACCCATTTTTGGCGCCAAGCAATAGAGGAAAAAGTTTGTTTCAATAGTCCAAGTCCAAGGCGCACAGTACCCAGTGATACCGGGCACGATATCCTGTTCGTGACGCCAAAAAAGATATGTTGAGCCCAGGCTTTGGGGTACTCGGATATCAGCTCCAAGGAAGCGTTGCTGTGTCACGGGGAGTGGTGGCCACGCCTGATCCAGTGTCCTGGATATATCTTCAAAAAGGGGTATATTTACAGGGGATGCTATATACAAGATGTTGTGACGCCACCTGTAGTTTCTGGTGATGTGTCACCAGCGCCGCCACAGTCCTCCGGAGGTAGATGGTAATGCGGCAAGGGCAAAGTCCTCCACAGGTAGGGCTGGACCTCCGGGGCAGGTTCCTATATGGGGAACAAGTTCATGCAAAAGGAGACACAGGCAAGAGCAGATCACTAAGCATTCACTATCTCTTAACCGAGGCTCCACGGACTCCATTTGCACAGGCAAGAGCAGAGTCACTTTTCCTCTGGGTACTTTACTGTTACTTGCATTGACATCATACAAAGTTACAGTTCAGCACTTTTGATTTTATGAGGACAGGTAGCTTATCGGGTGACTGCAGGTGGATCCCAAGTGGTATGGTGGAACCCTTGGTGTACCTTCTTGCTCTAACCCGTCTGTTCCTTCTTGTTTTCAGTTTTGGTGTGAAGACTGGTGATCTGAAATCAGCCTGACCTCCTTCCCTCTCTCACCTTCATTGCCGTCGGGTAACCCTCTACTGGCTGGCCGCTCGTTCCTTTGGCGGTGCCTGGTACCCTCTTGCGGACTGCTCTGGTGCCCGGGAGAATTGGAGACTCCACGTGAATCCGGATTCTCTGTTGTGCTTGAAGCTACGGCAGTCTGCGGGCTCCGCAGTCTGGAAGAACCTCACAACGGCCCCTCTTCCCAGACCGGCTGCTCTCCTGAAAAGCATCTTTCTCCTTAGACCCTGTCCTCCTCTTTCATCTCTCCTCCTGGTCCCTGAGCCGAGTGACCTAGCAGTAAAGACCTTCAAGGTCCAAAACTTAGAGGCAAAGACCTCCTGGTTCCCCCTAGAGGTGTTTTTATTCCCTCCCGGGTAACCTCCCACCGTGTATACTACTGTGGGAGTGCTGTTAACGGGTCCCACCCACCATCCTAGGTTCCACCTGCAGCTGGAGTATCTGCACCTCTTTTACGGGTGCAGTACCCCTCTGTGACGTCTGCTTGGCGGGGCGCCACATATATACACAGAGAGACAGAGAGGTTTATAAGAAGGATTATATGGCTATAATCATAAAAACTCTTTGTAGTGAACACTATGTAGGGAAAATATTATGACTATAGAAATGTGTTATTCTAATTATCGACTACAGGAACCTGACATATTCTTTAGATCTAAAAATAACAGGAAACAAACTCACTATACTGTATAATTTAATTTTCTGCTATGCCATTCAGCGTAATTACACCAATCATGGTTGTGACATCAGAAGTGAACTGGGTGACCTTGGAGTACAGACACAGCTTCTTTCCTCTTTATATATTTGGCTCTAAAGAGGCTGTTTATTTATATTTATGAGTAAGAAATTACGCCTTTCTCCTTTGGTAAACAACACCCAAACTTGACTTTATCTGTATCATATGATTGATGCTAATGTCAATAGAAAGGGTGGGAGAGCAAGATAAATAATGAGATTAACTTCATAGTAAGTTATTTTAAGGTGTACTTGATATAAATGTAAAGAAAATATATCTCTAAATAATGGATGACAGCCACCCATACAGAACACAACAAAACAGTTTGAGGGGGCTATACAATATGAACCCCGCTCATAGGAGTTGAATAGGCTGGTGATGCTGTTCCCACCTGCAGGCTCTATCTCAAAGTTTCAGTTATCTCTGAGCTAGTGGGTAGATGTAAGTTGCCATAATATCACTTATAGTACACAGAGTCATGAGAGCTTCCTTTCTGTCTCTATTTAGCACACGTTAAGAATAATCACCAACATGCAGAAAATGATATATCAATACTAAGCAGTGTATCTGTGAATCCAGTTCTGCGTGAGATAAAACTGACTATCTCCCTTTTTGCACCTTCCGACAACCCCCAACTCCTCTCTATGAACCTCAATAGGCAGCTATAATATGGTCCTTCAGTGAACTAGAAATTCTATTTGCCTTGATCAAGGCATTTATTACCTGAATTTCTCAAAAAATATACAATTCAGAAGGCGGAAGGGAGAAGTGGCTCATACGTGAAGAAAACCCCCACTAATACACGGTTTATTATATTTACTTGTAGTAATAATTTATACTGTTTTGTGGGGGGTTAAGCTGACCATTTAGTTCTTTTTGGGGACTCATTTCTACACCTGTTTAGTACACATGCTTCATGACAAAATACTAACACATTGAAGTATGTTTTTTTGCATTACTTCCTATAGGCAGCGATCTAAATGAATACAGTACTTAGAAATAGCAGGTTCATTCACACGTGTCAGACTCATAGGATTGAATACAGAGTCAAATACAATGTTGTAAAAAGTCTTTGTCCATCTATCGGCTGACGACAGATGTCTGGGTAGTATCAGATATTAAACATAAAATCCCAGGAGTCAATACAGAAATCATAGATTGATTTTCTGTCTTAACTCCCTCCCCTGACAGGCGTGCAGGCACACTCATTAACCAATTATGTTTCCTGGCAACCATGGAAATAATCAATTTGCAAACTGACACCGTTATTAAGAAGGAGGGAAGCCCTCTAGTTGTGATCACAGCTATCGCACACAATCAGAATATCCTCACTTAGTGAGTAATGGAATGAAATCAATATCATATGGCTCTTTATGTTCCTACAATCATATGAGATCATGGACCTACCATCTCTTATTTCCACAAAATAAGAAAAAAAAGGAAGTGACAACACAGAAAATAAATTGTATTGAACTTAATTCAACTAAAGGCTAACAAAGATCTAAAAAAACAACTACAAAACAGTTGTCAGACTCATGAAAATGGGACTATGCTCCTGCTACTGAGACAAAGGTGGAAAAATTCTATACTGTTACCACCAATACTTGTGGATAGGTTAGGACCATATTGCTACTACCACTGATGAAATTCTAGCTGGGACCATTCTTCTATTAGACGTAGGGAGGGTCTCTACTGGTATAAGTGGGGAAACGAGACAATTCTGTAAGTACACTTAGGAGATGGAGAGGATCCTGCTTCCTCTATTGGGAGTTGGTAGCAGCCACTGTAACTGGAAGATTCTGGCTGTCACTATTATTGGTGGATTGTGGCTGATGCTGTTCCAAGACTGTAGGTGATTTTTTATGAGGATCTGTGGCTGACAATTTTGAGTGTTGGTACGTGTCATTGTTATGGGGAATAGTGACATATCTGTTACTATTGTAGAATACAAGGAAGACGGCACTCACCAGGTCAGCGGGTAACGGAATCTTTATTTCATGAACATACAAAGTGCAGGGAGGGGACACCGAGGTGACAACGTGTCCGTTTCGGGCAAAGGCCCTTCTACTGGTCACCGGTAGACCGGTAGAAGGGCCTTTGCCTGAAACGGACCTGTTGTCACCTCGGTGCCCCCTCCCTGCACTTTGTATGTTCCCGAAATAAAGATCCCGTTACCCGCTGACCTGGTGAGTGCCGTCTTCCTTGTATTCTGTTGATGTATTGTTTCACTATACTGGCACCACCGGTCTCACTAGTGCCTCCCGCCTCACATGTATCCTCCACTGCCTGAGAAGGATTGATGGTCGTAGTGGTGCCCCTTTTCATTTCTGTTGGACCTATTATGTTATTGTAGGGCTCTGTCTATGAAACACTGACCATATCGGAGAGGAAAACTCAGCCCAACTGCCAAAATTTCTGACCTGAGCTATCAGCTTCATAGGCATAGGCACACAAAGTATTTAGCTCAGGTCGAGAGACCAGGTGGTTAGGCTGGGTCTACTGATCCAAGAATGGCCCATTTTTCACAAACATATGAAACAGGTCTTAGGGCCCTTTCACATCAGCGTTTTTTGAAATTTGCGGCAGATGCGGTGAAAAAACCGCATCTGCCGCGATTACTGCATACCGGCTGCACTTGCGGCGCGGTTGCGGTAAACGCCATGCAAAGTATAGGCGTACTTGCGGCAGGTGCGGCAAGTGCAGTTTTGCACTTGCGGCAGGTGCGCAGTCAGCCGCGTTTTTTTTCGCGGCCGCACCTGCGGCAAGTGCAAAACCGCACTTGCCGCACCTGCCGCAAGTACGCCTATACTTTGCATGGCGTTTACCGCAACCGCGCCGCAAGTGCAGCCGGTATGCGGTAATCGCGGCAGATGCGGTTTTTTCACCGCATCTGCCGCGAATTTAAAAAAACGCTGATGTGAAAGGGCCCTTAGACAGAGCAGCCGCACTGATTAGAAAGGTACCTAGTAATTAAAATCGCTGACAGGTTCCTACCTATTCAGTCTCCAATTCAGTACAAAGATTGCACTAAAGAGGTTATCCCTTTATCTTTTATTAGGTTGGTTTCACACTGCAGTCTTTTCCCTGATCAGGTTTGATCAGGTTTGTGTGCAAAAACCAGGAGAGGAACCTGCAGAGGAAAGGTATAACTGAAAGATTGACACCTGTTCTGTGTTTTGGAGGCACTCCTGGTTTTGACACACAAACCTGATCGAACCTGATCAGGGAAAAAAATGCAGTGTGAAACCAGCCTTACCAATAAATGTCACAATTACAGTAATTACTGTCTTCCAACAACAATCTGTTAACTTTGAGCTTGGTCATTTTTATAACCATTTAGACATGTTGAAGAGGTCTACACTGAGGTGCTGAACATATTTATTTAATTAGACCACATGAATTTATTAACAAATGTAAACTCTCAACTCCCTGCAAGTAAAGGTTTTCTTAAATCATCCCAGCTACAGTATATGTTTATCTAGCTTCTGCTGGAAGATTGCAATTGATGGAGAGTTCATAACCTCTCATGGCAGCCTGTTCTACTGTCTGACTGCCCTCACTATAAGGCGGCCGTCACACGCACAGATATCTTGCCCGATATCGTTTAAGCGATCTCCTTTTTGATCGCTTAAGCGATATCGGGCTTAAAATCGATGCATGTAATCAAGCGATTTACGATTTGAAATCGCTTGATCGTGACATCGCTGATCTGAGCTCCGGTTCTCAGATCTAGTGATGATCGATTTCACGATCTCCTGCATCGTGGTGTATAACACCACGATGATCCATCTCCCAGCGGCAGAGCCTATGCTGGGAGATGGTAACTATGGTACACGTCGGGTAACTAAGCGACGCGCGGCGCCTAGTTACCCGATGTGTACCATAGTAACGAGCGAGATCGCGGCTCCGCATCGCTGGTGAGTCTGTCTGTGTGACATCTCACCAGCGATGTGAGCGATATTGTAAGCGATTGCGCGTGCACGTGATCGCTTACAATATCGCAAGAGATATCTGTGCGTGTGACGGCCGCCTAAGAAAGATTTCCTAATCTCTAATCTGCATCATCTCCTTCCTCTTAAGGGGGTGTCACACGCGTCAATATCGCCTGCACGATATCGGCTGCACGTGACGTTGCAGCGATATTGATGCGTGTGACATACTGAATCAACCAGCGATAAATCGCTGGTTGATGATCGCCAGGTTTTAGAATCAGTCCTAAAACCTGGCGATTGTCGCCCGGTGGACACGCAGCATCGCTGCGTGTGACACCGGGACTAGCGATATTCCAGCTCCCAGCGCCTCTCACAAGCGCTGGGAGCTGGTATCCAAGGTAAACTGCGGGTATCTAGGCAGCGTGCGCTGCCTAGATACCCGACGTGTACCTTAGTTACCAGCCTCCTCCGCTTTCCGGCTGGTATCTAAGGTACACAGCGGGTAACTAGGGTCCCTAGTTACCCGCTGTGTACCTCGGATGACCCTCATACACTGTTAATATGTGCCCCTGCAGCCTAGTAAACCATTTGCAGCACTGCTTTTGTGTGAAAAGTGGCTGCAGTAGAAGTGAGATAATGATTTTATAAACTTACATGCCTGTGTACTTTTGGGCGTCTCCCTGTGTGTGCTGGGACTTGTGGGCTGTGCTCTTCATGCCTGCTCTCCCCCTCCCTTATGCACGCCCCCTCTCAGTCTGCTATAGTGATGTGAGGCTGATTGCGTCATAAAGGGGCGGGGCTAAATCGCGGCATCCCGGTAGCCCCGCCCCTTTATGACGCAATCAGCCTCACACAGTATAGCAGGCTGAGAGGGGGCGTGCATAAGGGAGGGGGAGAGCAGGCATGAGCACAGCCCACAAGTCCCAGCACACACAGGGAGACGCCCAGAAGTACGCAGGCATGTAAGTTTATAAAATCATTATCTCACTTCTACTGCAGTCACTTTTCACACAAAAGCAGTGCTGCAAATGGTTTACTAGGCTGCAGGGGCACATATTAACAGTGTATGAGGGTCATCCGATACCAGCCGGTGAGCGGAGGAGGCTGGTAACTAAGGTACACGTCGGGTATCTAGGCAGCGCGCGCTGCCTAGATACCCGCAGTTTACCTTGGAGACCAGCCTGCTCCCGCTTCCAGCAGCCTGGCAGCGGGAGCAAGACATCGTGGAAACGATATTTAAATCGTTTCCACGATGTTTCTGGTCAATTGATCGCTGGTGAGTCTGTCTGTGTGACAGCTCACCAGCGATCAGCCGTCAATGTCGTCAGCGATCATCTCACTGACGACATTGACGCGTGTGACACCCCCTTTAGTTTCATCCCATTGCTTCTTGTACTTCTTTGTGCTAATGTGAATAGGGTAGTTCGCTCTCCACTGTGAATACCTTTCAGTTACTTGTAAATTGCAAAGGATCCTCATGGCCATCTCTTTTGCAAACTAAACATTCTTGGTTCTTTTGGCCATCTTCATAGACATGGTTTGCAGAACGTCTACCATCTTGGTTGCTCTTCTCTGGATTTACTCCAATATATCAATGTGTTTCTTAAATTGAGGTGCCAGAACTGTACACAGAATTTCAGGAGGGGTCTCACCAGGGCAGAGTATAAGTGAATAATTACCTCTATTGATCTTGATTCATCTCAGACTTTTGTTAGTATTTTTAGCTTCAGCCCCACACTGTTGGCTCATGTTGAATCTGTGATCTAATATGCCCAAGATCTGTGATCTAATTTAGCTTGGCTGGCAAAAAAAAATGCATAGGGCTCCGCCCTATTTTTAATTGCCAGCCAAGGTAAAACTAGGCTGAGGGCTGATATTCCCAGCGGGGTGAGAGACCATTGTTTTAGAGCCCACCACGAAAATGAATAGCAGCCCACAGCCATCCCTGAAAATGGCGCATTCATTGTAGCTTCATTTCCAGGCGCTTTACCATGCTCTTCTAGCCCTGGTGGGGGTGGTACGCTGGGTAACAAGGGGTTACCAGCTTTGTATCGCCAGCTGGTGTTACACCCTGAGATTCTTAATCTCAGGACAAGTTAGACCTAGCCATTAAGAATCTCAAATAATAGTAAAAAAGAGAGAACACAGAGAGAAATCATTTTATTAGAAGTAAAAATACAGAGACACTCAGTGACCCCATCTTTATTAACTCATCCTCCCTCCTACATACCCCTCCATGATCGTGGTCTTCTCTCTGCTTGACACACGCAGCTCTGCTATATCAGAGACTGCGGGGATGAAAAACACATCCTCTCCCCGTGGTCTCTGATCACTGAATGACAGAGCCATAGGGACAGTGGGGAGGTTATCCGAGGACAGTGTTGCAGTTACTATGGCAACGGTGTCCTCGGATAATGTCCCCGCTTACGGCCACAGGCGACAGATTCCCAACCCTTCTGTCTGTATAAAGCAGAATGTTAAACAGGGCAGGATCTGGTGCCTGTGCGTAGTGCAGTCAAACGCTCTGCCTGCAGTAGGGCACAGCACACGTCACCTGTGCAGGCTGGAGAGAGATCTGTGTAGGTGCCGAAAGAAGATGGGGATGAGAGAAGAGGCAATGCCCAGAAGAAAGAAAAGGTGGAGGAAGACCGAAAGGTCAGTAAGGTCCAGACTAGTGAGAAGATCTACCGGACCTATAGTATCAATTTACATATGAGTCGGTCGACAGGGTAGGGGGTACTCTGATAATGGGACAGGTGGTTACTTCAGTGGGGGTTCATGGCTGGCCGTTTCCTGGTTCCGTGCCCTGGACCCTCAGTGGCGTGGTGGTGGGGGTGATGATAATGGGGGAAATGGTATTGTGACTCCACCTGTGGTACCTGGTAATAGGGTTACCAGCGCTACAGCTGGCTGCTGAGGTGTTGGGAAGGCAGCTTTGGTAGTTAAATACACTCGTCCACGAGTGTCCCAACCAGACCGGGTTTGAACTTACTTGTTATTTTATTTTTATTAACATTTACCCGGGTAACTTTTAAAGACAAAAACAGTACAGTTATTTTTGGCTTCCCTTGCGGGAGGTGCTAGGCTTCAAACGTTGCATAAAACATTTTTACTTTAATTTACATTGGCCCAACGGGGCCGGGTATTAAGTCTCTAATTTTAAAGTTCAATCAGACTTTTAGGAGTAACTGTCCACATTCATGTGCATGGGGTTACTGTCCAAAGGCTGCAAGAAAAGGCACAATATGCAAATGCCACAAAGAAATATACAATATTTAACTATGTACAGTGGTACACTCTAGCAGGTTAAGCTGGTCAGTCGTCACTTCCGCTGACCCAGATCGCGTACAACCCTCGGGGTCCTGCATGGCGTTCATAGGTCACTACGTCACCACAATATAGGTCCCAGTCCGTGTGGCCTTGAGGGAGATAGGATTCAACATTCCTCCTTGCCACAAAGACCTTGGAATAGAGGCCTTCTTCCCAGGCAAAACCATATCCGGTGCCCAGGTTGAAAACAGTGATGACCCCCTTTTTCCGCTGCTCAAGGTGTTGCGGTGGCTGTTTACGGGAAAAGACACGGGCTTGGCGGGTTTCTAGTTCGTTTGCCCACCAGGCTTCTCGTTGCCTCTGCCATTCCACCTTGTCGTCCTGAGCAGGCTATGAAATAAAGTTCAGTCAATAAAGTCCAACTTAAGGTGCACAGTACCCGGTTTTACCGGGCACGGGATCCTGTTCGTGACGTCAATTTGAGTCGATCGACAGGGTAGGGGAGACTCGAATACTGGGACAGGTGGTTACTTCAGTGGGAGATCACGGCTGGTCAGTTCTCGGTTCCATGCCCTGGACCCTCAGTGGCGAGGGGGTGATGATGATGGGGGAAATGGTATCGTGATGCCACCTGTGGTACCTGGTAATAGGGTTACCAGCGCTGCAGCTGACCGCTGAGGTGATGGGAAGGCAGCTTTGGTAGTACAGCTCCCCACAGGTGGAGCTTTACCTCAGGGTAGCGGGGTGGATGAGGGGAATAGTAGTCCTCACTGGTGATGATGCTGTAACCCTCCGGGCGCCAAATGAAAGGAGAACAGATACCACTTCGGCTCAAATGGTTCTTTACTTGCACCAGATGGAAACAGGTACACGGTACATTCTGAGTTAACGGGTATTGTAACTGCAGATCGTGAAGGTTTCTCCAGAGTCTGACAGTGATGCCCTCAATATGGCGCTCGTGGTCTTGTTACTCTCTTGCTCTGTCTCTATTTACCCCTCTTGAGCCAAGTCTCTAGTCCTCAAGGTCTGTTACCTAAAGCCTCTGACTTGTCGGTGTTGTGAACCCAGCTGCAGGACTTATGTTGGGCTGCTTTAGGGGTACGTCGGCTCCCTCTGTGTGTCGGGCCCTCAGCTTGCCTGTCTGTAATTAGGTTTGAACCTTGCGTCTATCTACCTCGGCTCCGGTATGCCAGTGTCGACCTGGGTCCCCAGCTGGTTCCAACCAGTCCAGGGTAAATCCCCTACCGAGTGTGGTTACCTCTTTCCCAAGAAGTGACCTCGAGTTGCAGCCGCAGGGTCCCCTGCGTCTTGCTTCCTTGCTCTCCTCACACCAACTGTCTGACTATGTTGTCACTCCCCTTCTCCCACTCTCTAGGCTCCACTCCCAGGGACCTACTGAATACCAGTCCCCTGTGTTAAAATGGCCTGTGTATGGGTGTTGGGGGTGCAGACTCTGAAGATTCCCCCACGTCCACGATAAAGGAGGCACCACACCTTTAATGGGGTGCAGTACCTCCCTGTGGCGCCTTGCCATAGGGGCGTCACACATACATGGCAGAAAAGTAGATAAAGTGAATATTTAGGTGTACAGAGGGTAGGGGGATTATATCCACCTTCACAGAATGCAGCATAGATGCTGCTGAAGGTGGCACTTTTAATTTAAAAAGCCCTAACGGGTTACAGGCTCACTTTAAGGTCTGGGGACTGGGCTGACCACTTCATAAACTCAATTTTGTTGGACTGGAATCAAGATTTTTCTAGATTAGGGTTGTTGTGTTGTTGAAACAACAATTTCAAGGGCATTTACTCTTCAACACAAGGCAACATGAGCACTGCAATATTTGACATATGCAAACTGGTCCAAGATCTTTGGTATGTGGTAAATAGGTTTGGCACCATACCATGATGCTTGCACCACCTTGCTTCACTGCTGTCTTCAGAGAGTACTGTGGCTTGAATTCAGAGTTTGGTGGTCGTCTGATGAACCCTGATCAGCCTTTGGACCCAAAAAGATCAATATTACTTTCATCAGTCCACAAAATATTTCTCTTCAGGCCAGTTGATGTGTTCTTTGTCAAATTGTATCCACTTCAGTACATGTTTTTTTGGTTTTTTTTTTAACAGTTGGACTTTGTGGGAACTTCTTGCTAATAGATTAGTTTTACACAGGCACCTTATTGTCACGGTACTCACAGGTAACTTGAGACTGTCTTTGATCACCCTGGAGCTGATCATTAGCTGAGCCTTTGCAATTCTGGCTACTCTTCAATTGATTTTAATGGTAGTCTTATGTTTTCTTCATCATCTCTCTGGTTTTGCTTTCCATTTTAAAGCATTGGAGATAATTTTAGGCCCCTTTCACATCAGCGTTTTTTTCAAATCGCGGCAGATGCGGTGAAAAAAATGCATCTGCCGCAATTAACGCATAACCGCCACACTTGCGGCACAGTTGCGGCAAGCCCCATGCAATGTCTATGGGGCTTGCAGTAAGGGTGCGGCAGGTGCAGTATTGGCACTTGCGGCAGGTGCGGCCGCAAAAAAAAACGCAGTCAGCAGCGTTTTTTTCGCGGCCGCACCTGCCGCAAGTGCCGAGACCGCACTTGCCGCATCTGCCGCACCCTTACCGCAAGCCCCATAGACATTGCATGGGGCTTGCCGCAACTGTGCCGCAAGTGTCGCGGTTAAGTGTTAATCGTGGCAGATGCGGTTTTTTCACCGCATCTGCCGCGATTTGAAAAAAACGCTGATGTGAAAGGGGCCTTAGTTGAACAGTCTATCATTGTCTGCACTTTTTATAAGTTATACCCTCTCCAATCAATTTTTTTAATCAAAGTATGTTGTTCTTCTGAATAATGTGTCGAATCAGCCATATTTTTTAGGCTTTCAAGGAGAAACGCATGTACAACATATGCTGGTTTCACTCTTAAATAAGAGCCACCTGATTCACACTGTTTCTTCACAGAATGATTGGCCTCACTAACTGAACTCCACACTGCTATTATTTTGAACATACCCCTTTCAATTAATTATTCATATAGGCCATGTTCACACACATGCGTTTTTTTGCCCATCCCTGCGTTTTTGGGGTGTTAAAAAAAAACGCAGGTGCGTTAACGCAGGGTACATATGAGTGTACATGCGTTTTTCAGGACCATTTGCGTTTTTTTCCCATACCCCAAAAAAGGCTGCATGCAGCGTTTTTGGTTGCTGGAAAAAAATGCAGATGTGTTTCCCCAAAAACGCATGCACTTTCTAACATGGGCCCCTATGGCAAACGCAAACGGAAACGCATGGCATGGAGTCATAAAAATGTTTTTTTTTTCTTTTTCAATTGCACCCCCCCCCCCCCCCCCGAATATAATAAAGAAAATACAAAAAAAATTTTTTATGATAGCACCCCTCCCCCCCTTGGTCGTCAGGAAAACGGAAAAAAAATTCTTCAGCAAAAACACAAATTTTTATGCCATGCGTTTTTGGTTATTTGGGTGTTTGGTGAAAAAAAAGTCCAAAAACGTTTTTGGAGCTTTCACACACACAAGGCACATTTTTTGGCACTCTTAAAAAAACACAAGTGCTTTTAGGAGTGCTAAAAAAAACGCAAATTGTGTGTGAACATAGCCATAGGCCAGGGTCACATTTCCGTTTTTTTTCTAGAATCCTGATCCGGTTTTGAGCTTTCAAAAAGCTCAAAACCGGACCAGGAAACGCTCCTCATAGGAGCCAATGCAAAACACCGGATGGCTTCACAAGCCATCCGGTGTCCGTCTCCGGCACTGCAGCCTGCGTGAAAAATCATGCAGGTAGCAGTTTTCGCAGCGGTTCTCTGTACCGCACTGCAGTAACCGGATGGCTCAGGATGTGTAATCCTGAGCCATCCGGCAACTGCATAGTTTGCGCATCCCGGCTATTGCTGGGATAAGCAAACTGTACTATGACTATTAAAGAGTTAAATTTACTAACTAAAGTAATGTTTGCGGCCTCTAGGGGGGGCTTAGACCCCCCTAGAGACCGGCCGCCCACTCTGGTGGGCTTCTTCTACAATTTCCCCCATGGCACGGGCTCCTCCGAGCTCCGTGCAAGTCCCCAAAACTCCCGCCCCCCCGTATCAGTATAGAGGGGTGCATACACCCCTCTTGTATAGTTATTCCTGTTTTTGGAAAATGATGCAGTAAAGTATAGAATGTAGCTTATATTTACATGATCTCGTCGGCAGTGTGGTGGGAAATCCATGGGCGGGGCTGTTTGCTGCAGCCTCCGCCCCCTCATTCATTATGGCCGCCCCCTGTGGGCTTCATCCAGTGGTGTGAGGGCGGCCGCGTCATGAAAGGGGCGGGGCTAACCGCGGCACACTGATAGCCCCGCTGGCACACTTGGCACAGTATAAGGAAATAATGAGCAGCATCATAATCGGGCTGATATTAGTCTGGAGCACTTCTTTATGGATATTACTACACATGATAAAACATTCAGCTTTAAGGCACCCTGCATGGTTCTGTAGACTTCAGGTGTTCTATATTTATGTACCCACACATCCTTTTTCCTGCTTGACTAGGATATCTGGCCTTCTGCAATTGCACATTGGTTGGGTACAGTTGCCATGGAACCATACCAGGTAGCAGTAGCGTAGCTAGCTGGGGGGCAGGGGGGGCGATCGCCCCGGGCCCCACCCGGCTTGAGGGGCCCATAGGGGGCCCCGAGCTGGCAGCCGGCGGCCGGAGAGGAGGGAGGACGCGACTTCCTGCTGTGCAGATTTGCCCGCCCCTCCTCCCCCTCCTACAGCACCCTTCTCCCCCCGGTCCGGTCCTCACACCTCTCCACCATCATCACCACCCCCCCGGTCCTCAAATCTCTCCACCAGCAGCACACCCCCCCCCCTCCCCCCTGGTGCTCACATGGGGGGCCCGGGTGGTGATCTCGCCCCGGGGCCCGAAGCTGGCCAGCTACGCCACTGCCAGGTAGAAAGAGTATCAAGCAGAAGTCTAATTTCTAATTCAATGGACCAGTGACTGATACTTTCATGCAGGAGTGTGGCACTGTGCCAAATGGTACAAATGTGCAAAAAAAAGAAAAATTAAATAATAGGTATGCTTTAAAAGGAACTTGTCTGGTCCCCATGCCTCTGAAACTGCCACTATATTAGGCTGGCTTCACATTTGCGTATGGGAAGGCAGCGTATTGCTGCGTTCCCATACGCAGTCAAACGCATGCGCACTGCGTTCCTATGTTTAACATAGGAACGCATGGTGCCTGCGTTTGCTGCGTTCGGGTGCGGATGCGGACGATATCTGCTGCTTCCGGTGTCCAGCATCCGCACCCGGGACGCAGCATGTTGGTTTTTTTTTGTGCGTTTGGGGACCTTGGAAAATCAGCAAGCGTCCCCAAGCGCACAAAAAATGCATTGGCTTCAATGGGTCCGCAGTGTCCTCTGCATGACACCTCAGGAGAACGCTGCGGACCCATTGAAAAATCTCCCGGTGGCCGCCGGTGATGTCACAGGAGCTCACCGACGGCCACCGGGAGATCAGCTCAGCCTCTGCTGTCCTCCTCCTCCCCGCCGCCTGTAATGTGCTAGCGATGTCAGCGGGGAGAACAGCTGATTTGACAGCTGTTTGAATCTTCCCGCGCCGACATCTCCTCTCAGTGTCGGCGCGGGAAGATTCAAACAGCTGTCAAATCAGCTGTTCTCCCCGCTGACATGTCCCGGTGCTTACCGGCGGCGGGGAGGAGGAGATCTCCGGCGCTGAACTCCTCCTCCGGCCCGCCCCCGGACAGCGCCGATTGGCTGCCGGGCTCCCTAGTGATGTGTCCGCAGGCGGACATTATCCGCTGCGGACACATCATTTCAACACTGCTTTTGACAGCGTTTGTGTCTGCATGCCATCAGCATGCAGACACAAACGCTAATGTGAAGCCAGCCTTACATAGCCCTATTCTATGATTCCTAGCATGATGTTTTGAGCTGCGTTTGCAAAAACGCATGCGTTTTGCGTTTTTGCATGCGTTTTTGCATGCGTTTCCATTAAAGTCAATGGGGACAAAAACGCATACGTTTTGATGCGTTTTTGCGGTAAAAACGCATGAAAACGCAATGAAGCAAAACGCAGCAGACGCATAGATGTGAAAGGGGCCTCAGAATCTACTGTACCAACTGGTAAATTGTTTGACATGTGGTAATATAATTTATACCAAAAACAGTGAATAATCTGGTCATATTGGACTGCTATTATTTTGAACACCACTGTAAGAATATAAAATTATTTTTATGATGATCTTTTCAAAGTAGAACATAGGGTAGGGTCACATTGGAAAGCTAAATTGCATTCACCGCATCCGGATCCGGATGCGGTGAACGCAATGCCGGGCACACACAGTTTTTGTCAAAACTGTGTGCAGAATACCGCACTGCGGTCACCGGATGGCTCAGGATGTGTAATCCTGAGCCATCCGGTAACTGCAGAGTGTGCGGTTCCCGATCTGCGAAGTTAATAAAGAGTTAACTAGCTGCCCTAAATGACTTGTTGAGGTCTGTAGGGGGGCTTAGACCCCCCTACAGACCGTCCGGCGACTTCTATAGTGTTCTGCAACAATGTGTTACTGTGCACGGGCGAGGAGCCCGTGCATGTCATCCAAAGGTGCCCCTAACCCCCCGTATCACTATACTGGGGTGCATAGACCCCTCTATTCCAAATAAGCTGTATTGGTGTATAGTACATGCTAAATGTGGCCATTCGCAATGTAAGTATATACTTACATTCTTTCGTAGGCAGAGATGAGGAAATCCATGGGCGGGGCTGTGTGCAGTAGCCTCCGCCCGCTCCTTCTTGATGCCCGCCCCCTCTGGCCGTAATCCAGTGTTTTGAGGGCGGGGACGTCGTTAAAGGGGCGTGGCTAACCGCGGCACATTAGTTAGCCACGCCCCTTTAACAACGTCCCCGCCCCCACAAGACTGGATTACGGCCAGAGGGGGCGGGCATCAAGAAGGAGCGGGCGGAGGCTACTGCACACAGCCCCGCCCATGGATTTCCTCATCTCTGCCTACGAAAGAATGTAAGTATATACTTACATTGCGAATGGCCACATTTAGCATGTACTATACACCAATACAGCTTATTTGGAATAGAGGGGTCTATGCACCCCAGTATAGTGATACGGGGGGTTAGGGGCACCTTTGGATGACATGCACGGGCTCCTCGCCCGTGCACAGTAACACATTGTTGCAGAACACTATAGAAGTCGCCGGACGGTCTGTAGGGGGGTCTAAGCCCCCCTACAGACCTCAACAAGTCATTTAGGGCAGCTAGTTAACTCTTTATTAACTTCGCAGATCGGGAACCGCACACTCTGCAGTTACCGGATGGCTCAGGATTACACATCCTGAGCCATCCGGTGACCGCAGTGCGGTCCCGGCAAACGCTGCGAAAACTGCTGCCTGCATGATTTTAAACGCAGGCAGCAGTGCCGGATCCGGCCACCGGATGGCTTGTGAAGCCATCCGGTGTTTGGCATAGGCTCCTATGAGGAGCGTTTCCTGGTCCGGTTTTGAGCTTTTTTAAAGCTCAAAACCGGATCAGGATTTTGCAACAAAAACGGAAATGTGACCCTGGCCATAGGCCCATAATAAAGCTGTGTCTGAGACTCCTAACCGAGGCTCCACAGACTTATTTGCATATTCATAATAAAGCTGTGATCACACTCATATGACTCACACAAAATCTCCAAACTCATTTTTAATTTTTTTTGTTTTTAGAAGTAGAGCATTTTAGAGAGCAAACCTGAAATCTTCACAACATTGAGACCGACTGTACAGATGAACAGAAAACTGTTATGTATACAATGTATATTTGTTCTTTCATGCATACATAGCTTTCAAGTACCATGTACATTTAAAGTCTTGTGTTCCATGTTTCAACTAGTTTTTACTCCATATTGTATTTCCATTTTACTGAGATTTTTTTCCGCTGAGTTTGCTAATCTTTGTTTTCGCACCTGCAGAACGCTGTCATTATTCAGATGTGAGATAGTTCTCATTTTTACTAGCTTATTTTTTCACTCTGATATAATATTTAGAAATATTTCTCTTTGTTCTCTAGATGGTTTTCAATTTTACATTTTGCCACATTGTGAAATTTACAAGCTTGTCATGTATTAAAACTAAATGTAATGTCACAATACATCAGGCTAAGTTCACATCTACATTAGAGGCTGCATCGACACTCCATCATTGTTGCAGGAACAATGAACTGCATACTGCACTATTTCTCTTCTACAAAGACAAACACCATGAAGGAAATCTGACAACCCCCATCATAAGTCAATGGAGTCTGTCTGGTGCCAACTGTATTGGTCATGTGACAGATACGTTTCTGCTATAGATTCTGGTTTTCTTTTCCTGATGCGGAACAAAATAACAGGATTCACAATACTGCATTTTCCCGTTTTGCAATAGTAACTTTAGCATAGCGTAATAATTTATTTATGCCTCTAAAGCTGTTTAGTTACAAAAGGGGGATTATCAGGCTATCTCAAGTCTCATCAGTGAAAGAGTATTGGAGTCCAAGTATAAATTATAGGCCCTAGCTAATGATGAGCCAGCACTAAAATGCCCGGGTGCTTAAATTGAGCAGGTCAGGCGCTCTGACTTGCTCAACTCGAGTAACGAATATAGTGTAAGTCAAATAGTGATGGCAGTTCGGCTCTCTACCCGCATAAAGACAGCCAAAAACAGAGCATTTCTAGGGGCGGGTGGGTGTTTATTATCTTTTCACACACAGCATCTGGACACATTGCTTTTACCCCCAGTGAGAGACATTCAGAGACTGTAGTCGGCTGTCACTTGGGTGCCGGCTCCTATCGATCACTGAAGGGAGCCGACTCTTTTTGTTTGATTGTTCACGAACAACATATCCGGGCACCCACAATACTTGGCCAAGTACTGAGCATACCCGAGAGCCCCGATGCTTGACTGAGTATCAAGCGGTGGCAGGCGTGCTCGCTCATCATTAGTTCTGTTATTCTTCCTAGATTTCTGTGGGCCACTCTTATGCATCCATAACAACGTTGCCACTTTATGCATTTTCAGGATACATGAACACCGGATTATCCGCTTTAAATCCGTGGGTCCTAAGACTGATAAGCCAAATTTAGCAACTAAAATGTAAAATTCTTGGCACACTTGGCACAGTATAAGGAAATAATGAGCAGCATCATAATCGGGCTGATATTAGTCTGGAGCACTTCTTTATGGATATTACTACACATGATAAAACATTCAGCTTTAAGGCACCCTGCATGGTTCTGTAGACTTCAGGTGTTCTATATTTATGTACCCACACATCCTTTTTCCTGCTTGACTAGGATATCTGGCCTTCTGCAATTGCACATTGGTTGGGTACAGTTGCCATGGAACCATACCAGGTAGAAAGAGTATCAAGCAGAAGTCTAATTTCTAATTCAATGGACCAGTGACTGATACTTTCATGGAGGAGTGTGGCACCGTGCCAAATGGTACAAATGTGCAAAAAAAAAAAAATTAAATAATAGGTATGCTTTAAAAGGAACTTGTCTGGTCCCCATGCCTCTGAAACTGCCACTATATTACATAGCCCTATTCTATGATTCCTAGCATGATGTTACTGTACCAGTTAAAGGGATCCTGTCACCCCCAAAACACCTCTAAAGCTATTAAAAGCTGTCCCTAGAGCATAGTAACACTTACCCTACACTCCTTTTAGCTCCTAAAAGCATCTGTTTGCTTCAAGCCCCGCACTGCGCATGCGTGCCGCGCATGCGCAGTGCGGGGCTTGAAGCAAACAGAGCGGCGCGGGTGTAATACGTCACCCGGCGCCGGAAATGACGCGATTCGCGTCACACAGCCCCACTGCACGGCAGACGCATGACACAGCGGGGAGGCGGCGCATTTGAATCAGAGATAAAGATCACGCCTATTGAGGCGTGTTATCATGAAGAGGGAGAGCCTGGCTGGGTGACTATGCATACAATAGTCACTAATTATCATCACTAATGAGGTACTGTAATAACGTTTATCTTCATTCTCAGTAGATGCTTTTAGGACCTAAAAGCAGTGTAGGGTAAGTGTTACTATGCTCTAGGGACAGCTTTTAATAGCTTTAGAGGTGTTTTGGGGGTGACAGGATCCCTTTAAATGTGGCAAAGTGCGTAAAAAAACACTGTACTCCAGCTGCTTGGTATATGCAAATGACAGCTCTAATCTGCTGGAACTAAACCCTGAACAATCCACCCTCAGATGCTGAAATCAATCCTCCATAGCAAAAATGATGGCCCCATCAATTCAGATCCATTGCCTATGTTATATATCTATATAGTTCTAGAGGACACTTAAGATAGGCAACAAACAGTATGGACATCTCTTAATTACCATTTAGCTTGTTTATTTCCAGCACACCATCTTAAAGTTGCCTCCAAGGCAGAATCCCATAAAGTGTTGCCTGAAGACACAAACCTCATTAAGGCTCATTCACATGTTCAGTTTTTTGGTTAGTTTTTCACATCTGTATTTTTTAATCCACTCATGGTTTTCCCTTACAAAAACTGAAGTGGTGACATCTTTCTATTATATCCTGGGTTTGGCTAGTAAATACTGATGTAAATACTGACCAAAAACTCAACGAGTGAATGTAGCCTAAAAAAAAGACGTCACCACTTCCAAATTTTTCATCCACTCCTGGTTTTGGCTTACAAAAACTGATGTGAAAAACTGAACATGTGAACATAGCCTGAAGGTGTTTTTTGCGCCCCTTTTAACTTACTTTATGGCCCCAGCCTACTAAAAAGATAAGAAATAGCATATACTCACCTAACTATCTTTTGCCTCTCTTCTTTCCTGCTGGTTCCTTTTCCCCATTGAAAACACATTAATGCTCAATCCAATTGCATGTTCCTATATGTGGGATTTGGGATGTGGGAGTAAGGAACCAGATAGTGGTCAGCTGAATAATCTTTTGGTCAACAGCTATTCCATTTGTATGGGTGTCTTATTTCTGTAGTGCTACTCACTCCAGTACTTTTGCATTTTTAGTACACAGCCGTAAAGGGAATCTTTCAATCGATTCATGTTGCCCAAACCACAGGTAAAATGAATCAAAGCCTGGCTTTTTTATTGCAGTCAGGTATGTTGTCTTCTGAAATGCTCAGGCGTTTCAGAGAAAACATTTATAGTTTAAAAATCCGTCTGGCTTTTTTCAGAGGCACTCCAAGTGACTTACAGCTCTCTTGCTAAGTACACACATGGCAAAGATTTGTCTGGGGGCAGCACTGAGCTAATTGCCTCTTTGCATATGGTCTCCAGCCTACCTATGTTTTCTCTAAAACACTGGAGCATTTCAGAGAGCAACATAGCTGGCTGCATTTGTGCAGACAGGATCTGATTCACTCTGCTAGTGGTTTGGGCAGCATGAAAAGACTGATAAGTTCCCTTTAAAGAAGCCCCAATTTCCTATTTTCAGTCAGGCCAACACTATAATAGTTAATTGAGACATTGCCTTGACAGACTGACATTAAATAAATTAAAATTAGTAAAAAAAAATATATTACAGTGACTACCTACTCCTTTCTAACAACCACCTGGATTACCTGGGGTGAATGACTCCTTGGTACAAGGATCATTTTGCAGCTAATTATCCACCTGTGTTACGTTCCATTTCCCTTTGATCTCCAATGACTACTTCCTGTTTATGCAAAGCTCCTTTTCTGTACCTTGCCCATTATGGTCTCCTCATATTATTTATGCCTCCTATAAAAGCACCTTATCTTCTCCTGGAAAGTTGGAATCCCCCACATTCATCTCCACATTCTGACTTCACATAAGCAAGATGGTGGCCTCAGAGTCCCAAACGTCTCACACTACTAATCATGCAGCGACCGGAGCACAACAGTGCACTCTACCACTAAAATACCTCCAGCAGTTTTCATAGAAATTGCTAATATATCTCTCCTACTCCATTCTCTTAGGGAAGGATGTTAAACTCAAATACACATTGGGTCAACATTTAAAAATTGGACAAAGTCATTGGTCAACCTTGATATTCATTCCCTTCTCATTAAATATAGAGATAACTTCATATCAAAAAAAATGTAGGTTTTGCTTTAACAGTAAACGAGGAACATTCAAAGCTTAACAATATCAACACATATGAAATCAAATGTTAAATATGCATTGCAATGTTGAACAGGTCTAGTAGATACTTGTTAATTTCTCATGGGCCAAATATATTTACCCTGCGGCCAGATATGGTCTGCGGGCCTGAGTTTGATATGTATGTCTAAAGGCCCAGTTACACACACAGATAATTGTGCAGAGATTGTTCGCAGATCTCTGGTTGCAGTGAAATCATGGACACATTGTTACATTTGTACATGGCCACTAAATGGAGCAATGTGTCCATGATTTCACTGCAACCAGAGATCTGAGAACAATCTCTGCACAATTATCTGTGTGTGTAACTGGGCCTTAAGGGGGATAAAATGCTGTTAAATTCTCAGGCAAATATATATATTTTTTATCCTCTATTCAATCTCTTTGGCACAATATGACCTACCAAAATCAAAAGGATGAGCTGGCACACGTGTTGGTATAAGTGCAATATGTACATTCGCACTGCGGTCAAAATGAATATATACCCTGCCGTAAGTAAATACAGTACTGATTCTATAAGTAAATGACATAGGGTACTTGGTTGACACTATTTTGATTCAAAGAGCATAATACCACACCCCCACT
Source organism: Allobates femoralis (assembly GCA_033576535.1). Classification (NCBI taxonomy): domain Eukaryota; kingdom Metazoa; phylum Chordata; class Amphibia; order Anura; family Aromobatidae; genus Allobates; species Allobates femoralis. Next base: position 109,867,478 of record JARQOC010000002.1, read on the forward strand.
ATCTAATCAGGATGGTTCCTAAAGGCCGCTTCACACGCTATGATATCATTAAAGATTTCATTGAAACGTCACAGATTTGTGATCATTCAAACGATATTGTTAGTGCGTCGTTGCGTGTAAATGAACAATGTAGGAAGGAAAAATCATTGGAACGTTCATCCAAAATTTGAGATCCGGACCTCAAATCTATCGTTCGTCGTCCAATTAACGTTCTGGGAAGCAGCAACATCGTTCAGTGTGACACCTTTTTGAACGATGTCGTTCATATTTCTCTTATTCCTGCCGCTTTGTAAAATTGTTCAATCGGTCTTCTCCTAGTAGCTGGAGCGTTGCCAAATTTAAGATCGTTAACGATATCCTTGTGTGTGACAACGCACTAACGATGTTGGAAGGATCGCGGTCACGTGACATAGCTAACGATCTCGTTCACCTTTATCCTAGCATGTGAAGCGGCCTTAACTCTTTTAGTTTAAGATGGCCTTCGAGATGGATAGCCTTATTTTTCATAATAACTTTCTTTAGTGAATTTTAAGGATTTTCACGTATATGTAGATAAAACCCTGGTTGTCGAATTACCTGCCTGGTTTTGATCTTTTATATACTGTTAGGGTACCGTCACACGCGGCAACATTGCCAGCAACTCAGGGGAGCATGCACTTTTTTGGATGTTTTCCAAAATTGCTTTGGAGATGTCACATGCCGAGATATCTCCGGCAACTCAGTTATGATGTTAAAGCAACTTTCGCTGGCAGGGTTAAACTCAACCCAGCGTCCGATACAAATCATTGAAGTGAATAGGGGAAGTTGCTTTCAACATTGCTATTGAGGTGTCACACAGAGCAATGCTAGGAGATTGCCTGAGCAATATTGCTTGGTTTCCCAACATGTTGAGAAACCTGGCAACTACACTAAAGGGCCTGTCACACGCATCAATATCGCCTGCACGATATCGGCTGCACGTGACGTTGCAGCGATATTGATGCGTGTGACATACTGAATCAACCAGCGATAAATCGCTGGTTGATGATCGCCAGGTTTTAGAATCTGTCCTAAAACCTGGCGATTGTCGCCCGGTGGACACGCAGCATCGCTGCGTGTGACACCGGGAGTAGCGATATTCCAGCTCCCAGCGCCTCTCACAAGCGCTGGGAGCTGGTATCCAAGGTAAACTGCGGGTATCTAGGCAGCGCGCGCTGCCTAGATACCCGACGTGTGCCTTAGTTACCAGCCTCCTCCGCTCACCGGCTGGTATCTAAGGTACACAGCGGGTAACTAGGGTCCCTAGTTACCCGCTGTGTACCTTAGATACCAGCCGGTGAGCGGAGGAGGCTGGTAACTAAGGTACACGTCGGGTATCTAGGCAGCGCGCGCTGCCTAGATACCCGCAGTTTACCTTGGAGACCAGCCTGCTCCCGCTTCCAGCAGGCTGGCAGCGGGAGCAAGACATCGTGGAAACGATATTTAAATCGTTTCCATGATGTCTCTGGTCAATTGATCGCTGGTGAGTCTGTCTGTGTGACAGCTCACCAGCGATCAGCCGTCAATGTCGTCAGCGATCAGATCGCTGACGACATTGACACGTGTGACAGGCCCTTAAAGCAACTTATTGCCGTTGAATTGCCCTGTTACATGTTGCAACTCACTAGCAATGTTGCTTTAACTTTGCCACACCCCTGAGTTGCCGGCAATGTTGCTGGCAATGTTGCTGCGTGTAACGGTACCTTAACATCATTTGAACATACTTGCCAGAATTCCCCATATTGCAGAAGTCTAATCTCCATCAACTATTCCTTACTGAACAGCATTACCCATCACACCATAAATAAATTTGTAAATTAAAAGGGAGGTAGGCGCCGGTTGGCACCTGAGACAGAGCATCTGGAATGAAGCGTGAACCACTATCTCCTCTTGTCTTATAAACTGTAATGCAATGGAATCTGCATATAACATCCCCATGCAGATCGCACACATGGTTCCTAATTATCCAGTCAATTGTTTTAAGGGGTGTGCCTCCACAGATGATATGCTACACGTTCGGTAGACCAGCCCATATATGTCTCACTTTTGGCCTCCTTTATTCACCTTACTACAGTCCACACGTCTGTTACAATGATCGATGGGAAGCTCCACCACATCACATATCATCTATGCTCACTCAGCTCCACTGTAGGCTCCTTAATTTTCTCTTTTTATCAGCATAGTAAAGGGTAGTGTATATTTGGAAAAAACAAAAACATATAACCCATAATCAAAACGTATAGTTCCCAAAGATAATTTTATAATTATTGTACTGCCTAAAGTAACCTGAACGATATGCAAACTACATTTTTCAAGATCAGAGACCCGTGGACAACCCACAATTTACAAGCACTAGTCTGTCCCCGAGATAACTGAACAACATAATTTAATGCGCTCTTCTCAAATAACTGTTTTGTGTCATCCCATTTCCCATGTACCTTTCTCTCCCTGCTCGTTTTTTTTTCTTTTTTTACTTTTATTCCCTCTTATCTTTCTATAGGTATTCACAATCTAAGATAATTAAAAAAAGGGTTTAGTTCCGTATCTTTTGTCGTTTTGCATTACTGTAATGACTTAAAAGGAACATGTCTTGTTGAAAATTGTATTTGCAGGCAGGATGTTAGGAAAGAGGAGTTTATCAGATTGATATAAGATACATTTTTGTGAGAAAGCTTTGAGTAAAACTTGCATTCAGTGATTGATACTCCTCTATGTGTGTCTGTGCATGCAGAGAAAGCTGTCAATCACTGAGTAGTAATACAAAAAAGGTGGGGGAACAAGAGGCGCAATAGTGCCCTATCACTAGTGACACTCAGATGTGAGTGGTGTAATGCAGTTACACTCACCTATTCCAGTTGTGAGACCCACAACTGGTTTAACAGCATATCACAGTATCAGCTGCTGCAGGACCTCCACCGACCACTCCAACGTGGAAAAACAGCCAGAAAATATGGGAAGCAAGGTGTACCACGGTCCGCGCTGCTGAGTCCACAAAATCACCTGGGATGCAAGATGTTGTAGCAGTATACTTCTTTATTCCTTCCTACGCGTTTCGGCGCCCTACCTGGCACCTTCCATAATAGTTGATTATCCCTGAGGAAGGTGCCAGGAAGGGCGCCGAAACGCTTAGGAAGGAATAAAGAAGTATACTGCTACAACATCTTGCATCCCAGGTGATTTTGTGGACTCAGCAGCGCGGACCGTGGTTACACCTTGCTTCCCATATTTTCTGGCTAATCACTGAGTAGTGTCGCCCACTGGAACTATATGCATAGGAAACACAAGGAATTTCAATTAATAAAATACAAATTATACTGAATCTTTTCCGACAAACTTTGATATCATTGTGCTCAACTTCTCATTATCTACAGATCGCACTGCATGTACAACATGACAGGTTTCCTTTAACATATCCTTTGGTTCATTCTGTCCTTGTTATTTCTTTGTGGAGTTTACCAAAGCTGTATACCTAATTCAAATTTGGTTGTATTGTTGAAGAAAACATTTAGTGGGATTTAGCAATGTAATTATAGGCATGGCTATAATAGCACTATTATACTGATTAAATGGATACCTTTGGTGAAGAAATCCAATCTGTGGCTCGGGACTGGGGATAGGGTCTTCTCCTGTTCCGGACCATCAGCTTGCTTCCTGTGTTTCTATAACAGGTCACTGCCTCCTTTTTGAAAATTCATGCCACTGCTGTCATTGCCATGGGTGGCGCATCCCCATGGCTGGTGTTCTGCATATCATTAAAATGGTATCAGAGATAGCGTATGTGCATAATGAGATCGCGACCTAATGAAGACATCATTGAGCCGAGATCTCAATATATCTATACTCCACCTCCGACACCATTTTATTGATCAGAAGAATGGCCATAGAATCAAAATGCACATAAACCGCTCATGCTGATGATGGCGACTCAAATATTTAAAAAGAAGGCATGTCACTTAAGAATCAGTGACATGTCATAGAAACACAGGAGGCAGACACAGCAGCCTGATCAGTAGAACACAACTACCCCAGTCCCACCCACGTACACTAAAATATCAGTAGACGAAAATTTAAAATTCTGATTAAAGGGTTGTCTAGTCTAAACTGAATTCTGCAGTCACTCTATGTTACTTCAGACTTATCAATCATCCCAGTGCATGCACTGTGGAGTTTGGGATTCACGATCTCTAAGCCGGGAACGGGACCGCAACTATGCAGTATGTATGTTCCTGGTCAGAGCCCCTGACAAGTGGGCGTTGTCTCGTTCAATAAAAATGTATGGCGCAAGACTGTGCCCACTAGACAGTCACACCCACTAGTCGGACTTGCTTGCTCCATACACTTGTATTGGGTGAGACTACGGCCACTAGTCGTGTTGTCGCCAGGAACATGCATATAATTGCATTCCGTTCCCAGCTTAGAAAATGGCGAATCCTCGCAGCGCACAGTGCCTGCACTGGGAGGATTGATAAACCTGCAGTCACATAGAATGACTGCAGAATAATCAGTTTTAGACCAGACAACCCCTTTAAACAAGAACCAAAGACTGAATTGATTTACCAAAAGTATCAGCTTTATCAGCATACTAGCACCATTATAGCTGTGACTTTACTTTATATTGCTAAATATAATAATAATAGTAATGTTTTTAAACATAAAAGTTAAAAGGATTATCAACTACTTGACAACCCTTTCTTACATGCCCGAGTCCCCTGATTAAAATAAGAAAGCTTATGCTCACCTCCTGCACTGGCATTCACATGACATTAAGTGGGCGCTGTAGCCAGTCAGCAGACTTCTGATTGGATGAACAATGTCACATGCGCTCTAGGTGACAGTCTCAGCATCACTGGAACGTCTCCAGTGTAGGAGGTGAGTATAAGCTTTTCTGATATAAAACTATCTTTAATGAAGTATTGGAAAGAAAAAAATATTCTATGGACTAAATGTTTAAAGCTGGCTACTTCTACATATTTAAAAACTGCTACAATTTCAGATCACATAAAAAATCTTACTAAAGCCTCTATCGTAAATACATAATAAAGTCTTGTTTGGTTTAAATATACATGGACTGTTGGCTTACAATTCATTTACTATGTTGTATTCTGATTAATACCATGTCGCATTATGATAAAAGAAAACCATGATGCTTAAACCTCACAAATGTAACAGAATGCTTTTAGGAAAAGACAGGAGCAGATGCAAATATAAATACTTCCTGTTCTTCACTGTATCCGGTGAAAATGACTTATGACAAGAGGAGCAGAGTCACATCGCCTCATACTGCCATCTACCATAAATCACAGCAGGAGGGGGAGACTACTGGGGAAGATCCATGAGGACCGACGTCAAGAGGACATGTCGTGAAACTAATCCAGACAGTCACTTTTAAGAGCGGCAATGTAATAAGTGAATCACAGATCAAAATGGTTTCCCATGACTCATCTGCAACAATTTAACTACAAGATAATGCTCACAATAAAGCGTTCAGATTTTTCTAAAAATGCCTCTGGGATGTAATACAGATGAGCCACATAGATATAACAGGAAAAAGCACAAGTAAAATCTAACAAATATAAAGATCTTTGCAGAGTTACATAGACAGCTAATACAATACAATACAATACAGGTAATAGGAAGAGTTGGTGAAAATTGATCAGCAGGGCTCTGTCCAGCAAGCCACCTCTTACCCTCCTGGCATCTACGGGTCTTCCTTTGATTAGCCAGCCTGGTGTGACATTACCATTGCATCGTGACATATATATTATACTGTGTTAGGTCGGCTAATCAAAAAAGAAATGTGGATGTAGAGAGGAAGTGTGATTCGCAGGGCTTTTGTCCATTAAACATAGAATACTGACCTAGCCAATAGAACCAGTCCTACTAATCATTATGCACCAGCAGTAATAATAAAGTAAAACCTAAAACATTAAAATCTAGTCTTTAATAATTTCAGATGATATTTTGAACTTAAGATAAGTAACTTGAGAAAATGGAATCACTTGATGCTTATCTTGCGGATGTACTTTCCCTTCGATGCTTAAGAGGTTAAGGGCCCCTTCCCTGCTGGTTAAGAATTCTCTTAGCCTTCCTTATGATTATCACTCCCTTCCGATATATCTATCAATGTTCCTTACTGTAGCAGCAGCATAGCTTCTATCTGGAGAATGCCTTGAAGCCCTTTTATATCTGTTGCCTTGCCTGTGTGTTTCCTTGCTCCTTCACTCACTAGGAGGAAGGGAGGGAGACATCTAGGTGGGTTATATCTAGGATCTTAGCAAGGTATGAGATCCAGGCATCCCCACCTTCAGGGGTAATCCTGAGGACAGGGATTAAGCCTAAGGACCCCTAGCTTGAGGGACAGCTCAGGTGCACACTGTCCCTTATACCTAACAGCAACTGGCGTGATGGTTGTCCATCCTGAGCTTTGTGTATTTTTTCCCATATAAATGGTCATGCTTAATATCCAATAATTTTATCATGGAAGTCATACAAGGGATTTCAAAGTCTTTAATAAACAAGATATATTTATACCCATAGTAGAATGTCCTGGAGGGAAAATGGCGCTTTCTGGGAATAGCATAATTAGAATTATTCAAACCAATGATAGGGAATTTTCTCATCTGATGACGATTTGCAAATCTATATGAGTACATCTCCAAAACTGCAAGTAATGAATAGTATTGGTGCAGCCAATGTGGTGTGCTGTAGAATAATCATTCCAGGGCATCTCAGCAGTAGATAATTAGGTTTGGATTCCAAGTAATTGGCACCCAGTGGTAGTTTAGGCACAGATAGGAAGTAGTACCAAGGTTGATACCTGATCACAGTTTCAATTCATTTGGTACCACTTCCTGTCTGTAACTTCAATACCATGAGAGCACAGATTACCTGATATTGCCCCCATTGATAATACAGTATAAGTTTAGTATAGGTAATTAATATCAGATTCCGGGGTCTAACACACAGGACCCACATTTATAGGGTGATGGCACAGACCTATACGATGCATGGTGGGCGTGAATGATACTGCAAATTCTTTCCCATTCATCCTCGTAAAGGCCCCGTCACACCATCCAACATCAGCTGCGATGTCGGATGCAATGCCGGGGTATGCACTTGCTTCCGACATCGCAGCCTAGCTGTCACACGGCAAGATGTTGCCGGTGACGGCGCTGTGATGTTGGCGCCGTGATCGCTCGCTAGGGCTGGGATCAACCCAGCGAGTGATCCCTGCAATGCAGCAATAGGCACGATCGGACGTGATATCGCTATTGCGGTGTCTCACCGAATGATCCTGCCGTTTGTTTAAGTTGAAGTTGACAGGTTTTCCTACATGCAGGAAAACATGTCAACTTCGACTTGAACAACTATCGTTGTTGAATTGTGCGTTTACACGCTACAACGCAACAGCGATGTCGTTTCAACATTGTTCCTAATGTCAATTTTAAACTACGTCGGAAACGATGTTGAAAGGTGTGACGGTACCTTAAGTGTATGTGCTCACAGTCCGGAGGAGCTGCGTGTTGGACGCAGCTCCTCTGGACCTGAGTGAAGCCACGGGTGGCCACAGGGAGACTACAGCCGCACTGTACTTACAGTATGCGGCGGGTGCAGGGCGGCTTCTCCCTGCAGTCTCTCTGTTGCAGCCCGCTTCCGACTCCGCAGCATGAAACAAACATGCTGCAGAGGAGCGGACTGGCGGCAACCCGCACCACAGCTCCAAACACGCTGCGGTGGGTTAAGCATAGTGAGAATGGGATGAAATCTTGAAATCCCATCACTATGCTTGTACTGTACTGTGCAGCGTTTTGGCGGCAACGCGCGCCAAGAACTGCATATACTGATCGTGTGCACGTACCTTAGAGAGCGCTGTAGACACTTCAGTTACTTGTTCACACACAGCATTGTTGGCATCAGTGTTATCATAATCAGAGGTGGGGGCCTGTTTTAGACACTGTAAAAGAATTGTGCATTTTGTTAAGCAGTGAACAAGGCTCCAGAACAGAGTAGAAGGAGGCAACATGAGAAGGGCACCAAATATGTTGATTATACTGTACATGTCCCATATGTGCTCTAATTTTGTATTTCAATTAGACTGAGGATCGGTTGTGACACAATATTTAGTTTTGTTGTATATTTCAGATTTAGTTTTATTCTGTTCTGCGACTTCCAGGTGGCAATATACTTTAGCTTCTAGTACAAAATCAGATTAGGAACCTATTATGACATTATTTCTATTGTCATTATGGCTTCTATGAAAAATCAGGACAGATAAGACCATTTGATCTTTTCTAATATCTAATGCTGCCTAGTAAGAGCAGACGGGAAACAAATGTCACAATTTGTCAATGCAGTTACTTACAGTACGGTGCTATACTCTAGGAGGAGAGTTCAGAAGAGCAGCCTATGGTACATAATACGGCACAATATTGCCATTACTCACGGTTCTCACCAACTGATGTCATACAGTGTGAAATTTCACACATGGCTGCCTTTCACATTTATTAACTTATTTATAGGCTGTACTGAACATTTTTAGGTTGTATTTGAAAGAAAAAACATCTATATATAGGTTGTCTGTCTCATAGAAGTATCGGGTAACTAGTGATATCTATTTTTGAAGTATAATCTTACCTAATGCTCAATCCTTCACTGATACAATACCTTGGATCAAATACTCTAAGGGTACAGTTACACGAAGCAAACTTGCTTGCAATTTCACTGGCAATTTGCAGGTTGCAGTGAAATCATGGACACATTGTTACATTTGTACACAGCAACAAGATAGAACAATGTGTGCATGATTTCACTGCAACCAGCAAATTGCAAGTGAAATTGCATGTAATATTGCGTCGTGTAACAGTACCCTAATACATAATAGCTTTGTAATAAAAAAAGCTATGGAAATGTAATAAGGCACATTTATTAATATGTCACAGATGTAATTAACTCTGAGAATACTGAAACTTGCCTTAGGTGATTTACTTATTTCTGAAATATTTCTTCAGGGTTCTTTGCTCACCTAAAGGTACCTTTACACGCCGCAACCGCGGCTGGGAATCCTGACGGCGATATGTCGTCCTGGAACAATCGCTGTCAAATTGCCTTCCAGTTCCAGTAATTGGGGAACTTCGAGGCTATAAATCGCCTGTCGCCTGATTTCAGAGCAGTGCTCAGGAATCAGGCGACAGGTGAGAGGCTATTTATTGCCTCGAAATTCCCCAATTACTCGTCGCAACTGGGAGGCAATTTGACAGCGATTGTTCTAGGGCGACATATCGGCGTCAGGATTCCCAGCCGCGGGTGCGGCGTGTAGAGGTACCTTAAGAGCTTGCCGAACATTGTTTTCCCAAAAAGCATATTAAAAAGAATTTGTCAGTAGAATTAAGCCCCCCCAAGCGGTCTATATGGGCATGTAGGTCATAGGATGCTGAATAAAATGATACCTTGATATCTGCGACGTGATGTCTTAGGCTGGTTTCACATTTGCGTTTGGGATGCAGCGCTTGCGAACATAGCGAAACGCATGAGTACTGCGTTCCTATGTTTAACATGGGGAGACATGGTACCTGTGTTTGGCTGCATTCACTGCGCTTTTTCAAAGCACCCTCCGAACGCAACTTGTTGCATTTTTTGTGCGTCTAGTGTTACTTGCTTCGTCTGCAAGCATCCTGACGCGCACAAACAATGCATGGCAGTGAATGGAGACACACTGCCATCTGCAGGACTCCACAGGCGCGCAGTGTTTTTCTTTTTTTTTGTGACGAAATCCACAGCTCCTCCCAGCTTCTCTCACTCTCTCTCTCCTCCTGACTGCTGTACAATGGGTTTCCTATGGGGAATAATTTGATCAACACATGCATGGTTTCATACTCCACCACTTAGATGCCGACGTTTGACCTGCACTCGGGGTTCCATCACCCAATGGAATGTATTGGCAGCGTTAAGGCAGCGTTACCATTACGGTAACACTGCATTAATGCTGCCAAATTCTATCTTTTTCACAGAACCCCCCTGAACGCAGGAATAGCGCTAGTGTGACCCTAGCCATACTCATTTTTTTTGTGAGGATCTGTTTTTGAGCCAAAAAAACAGATACTCACAAAATGTGTCTGAATGTCAAATTGACTTTGCTTGGCCGTCCAAAGTCACTGCATTTTACTGCAAAAAACGAATCCTGAAATTGCCACATGATTCAGCTATCCAGTGGCATTGAGGTTTCCATTGATGAAGAATGGCCCCACTATCTTTGTACCCCATATACCACACCATACCATCAATGTTTATGTTCCAACAGTTTTGGAGGGATCTCTCCACTGTGGGTTAGTGTCAGATCAATAGAGGATGTTTTGTTTGTTAACTTCACCATTCACAAAAACGTTTGTCTCATCACTCATCTGAAGGCAATTGTCTATGCTGTGAAGATACGAGATGTGCAGCATCTGAAACAACGGATACTGGAAGCCTGTGCTAGCATTTCTGCTGCGGTGTTGCTATCAGTGTGTAAAGAGTGAGAGAAGAGGGTTGCATTGACAATCCAACACAATGGGCAGCACTTTGAACACATTTTATAAGTGGTCATAAACTTGTAAATATCTTATGAAAGAATAAAGTTACATTAAAACCAAGCACACCATTGTTTTGCTTATGAAATTCTCAATAGGTTTGATGTGTCACATGACCCTCTTCCATTGAAAAAAATAAAGTTAGATCCAAAATTGAGCTTGAATGTGGCCCCGAAACGCGTAGGAAAGGAAGAATAAAGGAAGTTGTTTGAATGAAGCATTGTCTTCCTCGTGATTTTGTGGCACAGCAGCGCGGACCGTGATACACCTATTCCTAACAACCGATACCGGCTTTTCCATGTCCAGTGGCAGGTGGAGGTCCCGCGGCAGCTGTATTTTGCGCTCCAGCCAGTTGTGGGTTACACAACTAAGCAAGGTGAGTGGGCAGTACACATCACCGTTTTCAACAGTGTCATCATTGATAGGGCACTATTCTGCGCCTCGCTTTGTCTCCTTTGTGTTTACACAGGAGGCTAGAGTTTTACATCCCTGCTTTAAGGGAAACACAAATAAAGTAAAAAATAAAGGTTTTAAAAATGTAAGAAAAAAGTATATAAAAATATGAATCTACCCCCAGTTCCCCAGTTGACATTACAGAAAGAAAAAATATGTATAAATATGGGTGGTATCGTCCAGAAAAGTCCGATCTATCTAATTATGAAATGAATTAACCTGATATGTGAAAATTGTAAAGAGAAAAAAATCAAAATGCCAGAACTGCAGGTTTTTGGTTGCCACAACTCCATAAAAAAAGCAATAAGCGATCATATCTACCCTAAAATAGCATCAATAAATACATCAAATCACCATGCCAATGTTTGTACTAAGAACTTCAGAATTAAAAGATAAGATTTTGAGTTTTTTCAGAAAAACGTAAGTTTTTAAACTTTTTTCTCAACCACATGGCTTATAGCATTATGCAACATTGGTGATAGCTGTGTGCTGCAAGGAATTTTTTCTACTATATATATATATCTCTGTGTCCCTGCTTGCACCAGTTCACACTGGTCTGTGAGTGCTGTGCAGTTTTTTTCGTTAATTATGAAATGAATTAACCTGATATGTGAAAATTGTAAAGAGAAAAAAATCAAAATGCCAGAACTGCAGGTTTTTGGTTGCCACAACTCCATAAAAAAAGCAATAAGCGATCATATCTACCCTAAAATAGCATCAATAAATACATCAAATCACCATGCAAAAAGTGAGCCCTCCACACAGCTCCATTGACTGAAAAATTTAAATTTAAAGAGTTTTGGAAAATGACAACTCTATCTAATTTTTTCTTTACGAATCTCAATATTTTTTTTTCACCACTTAAAACAAGATACAAGTTTGGTATTGTTGTAATTTACTGCCCCGAAGACAACAGGTCATTTGTTTCTGCAAAATAAACGTCAAAAAATATTTTTTTTGCATTTTCACTGCACTTGTAATTTTTTTTGCCATTTTTCAGTAAACCACATGATAAAATGGATGGGGTTATTCAAAACTACAACTAGTCCGACAAAAAAACAAGCCCTCATATGAAGGACTGTGGAGTCAGTAAGCCAATCAACCGACTCAGACTCTTCATTTTCCCCCAATCCAACTCCCACTACAACTCCACCAAAGTGAACACTGACCCCAAGACTCCAACTCCACAACCAGGGCTGTGAAGTCAGTACCCCAAACATCTGACACCAACTCCTTTATTTCCCTGAATCTGACTCCATTAAAAATGGACACAGACTCCATGACTACGACTCCACAGCCCTGCTCACATGTCTTTGTCAGCGAGAAAATAAAAAAGTTGCGGCTCTTGGAAGAAGTGGAGGGAAAATGAAAAAGCAAAAGTGAAAAATTGCTCTGTCCTTAAGGGGTTAAGCAGGGAAAGTTGTGGACCATACCCCTGAAGACTGTACACTCATGTTACCGGGGCACATAGAAATGACATCACTGTGCTGTGCTGGTCAAATGATCAGATGCCCGGACATCGCTGAGCTGGGAGCAGGGAGCTATAAAGGGTGAGTCACATTATTTTTGTGCGTGTGTGTGGCTGTAGTAGGGATATACTGTGACAGGGGGGCCATATCCAGGACAAGAGGGCTAAGGGGACTATGTACCAGGACAAGGAGGCCATATCCAGAATGGGGGGGCCATATCCAGATATCCAGGATAAGGGGCTAAGGGGACTATGTACCAGGACAAGGGGGCTGTATCCAGGATGGGGGGCATATCAGGGACAAGGGAGCTATGTACCAGGAAAATGCGGCCACATCCGGGATGCAGGAACCATATCCGGAATGGGGGGGAACGTATCCAGGACAGGGGGACTATGCACCAGGACAAGGGGGCCATATCCAGAATGAGAGCCCATATCCAGAATGGGGGGGCATATCCAGGACAAAGGGCTAAGGGAACTATGTACCAGGACAAAAGGGGTCATAGCCAGGATAGGGGGCATATCCTGGTATCCTGGACAAGGGGCTTAAGGGGGCTATGTACCAGGACAAAGGGGTCATATCCATGATGCAGGGACCATATCCAGAATGACGGGGCCATATCCAGGACAAAGGGGCTAAGGGGGCTATGTACATGGACCAGGAGGCCATATCCAGAATGGGGGTGCATATCCAGGACAAGGGGGCTAAAAGAGCTATGTACCAGGACAAGGGGGCCATATTCAGAATGGGGGGACCATATCCAAAATGAAGAGTGATATCCAGGACAAGGGGACTAAGGGGGCTATGTACCTGGACAAGGGGGCCATATCAAGGATGGGGGGCATATCTAGAACTGGAGGGCTATGTAACATAGTTTTTAAGGTTGAAGGAAGACTTTTAAGTCCATCTAGTTCAACCCATAGCCTAACATGTTGATCTAGGACAGGGGGGTTTATGTAGCAGGATGAAGGTACCATGTTCAGTATGGGGGGAAATATCCAGGATGAGGGGCTGTATCCAGCACGGGGAGGTTATGTACCAGAACAAGGGGGTCTATGTACCAGGATGGGCGAACTATATCCCGGATGGGGGCTATGTACCAGGATATGGGTGCTATATGCCATGATGGGGGGCTCTATCCAGGATGAGGGGGGGGCATATCCAGAATGGAGGCATATGTACCAGGATAAGGGGGCTATGTACCAGGAAGGGGGCTATATCCAGGATTTTGGGGCCATATCTAGGATGGAGGGGGCTATATCTTAGGATGGGAGATATACTGTATATACCAGGATGAGGGACATATATACTGATTGAAAGATGGACATTGTCATTATAATACGAACCCCATTTAATACTCAAAATTATTTTTTCTCTTTTCCTTCACCAAATTTGAGTGCGTCTACTGATCCAGTGCATCTTATAAAGCAAATAATATCGTACCCTATTCAGCAAGTAAAACACTGGAATATGGAAGTCAATGTACAATATATTTGTAGATATGTGCCAAAAAATGTTTAATAAGTAAAGAAGAAACACAGTCAAGATATCACACAAGAGAATGTATTCACTCCTGGGAAATAAGCTCATGACTTGACATTTACTCCGGTAGGTTTTACAAATAGCTCGACTTAATTGACTTTATGATCCACTGACTTGTTCCCAAATGTGTTTATGTTTCAGATAGACCTTATTATTATTATTACTAACATCATCGTAATTAATAAAAATAATCATTGTATATGAATGTGTCATTTAATAAGATTGCTTTGCATTAGTAACGCTATTAACAATACAATATAAAGAGTATATCACAAAAGGACGAGAGCCGGAGCAGCTATAGCAATTTCCATCCTCATGGGAAGACTTTCTACATGATTTTAAAGGGTGTTTGTGGGAATTTGCCCACTCATCCAGAATAGCATTTGTGAGGCCAGAAAATGATGTTGGTCAAGAGGGCCTGGCTCACAATTTTTGTTCTAATTAAATGAGAATTTCACAATATTTTTTCGTATATTTTAATATGTACCATTAGTAATGAGTGAGTGTAATCGTTACTATTCGCTGCTCGCACGGATAGTTCGGTATTCGCGATATTCGTTACTTGGTGAGTAACGCTGGTGCTTGTGAATGATGTGTCGATGGTTTTCAATCTGACACAAATTGACAGCTCCCTTCAGTGCACAAAGGGAGCCACTACCCCAGCGAGAGCAGATTGAATGTTAGGCTCTTTCTGGGGGGTACAGCAAGGTGTTTCATTCAGTACAAACTCAAAAAAGCCCACCCTCCTGCCCTGCCAAGGAAATACTCTTTTTCTAGCCGGATGTGTGTGGGCGGAGCCTTACACTAATTGACTAACATTGGACTCACTATTCGGACGAATATGCGAGTATTAAAAACTATTTGTTAGACCCCCATAAGTTCTTATTAAACTTTACACTCAGGGGATGGGACAGACCCCACACGAAGTTACTGACCCACCTTTTGACAGCTGCCAAGTGCCTCATCCCACTATACTGGAAAAAAACAGCGGCCCCTACGTCGCTGGATCTTTATGCCAGAATCCGGGATGTATATGTTATGGAGAGAATGACAGCCTCTCTACATGACGATATGGATAGGTTTGACAAGGTATGGTCACCGTGGAGCTTATTTAGAGGAGATCCATTAGGGTAGTGAGGGGAACGAATTGACTTAACATGAGGAAGTGAATGGATACCCGGGCGGGCCATGATTACGCATCTTTAAGAAAAAAGGGGTTAAGGTGCACTCCCTAGGTTCGGGAGCTTCTACACAGGAGCTTAATAATTTGAAAATCTAGCTGCCGGGAAACGATTAATGGACACGCTGAATATATTATTATTGTTTTGTTTCTGTATATTTTCTTTCTGTAATTGACGAATGGAGATTGTCTATTCGCTTGATTTTGGCTTTTCTTCTATGTTATAAAATCAAAATTTTTCAATAAAAACAAAGTTGAAACAAAAACTATTCAGAGTGGATTCAGGGGATTTTTAAATGTTTATGCAAAGTGTCTCTTTAATCAAGGGGGTGTTAACAAAGAGTCTTTTCTGGGCGTGTTTACTTTTTCCCATGAATGATGGTGCCCAACAAAAAGATAGCAGCATTGTGCAGGGCAAAAAAGCAAATACCCTTACAGAAGGTCAAAAAAGGCTTTTTCAACGTGATATAGTAAGTCTAATGTGAGAACTCCTCGCTCACATTACTTCCTGTCACTACAGCGCCGGGAGGCAAGGTAACCGCGCTGTAATATTAAAACCCCGGTAGAGGAGGAGAACTGTGGTGTAATATCATTGTAACATCGCAAGAGGAGGAGAACTATGCTCTAATATCATAATACTGAGAAAGTAGAACTGCGCTGTAATAGCACTGTAACACTGGGAGAAGAGGTGAACTGTGCTGTAATAGCACTGTAACACTGGGAGAAGAGGTGAACTGTGCTGTAATAGCACTGTAACACTGGGAGAAGAGGTGAACTGTGCTGTAATAGCTGTTACCCCTCGGGGGCCTGCCGCCCGTGCCCGCGGCCTGCTGCCCTTACTCCCTCGGCTTGAGCAACATTGCTCCTCTCACTTCTGGTACCACTGCTTGTGCACATGAAATTGTCTCCTACTCAGTTTCTGCTGGAGAGGCTGCAGGGTTCTGGCTCCTCCCCTCAGCCAATCACCAGGTCTCTGTGCACTGCCAATCAGGCCTGCCTTGTTCTGATATAAACCTCCTGTTTTCAATCAGTCGGGGCCAGGGCAACTTCGACCTTCACCTTCCCCTGAGTGAAGTTGCCACTTCTGGTCTGTCAGGTTGCTCCCCGTTTGGTCTGTTACCTGATCGCTCTGTGTTACCTCCTCCAGATCTCGTTCCTGCCGGTTCCTGGCTGATCACCGTGTTCCTGGATGGTCTCCTGATTCTCTCCAAGCTGATCGCTGGTTCTCGCCCGGCTCCGGATCCCCCGTGGTCCTGGATCTCTCCGTGTTCCTGGATCTCTCCGTGTTCCTGGATCTCTCCGTGTTCCTGGATCTCTCCGTGTTCCTGGATCTCTCCGTGTACCTGGATCTCTCCTGTGTTCCTGGTTCCCCGTGTTCCTGGTGCTCTGTATTCACGGTTCTCGTTTCGTATTGTATTCCTGGGTGCTGTTTCATTACCACGTCGCCTGGGGTCGGTTGAACACTTGTGTCCGTAGCATTGGCCCCTTCGAGGCTGATCCCGGCGGTATCCCTGTATAGGGGTCAAGCGCTCCGGGGTCTCCCTCGCTGGGCTCCCGGTGTTGCGACCTTGTGGCCCTCTCCAGGGGCGTGTGGTTCTGTGTTATAGTTCTGTTTAATAAACCCGTTGACTCTACGGTACGTGTCTGCCTCTCTATCACCCGGTATCAGCATCCGCTTTACGCGGTCCAGTGGGTCTACGTGAGTAGTCCGTCAGTAGGACGTGACAGATTTTGCCCTGGCCATGGACCCCGCTGATGCCAGGTTTGATGCCCAAAGAGAGCTGGTCGCACTCCGCCAGAGTTACGACCGGGTTGTGGCGATTATCCAGTCGTTAGAGGCCCGAGCGTCCTCTTCTTCCTGCACCCCCAGCAGCCGGAGAAGGACTCCCCGCCTGGCACCCACATTCTTGGGGGTGCCCTCTACTGTTGATTCTGCTCTCTCCTTCCAGGTGCTGGGTCTCCGCCAGGAGAGGGACCGGAAGCGTGGGGTACAGACTCGGATGGTTTCCCCTATGGCCTCTCTGGATGATCGGTTTGCCAGCCTTGAGCCGGTCGGTGCCCCTGATGACGTCCTGCCGGTCGGTGCCCCTGATGACGTCCTGCCGGTCGGTGCCCCTGATGACGTCCTGCCGGTCGGTGCCCCTGATGACGTCCTGCCGGTCGGTGTCCCTGATGACGTCCAGCCTGTCGATGTCCCATCGTGCCTTGTTCCTGGACGGGCTCCTCCTCCGTGTTCCTGGGGAGTCTCCAGCCTGGATCCGGTGGGTGCCCCTGATGACGTCCTGCCGGTCGGTGCCCCTGATGACGTCCAGCCGGTCAGTGTCCCTGATGACGTCCTGCCGGTCGGTGCCCCTGATGACGTCCAGCCGGTCGGTGTCCCTGATGACGTCCAGCCGGTCGGTGCCCCTGATGACGTCCTGCCGGTCGGTGCCCCTGATGACGTCCTGCCGGTCGGTGCCCCTGATGACGTCCTGCCGGTCGGTGCCCCTGATGACGTCCTGCCGGTCGGTGCCCCTGATGACGTCCAGCCTGTCGGTGTTGGACGGGCTCCTCCTCCGTGTTCCTGGGGAGTCTCCAGCCTTGATCCGGTCGGTGTCCCTGATGACGTCCTGCCTGTCGGTGTCCCTGATGACGTCCTGCCTGTCGGTGCTCTTGATGACGTCCTGCCTGTCGCTGTCCCTGATGACGTCCTGCCTGTCGCTGTCCCTGATGACGTCCTGCCTGTCGCTGTCCCTGATGACTTCCTGCCTGTCGGTGTCCCTGATGACGTCCTGTTCCTCCTGTGCTCGTCACATGACGCCCGAGTAACCACGCTCGGGTCCCTTCTGTCCTTGGGACCAGGGTGGGGGACGCCGATGCCCCGAGCCCCCTGCGCGGGTTCCGGGCCGGTCTCCGTCCGGGAGGGGGGCGTAGAGGGGGGGGTACTGTTACCCCTCGGGGGCCTGCCGCCCGTGCCCGCGGCCTGCTGCCCTTACTCCCTCGGCTTGAGCAACATTGCTCCTCTCACTTCTGGTACCACTGCTTGTGCACATGAAATTGTCTCCTACTCAGTTTCTGCTGGAGAGGCTGCAGGGTTCTGGCTCCTCCCCTCAGCCAATCACCAGGTCTCTGTGCACTGCCAATCAGGCCTGCCTTGTTCTGATATAAACCTCCTGTTTTCAATCAGTCGGGGCCAGGGCAACTTCGACCTTCACCTTCCCCTGAGAGAAGTTGCCACTTCTGGTCTGTCAGGTTGCTCCCCGTTTGGTCTGTTACCTGATCGCTCTGTGTTACCTCCTCCAGATCTCGTTCCTGCCGGTTCCTGGCTGATCACCGTGTTCCTGGATGGTCTCCTGATTCCCTCCAAGCTGATCGCTGGATCTCTCCGTGTTCCTGGATCTCTCCGTGTTCCTGGATCTCTCCGTGTTCCTGGATCTCTCCGTGTTCCTGGATCTCTCCGTGTTCCTGGATCTCTCCTGTGTTCCTGGTTCCCCGTGTTCCTGGTGCTCTGTATTCACGGTTCTCGTTTCGTATTGTATTCCTGGGTGCTGTTTCATTACCACGTCGCCTGGGGTCGGTTGAACACTTGTGTCCGTAGCATTGGCCCCTTCGAGGCTGATCCCGGCGGTATCCCTGTATAGGGGTCAGGCGCTCCGGGGTCTCCCTCGCTGGGCTCCCGGTGTTGCGACCTTGTGGCCCTCTCCAGGGGCGTGTGGTTCTGTGTTATAGTTCTGTTTAATAAACCCGTTGACTCTACGGTACGTGTCTGCCTCTCTATCACCCGGTATCAGCATCCGCTTTACGCGGTCCAGTGGGTCCACGTGAGTAGTCCGTCAGTAGGACGTGACAATAGCACTGTAACACTGGGAGAGGAGAACTGCGCTGTAATAGCACTGTAACACTGGGAGAGGGGGTGAACTGTGCTGTAATAGCACTGTAACACTGGGAGTAGAGAACTGCGCTATAATAGCACTGTAACACTGGGAGAAGAGGTGAACTGTGCTGTAATAGCACTGTAACACTGGGAGAGGAGAACTGTGCTGTAATAGCACTGTAACACTGGGAGAGGGGGTGAACTGTGCTGTAATAGCACTGTAACACTGGGAGTAGAGAACTGCGCTGTAATAGCACTGTAACACTGGGAGAAGAGGTGAACTGTGCTGTAATAGCACTGTAACACTGGGAGAGGGGGTGAACTGTGCTGTAATAGCACTGTAACACTGGGAGAGGGGGTGAACTGTGCCGTAATAGCACAGTAATACTGGGAGAGGAAAACTGCGCTGTAATAGCACTGTAACACTGGGAGAAGAGGTGAACTGTGCTGTAATAGCACTGGAACACTGGGAGAGGAGAACTGTGTTGTAATAGCACTGTAACACTGGGAGAAGAAGTGAACTGTGCTGTAATAGCACTGTAACACTGGTAGATGAGAACTGTGCTGTAATAGCACTGTAACACTGGGAGAGAAGAACTGCTGTAATAGCACTGTAACACTGGGAGAGGGGGTGAACTGTGCTGTAATAGCACTGTAACACTGGGAGAAGAGGTGAACTGTGCTGTAATAGCACTGTAACACTGGGAGAGGAGAACTGCGCTGTAATAGCACTATAACACTGGGAGAGGAGAACTGCGCTGTAATAGCACTGTAACACTGGGAGAGAAGAACTGCTGTAATAGCACTGTAACACTGGGAGAGGGGGTGAACTGTGCTGTAATAGCACTGTAACACTGGGAGAAGAGGTGAACTGTGCTGTAATAGCACTGTAACACTGGGAGAGGAGAACTGCGCTGTAATAGCACTGTAACACTGGGAGAGGAGGAGAACTGTGCTGTAATAGCACTGTAACACTGGGAGAGGAGAACTGTGCTGTAATAGCACTGTAACACTCGGAGAGGGGGTGAACTGTGCTGTAATAGCACTGTAACACTGGGAGAAGAGGTGAACTGTGCTGTAATAGCACTGTAACACTGGGAGAGGAGGAGAACTGCGCTGTAATAGCACTGTAACACTGGGGAAGGAGAACTGTGCTGTAATAGCACTGTAACACTGGGAGAGGAGAACTGCTCTGTAATAGCACTGTAACACTGGGAGAGGGGGTGAACTGTGCTGTAATAGCACTGTAACACTGGGAGAAGAGGTGAACTGTGCTGTAATAGCACTCTAACACTGGGAGAAGAGGTGAACTGTGCTGTAATAGCACTGTAACACTGGGAGAGGAGAACTGTGCTGTAATAGCACTATAACACTGGGAGAAGAGGTGAACTGTGCTGTAATAGCAATGTAACACTGGGAGAGGAGAACTGTGCTGTAATAGCACTGTAACACTGGGAGAGGAGAACTGCCCTGAAATAGCACTGTAACACTGGGAGAGGGGGTGAACTGAGCTGTAATAGCACTGTAACACTGGGAGAAGAGGTGAACTGTGCTGTAATAGCACTGTAACACTGGGAGAAGAGGTGAACTGTGCTGTAATAGCACTGTAACACTGGGTGAGGAGAACTGTGCTGTAATAGCACTGTAACACTGGGAGAAGAGGTGAACTGTGCTGTAATAGCACTGTAACACTGGGAGAGGAGAACTGCCCTGTAATAGCACTGTCACACTGGGAGAGGGGGTGAACTGTGCTGCAATAGCACTGTAACACTGGGAGAAAAGGTGAACTGTGCTGTAATAGCACTGTAACACTGGGAGAAGAGGTGAACTGTGCTGTAATAGCACTGTAACACTGGGAGAGGAGAACTGTGCTGTAATAGCACTGTAACACTGGGAGAAGAGGTGAACTGTGCTGTAATAGCACTTTAACACTGGTAGAGGAGAACTGTGCTGTAATAGCACTCTTAACACTGGGAGAAGAGGTGAACTGTGCTGTAATAGCACTGTAACACTGGGAGAGGAGGAGAACTGCGCTGTAATAGCACTGTAACACTGGGAGAGGAGGAGAACTGCGCTGTAATAGCACTGTAACACTGGGAGAGGAGGAGAACTGCGCTGTAATAGCACTGTAACACTGGGAGAGAACTGTGCTGTAAAGGCACTGTAACACTGGGAGAGGAGAACTGCTCTGTAATAGCACTGTAACACTGGGAGAGGAGGAGAACTGTGCTGTAGTAGCACTGTAAGGCTATGTGCGCACTTGCCGGCGGGTTGGTCGGCGTCGGCTGGGCGGAACCCGCCAGGAAGCTCTGGCGCCGTCCACCGGCTTCCTGGCGGGTATGTGCGGCGGGAGCCGGGCGGGTGACGGGCGGGAGCCGGCGGTTGCCCAGCGGGTTCTCGGCGGCGGGTCTGCTGCGGCTGGAAGCAGCACATGATTCTGCTTGCAGCCGCTGCAGAACCACCGTTTTATAGAACAAGCTCATTCTTTGCTAACCCGCTGGGAAACCTGCGGGTTAGCAACGGATGAGGCTGTGTAAACTGCCGATGTGTGCACAGCCTTGGTCGGTTTACATTGGTTTTAATGTTAATCCAAACACCGGTTTGGATTAACATAAATTTACATAAAACTAATGTAAACAAACCGGCGGTTTACACAGGTAAACCGCCCAAAACCCGGCAAGTGCGCACATAGCCTAACACTGGGAGAAGAGGAGAACTGTGCTGTAATAGCACTGTAACACTAGGAGAGGAGAACTGTGCTGTAACACTGGGAGAAGAGGTGAACTGTGCTGTAATAGCACTGTAACACTGGGAGAGGAGGAGAACTGCGCTGTAATAGCACTGTAACACTGGGAGAGGAGAACTGTGCTGTAATAGCACTGTAACACTGGGAGAAGAGGTGAACTGTGCTGTAATAGCACTGTAACACTGGGAGAGGAGAACTGTGCTCTTAAGTTAACAAAAATATATACATTGTGATATACAAACAATATACACTTTCTATCCAACTCTGCAGGAATTGTGTAGTACAACAGTACACTAACTTTTACAGGAGAAATGGAGGCAAATTTTTTTTGGACTCTTGCTGACTACTAGAGCCCTTTGAACTGGTTTAGTGTTTACATCTGGAATTTTCCAGAAAACACATTAGCAAAAAATACATGTGAACAGACGCTTAATAACTGCCACAATATAAATGTAATTTCACCACTAGTATTGCATAATATGCATAGTGTATGGTGAGAATAAATATTTTAGCTTTGCTAAATACAGGATAGCTTTGAATCTGGATTATGATGCACATGGAATAAGGAAAAACATATTTTTTTCAGTTTATATAATGTTTCAAAATATTAAAGTAATTTCAGTATATAAGTATGTCAATCAGGCACAAAGGAGCTGAATACTAGCAACAGTCTAGCATAGGACACTAATATTCATAACTAATTTAAACATATTTAGAAATGTTTCCAATAATCCCATAAAAGGGTCATCCTCAGACATCCCCACACCACCAGCGTTGTTGAGAATAGATCACATCCCAGCATCGGTAAGTCATGATTTATGAATGAAGAATTATCTTGTGCTTTAAACTGCTGAAGCTTCTTGTCAAAAGTGTTATGGTAAATCATTAAAATAGCATATGCAATGTGTCTCGTGTGTTCAGTGCATCCAAGGATTTCTGCACAAAACATATTTAATTAGTAAAGTTGTATTTACTATTTAAACATTAATTTGTTCTAATAGGTCCCCCCCAAAAAAATTAATGACAAAAGGTAAATAACCATTATAGTAGAAGCGGTAGACAAAAAATAAAACCCTTTTTATCAATGTAGATTGTCATTAGATGAGAAATTTCAGTCTCCCAATATTCTCTGAGCTGAATAGCAGCTGTGCACAAACAAAGACCCATCCGTGTATTCACACAGATACTTGTATATACAGTGTTGGCCAAAAGTATTGACTCCCCTGCAATTCTGTCAGATAATATTCAGTTTCTTCCTGAAAATGATTGCAATCACAAATTCTTTGGTATTATTATCCTCATTTAATTTGTCTTCAATGAAAAAACACAAAAAGAATGAAGCAAAAAGCAAAACATTGATTTCTCACAAAACTCCAAAAATGGGCCAGACAAAAGTATTGGCACCCTCATCCTAATACTTGGTTGCACAACCTTTAGCCAAATAACTGCGATTAACTGCTTCTGGTAATCATCAATGAGTTTCTTACAATGCTCTGCTGGAATTGTAGACCATTCTTCTTTGGCAAACTGATCCAGGTCCCTGATATTTGAAGGGTGCCTTCTACAAACTGCCATTTTTAGATCTCTCCACAGGTGTTCTATGGGAATCAGGTCTGGACTCATTGCTGGCCACCTTAGAAGTCTCCAGTGCTTTCTCTCAAATCATTTTCTAGTGCTTTTTGAAGTGTGTTTTGGGTCATTGTCCTGCTGGAAGACCCATCACCTCTGAGGGAGACCAAGCTTTCTCACACTGGGCCCTACATTATGCTGCAAAATTTGTTGGTAGTCTTCAGACTTCATAATGCCATGCACACGGTCAAGCAGTCCAGTGCCAGAGGCAGCAAAGCAACTCCAAAACATCAGGGAACCTCCACCATGTTTGACTGTAGGGACTGTGTTCTTTTCTTTGAATGCCTCTTTTTTTCTCCTGTAAACTCTATGTTGATGCCTTTGCCCAAAAAGAGAGAACATTCTTCCAAAATGTTTTAGGCTTTCTCATGAAAGTTTTGGCAAACTCCAGCCTGGCTATTTTATGTCTCAGGGTAAGAAGTGGGGTCTTCCTGGGTCTCATACTATACAGTCCCTTTTCATTCAGACACCGACGGATAGTATGGGTTGACACTGTTGTACCCTCGGACTGCAGAGCAGCTTGAACTTGTTTGGATGTTAGTTGAGGTTCTTTATCCACCATCCGCACAATCTTGCGTTGAAATCTCTCGTCAATTTTTCTTTTCCGCCCACATCTAGGGAAGTTAGCCACAGTGCAATGGGCTTTAAACTTCTTGATGACACTGCGCACGGTAGACACAGGAACATTCAGGTCTTTGGAGATGGACTTGTAGCCTTGAGATTGCTCATGCTTCCTCACAATTTGGTTTCTCAAGTCCTCAGACAGTTCTTTGGTCTTCTTTCTTTTCTCCATGCTCAATGTGGTACACACAAGGACACAGGACAGAGGTTGAGTCAACTTTAATCCATGTCAACTGGCTGCAAGTGTGATTTAGTTATTGCCAACACCTGTTAGGTCCCACAGGTAAGTCACAGGTGCTGTTAATTACACAAATTAGAGAAGCATCACATGATTTTTCTAAGGGTACCAATACTTTTGTCCACCCCCTTTTTTATGTTTGGTGTGGAATTATATCCAATTTGGCTTTAGGACAAATCTTTTTGTGTTTTTTTCATTGAAGACAAATTAAATGAAGATAATAATACCAAAGAATTTGTGATTGCAATCATTTTCAGGAAGAAACTGAGTATTATCTGACAGAATTGCAGGGGTGTCAATACTTTTGGCCATGACTGTATGTAATATGCATATTCATTAAAAACATACATACACATGCATCTACTGTACATGTACAAACACTATATTATTGTAGCTGTGTACAAAGCGTCCAAAATGTAACAAGAATTCTTAGTGCTCAGACAGAATACATGTAAATTACTCATACAATGACTTGGTTGCCCCAGATTTAAAGTGATCCTAAACCCAGAAACTGACCCCCCCGTATCTTGCGGCTTGCTCAGAAACAGAGAACTCACCCAGGACAAAGTAATATAACTTTTTCTCTTACTTTACAAAAGCAATTTTTTCTGCAAAAGGGATGGCTAGAAATGATAAGAGGGGGTGCAAGGACAGGTCTAAAGATACGGGGGGGGGTCAGTTTCTGGGTTTAGGATCACTTTAACAAGTTAAGAGCTGCACAATCAAATTATACTTTTTATGTCAGAATTCTGTTATATGGCAGTGGAACTTTAATATGAAAGAGGTTTTCCACTACTAATGTGACCTCCTGTCTTTTGTCCTATCATTTTCCAAATATACTTTTGCTACCAACCAGTCTGATGCTTCTCTCCATACCTTCCAAACCAAAGAGCGGGCGGGCACAGAGTGGGTGGAGCAGTCCTCTCTATACCGCAGCCATCGGCTTAGTGCTCTATGGTACGGGAGGTATGGAGAGAAGCATCGGGCTCCACTGCAGAGTCCCGGGCTGTGGAGTGCGGACCTCGGCTCCCCTGCACAGAGCCCACAGGGTGAGCGCACACACATGCAGTGATCCCCACTGCGTACGGAAGCGGTTACTGCGCATGCGCCGGCGTCCTAATCCCGGAAATGCGGGCAGACGCAGACTGGGGAGAAAAACATTTAAACTGCAATGGCAGTGTGAAGGATCTAGCAGATGGAGACCCTCCACTTCTGGTCCCCCTGACGAAGTGACCCTAAATTGTAGAGAAACACGAATTTACCACCAGGGGTATATTGATTGGAATGCCACGTATGGATTTGATATTAATTATGTGAACATTTTGCAGCCTAGATACACACATGAATTATAGCAAAAGCCTGGACAACCCCTTTTAGCCACCTGATCAGGCCTGTCTCTGTAGCGCCCCACCGGGTAAGTCGCCACCAGGGGTACTGCACTCCTGTTAAGGGGAGTAGTGCCTCTGCTTTCCAGGCGCTGGAATGATGCAGTTGAGCCAAAAACACACGCACACAACCCGTAGGCCCCTGGGACGGTGGGTGAACCCTGAGGGAGGACCCAGCTCAAAATGGGGGACATGGAACTGTAGTCAGGAAGTAGTGAGGAGTTGGAGAGGGGAGACCATCGAGAAAGGAGTGGAGTGGAAGTAGGGAGTGTACAGGCAGTGTGGTGTCTAATCCCGTGGGATAGAGCACGACCACACTCACCCATGGGAGGGAAAGACCGACAAGTGAAGGAAGAAGAGAGAGCCCTTGGGGGGTGCGAAAGAGACATCGATCCCATATGCCCATATCTAGCTAGACAGAGGGGCTGGTTGATGACACAGGGACTCAGCTCTGAACACGGCGCGGATGCTGTATGCCCGAACCATTGATCTGGAGGCCCGAGGCTTCTAACGAGAGCTGTGGCTGAACACCCGACACAACTTGGAGAAGGTGGCCAAACTAGGGAGCAGTGCTCGGGAGGGGACACAACAGCACCTGTGGCTGCCAGTACTTGAGCTTTGTGCTGCGGAGGCACTGAGAGCCTGGGGGGGCAAGCGGTGTCACACTCGTCCCAGAAGAAAACTACTCATTATAGCGCTGGGAAGAGAATCAGAGAGCCCACCAGAGACAGAGACATCTAGCGAGGAAGGAAAGGGCACCAACTGTGGCTCGACTGCACTGTCCCGGTTCTGTAGACAATGTTGAACTGGAGGTTGCCAAGGGACATACCTGGAGCCCATGCTGAAAGAACTGAGTAAAAGTAACACAACTCCAGCTGCAGGAGACATCGGGGAACTGATGACCAAGTGAACATCTGCCAAAGTACGAACTAACTCTTCCATCCCGCTGCCCTGGGGACTAAGTGGAACTATCCAAGCTGCTGGTCACCGTTCCCAGAGGTTCTGAAGCAGCGCTGGTCTTCCTGGCCACATACTGCAGGTGGTGCCAGGAATAGCCATATTCCCCTTTGCCTTTCCCCGTCATCTTCCCCCGTTCATTAAAATAATGACACGGCCAGGGTCACGGGATCGGGTCTCGGCCCCCACCTGTCCCCGTGAAAAGGACCGAAAAGGTGAAGAGAACAACAATTAACTTCCCGATTCCCAAGTCTTCCCCCTGATGTGGGCGTGTCATCTCCATTGACTTAACATGGGAACATATCAACATCAGATCGAAGGGGGGGAACGATACCAGGTCCCCCATTTAATCTGCTGACTGAATGGTGAATTACACATCAGAATTTTACATAGCCACTAACACTGTGTAGAACAGCAATCTTTCTCCCAATCAGCTGTATAGGAGAACTTGCAGTACAATTAATGACAATTACGGAATGCATGGATGGATCTTTGCCACTTTCAGTCATTAAAACACCTAACCAGTGGGAGTACAAGGAGTCAGACCTCCACTGATCTAATATTGATAACCTATCCCTTGGAGAGGTCATCAATATAAAGTCCAGGAAAACCTTTTCCATATTAAATGAATATAGGAAGTTTTAATTCCCTGAGTTTTCATATTCTAAAAGGTAATTTTTTAGATGTTTTTATGCTAATTACATGAAATCTTGACCACACAGAAGACCTCATCCATTGAGCCTTATAATTATTCATAATAATAATAATAATAATAATAACAATAATAATTGTGCAGATACAGGACTTGTTTATGTACATTCTGTCTTCCACATCTGACTGCTCATATAACCTTTTATATTCTGTTGATTCTCAACTTACCGTATTTCATCTTCTAAATAGGAACAGACTGAATTTATTTTGTACAGGAATTAAATGACCTTCGTTTTGGCAAATGGATTTCTTAAAAAGACAACACTCTGACAGCTGCTTATACCATTCAATTTATTTTACACAAGAGTGCCACTCAGAACCAGTGGTGCCAATATGATAAGTTTAGAAGCCCCATGCCCTTTGTAGAAAAGGTTATAAAATAAATAACAAATAAACTAGTCATTTACAGACAATTGAGGTGCATAACGTAGCAGTCAGTCATTGTACACTAGGTATACTACTTTAAGAAAATGTAAATTCACAAATAGGCATATTGATGGATAGCGTTTCTAAAGCAGGATGGGGAGTGATCAGTCAATCATCGGGTAGCTTCCATTTAAACCACAGTTGCAAAAAGATGCAAAAAAATTTGTTGCACTCACAGAAGCAATGATTGACTCTTAACAGAATTTTATCAGGTCAAGGTTCCAAACTACAGTTCCTTGTGAATGTATTCACCCCCTTGGCTTTTTACTTATTTTGTTACTTTACAACCTGTGTTTAATTTTAATTATTTTTGGAATCCAATTTGTGTGTGATGCATTAGCACTAAATAGTCTACGTTGGGAAAGTGAAGTGAGAAAAATGCAAGCAAACATTAAATTTATGGAATAAAATAAATTAAAATTGCCATGTTCATATGTATTAACCCCTTTTGCTATGAAGCCCCTCAAGATTTCTAGTGCAGGAAATTACCTTCATTAGTGACATGCTCAGTGAAAGGAAGTCCACCTGTGTGCAATCTAAGGCTACGTTCACACGGTGCGCTATGGGTCCGCTTTGTACGGATCCGCTATTTGCAGTGGAATGCAGTGAAACACATTGACGTTGGCTGTCCTAGCCACTATGCCACTATTTGGCATTCAGACACTGCTCCTTTTACGGACCCGCTTTTGGGCTGAAAAGCGGATCGGTAAAAATAAGTCACATGTCCATTTTGTGGCGTTATTTGCCTGCACTACTCACCTTGTCGCGCTACCACGGTGATCTCACCTTATGCTGAGTCCAATGGACTTGTGGAGGACCTAGGAAGCACCATATGACCGAGCGACATCACCCGGTCACATGGCAGGCCTCAGGATCCTGGAGATGAGAGGACATCGCCGACGGTCACTGAGGGAGCGCCACGAGGTGAGTAAAAGTGCAGGCACAAATTGCAGCAGCATTCACAGACAGAACACTGCACTTTCTGAGGATCCTTTCTTGGGGCAGTTTTGCACCAAAAACGGATCCTCACAAAGCCCAGCAAAAACACTGCGTGTGAATGTAGCCTAAGTGTCCCGTGGACTGTCAGTATATACACACCTTTCTGAAAGGCCACAACGGTTGCAATACAATTAAGAGGCAAAACTAACCAAACAACACCATGAAGACCAAGGAGATCTCCAACCAAGTCAAAGACAAAGTTAGCGAGCAGGCTGCGTTCTAAAAAAAATCCCAATCTCTGATAATCCCCTGAAGCACCATCAAATGTAAAGAACATGGTATCAGAACAAACCTGCCAAGAGAGGGACATCCAGCAAAACTCTCAGTCATGACAAGGAGGGCATGAATCAGAGAGGCAAAATAAAGACCAAATGTAACCCTTAAGGAGCTGCAGAGTTCCCAAGACTTGAGTATTTGTCCATATGATCACAATTAGCCGTACACTAAATAAAGCGGGCCTTTATGGAAGAGTGGGCAGAAAAAAAGATTTTACTTATAGCCAAAAATTTGAAGTATTCTGCTACCGATGGACGTATGTAAAATGTGTCTGTGGGATGTTAGCACAGTCTGTGTACAGGCAGTGATAGATAGATAACTTGCTACCTTCTTTCCCCATGTATTATCAGTTGCATTTATATTGTCTTGGAAGGATGATGCAATGTTTCTATTTTAATCTATTTATTTACAGTACCTTGTTGAGCTGAGGTTCAGATGTCAGGAAGAAGATGGATGATGAGAGTTGTTGTATGAGGTTGGAAGGTAGAGGTAAGAAAAGAATGCACCCGTCAGTCCTTATGCACACATGACAAAAATGGCACTGACTCAACCAGGAAGCAGGAAGTGAGGGAGAAGATAGGAGGGGTTGGAGAGGCAATATGGGAAAATCAAAATACTATTCAAGGAAGGCATATAAAAAATGGCGAGTATGTGGCAGCAAAGTATAACAAACCCAGCTCACAATACTATGTCTATACAATAATATAAGTCCCTCTCTAACGAGGTATGCTGGATAGCACACGAAGGTTTGTTTTGAGTTTGCCAAAAAACATGTGGAAGACTCTGCAAACGTATGGAGGAAGGTGCTGTAGTCACATGAGACCAAAATGTAAGTTTTTGGCCTCCACAGTAAACACAATGACTGATGCTAAACCAACACAGCTCATCATCCCAAATAAACCATCTCCACAGTGAAACATAATGGGGCAGGATTATGCTGTGGGGATATTTTTTGGCAGCTGAAACAGGGAATGTAGTCCAAGTGAAGGGGAAGCAGATATATTCTTGACAACTAGGTCCGTAGAAGGGGCAGGTGCTCCGAAACGGAATCCGTCACCTGTGTGTCTCCCCACTCCCTCCCCCATCGCAGAGAAATCATGTAAAGAGGACTCTGAAATAAAAAAGGAAAAAGCTCTGCTCGGTGAGTGCCGCATTTTTTTCTTATCCACTGCTATTTGCTGTCTAATAAGTGTGCACCTGGGCACATGAACCTGCTTTACTCGCACCCTTACATGTGTAAGTAGCACCGGTCCCTGTAGCACAGCAGTGCCCAGTATATATCTGCAAAAAAAATTTCTACGATATATTCTTGAGCAAAACCTGTATCAGTCTGTTAGTGATTCGAGATTGGGTCAGTGGTTCAACTTCCAACAAGACAATGACCCAAAGCATACTGCTAAAGCAACACTCAAGTGGTTTGAGGGGAAATTTGTATATGTATTGGAGCAGCCTAGTCAAACTGACTGTAAATCAATTGAGAATCTGTGGTCAGACTTGCAGATTGCTGTTCACTAGAGGAAACCATCTACCGTAACTTGGAGGAGCTGGAGCAGCTTTGCCTTAAAGGGAACCAACCACCTCAGATGACGACTATAAGCTGTTAATACATGTCCCTGCACCTACCTACACCATTCCACCTATGTTTTTCTTAAGAATATTGATAAATGTAAACTGAAATATACACTTTATAAAATTACATGCCTGTGTACTTCTGGGCGTCTCCTTCTGGGTCAGTTACTAGAGGGCTGTGTCTCCAGCAGCATGACTGGCTTCTCTAGCCCTCCCTCTTACTTTGCAGGACGTCACATGAAGGGCGTGATGTTATCTATCAGTGGGCGGGCACGCAAGGCAGCTCCCGTCCCTTTAAAGAATGGGAAAAAATCCTAGTGGCAAGATGTGAAAAGCTCATAGATGCACATCCAAAGCGACCAGAAGCTGTAATTTCCGCAAAAGGAGGCTCTACAAAGTACTGACTTTAGGGGGTTGAATAGTCCTGCACACTGAAGTTTTCAATTATTTTGTCCTATTTGTTGTTACCTTTGCAATCAAAAGAAAACTAAATGTCTAGTTGTAGGCATGTTTCCTTTGAATGCAGAGCAGAGAGGCAGGCCAGGAATTGACATACTAAACTAAACTCCTTAAGGGGAACCTGTCATATGCCCAGCGCAACCGGATCAGCATCACAGCACTGCATTAGAGCTGGCTGTCAGGCTGCGCAGGGG
Source organism: Allobates femoralis (assembly GCA_033576535.1). Taxonomy (NCBI): domain Eukaryota; kingdom Metazoa; phylum Chordata; class Amphibia; order Anura; family Aromobatidae; genus Allobates; species Allobates femoralis. Next base: position 109,898,768 of record JARQOC010000002.1, read on the forward strand.
TTGTGGTTACGGTCCCACTCACTAAACACTGGGCGGTGACTGAACCCACGCTGGTAACACCTTGATAACTGTCAGCTGAACGCTAACATAAGGAAAAAAATTTAAAGGGGTTTTCCCATGAAAGGTTTATTTTATTAAAGTTCATTTTAATCAATAGATCTTGGAATAATAATAATTTCCACAATTGGATGTGTTTTAAAAAAAAAGTTCCTGTGCTGATATAATCTTATATATGTATCCCTGCTATGGACTGTGTAATGGCCATGTTTGAACATACAGGGACATGGTCTGATCATACCACATCTCCTGGACAGGGGAGGATGAAAAATAAAAAATACATATATCACACCAGGGGATTACAGCTGATTCTTTTTGTGAGATAAAGCAGTTGCCTGATTGTTTTTAAAAAATGTTTTACTCAAATAACAAATTATTTGCAATCCTAGCTAGTAATGCCTGTATACTTCTTTACTTCCTCCCAGGCCCAGGAGATGTTGTATGATCAGACCATGTCCCTGTACGGTCAGACACATCCATTACACAGTACATAACAGGGACACATATATAATATTATCTCAGCACAGGAACATATATTTCTGAAATCCTCTTTTATTAAAGTATCAATATATATATATATAAAGATAACAAAAAGGCGAGACATATCACCATTGAGCAATGAACTTTTTTTTTTTTTTATAATTCTTTATTTAAAGAGTTAAAGCAAAAAGAAAAACAGAGAAAGAAAAGCAGATTTATAGAAACAGGCAGGAAAGGAGAGGAATATGGTAGTAAGAGTGATAAAAGGGAGAAAAAAAAAAAAAGGGGGGAGGGGGGAGAGGGGAAGAACGGCAGAGCAATGAACTCGTCAATAAAAAATCAACAGAAATATGGCCATTTGTCTTAAGGTCGAACAAGAATTGTCTATGGCCATTCCAATCTATCACAATCAAAGAAGTAATAAGTATTGTTCTAAATCAGGGATGGAGAACCATTTTTCTGCAGAGGGCTATTTGGACATTTCTACCATCCTTCGGGGGCTGCACAAAATTATCACCTTAATACTTTGGTTAAACAATCAACTCAACCCTACTGTGGTGTCTGGGGCTGCTTCTCTTTGGCATGGGTGATATTGGTTATGTTGCCTTTCATCTGCTTTTCCAGGTTTGCTAGAGCCCTAAACATCACAGGAGAGGTGGGAGCATATACCTCACTGGGGTGGCTGAGGCTGGGGGCATATATATCACTGGAGAGCTGGATTTAAAGGGCAGACAGTTAGCAAAATGCATCTATCATTCCAAGCACTATGGTACTCAGGCATCTGCCCGGGGGCCGCAAAAAAGTCGAGGGCTGCATTCGGCCCTGGGGCTTGAGGTTCCCCACCCCTACTCTAAATATTGTAAAACAGTAGCCTATCCTTAATACCTAGAGGTATCGAGACCTCCATGTCACTAGTGATACATAAGAAAGGAAAATAGAGTAAAAAAATATGTAGGGCAAAGAAAGCACAGGAACATTATATATATATATAGTAACAAGACCAATTGTCGAAATATTTATTATTCGAAGATATAATGATTAAAACCAACTTTAAAACTTTCAGAATTCAGAATGCTATTCACCTGCATATTAACCCCACATCTGCAGGTTATGTTAATAATGTTTCTCACATGACATGCTCCCTTTAACAATAAACTTGCAACTACAGGAAGGAAAGTGTACTTATGAGAAAGCAGAGAGGATAGGCATGTTAATGAGATGCAAATAATTAAAAAAATAAAAGCAGATTTTTCAAATAACACTCAATTTATTCAGCGTAGCAGAACACCCCTCAGACAACCACTAATCACCACATTGATAGGATGCCAAGGCATGTAAGTGCGTGTAGCTCATCCTTGATACGAAATGATTTGCAAGGATTGAACAATTTGCTTCCTTTTTTCATCATTTGCATATCATTAACATGTCTTTCGACCCTTTGATTTTTCATAATTGCATGAGTTTTCCTTCTTGATGTAATTTCAATATTGAGGAGTGTATACATGACTTAGTGATAGTGGCCACACTGCTATCTTCTGTGCATAAGCAGGAGATATAGGAATGGAGGAAAGGGCTGGGGACAGAGCAACTTATGCAAGAATGTCCACAAGGCACAGATTATGCACAATGGTGGCCGTGTCTATTGACAACAAATACAAAAGCCTGGAAGACTCGGAAAGATGTTTCATCAAACACTGATTTGTCAAATTTTGCCTATTCATTGTATTTTTAACTGCATATTAACATTCACAGACAACTGTAAGTTACAAGGTGTTAAGACAGCAAGTGGCTAAAATCTTAAGAATATGCCTTCTGTAAATATGCTTCTGTAAATTAGGTCAGTGTTCTCTCAACATGCTTTTAATGAAATAGGAAATGTATTATCTTTGAGAAAAGACAGTAAACATTTTCCATATTACAACCTAAATTCCAAAAATGTAAAGAAAACTAGAATGTAATGATTTGAATAACTCTTAAGGTACCTTTACACGCCGCTACCGAAGGTAGCAATAGGTAGGCACCGCACGTGCACGCGCGCGTTTTCAACGGTTGCTAACGGTACCTGATGCCGCAAATACACGCCGCCACAAGGTGCTCCACAGAAGGTATTTTCGTTCCCCGGAAGTGCCGACGGGTGCCGCAGGATACCTTCTGTGGAGCACCTTCCCTGATTTACATGCCGCTACAACAAGGGAATATGGGCGGACATATTGTGCGCCGTACCTACATAGGCGTGACAGAGTTATGTATTACGCGGCGCTCGTACGGTGATTGGACAATGCAATAACATCATGATTGGCCAGCCAGCGCAGGAAGGCTGGCTAATACATGACGCTATAGCAAATGTGTAGTGTGACTGGTCAGCTCGTTAAATATGCCGCCCTGTGCAGGGACAGCCAATGGGTACACAGTAGCCCCCTCCAATGATCGTAGATGGGGCGTGGTATACATGACGCTGTGGCACGCCCCGGGGAACTCAAATACCGTACCTGTGCCCCGATTACACGCCGCTACCATAGGGTTTATCCAAAAAGAAAGATGGCGGCACTCAGCATTCCAATTTTGCAGCTGTTTAATTTAAAGCAAAAATTACAGCAGCAGGTGCATGATACAGGGAGGGAGGTGCTAGGACCGACGGTGACCGCTTCGCGGATGTCCCGCTTCTACGGGTCCGGTGACATCCCGCGAAGCGGTCACCGTCGGTCCTAGCACCTCCCTCCCTGTATCATGCACCTGCTGCTGTAATTTTTGCTTTAAATTAAACAGCTGCAAAATGGAATGCTGAGTGCCGCCATCTTTCTTTTTGGATTTAATGTCTTGAACTCTGGCTGAGCAACAGGATATTCCACAGCACACCACCGCTACAGGAGAATACAAGTAACGCTGTTAACAGGTCAGTGCCCGACTTTCATTTCTATGCTTGGACCATAGGGTTTATACCTGCTTGTTTTTCAGCACGGCTGAAAAACAGGTATCCAAAGAGACAGGTGGCAACAACCTGAATTACACGCTGCCACTTCGCGGTGTTTTGAAGATAAAAGGTACAATTGTCTCCGACACCTGCCGGTTTCTACCTTTCGGTCGCGGCGTGTAAAGGTACCATCACTGCCTTATTTTATTCACAACAGAACACAGATCAGAAGATGAAAGACACTTTTGAATTCCATTTTAAAAAATTACCTTATTTACAAATTAATGTGAGCAACAAATCTCACATATCTACCATTGTGTAGCATTTAATCTTCTTTTTACAAAAGGCTGTAAATGTCTGGGAAATTAGACAAATTGCTGAAGTTTTGGGAGAGGAATGTTGTCCCATTCTTGTCTGATGTAGGATTCCAGCTGCTCAACAGTCCTGGGTCTTGACTTCATAATTCACTGAATATTTTCTACTGGTGAAAGGTCTGGACTGCAGGTGGCTGGTTCAACACCTGAACTCTTCTTCGGAGAAGCCATGCTGGGGGGATGGTTGAAATATGTGGTTTAACATTGTCTTGCTGAAATAGCCAAGATATTCCCCAAAAGAGACATTGTCTAAATGGGAACATATGCTGTTCCAGAGCCTCTATATAATGCTCAGTATTGATAGTGCATTTAAAAATGTGTCAGCTGCTCATGCCATAAGCACTTATGTAACCCCATACCATCAGAAATGTAGATTTTTGAACTGTGTGGTGATAACATGCTGGATGGTCCATCAGCTCTCAAATCCAAAGGACATGGTATTTGTAGATTTCATAAAGAATTTCAAATTTTGATTCATCTGACCACAGAATAGTTTTACATTTTGCTTCATTCCATGTACAATGAGCCCAAGATTACAGCATTTCTGAATTGTGTTGATACAAGGCGTTTTCTTTGTGTTTACTCATATTTTGCAATGCATGGTGAACTCTGTTCATGTGCAAGACTGATTACCAATTTGTGCCTGCTTTTAATGCAGTGCAGAGAACCCATAGATCATGAGCATCCATTATTGACTGTCATTCTTGTCCCTTATGCACATTGATTTCTCCAGATTCTCTGAATCTTTTCATGATACTATGTTCTGTAAATTCTGGGATATTCTAAGCCTTCGTAATTTTACATTGAAGAAAATTTTTCAGAAATTGCTCCACAATATTTAGATGCAGTTATTCACAGATTGGTGAACCTCTGACTATCTTTGCTTGTGACCATAGTATCAAAAAAGACAGCGCCTCACCGGCTGTCTTTTTTGATACTATGGTCATGTGATTTCCAAGATGGACTCCTTGGAAGATTGCATGTGCCTTAATTGTGGGTAATTGTTGGATACCCAGTTCAACCATGGTGCTGTGATCCTAAAAGCCATTTATCTTTGCTTGTGAGAGACTCTGCCTCTCTAACATGTTCTTTTTACATGTCATATAAACTGAGTTGAAAATTGACCATCCAGCTGTTTTTCAGGCTTTTGATAACCCTGTCTCAACTGTTTCGAGATTTTTTGCTGCCATCAATTTGTAAAAGAGTTAAGTTTTATTTTCAAATAAAATGGAAAAATGTTAATGTTCAACTTTTGATCTGCGCTGTATGTCAATTGTGTATTTAATATGGCTATAAGATGTTTCCATTTTTTTCTTTACATTTTACACAGCTTCCCAACATTTTTGGAACTTGGGTTGTACAAGTGAGAGTCTACAGAATACCAAATATATATTCAGACAAACAACATTCCAGCACTTACAGTATTTACCTATACTATTGCCCTTTTTTTTTGCTGTGTTAACTCTTTTTTGTGGAAAGTTTTATTCTCTTTATGTGGCTTTGCTTTTAAACATCATTACAACTTTACAGAATGACATACAAAGTATTATAATTTTTTAGAAAGAAAACCAACATGTGTAATTCTAATTCAAAGTGTAATTCATACTAGAAGAAGTCTTGGAAAGCTCAGGCTTAAGAATTTATTATAGATCATCACATTAAAAATCTCCGTGTTGGTGGATTAACATAAATTTCAACGCATTTTGGCGTTACCGGCCTTAGTCACTGAGAAACGTGTTATGTCCATCCATCAACATGGAGATTTTTAATGTGATAATCTAAATAAAGGTTGGAGATTCTATACAGCCTGAGATTTTCTTCCTCTATGATTATTCCACAAGTCAGCGGTTCGTTGGCTGAAGGCTGGACCTGATATGAACGGATGCGACAATACAAGCCAGGGTGAGGCAATCATTCTTTTGTTTCATAATTCATACTAGGTCAGTGGCGGACCTTTGCGACCGGGGGCCCTGGGCCAGCCGGGAGGATCGGGGGGGGGGCCACATGTGCTGCTGCTCCTACCTGCATCAGTGGAGAGGAGGGGCGGGACTCAGCCAGGGGAGGCAGGAAGCTTCCCTCAGTTAACCCTCTGCCCACTGCACATGGCACAGGATCATGGGGGTCGGCTGGGGGCCCCCGCAGGCTTCAGGGGCCCCCTAGCCGGTCGGGGACACCAGCTGCACCACGGTAGGTCCGCCCCTGTACTAGGTGCAACATTATGCTGAAACACTAATAAAACTTACAATGACCTCTAGACGTGCCATCAAAACGTATTCTTATGATGTTAAAGGGAATTGTCATTAGATCCATGCTGTCCGAACCACAAAGAGTATGAATCAGAGCCTGTCTGCACATTTGCAGCCAGGAATGTTTTACAGTGAAAAGCTGATGCATAAAAGAAAAGCTACTCAGGTGTGATGCGTTTTTTCCAAGCACTGCTCTAGTTGATTGACAGGAATCTTGGAGCAGGGCAGGAAAAAGCAGCTGGAGCGGAGCCATCCTAGTCAGGTCTCTCCCTGTAGAAGCTGTGTTTAATAGTGAAACGTGCGTCAAGACTTTATTTTCTGGGAGTCGATGGTACAATGCTACTACAATACCACATCATTAGGTGATAGATCCTTATATTGATGAAAATTCTACTATTTACTACTTATATCCATTCCAGATTCATGTTTATGATTGTTGATGCAATTTTTTAATTTATTATATAATATTAAGTAAATCTATGCAACACCATGTAGTATTGAATTTTATTGGTAATATTAGTCCCTACAGTAACAAGGTGTCACAGAATGTGCAGAGTCACGATAAGCAGACTAAGATGACACAGTCACAACTTACTGGATGGATAGAGAATGATCAAGCAATCCGGGGTCAGTGCATTTGGGAAACTCTGTGGCCGTGGTCAAAAAATAAGCCAAGGTCAGGTCTATCAGGAGGGTGAGATTAGGATCCAGAGAATAAACAAAGGCTTAACAGGTAACGGTCCAGGGGTCAGAAAATTAGGCAAAGAGAAACCAAGGTGAGTCCAGGTCAGATAACAGAGTTCAGGATAAGCACAGGAGCTCACACAGCACTTCATGCAAGGTGCCCGAATGGCACCAAACTGGAGAAAGCTGCACACTCAAGAAGCAGAGTAATCTCTGGAAGTAGCAACACTACTACTGATTTCACCATTTCCAGAACAAGCAAGGAGAATAACTCAGATTATAACCATATCTGACATCTCAGCCACACCCAAGTACCAGAAACAGCAGCATACAAAAAAGTCAAAGCCGTGCAGTGTGGAGATTGTGACATTATTGTTCCTGTCTGCCCCTTTTGTTTCCTTATTCTTATGGATTCTATATAACTTCTCCTATTTCCTCGTCCCCTCTTTCACCTAATATTTATTACACATTATTTATCTTTATGTTTATACCTCTTGTTTAAATAAAATATAATCTTTTTGACACTACAGCTATATCTCCTTTTTTTTTATGGTTCTACAGTTTCCCTGTATTTCCAGGCATTTTACACAATGTTTTCTTTGAAACACCCAAGCTGAATTCATCTTAAGACAAGTTCCCTTTAATTTGCTCTTCTTTAGACTTCAAAGGCAAATGTTATTTTAATCTACAATCCAGTTTGTCCTGGTTATTGCCTGTTATCTGTACTGGAGAAATACTTCAACAGAACAATAGATTTAGTAATGCTAAAATCTGCAAGGAGGCTTTATGAGGGTTTTTAGGTAAATTATTAATGAGTTTCAAACTCAATATGAAATCCTTGTAAACAGAAGCACAATCTGACATCACGGCCTGTTGCATTTATTTAGATGTTTTATTGGCTGCACATGTCAGCTCTTATTGTTCAACAATTTGTTGAATTTCTTGATTTTAGCTAAAATACCAAAAGCAATAATATTAAAGGGACACTGTCAGGTCATTTTTCAATATGATGCTAATATTACCCTTGAATAGTACCTGGACAAGCCTTTTAAAAACATGTAAAATCATTACTGTACAGTTTGTAGTTTCCATGTTATCAGCATTGTCAGACCCTGCAGTTCGTTGCTGGATAAGTCCTTTCCATTATAAGCAAACAGGCATAGTCCGGCTGCTGTATAAACTGTCGTGTAATTATGCACTCCCTCTCAGCAGCTCTCTCCTCTCTCCTCCCTTTGCTAACAGTGCAGTGTCGGGTTTCACTTACAGGAGGTCTCTTCTGTTGAGGACACAGGGGAAAGAGCTTTTGCAGATCTGCCTTATATGAATTTAATCTCTTTATTTGAAGTTTAGAGAAGATATGAATGAAATATAGACAAAAGAAATACATAAATAGAGTTTAGAGCGAGGAATTAGAAAATTATAGCAGTTACATATGGATTTTTGACCTGACAGTTTTCCTTTAAAGGGGCTGTGCAGTACTCTGACAAACCCTTTTTCAACACTATGTTTCCCCCCCCAACAAAATGACAACACATATACTTAATGTAGCCATTCCAGCTATGTTGACACTGGCTCTCCAGGAGATTGTCAGACATTGCTATGTCATGCGACCCCTGCAGCCAATCAGCACTGACTCCCCTCATTGCTCCTTTGGACAAATCAAGAAATCTAGAGAAAGTGAAGTGAGTACTGCTCTCTGACTTCCTCTGGATGCCTTGATTTATCCAAAGGAGGGGAGAGGGGAGTCATCGCTGATTGGTTGCAGGGGTCATGTGACACAACAACATCAATTGATCTGTTGGAGAGCCAATGTCCACATAGCTGTAATGGAGCAGGCATAGGACATGAATATAAGTGTTGTTATTTTGTTGGGGAACAATGCTGAATTCATGATGAGGTGCATGCTACTTGAATTTGTGGCATTCCCTATGTGGTATGCACCTCTGTGCGGTGCCCCAGAAATGCTACTTCAGTCAAGGGACGGAAGTAACAGCTCTAGTATACAAAATGTGGCCATTTTTTATTGTTTTGACCAGGGTGGTCATTCCCTCATACTGCCTTTAAAAAAATGTCAAAAGTTGCTAAGTTTTTGCACAATTCTGTGCTGCACAAACATTTAGTAACTTTCAAACAGTTTCACAACACTTTTCTAGCATAAAAGCCTTGATGAATCAGCCTTAAGTGTCAAATTTTAAGATATTCTGTATGCAGTTTACAACTGATCATGAAGGCCCATACTGTACAATCCATAGCTTGGCATTACTCTTCCAACTTGTAAGCAGCCTCTTTAATAAACAGCACTATAAAAAAACCCTAGTCATCTATAAGGCACACACCCTGTATGCTTTTACTGAGCAAAATCTAAAAGTAATATGGACAGTGAAATGGCTTATTGTGGTCATCTGAAACATCTCATAAAAATCTTATTAAAATTACAGCATGATTTCTATATAAAATATTATCTACTATATAATCGTCTAATCCTGTCTGTTTGTCTGTAAAGGAAATCCCACATCACTGATTGGTTGTGCCCGGTCGCCTGCGACCAATCACTGACAGGCGCAGTACGGCCGCAAATTGGCGCAGGATTTAAACCACGCACGCCACCGCTACCGGCGCTAGCCGCTGATCTCCCGATGGTAGCCGCGGGTCATTTCCTGCCGCACGGAGGTAAGTGGCGACGCAGCCATGAGATGACTGGCACTAGCCAGTCATCTCCCGGCTGCTTGCAGCGGAAGTACCCCGACCAGCGTTAGTGATCTCGCTCAGTGTGACAAGCAGCAGCGACCAGGCTCCCGCTGTGAGATCGCTGATTGTGTCAGTGTGGCCTGACCATTTTTTGATCGCTGGGACCCCGCTGGGCAGCATGCATCGGTATGTTTGATGGGGACAACAACCAACGACCTCAATACTACACCATAGAGTGACAGGGTCCCAATGACCACCATATCATTGCTGCATCGCTGGTGAGATCTGATTGTTTGACATCTCATCAGCGACCATGTAGTGACGCTCCAGCGATCCCTACCAGGTCATATCATTGTCGGGATCGCTGGAGCGTCGCCAAGTGTGACGTTACCTTACTGATCGGTGGTGAGGTGTCACAGGTGCAGATATATTAAGCGAAGCCGCGTTGCTGATTGGCGACAGGAGCTGTGCTAAGCTCATCCTAGGTACAACCGTTCAGTTCCTAGGAGGACTGAGGAAGGCACCCTGGTGGACTAGAAGCAGTAGAGCTGGTCCCAGGATTGCTGACTCGGAGCCAGGCCTAAGGCTAGGGTCTGAAGTGAGTCGCAGGGACACCTTGGGAGTTGAGCGGCACCGTGCTCACCCCAGAGGAAAGTGCAAAGAACGGACACCGGACTCCGAGACTGTGCAGGGTCTAAAGTCCCGACAGTCAATACTGGAAGGTGGGGAATTCCAAGTTCCTCAGCTATACTGTGCCCGGAGACACAGCAATGAAGAGAGTCTAGGAGCAGATACCCGAGACAAGGGTTAGAATGGACTCGAGTTGCCTGTCATACTGGCACCTTGCAGGAAGAGACAGGGCTGGCACCTTAGCTGATGCAACAGGAGCCAACACACAGAGCGCAGTAAGGGAGCCAAAGACCCATACCTGTAGGAAGAACCCTAAGTTGCTCTCAGCAAAAACTCCGTGGACAACTGCTTGAATTCAGCGATTCCAGCAAAAAACTGAGTGACTAACAAAACAGTGAGAATACTTATTGCTTCGTAGCCGTCGTTCTGCCCCTTATTACATCCACTGACCTGGGGATCCGCTCCGCCCATGGGGAGCTGCTTCATCCCAGCTGCCCGTCCGTCACCCTGGAGGTTCTGTAGCAGCAGTGGCCACCTATAGCTACATACAACGGGTGGCATCGCGAATAAACTTTATCTTAAACCACTCCATTCCCCGAAGGCCCTCCCTTTTAGCTGCACCCAGGGTCACGGAAGCAGGGTCTCGACCCCTGTGACTCCCCAAAGACAGTGTAGTCTGGTTCCAAGTACTCCACAGCCCTGGGATCTGACATCCCCACTAGGGCTCACAATCTATATCCCTTTTAGTATGTCTTTGGCGTATGGGAGGAAGCCAGAGAGCCCGGAGGAAACTCACAAAAACACAGGGAGAACACACAAACTCCTTGCAGCTGTCGTCCTTGATGGGGTTTGAATCCAGGACCCCAGTGCTACAAGGCAGCAGTGCTAACCACTGAGCCACTGTACAGTGCTAACCACTGAGCCACCATACATGGCTAAATACTGAGCCACTGTGGCACCCTGAGGATTCTGCAATTTCCAAAAAGGTGCTGCTTTATTTAAATATAAATATTTCCTACATTATTTTTACCTGATGAAGTTTCTCAGTAAGCCAAAATGCATTGTCTATGCTACCATACATATCATCCATTTTTATCTCATGTTTTATAATTATTTTACATTGACTATTTTAATAAATCAACACCTTTTCAGAAATTAAGGCAACATATTCTTTCACATCCGGATTGATTAGGAGTGTCAACCATTGGTATCTATATTATTCATCTGTCGGAGTCCCTTTGGAAGGAAACCCTACTGTGCACTGTAGAGGCAGAATACCATCCCTCTGGAGTGTCATTGTGTTGTTATATGCATGTCTTCTCATGTGAGTGCATTAACTTATTTCTACGCAATCATCTAAAGTATATAGATCAATACTACAATTAGAGGGGCGAAGCATTTTTCTCCTTCTCTTCTTTAGGGGATTCACATTCCAAAATATAATCTATACCGTGTAAAGATTTTTCCCTTGTCAAATGTTAATTATGTTTATAAACAGCAGCCAATCAGAATAAACATAGTGACATGGGGAGGGAGCAGTAGTTACAACCATTGATAGGTCAGGAGTGTGCCTCAGACTACCACAGACTCCCTGTAGATGTTGCATCTAACCGTAGTCACAGATCACAGCTCGGTCCTAAAAACAGCCAAAAACTAAGCAGTAAGGAATGTAGGTAGTGAATTACATATATCATTTTTTACATCATGAACAGACTGTCACTTTAGAAGTCTTTACAAAGGTTAGTTGATAAACTGTAACAATCATTTAATTTTTTTTTGATAAATCAAGAGCACATATTAAGAATATATCTTAGTAGAAAAATCCACTGATCATTCACTCTCAAAAACTCTGTCGTGAGTGAATACAGCTTTTTCCTATTAGGGTACCGTCACACGGGGCAACGGTTGCGGCGATGTTGCCGGCGATGCGCGGGAGCGCGCGTCCCTGGCAACATCGCCGGGGAGATGTCACACGGAGTAACTTACCGGCGATGTCGCCGGCTAGTTGCCGCGGCTATCGCTCGCTGGGTTGCCCAGCAACCCAGCGAGCGGTAACTCGCAATGTTGGAGATAGGCGGTGTCGCCCGCAACATTGCAGGTTGCCGCGTTACACAGGGCGATCAGGCATGATCGCCTCAGCAACATCGCCAGGTTTGCCAACATTGTTGGGAAACCTGGCGATGTTGCTCAGGCGATTCATCGCCTGATTATCGTCCTGTCACACGCGGCAATTCGCCGGCGATGTCGCCACAATTAGGCCACGCCCCTGTGTTCCCGGCAACATCGCCGGCGATATCTCCCCGTGTGACGGTACCCTTAGAGAAATAGAAGATGGCACTTGGTGCTTATAAAGGTTCTATGGAGACTGCCGCTTCAGGAGAACTTGCAGCGGAGTGTCTTGGCTCTAGCTCCTCCCTCCATAGAATATTAGGAGCACTAATGGTCATCTCCTATCTCAGTAATGGGAAAATCTGTTTTCACTGAATAGAGACTTTATAAAAATGTACTTGTAAATTGATAGTAAAAAAATCAACCGAGGCGGAGAAAGAAGCAGATTTTTCTGATAAGATATATTACAAAGTTGCTTATTTTCATGTGTGCTATTCATTTACAAAATAACAATTGTAATGATGGTTACTCTTTAAAGAATAATGGTGATGATGGCAGTCATAGTAAGAAGTAAAAAAAACTTTTAAGTATACGTTCTTAAACTTTGTGAATATTTTTATTTTGAGAAAAAAATTATTCTGATCATCCCTTTGCTTGGGGAATACAACAGAATATCTAAACAATCTGAAAAACAGAACACATAAGGGCAAGCTGAAATGAGCTATGCTGGTAATAATTGCCGCATGAGAAAGAAAGGAAACATCGCACCCAAGGTTACACAAACAGAAGTAATTAGATCTGGAATTATAGAACATTATGGAACCAAATAACTTTATTTCCAAGTTACTAAAGATGGAATTATTTTCAATAATAATATGATTTTCAATGACATTTGCCTGCAATTATAAAGTTTGGCATTTCATATATTAGTATAAAATAAAAGGATGTGGGGATTACAGTAATTTAAGGCACGAAGCAGTTAAACAATTTGCTTCACATTTGGCTTGACCCAAAGAAAAAAATTAAAATATATATTTACTCATAGACATGAACCAAGTTTTTTCCTTTTTCTTCTGGTTTCAACATTGGTACATCTGTCTAAAGTTACTTCTCATTATCCACACCAGATCTCTTAGGGTACCTTTACACGCCACAACTTTTGGCGGCGATAGGAGGCAATCTAACGTGCGCTTGCACATTTTTTATGGATGCCTCCGATCGTTGAAGGCGCTTTTACATGCCGCAACTTCGCCCTCAACCTAAGGCAACGTGTCGCCCCGGAAGTTGCCACACCAACAGCAGGAAACATCTGGTCGCCTTCCCTCGCTGCTTCACACACCGCAATCACCAAAGGAATGTGGGCGTACATGTGCAGAGCGACGAGAACATAAGCGTCCCAGACTGGTCTACACCGCGCCCCAAACACGCTCATTGGACAACACAATAGTGCTATGATTGGGCAGCCTGCGCTGGAAGGCTGGCTAATACATGGCGCCATTTTCTTTCGGAGTTTGGCACCAATACACACTCAAATATGGCGCGGTGTCAACTGACAGCCAATGGGAAGACAGTAGCCACCACCAATCATCGCTGACGGGGCGCGGTCTCCAGCACGCTGTGGTACGCCTCCGGGAAATCAGTAGGCGACGCAGATTCCATCCCTATCGCCCCTTCACACACCAAAAGCAGGGAATTTCACCTTCATGATTGCCTCTGATTTTGGAGCAGTGCTGTGAAATCGGAACCAGGCACAACCTTTTTTATCACCACCAAATTACCCAATTACACGCCACAATTGTAAGGCAATTTTACGGAGATGGTGACGGGGCATCAGATTGCCGGTCAGATTCCTCGCCGCGGTTGCGGCGTGTAAAAGGTACCCTTAATTGTTCATATGTACTGTATTTGTCCTTGTTACCCCCACTTTTAATGTAAAGCGCCATGAAACCAATGACGGTATATAAATAAGTAATAATAATTACTCTTTTTAAATCAGTTGACATCAAAAGCTATCCACGAAGGGAACGTAAATTACTACAGACGTTTCTCAGTCTCTGACTTAGAGTGGAAAGATACTATGCGAGATGCATGACTCACCTACTACAACCCCTGCCTCTCTGGACAGGAGCGCATTAGCAGCTTGTGTTTCTATGGAACTCCATGCTCCCATCCAAAGAGGCGGTGGCCGTTGCAGGTGAATCATGCAAGACTCATGCGAGCATCTTGCAAGCATCTCACAGTGTGTCTCTCCCTTTAGAGTACACTTCTTGTGGGGTTGCATGGCAGCTAAAATATGTGCTAAATTAATTAAGAATAAATTTTGCACATTATTCCAGGGAACGCAACAAAACTGGCGTGCAAATCCTTACAGTAATCTTGATGGATCGGTGAGTGTCTTGATTTGGTTGGTGAGCGTCAGCATACTGTTTATTCAGTTACATGGTGAGTGAGGCTTGTCACAACAAAAAAAACAGTGCCACTGGTGGATGATTGCCTCATCTATCTCTATTATTTTGCATAACAACACTATGGAAATATTTTTTGCTAGTACGTTTTAAGTACTTCACCAGAAATGTATAAAATTGTTGGTTATTAAAATCTGTAATTCTTTTTCAGGATTTTCTCAATATCAGCTTGCAACCATACTAAGTCATGCACCTATTGTATGTGACTCTGATCTCATGATTCTCATTATCTGGAAAATGAATTTGGACATTTTCATTATTGTTATGTGTCTGAATTTACTCTGTGGTCGGCTTCTCTATCGGCAAAACCACAACAGATACGGGTGTTTAGTTTCTCTTATTCTTGATTTAGTTCTATTTAGAAACATGAATTCATTTACTTGTTTTTATGTCCATTCGCCTTTAAATATTTTCCCCCATGCTGGTATTTCCTGCTGGTGATATTGTCTTTTGGATGTCCAGCAATTTTAGTTTGTTTATGCCAGTTTGTGGAAGACCAGCTAGAATTAC
The DNA here is from genome assembly GCA_033576535.1 of Allobates femoralis. Classification (NCBI taxonomy): domain Eukaryota; kingdom Metazoa; phylum Chordata; class Amphibia; order Anura; family Aromobatidae; genus Allobates; species Allobates femoralis. The sequence continues at coordinate 109,913,922 of JARQOC010000002.1, forward strand.
CTCTCTGCTGTTTATGTTCTTTACTCTGCATCTACCATCTTGTTTGTTTTTAGGAAGTAGACAACATATTCTTTTGCATGAATTTTATATTTTGTTGTTTGTTTTCCTCACTCTGGGATCACCTTCTGTAGGTAAATTGCCTCTGCTCTGCCCTCCGGTTCTTTAGAATGAACGTGAAGCGCTCAATGGCTGGTCAGGCAGAATAGGTCCGTGTTGCCATCGTTTAGTCTGTGATCAGGGCTATTCCAACCCTCACAGTAAGCACTTTGGACTGCGGGGTTGGGATCTCTGGTCTGTACAGGAACCAGCAGGGTCAGTAGCAGTTTTTTAGTGTGTTACATATTTCCTGTGTAAGTTGCTACACTACCATGACAATTATACAATTTATGACAATTATTTTGTACTGGCCCCTTGAGCATTATAATGGTATTTTAATGGGTGAGTGTACTTTGAAACAACTTTATGTCCTCTGGCAAATTAATTAATTATGTTGTCTTACAAAAAATCCCTCAATAGGTTTTCTCCCTTAAATCTAATTTGCTGTATACTGCCAGCTATCGAGTTTAATCCAACTCTAGAGGAGGATGAATGAGTATGTCGGTCTCTCTGCTCCTGATCTTCTGTCTGCCAAACTGCGTACAGGCATAACAGAAAGGCAGATTTTTATTTGGGGGCAGGGAAGCCATTGGACAACGACAAGAGGAATGCATGCTGGGAAGTAGGGTAAAGGAAGTTCCAGTACCTTTAGTACTTGCGGAAATCTGATGAAACTGAACTACTCGCTTAGGCTAGGGCCACATTTGCGTCTGCTTTTTGTTATGCTGGATCCGGCATAGAGCAGCATGGCAACTGCGTTACCGCAGCGTTACCATATTGTAACGCTGTGTTAACACTGCCATAGAGTAGTATGGTTCACGGAAGCTGAAGCGCCTGCAAATGCGGGCAAAAAAGGTGCCTGCGTTTCAAATCTCAAGCTATTACCAGCGGATAGCTGTACGCGGCAAGCGGCGTTGAGCTATCTGCTGTAAATAGCACAAGATTTGAAACGCAGGCACCTTTTGCAGGCGCTTCGGCTTCCATCATCCACGTTACTCTATGGCAGCGTTAACACAGTGTTACAATATGGTAACGCTGCAGTAATGCAGTTGCCATGCTGCTCTATGTCGGATCCAGCATAACAAAAAGCAGATGCAAATGTGGTTCTAGCCTTAATAAGATTGGATAGCCAGTTAAAAAGTATTACAATTAGGATAGTTCCTAGACATAAGCAAATGCAGGAGGAAAACGGGGCACCAAAGCCGGCGGCTGCTTGGGCGGATAAACTTGTGGAGCAAACAGGCGTACGACAGGAGGTGCCTGTCTCTGAAGCACAACAGTGATCCAAGTATTCAAGAAAGTAGAGACGGCACTCACCCGTGCTTATGCGCTTCCACGGGTCATGCGCGAAACGGTGCCGTCGTCAGCAGCTCCTACCCCCCTCCCTGCACTGAATGTCTATGTTCCCTGAATAAACCACCGATCAAGACACGGGTGAGTGCCGTCTCTACTTTCTTGAATACTTAGTTCCTAGACATATACTTGTGGGTAAGAGGATGGCAAGAACAAGACCATGCTTTACCATAGCTATGCTCTAACTAATTTTAAGGCTGGTTTCACACTGGCATTTTTTGCCATCCGTGTGTATCCACCTTAAACTGGATGCACCCGTATCCATTTTCGACCCCATTGATTTTCAATGGAGCCACAGGCACTTGCAGGTGCACCGAGTTTTGCACTTTTTTTCCTGACCTGGGTGATCAAATTTTTTTATCTAAGACAAAAAACGCAACTTGATGCATTTTTGGTCTCCATATCAAAAATCATGACCACCCAGATCCGGGGCAATGCACATAAAATTAACATAAGGCTCCATGTAACCCAGATCCAGGGGACTCCAGATCACGCTGGATCCGGACCCCGGATTTGGGTTTTTGGTCTGCGCATGCCCAGAAAGCAGTTCTAAATAACACAGCCGTTAAGGATCCAGGAAAAACAAGTAATCACCCAGAAGCAACTGTCTACTTCCGCACCAATATTATCACTGAACTGTGAGCCCGGATCAGTGATAATACCGATGCGGGTGCATGCAGTTGCATCATTGCAGGGGACTCCGGGAGTATCTGGGGGAATGCAGGCTTTTACTGCATGCCTCCGGATTCAAAGAAACGCTAGTGTGAAACTAGCCTAACTCTCCATTCATAAGGTCCTTTAGGATATTAAAAATCCATGCAATTAGGTTATATTTCCACAATCACAATTTTCATGTTCAAAATATTTTAATATTAGTACAATAACTTGTCTGATGTATACGATATTTTATTCACTTACCCCCTAATGTTATCAAAAGCAAATCTATTCTCCCCATGGCAAAAAACACTTGTGTGAATTCATATCCGTAGTTGATGACTTTGAAATATATCAAATGCTGGCATATATCCTTAATAGTAATGAAAACTATAAGTACAGTGTTTGTGGCAACCCGCGGAATGGTGAATAAATGAGGAACTTTACGGCTGACGATTGAAGCTTGAAGCAATATCCTCAGCTGAACCTTGTGTCGGAGTCTATAAACATCACTAGCAATGATCAGACATTTTGATAGAAAGTATAGTTTTCACTTAACAGACAGTAAACAGTTTCTGCATGACTTGTGAACTTTAAATGATATGAAAAAAGAAATACAGAAAGATCTGGGCAAAGTTTTCAGTGCAGTATATTAGATATGACATATAATGCAGAGGGTTATTTTGTATGTGGAAACTTTTTTTAGTCATCCTGGCTTTTGAATTCCATTTTGGATTCATTCAGACACCCTTTTTTATTTCATGTGTGTTTGTTCAGTCGTTTTGTACCATCAGAGTTTTCCTGCATACAAATTAAACCTGTGATTGTCATTTCTCATATCTTGTCTGATAGAAGGAACCTGTCCTGGTAATATGTCACCCTTACATATGGTAGGGTAGCTTTTTGTAAACGACCAAAGCAAACCCAAATCCCATAGATAATTACATGAATAAAAAATTAATGCTTAACCTTAAATAAATTAGTAAAAATATCAACTAACAAAGCACACTCAAAAATTGTTTTGTATAAGTAAAATACCAGATGTGTGTTACTTTAAGGGTGGAAACACACTATCCTACTTACATGCGAGTATCTCGGACGAGACTCAGATCAGTGACCTTGAATGGCCTCTCCCTCTCTGGACAGGAGTGTGAGGCTGCACAAAAACACAAGCAGCTGACACTCCCGTCCAGAGAGGGAGAGGCCATTCAGGGTCACTGATCTGAGTCTCGTCCGAAAGACTTGCATATAAGTAGGATAGTGTGTTTCCACCCTAAAGAAGAGATAAGGGTAATTGGGCACCTGGCTCTACAATGCCCTATTCGTCATTACCTGGCAATGGAGAGTATGATGCCCTAACTGTTTTTGGTGCCCCCATTCAACATCGGAACTCCCTAGTAATCTCTACTATGGCACTCCTATCAAGGAAAATACTAGTGATTAATTAATTCAAAATAGTATAGGGTCACCACTGAGATATCAAAAACACAAACACAAAATTGGATTATCGCCCTCATATATTGCAACACTGCAGTTTTTGCCCCAGCTGCCTCTGGGATTTGGTTCAGGATTAATGATTCTTCATCCGAACCTCTCCTGACAGTGTCCCCTGATGAACTCCAGCCATTAATGGGGGGAAACACATTGGGACCAGTTTTTTGGGCCAACCTAAGCTAAGTATTTAGGCTTTGTCTTTTTGGTACATCTCAGAGGTGACCCTATACTATTTTTAATTAGTTAATCACTAATACTTTCCTTGAGAGTAGGACCATAGTAGGGCTTAGGACAACTAGGTTGTCCTGACGTAGAATGGGGCGACAAAAATAGTTAGGGCATCATACCCTACATTGCCAAGTAGGACAACTAGGACTTTGTAGGGCCAGGTGACCAATTACCTTTATCACTTCTTTAAAAGTGAACCTGTCACCTAGTTTAAGCACCCCAGGCTCTCGCTACCTGTCCCTACTCCTTCCTATTACTATTCTAACTATCCCTCTCTGTCCTAAATGTGTGCTGTGATGGTGTGTAAAAATCATTTTCTACTTACAGGCTGGAATGGTAATGAAGCGGGTGCTACTGTTATTAGCCCCCTGAGCATCCTCTTTCGCTCCCTGTCCCCACCTCGATCCTTCTTTATCACACCCCGATGGGCGTCTTCATTCCCTTCTGAAAATCCTCCTATTTATTTAAATTCCCGTCCCTTCTTGTAGTATTGCGTTGAGCCGGAGTGTCATATCCGACCCGATGCATTGTGGTGCAGATGATGTGGGACGGCTCGGCTCCTGGCGCATGCACACTGCGCATATTGAAGCCGGGCTGTCCCACGTGACGTATCGACACGATCATAAATGCCCGATCTTTCAAAATATAAAATCAATTAATCAGATCTGTATCTGTAAACTGCGAAATGAAAAAAAAAGTCCAAAATTATGTTTTTTTGGTTGCTGCAACATTGCAATAAAAAGCAAAAATGGACAATCAAAACAGCGCATCTACACCAAAATGACATCATTAGAAACGTCAGCACAAAACGCAAAAAATAAGCCATCACACAGCCCCAGATCCCGAAAAATGAGAACGCTATGGGTCACGGAACATGACGCAATAAGCGCAATTCTTTTTTTTTTTTTGTCAAAGATCTGAATTTTTTTTCACCACTTAGATAACAGTAAAAGTATACATGTTTGGTATCTACGAACTCGTACTGACCCGAGCCATCATTCCGACATGTTAGTTTAACCATCTAGTAAACAGTGAATAAAAAATCCAAAAACCAAACGTGTAATTGCACTGTTTTTGCAATTTCACTGCATTTGGAATTTGCTTTGCATTTTCCTGTACACTATATGGTAAAATAAATTATTTCTTCTGAAAATACAACTCACCCCGCAAAAAAACAAGCCCTCATATGTCTATATTTATGGAAAAATAAAAAAAGTTATGGCTCTCGGAAGAAGGAGAGGAAAAAACAAAAACAGAAAAATTGAAAATCACACGGGGTAATGGGGTTAAAGTGATACACACCTGGTATTTTACATGGGCCCTTCTCTTTACATATGTATCACAATTTTTGAGTGTGCTTTGTTATTTGAGATTTTAACCAATTTATAAAAGGTTAAGTTTTATTTTTTTATTAATATAACAACCTATGGGATTTGGGTTTGATTTGGTCAATTACATTCTACTATATAATCGTCTAATTCTGCCTGTCCGTCTGTCTCTCTGTAATGGAAATCCTACGTCGCTGATTGGTTGCGTCCGGCCGGGCGCAACCGATCAGCGACGTAGGATTTCCGTTACTGAGAAACAGACAGAATTAGCCGCAGATGGCCCTGCCCACTACTCCTTGGCAGGTCGGCAGCGGAAAATGGCGGCGCTGTGGAGCGTTGTTCATGCTGCGCCACCTGAGAAACATAAAGAGATGCCCAAACCCGGGGAGGTGATTGCGCCGAGGAGAACAAAGGGGGCCCACAGAGGGGAGGAGCAGGGGGGCAGGAGGGGGACTGGAGCCTGGAGAAGAGAAGGGGAAGGGGGGCAGTAGGGGGCATAGAGCCTGGAGGAGAAAGGAGGAGCAGAGGGGCAGGAGGGGACTGGAGCCTGGAGGAGAGAGGGGGAACAGGGGGCAGGAGGGGGACTGGAGCCTGGAGGAGAGAAGGGGAGCAGGAGGGGGACTGGAGCCTGGAGGAGGGGGGAGCAGGAGGGCAGGAGGGGGGAGCAGGAGGGGGATTGGAGCCATTCCAGCCCACTGTTCACCCCCAACTACTCCTGCTCTCCCCCCAATGCTCCACTCAACCCCAGTGACCCCGCATCGTGATCTCACCACCCATCCGATGTGATAGCATCGGGCTCCCAGTCCGGCTGCGAATTGACGCTGGATTTGAACCAAGTACACCACCACTACTGTCGGGAGATCAGCGGCGCTAGCTGCTGATCTCCCGACGGTAGCCATGGGTCATCTCCTGCCGCACGGAGGTCAGCGGCAACGTAGCCGGGAGATGACCGGCACTAGCGACGGAAGTACCCTGATCGGCGCTAGCGATGTCGCTCAGTGTGACACGCAGCAGCGACTAGGCCCCCGCTGTGAGATCGCTGATCGTGGCGTCACACTAAACGAGATCGCTAGCAAGATCGCTGCTGAGTCAAAAGTTTTGTGATGCAACAACAACCTCAATAGCGATCTCGCTACGTTTGACACGTAGCAGCGATCAGACCCCTGCTGTGAGATCGGTGATCGTTACAAATCGTTCTGGACCATTTTTTGGACATTGCGCTCCTGCTGGGCTGCGTGCATCGCTGTGTTTGACAGGAACAATGACCAACGATCTCAACACTACGCCCAAAGTCACAGGCTCCCAACAACTGCTGTATAGTTGCTACATCGCTGGTGAGATCTGACTGTTTGACATCTCAGCAGAGATCACGAAGCGAAAGACCAGCAATCCCTACCAGGTCGTATCGTTGTTGGGATCGCCGGAGCGTTGACAAGTGTGACGGTACCTTACTGATCTCTCATTACATTATTCTTAAATCTTCGTAAATAAACTACATACATATTCTAGAATACCTGATGCGTTAGAATCAGGTCACCGTCTAGAAGACTAAGAATTCCTTTTGCATAGAAACTATTTTGGTTTTAAACAGGGCAGCTTTATGACACGTTAACACATTTCACAGAGAAAGACATGTGTAATATTGACAATTGGTGAATACATCAATGTGTACTTCTGTCAAGTACTGTAGATATGCTAACAATATGTTAACCTGTTTATAGCTAAACTAGAGGAAGAATTTTTGTCATTTTGTTCTAATAAACCTCTAACATAGCTCCAATACCTTGATCATCTCCTAATATTCTGGACTGGCTCAATATATGAACTGATTACCTTATACAATAACGTCAATACGTTCCACCCAACCATCAAGCTCAACCTTAACTTTTTAAAGCCCCTAATACATTTTTTAGACAAGACCATATTCATCAAAGACAATACCATATATATATAAGAAAGCATAACTGCTGAAGCACTTAGCTGCCATTTTGGGCAATAGCTTGGTAAATTTTGTCCCATGTATCTAATGACTAAAATATCTGAATTTTAACTTTTGGAAAAATAAAAATTTTAATTTTTTTAATCAATTGGCCATGAAGGATTCTTGCCGCTGGACCATCCCTCAAGTCTAGGCAACCTTCATCCAAGTTACACAAAAAAAATCCATCATCTACAGTCAAGCTGTGAGGTACATCTGGATCTGTTCAGGCAAAGAAAGCAGAAAAGTACACTTGCTATCACTGATGAATATATTCCTACCCCAAGGATACCATCTACTGGTAATAAATGAACAGATCCACAGAGCTACAAGCATCCTAAGAAGCATCCTCCTGGATTACAAAGGAAGTATAACAACAGGGTGACACTTGTGATCTCATATACAGTTAGGGCCAGAAATATTTGGACAGTGACACAAGTTTTGTTATTTTAGCTGTTTACAAAAACATGTTCAGAAATACAATCATATATATAATATGGGCTGAAAGTGCACACTCCCAGCTGCAATATGAGAGTTTCCACATCCAAATCGGAGAAAGGGTTTAGGAATCATAGCTCTGTAATGCATAGCCTCCTCTTCTTCAAGGGACCAAAAGTAATTGGACAATGGACTCTAAGGGCTGCAATTAGCTCTGAAGGTGTCTCCCTTGTTAACCTGTAATCAATGAAGTAGTTAAAAGGTCAGGGGTGGATTCCAGGTGTGTGGTTTTGCATTTGGAAGCTGTTGCTGTGACCAGACAACATGCGGTCAAAGGAACTCTCAATTGAGGTGAAGCAGAACATCCTGAGGCTGAAAAAAAAGAAAAAATCCATCAGAGAGAAAGCAGACATGCTTGGAGTAGCAAAATCAACAGTTGGGTACATTCTGAGAAAAAAGGAATTGACTGGTGAGCTTGGGAACTCTAAAAGGGCTGGGCGTCCACGGATGACAACAGTGGTGGATGATCGCCGCATACTTTATTTGGTGAAGAAGAACCCGTTCACAACATCAACTGAAGTCCAGAACACTCTCAGTGAAGTAGGTGTATCTGTCTCTAAGTCAACAGTAAAGAGAAGACTCCATGACAGTAAATACAAAGGGTTCACATCTAGATGCAAACCATTCATCAATTCCAAAAATAGACAGGCCAGAGTTAAATGTGCTGAAAAACACCTCAAGAAGCCAGCTCAGTTCTGGAAAAGTATTCTATGGACAGATGAGACAAAGATCAACCTGTACCAGAATGATGGGAAGAAAAAAGTTTGGAGAAGAAAGGGAACGGCACATGATCCAAGGCACACCACATCCTCTGTAAAACATGGTGAAGGCAAAGTGATGGCATGGGCATGCATGGCTTTCAATGGCACTGGGTCACTTGTGTTTATTGATGACATAACAGCAGACAAGAGTAGCCGGATGAATTCTGAAGTGTACCGGGATATACTTTCAGCCCAGATTCAGCCAAATGCTTCAAAGTTGATTGGACGGCGCTTCATAGTACAGATGGACAATGACCCCAAGCATACAGCCAAAGCTACCCAGGAGTTCATGAGTGCAAAAAAGTGGAACATTCTGCAATGGCCAAGTCAATCACCAGATCTTAACCCAATTGAGCATGCATTTCACTTGCTGAAATCCAGACTTAAGACGGAAAGACCCACAAACAAGCAAGACCTGAAGGCTGCGGCTGTAAAGGCCTGGCAAAGCATTAAGAAGGAGGAAACCCAGTGTTTGGTGATGTCCATGGGTTCCAGACTTAAGGCAGTGATTGCCTCCAAAGGATTCGCAACAAAATATTGAAAATAAAAATATTTTGTTTGGGTTATGTTTATTTGTCCAATTACTTTTGACCTCCTAAAATGTGGAGTGTTTGTAAAGAAATGTGTACAATTCCTACATTTTCTATCAGATATTTTTGTTCAACCCTTCAAATTAAATGTTACAATCTGCACTTGAATTCTGTTGTAGAGGTTTCATTTCAAATCCAATGTGGTGGCATGCAGAGCCCAACTCGCGAAAATTGTGTCACTGTCCAAATATTTCTGGCCCTAACTGTAGCTCCCAAATGAGAATTCTCAAGAAAATCAGTGCTGATCTTCAACCCATATTCCAAAGGTACCACAGACTGAAAGAAATATTCTTGGAACTACCAGAGATCAGCGCTGGGCACAACTTGTTCATTTTTAAGCCCGTAGTAAAAAAAAAAAATAGTTATGGATAACTTCTTTAACATCTAACACTTGAACATTTTTCAATTGAAAAAAAAAGCTCAGGTTATGTGTCGTTTTTAAGAATTTTAAGAAGTCCCCATCAATATAGTATGGGGCTTCAAGAGGACATTTGAGATCCTAATCGTAGAGCACGACCTCCACGGCACCACAGTCAAATGTAAATGGTAGAAATGTTGGATAATTCAGAACTTGGTGGATCTTGCTGGATTTGATGAAGCTACCTTGCATTGCTTGCTAATTGTGAATGAAGGATCACACTATCAGCAGATCCGTTAATGAAAACAATCTGTCACAACATGTTGTTCCCATGACAACTCCGGAGCCAGTAATCAGTAGCCAATAAATCAGTACATATTAACGTGTTACTGTCACCTTTCTGGATGAAATGAGTAGCTTCCACAAGATTCTCCAGAAGCCAAGTATGTGATAAATACCATCTATTGCCTTATACTGCATTTACCCCATTAAAACCTCCGGCTTAAATACAAGTCTTTCTGATAGAAGGTTTCTTTGAATGAGCAGTGTCGTGCACAGATATTTCAAGAAATCAAAGCCATTTTGTCTATATCCAAATACATAAAGGAAATATATATTACTGTATTGGGTGCTGCTTCACACAGCCGATCACCATTTAGTTAGGGTTTCTTATTTTTGGGCAGTCATTTTTTTTCCATGAAATTAATCAACTTTTTTAACATCATACACCCAGCCAAAAGAAAACTATGCTCCTAAATTCCGCAGCCTTTGTTCAACACTATAGATACCATCACATGAGGCGACGGTGCTGTAGATGTCGGCAGCGACTGGCGGAGGAGCGCATGTTTTTGGTGCCCCGCCAGCGTCGCTGTCCCCCATTTACATGGGGCGATACCTACAGCGCCGCACCGGCGATCTGACAGGCGGCATCGCCGCTGGGGTTCCTCAAAACCCCAGCGGCGATGCAGGACAATGGGAGCCTATGGCTCCCATCGCCTGTCAGCTCGCTGGCGGCCGGTTACATAGGGCGATGTGTGCACTGCTCTGAAACCAGGCGATCTCCCGGCGGTGCCGACATCGCCCCTTTACATGAGGCGACGTAGGGGCGATGTCGCCGCCGTTAGACCACGCCCCTACATCGCCTATGTAATCGGCGACGATGTCGCCACGTGTAACGTGGCCTTTATTCTTTGTCCTAGAATACACATGTGTGTTTGACATGGATGAGCATAAATGAATTGTAAACCCTGTTAGAAAACTGCGACATCAACTTATCTCCATTGAGAACAAAAGATCAGACATGTTGAAATCAAACTACCTGATCCTTCCCTTCAGCAGCATCTTCTATTGGGGGAAAATGCTGAGTGTTCACCCTGTGTCATCTCTTGTTGGAATGAAGAAATGAAACATGATGATTCTCTTTTGTTTGCGAATGGTATTAATCTTATTTATGCTCAACTATGACACTCGTTCACATAATCATTTTTGAAGAGGATTTTGCTATGACACATATATATTGGCCCTGCAATTGCCACAGGAATGAGTAAAAGTCCATTAAACATGAGTTAGTTTTGGTGGTCGTTTATTGATCCATTTACTGTATCGGGAAGAATTAGACCAGATTCACATTGTGTCATTGTCACATGGCAATGGCTCCATCGAGCCTGAAAAATAGGATTTGGGTGGTATTGCCAATGTAGCCTTTGATTTTAACAAAGAACAATTAGTCACTTTATGCTCAGTCTGACGTCATTTTTGGCAGTGTATACTCTTTTCAGGAGGGCACAAAAGTGCGGTCAACCACTTTTTTGGGCGTTACCTCAAAAAGGTGGATACTGACAAAGAAGAGGTCAGACAGATCACAAAGTGACTCTGTCTGCTTCATTAAAGTCCATGGCCCCTTCAGTGGTTCAGTGCATGTAAGATTTTTCAAGGCTGTATTTGGAAGCCCAGAAAGAGCCACGTACACATGGTGCACACATGATGTGAACATAGCCTAATACATTTGTCCTGTCTCCATACAATATCATGTGTAGACAGCACATCCCCTGATTACAAAGGGTGTTTTCAAATAGTGTTTTGTAAGTATGTCAGGTAACTGGTGGCATGTTAACACAGGCTGATAATTGAAGTTAAAGGTTTATTGTTTTATTGTCAGCGTCCGCAGGAGGGCTGTATACCAGTGATGGGGGGTGCAAGCAGGGGGGGCTATATACTAGTGATGGGGGTGACAGCAGGGGGGCTATACACTAGTGATGGGGGTGCGTGCCAGCGGGGGGGGGGGGGGGGCTGTATTCCAGTGATGGGGGAGTGTGCCAGCAGGGGGGCTATATACCAGTGATATGGAGGTGTGTGCCAGCAGGGGGGCTATATACCAGTGATGGGGGAGTGAGCCAGCAGGGGGGCTGCATACCAGTGATGGGGAGTGTGCCAGCAGGGGGGCTGTATACCAGTGATGGAGGTGCCAGCAGGGGGGCTGTATACCAGTGATGGGGGGTGCCAGTGATGGGGGCTATATGCCAGTGATGGGGGAGTGTGCCAGCAGGGGGGCTATATACCAGTGATGGAGGTGCCAGCAGGGGGGCTGTATACCAGTGATGGGGGGGTTCCAGTGATGGGGGTTATATACCAGTGATGGGGAAGTGTGCCAGCAGGGGGGGCTGTATACCAGTGATGGAGGTGCCAGCAGGGGGGCTGTATACCAGTGATGGGGGGTGCCAGTGATGGGGGTATATGCCAGTGATGGGGGAGTGTGCCAGCAGGGGGGCTATATACCAGTGATGAGGGGTGCCAGCAGGGGGGCTGTATACCAGTGATGGGGGTGTGTACCAGCAGGGGGGCTATATACCAGTGATGAGGGTGTGTGCCAGTGATGGAGGGTGCTGTATACCAGTGATGGAGGGTGATGGAGGGTGCTGTATACCAGTGATGAGGGGCTATATACCAGGATGGGAGTCTGCTGCATTTTCCACCCAAGGATTATGCTCGAGTCAATAAGTTTCCCGTTTTTGGGGGTGAATTTAGGGGCCTCAGCTTATACTCGGGTCGGCTTATACTCAAGTATATACGGTAAATGAGCCTTAAGTTCTCGGCAACATATTTCCAAAAAGACCATTGCACTCATATCTTCAGCAACCATGAACATCACTGTTACGTATATCCAGAATGGCCAAATGAAGATTATCACAGCATGAAGAATACTAAAGGCAATATTTCATCTGTCACCAAAGTGTTTTCTCACATAAGGCAAAACAGAAGATGAACAACTTAACACATGAATACGCTCTGAGGTGCCAAAACTTTTGTTGGCACCAGATGAACAGATCAGGCATAGTATCACTCCATTAGCTTAATAATTAATGTCAAAAAAGATGTCACAGTTTTAGCTGCAAAATATCAAAGTAACACTGGCAGCTCTTCAAAGCATTAATACTTACATGACACATTTTTATTTTTGTTCATTTTTTGTTTCTTTTTTTATATTTAATTAGTAATAATTAATGCTTGAGTGACTAAAGGTACTGTTACACGTTACAACATTGCCTGCGATGTCGGATGCAATTCCGCGGGAGCGCGGTTGCTTCCGACATTGCAGGCTGGTTGTCACACAGCAAGATGTTGCTGGTGACGCCGCGGCGATGTAGATGGAGCCATCGCCCGCTGGGCTGGGAACAACCCAGCGAGCGATCCACACCAATGCTGCAGTATAGGCTGGATCGCCGGTAACATCGCTATTGAGATGTTACACGGCACGATCCAGCCTTATCACTGGAGCAACATCGCCAGGTTGAAGTGCGTGCACCAGCAACTTATTGCAATTGCATCGTGCTGTTACACAGCTTGATGCACTGCGATGTTGCTTGCAACTTCACTGACTCAGCAAATCGCCAGTGAAGTTGCCAGCTATGTTGTACCGTGTAACGGTACCTTAACGGTGAAGTGCTGAAGTAGCCATACACATTCAAACCAATGCCACTCCCTATGGAAAACATATTATTAAAATGCATCAACATGGATACAGGGCACATACCTAACCTAATATTTGCTGCAAAAATCTACCTTTATTTAAAATGCAAATGAGGGAGCTTCGGTGCACTCTTGGTAGAGTCTATGCCTTGGTGCATCATTCCAATTTAATATTTGGATATGAAAGCCAATTTCATATCTTGATTTACAGAGCTCCACTAGTAAGAGCCTACGCTGGCTAAAATCAGCTTACTCTCTGGAGAATCACAGCCCTAAGCTTCAAATATCAGTGGAGTACTCAAATGAGCTGCAGCTACGCTCACACGAGTGGCTTCATTGAAGAAGTTGAAGTCAACATACAGCATGCACAGGTGACAATTCCCTCTCCTCCCTGAAGCCACTGGCTTGCTCAGGAAAAAGGAATAGCTTTAATATGCAAGTAGGAGGACATACAGTGTATGTCATAGAGTGTTATGGTGCAACGTCATGACATAGGCCCTTCCAAAGGGTACATTGAAATGATCTAATTTGCATATTGAAGAAAATTAGATTTTCAACAAATATTAAATGGTTTTCCCAGGAACAAAGGTAATTTTAAAGTTCATTTGAATCATAAGATCTTGGAATAATAAGTTCCACAATTGCATGTGTTAAAAAAAATGTTCCAGTGCTGAAATATTCTTATACACATACTCCTGCTATGTACTGTGTAATGATGTGTATGACCGTACAGGGACATGGTCTGATCATACCACATCTCCTGTGCTGAGATAATCTTATGTGTCTCTGCTATGTACTGTGTAATGGACTGTGTCTGACCCTACAGGCACATGGTCTGATCATACCACATCTCCAGTGCTGAGATAATCATATATATGTGTCCCTGCTATGTACTGTGTAATGGATGTGTCTGACCGTACAGGAACATGGTCTGACCATACCACATCTCCTGTGCTGAGATAATCTTATATATGTGTCCCTGCTATGTACTGTGTAATGGCTGTGTCTGACTGTACAGAGATATGGTCTGATCATACACATCTCCTGTGCTGAGATAATCTTATATATGTGTCCCTGCTATGTACTGTGTAATGGCTGTGTCTGAACCTACAGACACATGGTCTGATCATACCCCATCTCCTGTACAGGGAATGAAGTACAGTGAGTCCCCGCTTAACGACGGGTTTGTTTAATGGCGACTCGCACTTACGACGGTCATTCTTAACTACAGTACAGTACAGTACTGTACAACACTTACCAGAATGTCTCCTGAGATTATGAAAGGTGATTTCCCTGGTGGCTCCGGGTCTCAGGATTCTGGTACATTGTACTGTGCAGTACTGTACAGTATTCGCAAACCGGAGCCCTGTTTTGTTGTCCGGGTGCTGCTCCAATCTGCCCGCATGCTGTGTTGTACAGCTTGCGGCCGCCCATGCTGAACACTGTACATTCCGGCGCTCTGGGGGACGCGTTTAAACGGTGCACAGGAAACGTTTCCTGTGCACCGTTTAAACGCGGCCCCCCAGAGTACTGGACTGTACAGCATTTGCAACCGGAAGCTGTAGAACACAGCATGCGGGCAGATGGGAGCAGCAACTGGACAGCATAACTGGACTCCGGTTGGAGAATACAGGGTCACGCTTAACGACGGGACACGCTTAACGACGTACCTTCTGGTCCCTAACCCCGTCGTTAAGTGAGGACTCACTGTAATAGCAAAGTATAAAGACATTACAGCACGGGATCATAGCTTATTTTCTTTTTGAGGTAAAACATTTTCCTGTTTTTAAAAAATGTTTTATCTCAAAGAAATAATTATTTGCGATCCCGCGCTGTAATGTCTGTATACTCCTAGGTGCCCTCCACCTGCTCAGGATCAAACCATGCTCAGTGCATGGTCAGAAACAGCCATTATATACATATCAGGGGCACATTTATAAGAAGATTTCAGAATATCTTATGGTGGGTTTACACACACCAATCATTGTATCCAATCTCTGAACCAATCTCTGGTTGCAGTGAAATCATGGACACATAGTTCGATTTTGTGGCTGTGTACAACATGGAGCAATCTGTCCATGATTTCACTGCAACCAGAGATTGGTTCAGAGATTGGATACAATGATTGGTGTGTGTAAACCCACCATTAAACACATCCAATTGTGGAAATAATTATTCCAAGATCTATTGATTAAAATTAACTTTAAAAATAACTTTGTTTGTTGGAAAATCCCTTTAAGATAAAAGATGTATGTCTGGTATGATTTTTAAGGCACTATACCCCCTTTGTAAATGTTTATGCAATTTAATTGGCATTTTGGGTGTGATGTACTCCTTTAAAGAATGCCTATAAAGTCTTTTGTTCTTACACAGAATGATTGACAGTTTTACTTGTATTAGCTTGTATAAATGATAGATGTGAAACAGTAAGGTGTGGGTGAGGAAAAAGGAATCACAGACTTGGCGTCCTGGAGGCATTAACACATCTTTTTACATGAAAATATTAAATAGAAAAAAACTCATTCAGATCAACAGGGTCTTTGCCCCAGTAGCTGAGAACAGCCACTGCACATTGTATGAAGATGTGGTGTACATACACTGTGTATGTCCACCAGCCGCTGAACCCCCTAACAGCTGATTATGGAAGTACTACTGTCGGGCCCCCACTGATCTAATATTGGTGACTAAGCCTAATGGTACCGTCACACGCTTCAATCTCGATCACGATATCGGCTGGAAAGTCACGTGATCGAGATCGTTAGAACAATTTTGCGATATCGCTTGTGCGGTGTCACAAGCATAGATCTCGTTAACGATTTCACATTTGGCAACACACCAGCGATCCAGTGCACAACCCACCGATCGAGGCCAGTCAGTGTCAGAAATAGGCAAAATCGTTAATGAGATCGTTTGCACGGTGTCACACAGCACGATGCAGCACATCGTACGGTCGGAAATCGGCATATTTGAGAACATGTTCTCAAATCTGCGATGAGCGATACGACGTATTATCATCGTCGTATGTAGGAGTCACATGCTACGATATCGTTTGGACATTGTAGCCACACCTCAAAAAACGGGTCGTATCTGCGATATCGTTCGCAATATCGCGACGTGTGACGGTACCATAAGGATTGACCATCAGCAATCCTGTATCCTGTAAAATCCCTGCACAGTCAGAAAACCTAAATGAAAATAAAATACAGAATAATGCAATTATACATATTGATATACTGTAGAGTAGAGCAAACCGATTGGCGCTGCCAAGATCTGGCGTTCAGTCCTTTGTGGCTGTTGGTCCACGGCAGTCTTCGCTTCTGCAACTTCAGGTCAGCATCCTTAACATCTCTTATGCTTACTAGGCATTCATGATATAACGAAGAGCCTGGTCACTGAAGCTCATGCAACATCTTGACATGCGTTGCTCCACAATGTCATTGGCACTGATAAAATCAAGAGGCACTCAGGATGCCAGGCTTGGAATTGTCAGCCGCAAAAGTGAAGAATGTCCCAGAAGCCCAGACTGGATGCTGGGGACCAGGGCACCGAGAATCTTTGCTGAAATCTAAATTTTATTAATAATGATATACTGTTAAAGTCTTGCTACCAAGCTCGTAAAAGAAAAGATGATAGCACACTACTTGCTGGGATCTCTGGCCTCTATAGAGGCCTGCCAAAATGGTGCAGAAACCCAACATACTCACCACCACTCCATTCATAGTGTACAGGACTTCTTGAGATAGTGGTTCTATCTCCAGAATTCTACAAGACAAAGAAAGAAGCAGCCATGATCTCGCTGGACAGCTGCTCAATTCAGAGCACAGCTCAAGGTACCGTCACACGCTTCAATCTCGATCACGATATTGCCTGGAAAGTCACGTGATCGAGATCGTTAGAACAATTTTGCGATATCGCTTGTGCGGTGTCACAAGCATAGATCTCTTTAACGATTTTACATTTGGCAACACGCCAGCAATCCAGCGCACAACCCACCGATCGAGGCCAGTCAGTGTCAGGAATAGGCGAAATCGTTAATGAGATAGTTTGCACGGTGTCACACAACACGATGCAGCAGATCGTACAATCGAAAATCTGCATATTTGAGAACATGTTCTCAAATCTGCGATTAGCGATATGACGCATTATCGTCATCGTATCTAGGAGTCACATGCTACGATATTGTTTGGACATTGTAGCCACACCTCAAAAAACGGGTCGTATCTGCGATATCGTTCGCAATATCGCGACGTGTGACGGTAACGTCAGTTCTCGGGATCAGTAGGAGATCCCACCAAGCAAGTCACCACCTATCTTATGGAAATGTTAAACAAATATAAAAATATTATTTAGAGATAGAAATAGATATAAAGATATATATAGTTTATGTATAATAATAAGTCGTTTAGCACTCCTCCTTTTTATGTGATAGCTTATTATCATATAGCATTTCTATATATTAGTCACCAATGTATCCACAAAAGAGAAAAGTAACCAGTAGACTTTCTGACGGTACATTGCAGAGAATGACAGTACATAGATGTTATCTTTATTACTTTTCATTTTGGCGTCTGTATCAAATTGCCAGGTGCATGTAGATGAATGAATCTCTCATGGCGGGTTTACACGTCGCGATATCGCAGTACAATTTCAATGAAAAGTCACGTGATTCGATCGTTGGACCCGATATCGTTCCTGCGTTGTATGGTGTGAACGTCCAATACGATGCAGGAACGATGTCAATGCGATATCGGGGATTGAATGAGCGTGCTATTCAATGCCCCGATATTGAACGGAGATTGGAGCAGATCGTGCTGTGTAAACGCCCAATTACGATGCGATTTGAAACGTCACCCATTCACTCCCATGTTAACTATGCGATCCTGGGTTGGGAGGCGGAGACATCGCACGGACGTTGTATTTCGATATCACAGCATGTAAACAGTCAATGCGATGCGGGAGGAACGTGCACTAATTGCGCGCTCCCGCGCCATTGAGTTGCGATATCGAAACGATATCGTGGCGTGTAAACCCACCATCAGATCTGAGCCAGCTGTACTGCTTGCACTTAACAATTTACTCACAATCAACATAAACAAGAGTTTACAAACACGTCTTTGTGATTATCACGGTCAATCACATGATTTACTGAGTGATTCAGACAAGTTGTGACAACTTTAGTCACATAGATTGTCAAGGCTCATACACACAGTATCTTATGCAGTGCTCTCACATGGTGAAGAATCATAGTTTTTATCTGCATAGCTCATTGCCTCCCAAAGTGCAATTTTTTTTTGCCAAAATCTACTCATATAGGTATATATCATATAGGTTATACATATTATTATCCAGTGGTGTAACTATACAGGGTGCACAGGTTGAAGTGGCACACAGACCCTGGAATGTTGTGATGTAGGAACAGACCAGAACTATAGATGTTGTTCTGGTTCTCACACTTCCCATTCTGCCGCTGGTCTCTGTACAGATTTCTAAGTCTATGTGCCCACTGTGCTTTTCTGCTGTCTTTTTGTGCTGCGTTTACTGCACCAAAAAAACAAATGAAAAATAAAAAAGCCAAGAAGCCAGCGCTGCCTATGGTTAGCACGCAATACAAAAAGTGCATATGCACATATTAATTTCTAACTGTCCTTTAAACTGAGACATTTAGCAAACAATTGATCAATTCTTTGAGCTACCCCGCCATGTCACGGCATTCTCAGATGGGGCAGTCCTACTCTACGTTTTTTATATACGCTGTGCCATTACGGCCTCCTGAATGCATTAAATGTAGAACCATATAAATGCTCACGTACCTGAAGCATTTCTGAACTACTCCCACGGTGCCAGAAAGGCAGCGCAGATAAAGGCAGACCAGGTTCGGACATGACATCTGGACATTATCAGATCTGACCCCCACACTGCCAGACCAGCAACCATGGATGAGGGTAGAACAGGCCCAAATACATGTGCAACAATTAAGCAGAGCCTATGGGCAAGGTGTGGCCACTGCATGTGTGTACTGTGGCCTCGATCAATCACAATAAAGACAGATAGAATGGCATGCATAACCAAGCGCACACGGCAAAAAGTGGTGGTCATTATGGCCTCCTGAATGCATTAAAAGCAGAACCATATTAAATGCACACGTACCTGAAGCATTTCTGAACTACTCCCATGGCGCCAGAAGGGCAGCGCAGATAAAGGCAGACCAGGTCCGGACATGACATCTGGACATTATCAGATTTGACCCCCACACTGCCAGACAAGCAACCATGGATGAGGGTAGAACAGGCCCAAACACATGTGCAACAATTAAGCAGAGCCTATGGGCAAGGTGTGGCCACTGTGCGTACAGCGGCCTAGATCAATCACAATAAATACATTTACTATGGTTCTGCTTTTAATGCATTCAGGAGGCCGTAATGGCACAGCATATATAAAAAAAGTAGAGTAGGACTGCCCCTTCTGAGAATGCCGTGACATGCCAGGGTAGCTCAAAGAACTGATCAATTGTTTGCTAAATGTCTCAGTTTAAAGTACAGTTAGAAATTACCGTAATATGTGCATATGCACTTTTTGTATTGCGTGCTAACCACAGGCAGCTCTGGCTACTTGGCTTTTTAAAAAAACAAGTGACCCACAGTTGTGTAATGATCGTCAATGTGATTTTCAAAAAGATGTGCCCACTATGTGCGTTTTTCAGTGTTGCCAAAAAAGCATGCGTTTTTCAAAGTCCCTGTTAATTATCTTGTGCTTTCTTGGGGTTGTGTTTTCCAGTTGCCAGTCATTCTAATGAGCTGAAAAACGTATCTCTTACAAAAAAGCAGCAGAAAAGCACAGTAAGCACAGTTGAAAAGCATGCATGCTTTTTTGAAACAGCTTGCGTTTTTGAGGCTGGAAAAAAGCAGCACAAACAAATATGCATATTTAAAGGAAAATTTGTGAATATGGGTAATCGACAGTCAATGTTACTGGTGGGCCCTTGGCACCCCAATCCAACACAGCATACGTATAGTAAGCTTGTCTGAACGAACCCAATTTTTTTGTTAAATCAAAGTTTATTGAACAATTTTGAAAAATAGTTACAAACATGGTAGGAAAATCATAAGTATAAACTGGAATATAACATAGACGGAGTAGGTAAAATATATGTCCCAAATGGTAACGGGGGTAGTGGCAGCGCCCCAACCAACAGTGGGATATTCTCAGATAGCTATATCAAGGGTCATCAAAATATTTGTATATGTGAGCACACCATGGAGTACTCTGGAGATAGACCACTGGGACAATGGTGGTTGGGCGGGTCAAGGAGCAAAAACATTCCTCCCCTCTACTCCTCTTGGGATATCCAAGTTCTAAGAACTTGGAACTCTCTGTACATAATCCAAGACGCCCATAGGTTGCAATGCCTCTCCACACCATTCACATCGGGCAGAGATCTTGGACGCCAACTCCTCCAATCTACAAACATCATTAAGTTCAGAGACCAGCTCTGATCGAGACAGACGTCTGCCTCGTTTCAACTACCTGGGGATCAACCGCCGTGCTACGGTCAAAAAGTAACGTAATAGGTTTTTCTTAAATTTTGAGATGGACATGGGGTGAAGATTTAGAAGTGCTAGCTCGACGGAAAGCTCTATTGGGTGAGATGTAACCCTTCCGTAAAGATCACCCACATCCCGCCAAAATGTGGCGATCAAAGGGCAGCTCCACCATATATGTATATAAGAGCCTTCATGAGTCAGGCACTGCCAACATCTATTTGAGGCTTCCGGAAAGATGGCATGGATATCAGCCAGGCATCTGTAGATCTTGCCACCACCTTATAGTTCCTCTCTTGTGACAGTACTGTGAGGGAGGCTTTGTACGTGGAAGTAAAGATTTTATCCCAGTCCAGGACAGATAGACATCTGCCAAGGTCGATTTCCCATCTCCGCAGAAACCTGGGGAGGCCCAAAGGATCTGCGGGAAAGTGGTCTTGGAAAGTGTCATAGAATGATGAAATTGGCATGTGGAACATGAGCCCGTCCGTTGCATAAATGCTCAAACCTGGTCAAGGGCCTGGTAATGTCTGAAAAGCGCAAATACCTGATATAGCTGCAGAATCTGTGTGTATACAAACCAAGTACCCATCGGTGGGGGCAGATGAAAAAACAGCTGATATAGATTTGACCTCTGTTGGGTTTATGAGGTCCTGAAGCGTCAGGTAAAAGGATTAAGGTATTTTAAGAAAGGAGGAGCTATTTGAGTCCACTGGAAAGGACGAGTTCCCGTAAATGGGAGTCAACGGGCCCGGATGAGTGGTCAGCTGAAGGGTGAACGAACCCGATTTTTAACACTCATTCAAACTTAGCTCTCATAATTTAAGACTGCTGTAAAGAAAGTGATCCATACATAATGATAATGTGAGTTTTAGAAAAAAATATGTTTGTAACCATGTGATTTCAAGTTATCAGCACAGTTAATTATTAGCAGTGCTAATACATAGGTTATACTAAGGTCTATCATCTATATTAGGATATAGTCACAATAGTGTCTGACTAGCACAAGTGTAAATCTCACATTGCACTTGGCCCAATGTTAGACAATAATGTAGCACATATCGTGAGGTTTTGCTCAATCCTAATCCGATGGAGGAAAAAATGACAGCATGTTGTCAGTGAGTTTTGGGTGTGAGTGAAACATCGGACTGCACTCGGAAGTCATCCTACTGCAGTGCAATATACAAACCAAGCAGAACAAATGACATTTCAGCCCGATTCACAAGAGTGCAAAATTTATTAGTGAATATAATGGATCACAGAGGGGACATATATAAAAGACAGAGGGGATATATATAAAAGTCCCTTGAGGGTATATTGCATTATTTGATGCACAGCAATACACTGGATATACAGTAAACATTAGAATTGGGTATATATGATTATGATTTTGAATCTATGTGGATTATATATCTCCTAAACAACCAATATATCCTTCAATAGCTAATTTAATTGGGAATGTGTGCAATTCTATGTAACAGTAATCATACCTATGATTAAATATTGAGCCTTTAATATAGCTGATTGATAACTGCATATTTTGTAGTCCAACATCATTGTCTTTTATATATGTCCACTCTGTGATCCATTATATTCACTAATTTTGCACTCTGAATCGGGCTGAAATGTCGTTTGTTCTGGTTGGTTTGTGTAGTTAAGTTGCGATTGCCCATATTAATCCATGTATACGCTTAGTGGTTACAGAAATTACAATAGGAATGTTGTTGGATTTAATATCTAGGTTGTTTTTTGGTTTCTATGCAGTGCAATATACGCAGACTTGCAGCAGAGGAGATAGAGGAATTAAAGGGAATCTGTCAGGTCAAAAATCTGTGGCGCCCCTGCGTCCAGGAGGCCACAAAGGGAACTGCAGCCAGGCAGGCAGGACGACAGTTGAACACCAACACCCTCACAGCCCACACAACCCAACCCGGAGCCTAGGAACTCTAAGCAGGCGAGGGGTGGTGGATTTAGAGCAGTGGGTGGGCAAACACATAGTCAGGTGACAGAGGGTAGATATAGAGCAGGGGGAGGAGAAAGGAGTCAGTAGGCGAGGTAGGCTGAGATGAAAAGACAGAATCACATGTCCTGGAAGAGTTGGGTGGAAGGAGCGCAGAATCTGTAAGAGCCAGTGCGAGCCGCAGAGAGAAAGCACGTCCGGAGCCAGCACCCCAGGAGTGTGAGGGAAGAGAGGAACGGTGATACCGGGCTCTAGAACTACGGCTGAGCCGGTAGACTGCAGACGGAGTAGCCCTCCTATGATACCCGAAGACACAGTGAGAGAGAGCCTGGTGGAGCCTCACATGGGAGGACTGCTGGAGGCTAGGCTAAAGTAGAGTGTCGGCTCTAGAGGGGACCGTAGATTTACCCGGCATCCCCAGACAACCGACGGGGGACCACAGCTACACGTTAGGGTCCCTACCCCAAAGGGCAGGCAGCTCAGTGGCAACCCGGAGGGCTCACAGGAGTCCGAGCCACCGCCATACTGTTCGGAGTCACGCACACCAAGTGAATAACAGAGAGAGTCAAAAGCCTGGGAAGGACACAGAGACAGTGTGAGGGGTCACAGTAGGAACAACCTGGCTGCAGGGAGTAAAGGAACCCGAAGGGGAAAGTGTGCCCCGTGTAATTGAACTGAACTGTAAAAATTGTACTGAACTGTAAACTGAACTTGAGAGCTTTGAGAAGTAAACACGGTGAACCCTGAACATGACTCCCTTGCATCTCTCTGCCTGAACACGACTCCATCCCTACAGCTTTGCAGCAGATCTCCACCAGCCGAGAAGGAGGATTCCTGCAGCATCTGGACAGTTAGTGTACTGCCCTCAGCACAAGGCCTGCACACCATACAATAGACTTTCACCATGACTGCCCCGGTGAATACAGTTCTGCCCACGGGAACTATTACATCTCTGCTGCCATCACATCATCCCTGGAGGTTCTGTGGCAGCAGCGGCCCCATTACTGGCAGCATACAGAGGGTGGCGTCACGACTGACATCCCCTATAAATATCCCTTATTATTGCCAGGGCCCGGGACACGGTCCGGACCAGGACCACCCGTGACTTCCCCAGTAGCAGACCCGGTCCGGCACCGAGTACCCAGTCCCAGTGGGCTCTACAAATCCATATATAACTGTTAGCATTTTCTAATTCCTCCCTCTAAGCCTGCTCTATTGATGTATTTGTTTTATGTATAGTTCCCTCCTATCCCCTGTAAACTTCAAATAAAGAGATTAATTCCATCTGTCAATGACAGTGAATGATCCACTTAGTTCACTGCTGTCCACTCCCCCATAGGATGAATATTTATGTCACAAATTCACACCACATAACTGCACAGGAGATCAGTATAGGGGTGGCTGTATCCTCCTCTCAGCTCTCTTTGTAGCAAAACAAGAGGTCCAATAAAACACAGAATCCGTCACATGACAGCACGGATTCGTGCTTAGAGAAATAAATGTAGTAGACACCCTATCTAGATCAGGTAAGATGTGTGCCTGCAATCTCTCCCTCCATCTCATCAGAAGTTCATAATAGAAACTGAAACCTGACAGTGAGAGCAAAGAGAGGAGGAAAGAGAGAGCTGCTGAGAAGGAGTGAATATTTAAATGAACAGTTTAACACAGCAGGGCTAATCGTCTGTCAATATAATGGAGAGGACTAATGTACCAGCTGCTTGCAGGGTGTGAAAATGCTTATAGCATGGAAACTACAAATGGTACAGTAATGATTTTACATGTTTTTAAAAGATCTGCCCAGGCACTATTCAAGAGTAATATTAGTATCATACTGAAAAATGACCTGACAGAGTCCCTTTAATCTCTCCCTCCTCTCCGCATCTGTGATCCAATTGCAGGATCAGATCATAGTAATGACATTCGGCTCACACTAGCAGCTGAGTCTGAGCTGAGGGTCATATTGGCTCACAGGGGAACATGGGAATCCCCCGCTGCTTCCCTGTGCTGGAGTGGGGCACATACCACCGAATATGAGCAGTATTTGGCCTCATTACATTAGATTCACTATGTACAGAGAAAAGCAGCATCTCATCATTCACTCCACAAACTACACAGTGCATTATTACATATTGTTAGATAAATGTGTGAATAGGGCTAATGTAATCCCTGCATGTAGTGGAAGCTCAGTCCACCGCTGATCACATCTGATGCCTTCCGCTAATGTGACTCTACCCTTACCCTCAAAATGTCATAATAACAGAATGTATAGTTGTAGAGCGGTGCTCCAAAAGAAGTAATTATTTTGGTTCGAACCATTAGTAACAGGCATATAACATCAAGTAAGCAGCAATGCAATCTATGGAATAAAGTGGACTGAAGGAAGGACCTCGGCAAGTGGCTCCGAAACATGTTGGAAATAAGGAAATAAAACCATTACTAATACCCAGACATCCCGTGTCTGTGGTATACTTTTCTGACAGCAGCGCGGACATAAAGGTACTTTGTCCGAATAACCTTGTGATTTGAGCACCGCATCCCGTGAAGTACGGTCCCTGCAGCAGCTGTTTATTTCTGAGCGATTACGCTGGTTGTGTGCCACACAACCACATCAGGTGAGCAATACTAATATTAACATCATACATATGTCTATAAAAGATAAGACCCTATTTTGCGCATTCTCAACCCTTTAGATATATATAATGATGTCCCACGACCCTTCGTCTTCCGTTATGTATCATCTCTTCCTCTCCCGTCACCACCCATTACATTCCTAATTTTCCCAAAGAAAGGTTCAAGTCTTCCAATAAGTACCAAGAGGTTCCCCTTAGCGGGTTCATAATACGTCTGATTTCCTCTAGTGAGTCATGCGATTCTATGAACCTTCTCCATTTTTTCATAAACCCCGCCATCAACTGCTCTTTATCCCTCAAAGTTTCCCTCCTATCAATCTCCATTGCCCTAGACAGACCTGATATTACCTCTGTGTCTCTCGGGAGCTCAGCACGTAGACAATTGGCGAGCAACAATCTCTTTGCCAAAAGAATAAGGATGTGTGTCAGACGTATCCCTCCTCCATTCCCCTGACCAACTGCTATGTCCTGGAATATCCAAATGGTCTGGTCTATAGCGTATGTGCTGCCACACAGTGAGGCCGTCAAGGAGCTAATCATCTTCCAGTAGTCCTGAACTCTAACACAACTCCACAGGCCATGTACCATATCCGCCCTTTCCTGCTGACATTTCGGACAGCTTGTCAATCTATCTGGATTATCAATCGATTTTGGCAAGTTGAATCCAAGCACCGCGCCGTGGATAATACGAAAGTGGGAATCTCTCCATTGCTCGTTCAATACATATCGCCTCACATTTCCCCATCCCTTCAGTATGCTTTCTACTATCTCCTCCTGTCCCTTTGATTTTGGTTTGGCCCATTTGGTAAACAGCCCCGAGTTCTTCCCCGGGATTAACATCTTTCTAAGCTCTCTGTAGATGCCCGATATGGTCAGTTGTGTAATGTCTAGATCTAACAATCGATCACAGATGTTCGTTGATGATTCATTGGATACATTGTCAAGAAGTGACATTACATGTTGTTTTAACTGGAGGTATTGAAGTATGTGACTCTCCCCTAAGTTAAACTTTTCTAAGATTTCATGACCAGTCATCCATCTCTTGTCGGTTGTTAAAATTAGGTCACCCATCTTTTTCACTCCTCTCTGTTTCCATGTATCAAATAACGCATTTTCTCGTCCCATTTTAAAACCCGGAAAAGCCCATGGGTTGAGGTGTTTCGACATCCTCCAGGACAACCCACACATTTTTCTCACGGCCTTCCAGGTCATAATGGTGTCTCGAAAGGTGGTCGACGACTTGATGTTTTTTGGCAAGCTTGATAAGGATGCGTGTAAAAGGGAACATCTATCGCACAAAACGCTGATTCCAGCTGGCCATCAGAGTATCTGTCAGATTTTTTAATCCAGTCCACCGCATGTCTCATCATGCAGGCCAGATTATAGCCTCTTATATTTGGCAAATTCGTACCTCCGCTATCTCTCGGCAGCATCATGGTCCCTATGCGGATTCTGGGTTTCCTCCCCCTCCAAACAAATGTGGAAAAGGCTTTATTCAGCCTCCGTATATCTGAGTGTTTCAGGAGTAGAGGAAGGGTTTATAACGGATACAGGAGCCGTGCAAAACTAATCATCTTTACCAGATGACACCTTCCCGGCAACGACAGGGGCAACCCAGCCCAGCTCTTCAGTTCCCGTTCAATCCTGTCAAAAAGTGGCCTATAATTGAGCGTATAAATCTGTCCTGGGGTCCTTCCCAACAATATCCCCAAGTATGTAATAGATGACTTTGCTAAAGGGATTCCCAGTTCCCTCAGTGTCTCCCCTGGATCACCTCTCCCCCTAAGTCGTAGGATTTCACATTTCCGTTTATTCAATTTGAATCCTGCAAATTTCCCAAACTCTTCGATATCCGCAGTCAGGGCAGGTAAATCCCGGCTTGGATTTTCCATGAAAAGTATGATGTCATCTGCAAATAAAGTAGTGCGTATCTCAGAATGCCCAACTTTAATACCTGTAAACCCACTGTGGCTACCCAGATACCTTGCAAGAGGTTCTAAAGCCAAATTAAACAAGAGAGGGGAAAGGGGACACCCTTGTCTGGTTCCTTTTTGTAATGGAAACTTTGGTGACAAAAAGCCTGGGGTGTGTACCCTTGCGGTCGGGTTCGCATATAGGGTCTGCAGAAATGTTCGGAATCTCCCCTGAATTCCCATGCGATCCAGGACCTGACCCAGCCATGGCCACCTGACATTGTCGAAAGCTTTTTCTGCATCTAAGGTGACCAAGGCCGGGTCCCCCTCTCTGTCTTCTTTCCTATCTCTAACCACGTCCAGGACCATAAGAGCCTTGCGTACGTTGGTGACTGCAGATCTGCCTTTGACAAATCCCGTCTGTTTTTTTTCTATAAGCTCCGGAATAACTTGGGCCAATCTATCCGCCATGATTTTTGACAGGATTTTAAGGTCTACATTTATGAGCGATATAGGCCTGTAATTTGCTGGGTCCTCTCCTCCTTTGACCCCTTTGGGTAAAAGTTTGATATATGCCACATTTGATTAATCTGAGATGGAGGTTCCCATGGACATGTCGTTGAACAATTTTGTTAGTGTTGGTGTCAGTTAGTCACGTAGGGCTTTAAAAAATTCCCCTGTAAATCCGTCAGGTCCCGGAGCTTTGTTAGTACCTAGGAGTCTAATGACTGCGTCAACCTCTACTTCCGATATGGGACTGTTCAGCAACTCTAAGTGTTCCTCTGAGATAGTCGTAATCGGCACCTTTGCAGCCACTTCTCCCCTCCCATCTCCTGAGTATCATCTGCTTTATATAACGTCCTGTAATAATCCCCTAGGATAGAGTTGATAGTTTTGGGGTCCTGTTCGTGCCTCCTCCCCTCTGGGTAAGCGCTGCTATAGGATCAGAACGTCGTCTACCCTTGGCCAGTTTTGCTAGCAATCGTCCAGCTTTGTCACCGAATCTATTCAGGTCTACATCCAGCTGTCCACGCACCATAATTTTCTTTGTTCCGCCCACCTTTCATACTCTTTTTTGGCGTTTACCCACCTTTCTTTGTCGGTAGTATTGTGTGTGCGCCTAAATGTTTGTTATGTTTCCGTTACTTTCGCACTGGCCGAGGCATACTGGTCTCTAACCTGTCTCTTGTGTGTTAATGTGTATGCCAATATATGGCCTTGATCACAGCCTTCCCAGCTTCCCAGTCTATGGTTATCTTAATATGAGGTATTGTCTAATGCGTACCCAGCCCACCACTCCTTTAACCAAGTTTTAAAGTCTCCATTGTGTACTAAATGCGAGGGGAATCTCCACAATATATCCGTATCTCTGGGTCTTTCATTGAGTATGTCCAGGCGTATTGGGCTATGATCTGAAATGTCCATGTCTTCTATCTCTGCTGTCTCTACCAAACGAAATACATTGTTATTCGTTAAGAACATGTCGATGTGAGACCAGGAGGCATGAGGATGGGAAAAGTGGGTATATTCGGTATCCTGTGGGTGGAATAATCGCCATACATCCAACAAATTTAATGCATCTGCCACATGAGCTAGAGAATTCTGTCCTGTGGTTGCTGGGATAGCCGATGCGTCCCCACCTGTTATTTTTTGCCTGTCCAATTTGGGTGACAATACCTCATTAAAGTCTCCTCCTACTATGATATTTAGTGTTAGATCGCCCAGAATTTCTCCGTGTAGTTCCTGAAAGAATTGCGTTCAAGAGGCACTGGGTGCATAAATATTATAAAGGCTTAGTTGTTGATCTCCCATCCTCAGGACAAACTTTAATCTCCTCCCCTCCTGATCCCGGGTCACTGAGATCAAAGTGTGAGCGAGATGTTTACTGACCAAAATCATTACCCCTGCCTTCCTGTGCTGAGCTCCCGAGATCCAAGCCGCCCCTACCCAAAGTTTCTGCATGTATGTCAGTTCATGATCACGTAAATGTGTCTCTTGCAGTAATGCAATATCTACCTTGAGCCTCTTTAAATGTCTTAGGACCATGTATCTCTTGTTAGAGGATCTTAGGCCTTTCACATTCCAGGAAATTATCCTGATCATTTCTAATCTGGCTTATGTTGTGGGGAGACAATACTCCCTCTCCTACTCACTATCAGAGTTATCTTGTCATGTTCGTGTCTATGTAAGTTCTTAAGTCGGTGACATCTTACCCTATGACATTCCTTATCCTGCAGGTTAGAGAAACAAAACATATTGCAAACCCAGTAAAACCCATATCTTAAAACATAAGCTAATACCCACAATTCTCTCATACTCAAAGAGGAAAAAATCCCACCCTGATCCCCTTTGGATATCCACCCCGTAACATTTCGACTTCCTTTTTTTCTATGTAGGCCGCCATCGGATCGCACCTCATAAAATCAATTTTACAGTTGGAGATACTTGTGACCAACCCACCCGTCTCAAAGAGGTCGTAAAAATATGACAGAAGGCCTCAAATTTTCCCCTCAGGCTCTCAGGTAGAACTGTCTTGTCTCTTTTCTTCTGACTGTCTCCAAGCACCTCTCAGTGACGCATTTTGGAGTTACAGTTGAGATATCCCCTCTCACAAAGAGAGTCCTGCATCGTCTTCAATTAGTTCAACCTCCAAGAGTCTCAGATCATGAGTCCAATTACCCCATCTCCCCCCCCACCTTCCCCTGAACACTCACAGTTCGTGGACGATCATGATATGCTGGAACAGTTAATCGGAGGAGTCTTCAAGTTTCTCTACCTCCAAACTATCACCAATATGGATGACATGTGATCAACAACTGTAGAGGAAGAGAGAGAGAGAGAGAGAGAAAAAAAAAAATGGGGGGGAAGGGAAGGGAGGCAAAGGGGCAGGGGAGCATCGTATCTTCCAGCAAATGAGGGAAGATTGATCTCATCTGGAAGAGTGGTCTCAGCTTCTGGCTTTGGCAGTCTCAATCCCCTCCAGGTTTCGCTATGGTGTGGAGCAGTTGTTCCTCAGAGCAGGACTCCCATTGTTGCGTCCTCTTTTCCCCTTCTGGACCTCTGACCATGGGTTGCTGGTATCTTTCTTGGGCGTTGTTCTTCCTTCGCCTAGCGTAGCACTCACTTTGGCAGCATATGATTGTCCATAGGATGGGGACTTCGCCGTTGGGGGATCTCTATCCTCGTTGGTTGATTTTGTTGCATTTCCCTGGTGTTCGGCGAGCTTTGCTGGAGGAACTGCATTGCCAGCTTGCTGTTGGAGAAAGCTCTCAATTCCCCGTCTCCGTCTCTAAATCTCAACGTGGCAGGGTAGGCAAGTTGAAATCTAACATTTTGTTTGAATAGCAGAGAGCAAGCCGGGCTGAATGCTTTTCGCCTACGTGCCACCTTGGCGGAATAATCTTCATAAAGTCTGACTTTATGTCCTTTGACCATTAATGGGAGTCTCTTCCCCTTGTATTCCCTCAATAGTCTCTCTTTATCTCTATAGTTGAGAAAACGAGCAATTACTTGTCTCGTGCTGTCTTTCGGATCTTTCGGGGGGCCGACCCTGTGTGTTCTCTCCACCCAGCACTTTTCTCTGCTCCCAGGGCTCTCGGCAGATCCTCTTTCCAGATAGTGTCCAGCTGACCTGCCCCAATACTTTCTGGTAATCCTACCATTCTTAAATTGTTACGTCTGGATCGGTTCTCCAGATCATCAATCTTTTCCTCTGAATAGGCAGAGAATTTCTGGAGATTAGCCACGTTGTTCTAGGCTCAATATTCTGTCCTCAGCCTCCACAATTCTTCTCTCAGCCTCCTGCAGCCTCTCTCCGTGCTGCACTGCAGTTTGCTGTAGCCCTGAGACTGTCTCCGCTATAGCCTCTCGCAGGGCAGCTTTTAGATCCGCAGAAATGTATGGGGCTACCTCTCTGGCTAGTGCCCTCACATCGATAGTCCCTGTATTCAGCAGGTGCAGTGGTGTGTGATATATTCCATCTTGGGCCTCTTCTTGCGTGCCCTGTGTGTCCTCTCTCCCCTCCTCCTCCAACCCCCGCTTTCGCTCCCTACGGGAGTTTAATGTTGTCACCGGTGCTTTTGCCTGTAATGCACCATCTCCTCCAGCTTCACTGGCCCCCTCGCACCTGTTTCCGACGTTCCTCGTGCTGCTACTACTGCGGTTGCTGGTGTGTGTCTCTGTGCCTTGCCTCCCGCATCCGCCGCCATCTTTGGTGTCTTCCCGCTCTGATTTAAGTCGCGGTGTTTGACTGTTATGCCGCGGCCTGAGCTTCTCAGCACATTCCCATCCAGGGTCCCCGTCCCTCTAGGAGTCGCCCAACGTTTATTCAGACCGGATGGCCCCACGTTCTCTCTGATGTCTGCGGATTGGCGGCGCGGTCCCCGGAGCTTTCTCCCTAAGCAGCCATCTACACAGCGCCTGAACCAGAAGTAGAACTAGAGTTTTAACAGAACAGTGTCTAACAAAGCCAGCTTAAGCAATATACATGAAACAGCTGCCAGTTGAAATTATAAGAAAATGTTTTCGGTGAAGTGGAAATATCTAAGACAACTAGAGTTCAGCAGTGAAGCAGCAAGTGACACCAGCTCACAGAATGCAGGCTGCTACATACTGAAGCATGGAGTACGCAGGACTTCTTACTATCACAGTACATTAGTACCGCCTTACCGGTACATCCTGGGGAACTACAAGCTGTCAGTTTTTTGGTGTGTTTTCATATCTAAAGTTGAATTCCTTTTAAAGCTTGAAAATTATATTTTGAAAAGGTTGTGCAGTTAAGAAAACTCACTTTTGGGGATTATGAGTTATTATTGGGGGAAACCTTTGTTCAGGGTCACTATCTATTACAAGGAACCTGTCAAAATATTCTAATACCTCATTTGTACAATGCTTCAAAAGTGGATTTCTCTAAAAAAAGCAGCGTTTTGTCTAATAAAGGTATGGATTTATGTGTGCGCTTATAACCTGCACACCCAGGTAATCGGTTAGGGAGATAGAATGAACTGACTGATTTCCTTTAAGCCGGAGAGCAGTTACAAGGAGTGACTTTCGCTCTGTAGGGCCTGTACTGTCGAGCACCATACAGACAACCCATTGATTAGATGGAGTTTCTCCGGTGGAGGTGCTGCAGGGAAACTAACATTTATGGACAAGGTCTGCTCTAGAAAATAGCTAGTTGTTGAAGGTTGGAGCTGTGGTGTTGTTTGGGGTCTGTTAGCTTATGAAAGCTTTAATTTAATAGTGTTTATCAAGATTGGCTACTTTTTTTCAGGTTTATTACATTGAAGCTAAATTCATCTAGAATAAAATGGACAATTTTTCATCTGCAGTCATCCATATTGAATTTATTTTTATAAATCAACAGTGAATATAATTTACAAACAAAATCAATTTCTTAAGTTAATAATGGCAATGTATCTGTAACAATTGGGTACTTTACATTGGTCTGTACGGGATATGATTTTTCTGGACCCCTTAGGGTATTTGCCGACGCTGCTTTTTTGGTGCAAACATTTTCTGTAGCAAAGACACTGCTATAGTGTACCCTGTGGCTGGAAAACGCACCACAAAATTTTCTGCCAGCACACTCCCCCCCTCCCGCTCCTCAAACATTTTCCAGGAGTACCCCGGCCTCGAAACTCAAAATCTTCCGCCAGCACCCCCCAACCCCCCCACCCTCGCTCCTCAAAATTTTCTGCCAGAACACTCCCCCCCTCCCGCTCCTCAAACATTTTCCAGGAGTACCCCAGCCTCGAAACTCAAAACTTCCGCCAGCACCCCCCAACCCCCCACCCTCGCTCCTCAAAATTTTCTGTCAGCATCCCCCCCCTCCTCACCTAGGGCTGGCAGGACAAAGCTGCCTCCCAGCATTGCAAGCACCAGCCTGCCCCTGCCCTTATTACATGTTTCACTAATGAAATGTGAACATAGTATTAATTAAACAGTATGAAAACAATTCTGCGACAAATTTACTACTTTTATATTCACCCCTAGGGTTTTGTTTTTCATGTATGTAATTATTCAATAAGCAGCATGTTTCATAGGACTTGTTTTAGCACTGTTTGTCTTTAGCCCATTGAAAACAGTGGGTAGTGTGCACAAAAAAACGAAAAAGTAGTTAAAGGGAATCTGTCAGCAGTTGTTTGCTATGTAAGCAAAGGACAGCATGCTGTAAGGGTTAAACAACAAAAATCAACTGTGCCCTTCTTAACAGGCTCTGCACAATTGTTTACTTAAACTGAAGCCTTTATTATCCTGTGATTACATTACAGGATTACTTTGTCACGCGCACCACCTGCTGAGAGTGGCACCTCACAGTCAATGCAAAATCTCTATTGAGAGCCTGGTGAGGGTGGGGGGAGCTCTCCCAACTCTGCTGTGTTCCTAAAGCTAAATGCTTTGATTATGTCAGAATGGCTGTAGCCAGTAATCTATGTGATACATCGCTGGATACAGAGTTTCTTTGCCTACATTATGTTGCTTTCAGATGAGGTAGCAAAAACCTGCTGACAGATTCCATTTAAAACATTAAGCAAAAAGCTGAACATATATAGATGAAAAAATGAGAAATTAAGAACAACATATGCAACAAAAAAAGATATATTGAAAGAAAAGAAAAACAAATTATCTGTATTTGGCATTACGCTTGGCTGTGGTCTGTGTTATATATAATTTGTCTATGAAAATATCCAAAATAACAGATACATTGTTACTCATACTTTACATATTTTAGCTGTATCTGACCTCTTTTGGCTGCTGAGTGGGCGCAGTAAAGGAGGACGATCCAGTGGGAGAGTTTGCACAAGTCCCAGTGGATGTTGTGTAGGTGGACCAGGTTTTGATAGCAGTTCTGGTTGCTTTCCCATTCCGGAGAGGGAGGCTGGGATCCTTTCCATGCATAACTTAATCTTGGTATCCTTCAGATAATGCTAATGAGTTATTTCTTTTTATTTCTTCATGCCCAAAGGGTGCAGAACAGACACAGGCAAATATAAAGCCAGGACAGACAGGAATCAGATAGAATTCATTAACTAGGTATAGCTGTCATTAGTTGACATTAAAAGGACTGGGAATCTTCTGCGTATGTCACTCTCTAGAGACTCTACATTTAACACTTGCCTCAAATGGCTGATACGCACTAAATGGCTTTATCTCCCGTCAAATGTTAATCTAACAATGTGAATAAATACTGAAAAGACTCACAATAATCCTGAGACTGACACCAAGCACCGCTGCAGATGAAGCAGTGCTGACTACGTCATTTTCTCTATAGAAAGTGACAAGTGAAAGGTTTAAATGGAGCCCGAATAAGAATCCTCAATTACGTGATATGATATGACGAGTTGTGTGAAATACAGGCCTGCTGCATCTGAATATAGAAGATGTGTTTTATGGAAATTGTTTATAGTGGTTGTCCACTTTTTTTTTTACTTAAATGCAGATATTTGGAACAAAAAAAAGCTTTTTTCATGATTCAGAACAACTAAAAATGTTACACCAATTGTCTGATTGTTTCCCTGCATACTCGACTTTACCTGGTCTATGGTCATAAATGAGCTGAGAACTCTAAAAAAAAACAGATAAAAAAAAGAGTCATTGGACCATCAGAATGTGCTCACTGATAGACTCTTAGTTAACCCAATCCATAGCCAGCAATTCACTCAGCAACACAAAGGATACAATAAGCAAACAGTGCAAAATTCTAAAAGGGGTTTCTCGGGGCTAATTTCTTTTTACTATGGACCTAAGAAATACATGCAGGTAGTCTCTAACTACCAGCCTGTTAGTTCCAGATGATATCTGCGCTGGTAAGGCTACCTTCACATTACGATTTGAAGGGAGCCGATGCTGTCCGATATAAATCGGACAGCATCGGCTCCCTTCTGATGCCTGGAATCGGGTGCCAAATAGGCACCCGATTCCGGCATAAAATCGGCGCCGGGCTGCAAAAAAATAAAAAAAAAATAAAGGTTATTCTCACCTCCCCCCAAGCCCCCGCCGTCTTCCGCCATCTTCTGCCATCTTCTTCTAGGCTCCCGGTGGCTCCCGCAGGCTGCCGGTGTCAGCAGAGGTGTACCTCTGCTGTACACAGGACCTGCGGTGATGTCACAGTCACGTGACCGCGGGTTTACCATGGTGAACTCGCGGTCACATGACTGTGACATCACCGCAGGTCCTGAACAGCAGAGGGAGCGCTCTGCTGACACCGGAGCCTGCGGGAGCCACCGGGAGCCTAGAAGAAGATGGCAGAAGATGGCGGAAGACGGCGGGGGCTCGGGGGGAGGTGAGAATAATCTTTATTTTTTTTTTTTTTAACACTTGTGCTCCTAGTTAGGAGCAGTTTTACTGTACTGAGCATGCTCAGTACAGTAAAACGGGGTCCAAGGAGACATAGATGTTTCCTCGGACCCTCCTCCATAGGGCCCCATGTTATAGGGATCGGGTCAGATCGGATGTGCACTAAATGCCATCCGATTTGGTCCGATCCGAATCTGTCCGATTTTATTTTCGGTGCTAAAATCGGAGCAGGCTCCGATTTTAGCACCGATAATAAAATCGGACAGAATCGGATCGGACCAAATCGGATGGCATTTAGTGCACATCCGATTCGGTCCGATCCCCATAGGGATCCATGGGGTCCGAAAATCGGTCCGATGCTGTCCGATTTTTTTCGGACAGCATCGGAAAACCAAAAATCGTTATGTGAAAGCAGCCTAACAAGTAAACACACACTGATTGTGAGGACGATTCAGCGGCTTTCACTGACGTCTCATGAAAAGAGCAGCAGTTTCTCTTCTGCTATGTTGACAGGGTGTGAGAGCTGACGTCATGCTGACTGATGGTCCCTTGCTACCTGACTGCAGGACTCGCCTGTCAATGATCATGATGTCGGCAGTCACGCCCCACTTAAAGAGCAGCCCAGAAGAGGAAAAACTGCTCTGTTGGCAGGGAGCAGTTGACTTACCGTCAGGAGCATTGGCTCAGCCGGGTAGAACAGGCAGGTTGTTAGTAACTACCTATCTGATAGTTTTTAGGCCCATTGTAAAAAGAAAATTACTGAAACCCAATCATGAGTAGAGTACATTTCCCTAAAGGTGGGAATTGCTAACTACATCCATGTATTCATTATTAATATAACATATTATGTTTCAAACTGATAACAGTTAAAGGGTTAGACTCCCCCCCAAAAAAAAGTTATCTACTATTCAGTAAGCATGGGAATAAATTGGGGGTCTGAACACTGAGAATCCCAGACATCTTGAGGAAAACCAGAGCAATCATGTGAATTAAAACTTTTTAACAATCTTTGTCAAGTAAGTATGATTCAGTTATTAAAATTTTGTTTGATGGCAACATATTGACTGGAAAACTATTTCAATTAATACGTTTATCTATATTGTCAGAAACAACTGTGTATACACTGACATGATCGCGGCTTCTATTTATAATGGAGCTCGGCTCTGTTCCCGTATCTATGTAGTAAGTTTTGTTATGTTGCTGTATCTATATAGTAAGCTTTGTCTTATTCACATATCTAAGTAGTAAACTTAGTTTTGCTCCCATATACAGGTGCATCTCAATTAATTAGAATGTCATCAAAAAGTTAATTTATTTTCAATAATTCAACACATAAAAAGAAATACATATATTATAAACATAGTAACATAGTTTTTAAGGTTGAAGGTAGACTAAGGGTCCTTTCACATCAGCGTTTTTTTCAAATCGCGGCAGATGCGGTGAAAAAATTGCATCTGCCGCGATTACCGCATACCGGCTGCACTTGCGGCACGGTTGCGGTAAACGCCATACAAGGTATAGGCGTACTTGCGGCAGGTGCGGCAAGTGTGGTTTTGGCACTTGCGGCAGGTGCGGCTGCGAAAAAAAACGCGGCTGACAGCATTTTTTTTCGCGGCCGGACCTGCCGCAAGTGCCAAAACCGCACTTGCTGCACCTGCCGCAAGTCCGTCTATACCTTGTATGGCGTTTACGGCAACCGCGCCGCAACCGTGCCGCAAGTGCAGCCGGTATGCGGTAATCTCGGCAGATGCGGTTTTTTCACCGCATCTGCCACGATTTGAAAAAAACGCTGATGTGAAAGGGCCCTAAGGGTACTGTCACACGTGGCGATCTCCCGGGCGATGCCATAGGCGACGCTCGGGCGTGGTCTGTCGCGGCGACATCGCCAATGCCTCGCCCAATGTAAATGGGCGACGGCGACACGTCTGAGTGGTCGCCTGGTTTCACAACAGTGCTGTGAAACCAGGCGACCATTCTTGGGCGATGTGTGCTGATCGCCCTGTGTAACATCTCATGAGCGATCTCAAAGGCGACCGCACACATCGCCTATACCATTCCTGTAGGCGTTTCAGGGCGTATTTACTAGCTCTGGCGGTCTGCGTGGATTGGTGGCAGCTCGAGCGTTACGATTGGTTGTCTTGTTCCTCGGCGCCATATTTGATGATGTGTGCGTCCAAAGGTGTATTACCTAGGAGCGTACATACTGTACAGTAGCGCATTGATGTCGCCTCTGTGTTTGCGGCTGTGTTCATAAGTGCAGAGAGATGTGCCACAAATGTGTGCTTTAACAGAAACACAAATGTCATTACATCCCAAATTAAGGCTACGTTTACACATTGCGTATTTTGCTGCTTCTCTGCGTTTTTTGCTGCGTTTTCTGTATTTACCTGCGTTTTTTTACGCGCGCTTTTTGCAGTGAAAACGCACTTCTGGATAAGCAGCCCAGCCAAACCTAAGGGTTTTGACAAAATCCGTTCACACACTGAGTATTTGTGCTTTTTTTTACGCGCGCGTTTTCACTGCAAAAACGCGCGCATAAAAAGAATCACCATGTCAATTCTTTCTGCAGTTTTTCTCTGCGTTTTTCCATTGCCCACATGATAAATGGGCTCTGAAAAAGCGCAGAGAAAAACGCAGTTTGTGAAAGGAGCTGCGGATTTCACAAAATACGCGCGTAAAAAAGCGCAGCTGCGTAAAAATACGCAGTGTGTGAACATAGCCTTAGTCTGCATGGAGAAGGAAATGATAGGTGATCTATATATCCCATAACTGCAAACACACAAATATCTGTGCACACACATACTTTCAAGGCTGCAATATTATCCAGACCAAGAAAGCAAGAGTGATTTTATTAGACAACGCAATAGCACAACACACTTAACAAAAGCGCTGTACATATTTACTGTACAATAAAACATCACACGAGCGTCGTGCTTTGCCTTCTTGGCAACGCCAATGCATATAGCAATAATCCGCGACACATCACACGAGAGTTGTCTATTGTGGTGCGGCGAACAAGGAAGGACATTAAAATAATGACCAATCACACGTCTTCAAGGCTTCACACAACATTAACACCTATCTCCGAGATGCGGCTCAATTTTACGCCCACATCGCCAATTTGGTGGCTCAGTGTGACGTGGAAGTGGCGACCAGCAACTTGATCGCCCCTGGGCCTTGGGCGACGCTCAGGCAATTTCCGTTCGGGTTGTCGCCCAAGCGTCACCTAAGTTGCCGCACGAACGTCGCCTAATGTAAATGGGCAATGGCGACCTCAGGCGACACGTAAATTCGTGCGCGTGCACGTGCGTCGCCTATGGCATCGTCCGGGAGATCGCCACGTGTGACGGTACCTTTAGTCCATTTAGTTCAACCCATAGCCTAACATGTTCAACCCATAGCCTAACATGTTCAACCCATAGCCTAACATGTTCAACCATTAGTTCAACCCATAGCCTAACACGTCACATCCAGAGGAAGGCAAAAAAAACCATGTGGCAACACTAAACTCCACATTGGGGAAAAAAATTCCTTCCTGACTCCACATACGGCAATCAGATGAGTTCCCTGGATCAACACTCTATCAAAAGAGTCATAACAAACAGAGTGATCTATTTCAAGTGTTTATTTCTGTTAATGTTGATGATTATGGCTTGACAGCCAATGAAAATCCAAAGGTCCTTATCTCAGGAAATTAAAGTAGGGAGAACGAAGAGTCTGAGAGATAGAATATCAACTCACAGTTATGAAGTTGTCCAGCACTACCAGGGTGTATATTCTCCTTTTACTACAGCTTGGGGGGCTGCCAGCATTTGTCCAACCTGTGGGGAGCCTGGGACTTGTCTCCAGCGTCTGCGCTCCTAAACCGCCGGTTACGGTGGTGCACACTTCGGGTATGAAGAACGTCACATCCAGTTTAACGAAACATAGAGATGTAGCCGCACTCGCCTCCGGGTTTACTTTCTTTATGTATTCAAATGGACATCAGGTTTTTACAGCGGGGGTTGTATGTGGGAGGATGGGGATTCCAAATACGACGACCATTTCGCGCCACCTGGTGGCGTTTGATTAAATAAAGAAAGTAAACCCAGAGGACGAGTGCGGCTTCATCTCTATGTTTCGTTAAACCGGATGAGAGATAGAATATTACCTAAATAGGTATCAGAGGCCCACTTCTTGTGGTTGTGAGAAGCACCTGCTGTTTTCCAAACTTGTTTCACATGTAGCAGAAAAAAATGTACACAAAAATCTGAGCATGCTGCAACTTTGATAAAAGCTTGAAGTTATCTTCCCAAGTCCCAATGATGATACCATGATAAAAATTCATCTTCTCCTCCCAGTCATCATTTTAGAATCATTTTAGAATTAGGAAAGATTAAAGTATTGGAAGAAAACAGAAGTGGAGAAATCAATTTTCTTCCAACTGCTCCTCATGACGACATTCACAGAGTTGAGAATGTGAAGGTCATGATAGAACAGCCTTTCTAGTCTCTTCACTGATACAGACACTGAGCCTTCACTTTATAATTCTGAAAAGTATTGCTGCAAGTTGCTCAACATGTAACAAATCATAGGATGAAGATCACTTTTATGACTAGACTTACTGATCTGGGAGATTTATATGTAGGTGTGAATATGTCCTACCCTAAAGCTATGGCTACATCAATACTTTTTCTATTAATGAGTCTAAAACGGTATAGTCAAGCCACTGACCATAGGAATAAACTGAGTAGGTCAAGAAACTGATCAAAATAGCACCAGTTGCTAAATGCTAGGGTCTAAAATGGCTAAGGCTAGGGTCCCACTTGAGTTTTTTACAAGCGTTTTTGGAAACCTGCGTTTTCAAAAACGCATGTAAAAACGCACCCATAGGCCCCCATGTTAAAAAACGCATGCCCTAATAGCAAAAACGCATGTGTGACAGTACCATGCGTTTTTGGTACATTTCCAAAAACGCATGCGTTTTTTAACATGGGGCCCTATGGGAAACGCATGCAAAAATGCATGTGCAATTAGTACCATCCAAAAACGCATGCGTTTTCCATAGAAGCCCATGTTAAAAAAACACATGCGTTTTTAGAAAACGCATGCGTTTTTTTAACATGGGCTCCTATGGAAAACGCATGCGTTTTTTAATGGCACTAAATGGTACTAATTGTACATGCGCTTTTGCATGCGTTTTCCATAGGGGCCCATGTTAAAAAAACGCATGCGTTTTTCAAAACGCACCAAAAAATAGTGCATGCACTATTTTTTGGTGCGGATTTAAAAACGCAGCCAAAAACGCAGGATGCCATCAGACACCTTAAAAAACGCATGCGGACATGTCAAAACACATGTAAAAACGCATGTTTTTTTTTAAAGGGAACCAACCACCCCAAATAACCCCCCCGGACTATTAATATGGTTCCCTACACCCAGCACATACATGTGCTGCAAGGTTTTTTGCTAAAAAAACTGTTTTCTATAAGTGAAGATAATGCTTTAGAAAGTTTATAAAAGAGGGACGGGTGGGCGTTACTTAGCTGGGGCTAAAGCCGAGATCTGCTGCCAGTCATCCTCGTGTGCTCGTTACATCAGTAACGGCCAGCCCTTTTTTCAGCGTCCCAGGCTGGTGCACGGGATGTCATGCCCGTGCACACGTCATCAGATACAGCCGGGTCGCGAGCGCGCACTCTGACTTCCTGCGCTCAGCTATGGAAGTCAGAGCGAGTGCTCGCGACCCGGCTGTAGCTGATGACGTGTGCACGAGCATGACATCCCGTGCACCAGCCTGGGACGCTGAAAAAAGGGCTGGCCGTTACTGATGTGACGAGGACACGAGGATGACTGGCAGCAGATCTCGGCTTTAGCCCCAGCTAAGTAACGCCCGCCCGTCCCTCTTTTATAAACTTTCTAAAGCATTATCTTCACTTATAAAAAAAAGGTTTTTTTAGCAAAAAACCTTGCAGCACATGTATGTGCTGGGTGTAGGGAACCATATTAATAGTCCGGGGGGGTTATTTGGGGTGGTTGGTTCCCTTTAAATCACTAAAAAAACTCATGCCAAGTGTGACCCCCGCCTAAGCTACTATTTCTTCTGTATAGGCTGTATAGGTATTGTGAAAACAAGGGCTGTGGAATCGGAGTCGGTGTCTATTTTGGTGGAGCCGGTATTAAATGAACAGTAATAGTTAAATGCAGCATGTGCTAAATATTACTATTATGTTCTATCTAAATATCTTGATTATTGCATCATAATAATGATTAAATGCATTATGTTCACAATAAATGGATTACTTTAACATGAGCCCTGTATGAGGGAGTCGGAGTTGGAGTCGAATTCAGGGAAATTGAGAAATCGGAGGTTTGGCTTAAGCAACACAGAAGAGGGAAATAGATTAAAACATAACTTTTTATAAATACATATAAAAGTATCCATATATCACTTACTCAAAAAGAGTGCCAAGTGAATAAAGTGCACAACTATCAAAATACTGTATATCAAATCACCATAGAGAAATATCTTAGGGGATACAACGGCATCAATCGGGATTTCTGTGGTAGGATAGAATTTCCCATAGTCAATACGATATCAACAGTAAAGCCAATCAAATAGATGTCACCACCAAGAGACAGTTTGCAAAAGACCAAATATGAGTTATTACAGATGCCACATCAATCAGTAAATTTTTGCTCCCAAAGATGTGCTAGGTCTTATTTTCAGGGGATGTCTTATTTTTCCATGAAAAAGAATTCACATTTATTGCTGAACAAAAAAAATTTAACATTTATTATATACTGAACAGTAGTTGTCATCACAAACCAGCATAAACAAACAGTATCATCCATCCATCTGCAGCCTCCATCATCCCCCAATATCCCCTACAGCCCCCATTATCCCCAATATCCCCATCATCCATCTGCAGCCCCCATCATCCTCAATATCCCCTGCAGCCCCATCATCCATCTGCAATGTCCATCATCTCTCAATATAACCATCATCCATCTGCAGCCCCAATCATCTATCTGCAGCCCTCATCATCCCCCAATATCCCCATCATCCATCTGTAGCACCATCATCCCGCAATATCACCACCATCCATCTGAAGCCCCATCATCCCCCAATATCCCCCTACAGCCCCCATTATCCCCCAATATCCCCATCATCCATCTGCAGCCCCATCATCCTCAATATCCCCTGCAGCCCCCATCATCCATCTGCAATCCCCATCATCTCTCAATATATCCATCATCCATCTGCAGCCCCAATCATCTATTTGCAGCCCTCATCATCCCCCAATATCCCCATCATCCATCTGTAGCCCCATCATCCCCCAACATCCCCCTGTAGCCCCCATTATCCATCTGCAGCCCCCACCATCCCCCAATATCCCCCTGCAGCCCCAACATCCATCTGCAGCCCACATCAACCCCAAATATTCCCATCATCCCCCATCATCCATCTGTAGCCCTCATCATCCCCGAATATCCCCATCATCCATCTGTAGCCCTCCTCATCCCCAAATATCCCCATCATCCATCTGCAGCCCCATCATCCCCCAATATCCTCCTGTAGCCCCCATCATCCATCTGCAGCTCCCATTATCCACCAATATCCCCATCATTACTTCTGCAGCCCCCATCATCTCCCAATATCACCATCATCCATCTGCAGCCTTCATCATCACCCAATATCCCCATTATCCATCAGAAGCCCCCATCATCCCCCAATATCCCACTGCGGCACCCATCATCCATCTGCAGCCCCCTTCATCTCCCAATATCTCCATCATCCATCTGCAGCCCCCATCATCTTCCAATATCCCCATCATCCATCTGAAGCCCCCATTATCCCCCAATATCCCATCATCCATCTGCAGCCCCCATCATCACCCAATATCCCACTGCAGCCCCCATCAGCCATCTGCAGTCCCCATCATTTCCCAATATCCGCATCATCCCCCATCGTCCATCTGTAGCTCCCCTCATCCTCCAATATCCACATCAT
Source organism: Allobates femoralis (assembly GCA_033576535.1). Classification (NCBI taxonomy): domain Eukaryota; kingdom Metazoa; phylum Chordata; class Amphibia; order Anura; family Aromobatidae; genus Allobates; species Allobates femoralis. The sequence goes on from JARQOC010000002.1 coordinate 109,957,555, forward strand.
CCATCTGCAGTACTCATCACCCCCCAATATCCTTCTGCAGCCACCCTCATCATCCATCTGCAGCCCCCATCATCTCCCAATATCAGCATGCAGCCCCCATCATCTACCAATTTCCCCATCATGCATCTGCAGCCCCCATCTCTTTTTCTCTCACACACACATGACACCGCTATTGCCGGAAGCCACCGCTTTATTCATTCCTCCACGTCCTCATGTAGGAATATACATATATATGTATATATATATATATATCTTTTTAAGCATCACCACTATGACTCTATGATCAACCAATCACCATTGTTAGGTGATAATATAACCTTTATATAATAACCTTTATTTATATAGCGCCAACATATTTCGCAGTGCTTTACAAATCAGATTCATATATAAACAGTCATAAGAAACAGTTTTGGAAGACACATTAATTAAAAAGCAAAAAATAATGATGACCCTGCTCACAAGAGTTTACAATCTACAATAAACTGGGGTGACACAAAGTACAGGGGCTTATTTACTATCATGATCCAGCTGTTTTGAGGAAGTGTGGAATAGGTGATAGTGGAGTATCCGGCGGTCTCTAGATCACATAACATTGGAGTCTATGGGCGCCAGATCCGGGGGAAAGAAGGAGCGTTTCCCAGATGCGGTTTTAGTTACTGCACATGCTCTGAACACCTGCACTGGTGCGCGCCCCTCTGGCGGGACACCACAGGGAGGTACTGCACCCCAAAAAGATGTAATATCTCCATAGTCACAAATGGAGGGGGAAAACTACAGAGTCTGTCCACAAAATCCAGCCACAGACACCCTAACACAGGGGACTGTATTTCAGTAGGTCCCAGGGGGGTGAAGCTTAGGAGAGCGGGAGACGTGAGTGACAGTTGGGAGACAGCCTAGTCAGAAGGTGACAGAGAAAACGGACGGATGCAGGGGACCATACTGTCCTGAGGAGAGGGCACCTCTAAGGCTGCTTTCACATAACGATTTTATCAGTTCCGATGCTGTCCGATAAAAATCGGACAGCATCGGACCGATTTTCGGACCCATGCAGCCCTATGGGCATCGGACCGAATCTGATGTGCACTAAATGCCATCCGATTTGGTCCGATCCGAATCTGTCCGATTTTTTTATCGGTGCAAAAATCGGAGCTTGCTCCGATTTTTGCACCGAAAATAAAATCTGACAGATTCGGATCGGACCAGATCGGATGGCATTTAGTGCACATCCGATCCGACCCGATCAATTTGACATGGGGCCCTATGGAGCGGGGTCCGAGGAAACATCTTATGTCTCCTCGGACCGATTTTAGTGTACTGAGCATGCTCAGTACACTAAAATCGCTCCAAAAGTGAATGAATGGGTTAATTAAAAAAAAAAAAAACTATGCTCACCTGTCCACGAGGCCCACGTCGTCTCCCGGCGTCTCCGGTGTCTCCAGGTATCTTGCCGTCTGTGCTGATAAGACCTGCCGTGATGTCACAATCACATGACTGCCAGGAACCAATAGCCGGCAGTCATGTGATTGTGACATCACGAGAGGTCCTGGCAGCACAGAACAGCAAGATACCGGGAGACGCACGGGACCGTGCAGGAGTCGTGGACAGGTGAGAAAGGAGAGGAGGAGGAGGACAAGAGGAGGAGGAGGACAAAAGGAGAGGAGGAGAGGGGAGGACAAAAGGAGAGGAGGAGAGGAGAGGACAAGAGGAGAGGAGGAGGACAAAAGGAGAGGAGGAGAGGGGAGGACAAGAGGAGAGGAGGAGGACAAAAGGAGAGGAGGAGGAGGACAAAAGGAGAGGAGGAGGAGGACAAAAGGAGAGGAGGAGAGTGGAGGACAAGAGGGGGAGCGCCATGGGGGACAAGAGGGGGAGCGCAGTGGAGAACGGGGGACCATATTGGAGCACCGGGGAGAGACAGCTGATGACAGCTGACAGGAGGGAGGTGAGGGCAGGCATCAGATAAAATGTCGGAATCGGATGCCTATTTGGCACCCGATTCCAGGCATCAGAAGAATCCGATGCTGTCCGATTTATATCGGACAGCATCGGATTTTAAAAAATCATAGTGTGAAAGTAGCCTAAGGAGTGGAGGTGACCCAGACAAGAAGGGGACACTCCAGGTCTGGTCGGAGCCGTCTGGAGTGTCCAGGTCACACCGGTAAGCTGTAGCCAAGGCGATTTGATCAGGTTTATCCCAAACCGCAGACCAGCGTGTTGTGGGCCTTGATAAGGCAGCCACGACACCCACCAAGAAGCCTAACCTCTATCCCATAGCTAGGCCCAAGACGCCAAGAGGTAACAGTGACTTAAGACAACAGACCTGGGGACTAGTAAACAGACTTCAGCGTGGGAGGGCAGAAAGTCATTGTGGATAGAGACCAAGACAGTTAATTGAGAGACACCTCTGATGGATTCTGTGGTGAATCCTAAAATCTGTGGCTTCAATCCCCGGAGAGCCAGACTGTACCGTGTACCTTATCCATCTGGTACCAGTAAGGGAACTGTTTGAGCTGATTTGATGTCTGGCTTAATTTAATCCGTCGCCCGAAAGGCCTCTGCAGCATCACAGAGACTTGAACTATAACTCCCCTCAACCACCCCGCCGCGCTGAGGAAAATCTCCACCTGTGGGGAGCTGTACTACCTCTGCTGCACCACACCATCACCTCAGGGTCCGGCTGCAGCGCTGGTAACCGCTTACCAGACACCACAGGTGGCATCACGTCTAATCCCCAATCATCATTCCCATCAGCCATTGAGTGCCCAGGGCACGGAACAGGGACCCGACCAGCCGTGGTCCCCACCGAAGTCCCCGTCCCGGTATCCGAGTAACCCCTTCTCTGCCGTCCGATTCATACATATATACATACACACTAAATCAGAGTGGTGACATTGATATAGGGTAAATGGAACAGTCTCCCCTGTATTGAAGAATCAGATGGGAAGCTGACAGGAACTGATATGACCATATAGGCAATAGGGTCAGCTGTGGACTGCCCTGGTAAGAGAGGGAGTCTTTCAGGGCCAGACCTTAGTCCATTATAGGGGCAATACTTAAGATATGGATAAAGTTTCAATCTGGGACCGGCTACAGATGACTCCATCCCTGCTGACTTGTCAAAATGTGTGAGACTGTTCCATTCACCCTATATCGATATATATCTTTTTTAGCATAAGCACTGTGATTCCATGATCATCCAATCACCATTGTTATGTAAATACTGACCCAAAATGTACATCTATACTGATAGATTAGACACCTGTAATTACTCACATTTGTTTTTTTGCAAACTGTGTCTTGGTGGTGACATCTATTTGATTGGCTTTACTGCCGATACTGACTATTGATATATTTTAATAGTTGTGCACTTTATTCACTTGGCACTTTTTTGGGGGTAAGTGATATATGGATACTTTTATATGTATTTATGTAATCTATTTTTGTCTTCTGTGCTGCTTAATTTTGATTTCTGAGGGTTTTTGAGGAGTATTGATATTATAAACTTGCTCAATAGATTTTGTTGTTTTGTGTATCATAAAAACCGTTTGGAAATCTTTTGATATTTTTAATTAATTTGATATACACTGTATAAATAAATATCACAAAAATGTCTACGTGCAGCCCTAACGTTGCAATGAAAAATTCCGTAACATGATTACATAACAGTTGCGGTATAGAGCTCTCAGCTTACACCATGTAAGAAATGTAACTTGAGCAATATTTAACAAAATCACTGATCAGATGAACTTTACATCAGGCAGTTCTTTCAGATCAAGGTAATTTGAAATCCCTGCTCATTATCCTTAATCTAACTTCTGGTTGGCGGTATTATTAGTATTATTAGATGAGTCATTATGTAGATGTCAACTGTTACCAAGTATTCATGAAAAAGCAGTGTACGGCTATGTTCACAACACTTATTTTTCTTGTGCCACCTCCGAGATCTTACTGCCTATTATCATGAAAGTACAGGTGAAGCATTATAGAGACTCTGATATTAGGTTTTGATAAAGGTACAGAGACCTTGATTCCAGAAATATGTCACTTACTGGGATGTTTGCCGCTTTTTTTTGTTATTAAAACAGTTTTATCTGCTAGAGATCTCTGAATGCTGATAACAGGGGGACTGTGGGGAAAAGGGAAACAGGGGCACTTGATCTGCCCCTAAAGCTAGGGAGCCCTGACCTTTCCCTAACTCAGGGGTATTCCTGATGGTGGAGAGGCCCCAGTCCCACCGTGACCATACTGCTGTAAAGCCCTGAAGTGATTCCCACTCCCCCTCCCCCCAGAGCTGGAAGGTGAAGGAACCGACTGACAAAGATAAACAGGGGAGAACCAAAACACAAGCTCACAGCACTCACATACAGGGAGAATACAATAATAAAGGAGAACACAAGAACAAGGTGGAGTTAGGCTGCTTTCAGATTTGCAGATGCCTCCGCAGCGTTTTGCGGAGGCATCTGCAAGCATCTGCATGCAGACGGCAGCCCCTATGTTTATAATGGAGCGCACGGCGGTCTGCAGATGCTTGCAGACCGCCGTGCGCACCCATTCACTCCTATATGTGATCTGTGCGCAGGCGGATGCCTGCTTACAGATCACACACTCTCGTCCGCACCAGGGACGCGACATGTTGCGTCCCTGGTGCGGACGAGAGTGTGTGATCTGTACGCAGGCATCCGCCTGCGCACAGATCACATATATGAGTGAATGGGTGCGCACGGCGGTCTGCAAGCATCTGCAGACCGCCGTGCGCTTCATTATAAACTTAGGGGCTGCCGTCTGCATGCAGATGCTTGAAGATGCCTCCGCAAAACGCTGCGGAGGCATCTGCAAATCTGAAGGCAGCCTAAATTATACAAGAAAGCATTCACCAAACACCAAACAAGCAGCCACTGATACCAGATTACTGGAACACCAAGATAAAGACCACTATGCTGGAGCACAGCAGAAGCTATTGTCGGCATCAGAGACCAGATCCCACGTCTTAAAAAGGTAGGGAGCAACTGTGATTGGTCTCCCAGAACATGTGTGCCAAGAGGTAACCAGGAATCATACAGAGATTAACTTCTGCTAGCACAATCACTCCTGAGAAAACAGCTGGTCAACACCCAAGCATGCCTGTGAATCTCAGGAGCAAGACAAAAACCTCACTGAGGAGTGTCAGAATCTGAAGTGTGCTCAGCAGTAGATGCTGTTGATACACCCCCAGGGCCGTGGGGTATTCAGAACCAGGCTTTGGTACTTCTGGGGAGTCACACGGGTCGAGATCCAGCTCTTTGACCCTGGGCATCAATTTAAAATTTCAGGGAGTAGGGATTTTTTTGGATGGTTGTCGTGACGCCACCCATGGTGTTCGGCTATTGATGGCCGACACTGCAGTGCGGGACCTCTGGGGATGATTTCAGCTACGGTGATATCGCTCCACATGGGTGCAGCAGTTCCCCAGGGCAACCGAAAAAGTCTGTGGCGGTGGTAGGCCAGCAGGGTTATTCTCGTGGGAGAGAGAGATCGAAGCGTCTCACATGCAGGTCTCTGGTGGCCTGCGCATCTTATCAGTCTACCGCTCCTGATGTGGGAAATGAACAGTCTCACACACAGTTCTGGATTTTATACCCGGTATACTTAGGTTTTCACTTCGGCGATGCCGCAGGGTACTGTCCTTGCCAAGTCTCAGTCCGGATAGCCCTCAATGAACTAGGATAGCTTGTCCAAGACACCCCTCTTATGTTCCTTACTTCACGGGTTGCTCTCACTCAGCACTAACTGTCCGCCTCTCTCCTGCTCGCGCCACAGCACACAATGCCCTAATCCAGCACCCATGGGTCCTGTCGGGCGACGGGTACCAAGTCCCCTGGCCCTAGTACGGCTACCTTCTCGGTGGATGTGTCGGGTGTTGGCCACAGCTCCTCTAGATTTCGTGGCCTCTGGTTCCATGATTGGAGCATACAGTCTCCTCGCCACCTTCAGGACCGGTCCCCTGGTTCCCAACCAGCACTTCCGTTTTACTCAGATTCGGGTGCACGGGTGGATCGCTCTCTGCACTTGCCCCAAGGGCTCCCTCTGTCTCTCTTGCAGTCCTTGTCCCAGGACCCTCGCCGCTTAAGTCCTCCGGCTCCTCACCGCTCAAGTCCCTCGGATCCTCCTCTCCTCGCTACTTCATCACAACTGCCTAAACTAACTTCACAGCCTCCAGCTTTCTTCCCTCCGTGCCCTGGGTGACTGAGCCCTCCCTCTATCGGGTGTGCCCACCGTCCCTGGGACTGGGTGTGTTGGGTGCTTTTGTGGGTGTCTCGTACTTACCACCCCGTTTCCCGAGAACAGGAATACCACACCTGTGGAATGGGTGCAGTACCCCTTTGTGGCGACCGGACTGTAGGGGCGCCACACCGTCATAACACTCTGCGAGTTTTGAGCAAAACATCGTGTGACACCTACACCACTTATTGGCTGTTTTCTGTGTACAATGTGCATAGACAGAATGTTGGTTTCTAAGGAGACTCAATAGTATTTATGAAGTACAAGATGAAAACAGAATGACATATGGCACATGGTAGTTTGTAAGACTTATTACAGGTTGTGTTTTTTGTTTTCATAAAACACATCCAGGAAATTATTTGTCTCACTAAGTTCTTGTAAAGTGAGGCAACTTACAAGACAAATAGTCTGCAGCAGCCCTATTGAGTTGTGTTCAGCCTTCTTATGCGTGATGAGACAATGAGTGGGGTTGTAATATACTTGAATAGGGAATAGAAAGCTCACCCCTACTCCGGTCTTGATCCAAGTCAGATGCTCAGCGGCGTCTGGCAACCGCCTCAATCCAAGGATTATTTACAAGAAGAAAAGCTGGCGCCCGAACCATTTCCAATGAACTTCAGTTTATTTTACAGAAATCACATGAAATTTAAAAGCATCTCGGTGGGCACTTGGCCCCATCAGACGTGTTTCGGTGTAAAACCTTCATCAATGACCTTTTACACTGAATCGCGTCTGACGCGACCAAGTGCCCTCTGAGCTGCTTTTAAATTTCATGTGATTTCTGTAAAATAAACTGAAGTTCGTTGGAAATGGTTCGGGTGCCTGCTTTTCTTCTTGTAAATAATCCTTGAGGTTGTAATAGGTCGATGCAAACAGGTGATCTATAGGGGATATGAGTCCATGCGCTGTTTTACATGTGTCCATTCACTAATAATGAACGTGTTCCGTAAAGGAAACATTTTGTTAATACTGATTAGGAACGCAGCAGTAAATGCTCACGACTACATTTGCATAAGCCCCCTCACGGCTGACATCAATAATCACTTCAATTATAAGACGCCAATAAAAGCAGATAATACAATTTCCTCGGATCATTTATGAGAACATTACATTATAGTACAATTGCCGAAAAGGCAACATGCAAGCACATTATTGATTTATCACAAGACACAACAAGAGTATCTACTTATGTATATCTCTCCTAGACCTGATTGCTGCATGTACACGTTGTAATGAATGACTTGTATGTCATCAGCACATTACATATCCCAGTTGATGCACTTGAAAATGGAGTTAAAAAAATAGCAAATGTAAAAAAGTTCAAAATAGAACATATTGCAAATAAAATGACAAAATTAGAGCTTATGAAAGTGGCTTAACAGGGAGAATAAATTATTAGTGAAATACATTGGAGTGCCTAAAGAAAGAAAACTAAAGAATCCCCTGCAGCTCTTGTTCCGGTGTTCACCCACATGTCTTCCTTTCTGAGCACAACCTCATTCATCATACCAGAAATGGCAGTCAATGGGTGCAGTAAATCACCACAGCGGCCAATGATTACATGTTCGGGCAGCTCCATTGTGTTAAGCACAGGGCCAGAAAACACAAGCCAGGTTCAGAATCTCTTTAAAGGGAACCAACCACCTCAGATGACGTGTATAAGCTGTTAATACATGTCCCTGGACCCTACCTACACCATTGCAGCTATCTTTTTGCTAAGAATATTGATAACAGCAAACCGAAATAAACAGTTTATAAACTTACATGGCTTTAGTACATGAGGGCGTCTCCCTTGGGCTCCAGTACATGAGGGCTGTGTCTCCAGCAGCTTGAGTGGCTTTCCTCCCCCTCCCTCTCTGTTTGCAGGACGTCACTGAAGGACGTGATATTATCTTATTGTGGGCGGGCACGCAAGGCAGCTCCCGTCCGTGCCCGCCCACAGAAAGATAATATCACGTCCTTCAGTGACGTCCTGCAAACAGAGAGGGAGGGGGAGGAAAGCCACTCAAGCTGCTGGAGACACAGCCCTCATGTACTGGAGCCCAAGGGAGACGCCCTCATGTACTAAAGCCATGTAAGTTTAAAAACTGTTTATTTCGGTTTGCTGTTATCAATATTCTTAGCAAAAAGATAGCTGCAATGGTGTAGGTAGGGTCCAGGGACATGTATTAACAGCTTATACACGTCATCTGAGGTGGTTGGTTCCCTTTAAGTGACAAACGTGATGAGCAAATGTTTGTTGCAGGTGAGTTTTACTATTTTTTAGGCAGTCAAAGGCATTGCAGCGATTGCTTTACAATTTCTGGTCAACCATTTATGAGGTTTTAGGAGTAGGTATGGGTTGACGTAACTTTATTACGACAAAACTCTCATTACAAAAGTAAGAAGTGCCAAACCACCTCTTTTAAATTTATTTTTTTAGAATCAACATAAATTTCTGCAGTCTATGTGCAAGTTGTCTAATGACAATAGTGAGCAATGTGCACACTGTAAAGATTTGCCTCTATTTCCAGTTCAAACAGGCAATCATGTGAACACAAGTCTATAATTTCCATAATTGTAGTCCCTTGCTGACAACGTTCTTATTGTATTGTCTCAAAGAGTATTGCACACTTAGGGTAAGTGCACACTACCCGGCGTGTTTGCCTCGGCGGCTGGGCGGGACCCGCCAGGAAGCTCCGGCGCCGTGCACCGGCTTCCTGGCGGTTATGAGCTGCGGGAGCCGGGCGTAACCGGCGGCTGCCCAGCGGGTTCTCGGCGGCGATTCTGCAGCGGCTGGAAGCAGCACATGTTTCTGCTTGCAGCCGCTGCAGAACCGCCGGTTTTTACAACATGTTCATTCTTTGCTAACCCGCTGGGAAACCTGCGGGTTAGCAACGGATGACGCTGGGGAACCGCCGGTATGTGCACAGCCTTGGGCGGGCTACATTAGTTTTAATGTTAATCCAAACGCCGGTTTGGATTAACATAAATTAACATAAAACTAATGTATGCAAAACGGCGGTTTACACAGGTAAACCGCCGAAAACCCGCCCAGTGTGCACATACCCTTAAAGTCACGTGACTGCCAGCACCAGATGGAAATAGAAGGAAATCCTGGCAATGTGCACATTGCACACTATTGAGACTACATAAATTGCACATAGACTGCAGAAATTTATGTTGATTCTTAAAAAGTAGCTTTACAAGGGGTGGCTGGGCACTACTTGATTTTGTAATGGGAGTTATGTGTCAATGAAGCTACGTCAACCCATACCTACTGAGAAGCCTGCAATTAGCAGGTATTGTGCAAGTGTCGTATTGATTAGGAAAATTCTAATCAATAAGACACATAGATGGCACCTGCCAATTGTTTAAGCAGCCCAAGAAGCATGTAGCAAAGCAATAGCATCATCATTGATTATATCCAGAAGCAGACATCAGCAGTACAGATGAATGGACCCATGAAAGTTCTGATTCTTGGGGTTCAGCCGGACTTTATAAAGTTTTGTTTTGGACCCAAACTTGAACTCAGTGGAAGTCACTGATTGGGCAATTCTGCTCTCCATCACATACAGCCAAACATAAAAAAACACTTCCAGGGGAGGGGGGGTGTATTTTTTTTTTTTTTTTTTTTTAATACACACTACATCTGATAATGCTGATTCTACCCCCAGTGCAGCCATTCAGACACTGCAAGCGGCTCACACTTTGCAAAACACTAAGGCTGGCTTCACACCACGGCGCAGTCCGGTCCGGGGCTGTCGGCATGAACCTGATAGCCCCGTACCGGATCAGCACACAGAACCAGAGGGCTAAATGTGCCCTCCAGTCCTGTGTGCAGCCGGATGGCTGTAATTGCAGCCGCAGCTGCTGATTTTTCAAGATCGCGGCTAGCATGGAGCTAGCCGCGGTCCTGAAACAACAGCGGCGTGCAGCCGCCGGTATCCGATTCTTGGATTTGCCTGGACAGGGGCAATCCGGCCCCATAGGCTCCCATGTTAGATAGAACCGGATTGCCCCGGATCCTGGAGAATCCGGGAAAATCCAGGAAAATCTGGGATCTGGCTCCTTGGGGAGATTTTTCTCCCCGGACACAAAAACGTTGCAAGCAACGTTTTTGTGTATGATGAGAAAAATCCGATTTCTCCCGGATTCCACCGCAGAGGTTAAGCCTCCGGCCCCATAGGCTACTATGGGGCCAAAAACTGGTCTGGGGCTGTCTGGTTTACACTGGACAGCCCCGGACCGGACTGCGTCGTGGTGTGAAGCCAGCCTAAGTGTACCCGAGCAGAGCGATGCTCACTCCAGTGATTTATCTATGTAAAGGACCCAAACCCCGAACAATGAAAATTTTGGAAATTCTTGTGTTTGGTATGAACTCTGAACTTTAAAGCCTGGTTCTTGCTAATCCCTAGTCAGGATTGACTGAACATGTGAATAGATAGATGAGGGTGGACTGGAGAGAGAGGAATATACATGTCATTTATGGCATATCCTATGACTATTTCTATAAACTGAGAATATATCTCTTTAAAACCAATTTTATGAAAATCACTTTGCTCAAAGTAGCATTATATATTATTCAAGATGCATTGGTACAATAAAATACCATGGCAAAAGTATACATACTTTTAAAAGGCTGACCATGTTGAATCCATAGGGCAAATGAAGCTTAATCACTGTTATACCTTGCCTTTAACAGAGCGGGTACACGATCATTCATGCAGCACAGTGTCATTACCGACTGAAATGCTTTCTAACATATCATCTTCCAATCCCATCATTGCACCATGATATCCGCTTGTACCTGCACATTAGACTCACTGTATCGTGTTATTAGTGACATTCGAATTGATTTCTCAGTCAACCTCATTTTCTCTGCGCTCATCACCTAAGAGACATTTATTCAGGTTTTCCCCTGTGTAAATTTGTAAAGTCACAAATTGCAGAGCATTCTGGCTGTAATACAGAAAAACAAAATTAAAATATCTTAGCTAATTTTTTTTTACCATAAGAAATAATCACTGCGTTATTAAACAAGAGGCATAATGATGCCCTAAAGACTACGTAATGACTCTGGAATTCAAACGCTACAGAGCTTAATACTTGATAATTAACTATATTGATAATAACAACCAACACCTACGTCCAGTATGTCTCTACTTTCCAATCATGTCCTTAAAGGTTCACTTTTTAAACTCTGTCCTAAAATAAACTGAAGGGATAATCTGTACAAACTGTACTTAAAATAGGCTATTTTAGTGAGGCATTTCAACCAGATATACTGGGAATAGTCACAACTTTAAAACCACCTGTCTAATGTTCTGTAGGCCCTAACAATGCCACCAAAACAGCTCCGAATAGTCACATTTACCTCACCTGACCCAACATCAAGAAAAAAGCAGCAAATCTTTAAAGCCTGTGGATACCTTGAACTTGGAGAGAAATATTCGTACGTATTAGGGTGCTTTCACACCACGATTTTGAGGGAGCCGATGCTGTCCGATATAAATCGGACAGCATCGGCTCCCTTCTGATGCCTGGAATCGGGTGCCAAATAGGCACCCAATTCCGGCATAAAATCGGCGCCGGGCTGCAAAAAAAGAAAAAAAAAGTTTATTCTCACCTCTCCCCGAGCCCCCGCCGTCTCCCGCCATCTTCCTCTAGGCTCCCGGTGGCTCCCGCAGGCTGCCGGTGTCAGCAGAGGTGTACCTCTGCTGTACACAGGACCTGCGGTGATGTCACAGTCACGTGACCGCGGGTTCACCATGGTGAACCCGCGGTCACATGACTGTGACATCACCGCAGGTCCTGAACAGCAGAGGTACACCTCTGCTGACACCGGCAGCCTGCGGGAGCCACCGGGAGCCTAGAGGAAGATGGCGGTTGACGGCGGGGGCTCGGGGAGAGGTGAGAATAAACTTTTTTTTTTTTTTCTTTTTAACCCTTGTGCTCCCAGGAGCAGTTTTACTGTACTGAGCATGCTCAGTACAATTAAATGGGGTCCGAGGAGACATCACGTTTCCTCGGACCCTTCTCCATAGGGCCCCATGTTAGGGATCGGGTCAGATCGGATGTGCACTAAATGCCATCCGATTTGGTCCGATCCGAGTCTGTCAGATTTTGTAATCAGATGAAAAAATCGTTGCAGGCAACGATTTTTTTCTCCTGAAAAAAATCGGGCAGAATCGGATCGGACCAAATCGGATGGCATTTAGTGCACATCCGATTCGGTCCGATCCCCATAGGGATGCATGGGGTCCGAAAATCGGTCCGATGCTGTCCGATTTTTTTCGAACAGCATCGGAAATGCAAAAATCGTAGTGTGAAAGCACCCTTAGTGGTGTGACACGTCACTAACTATATGTGATGGAGTTAATCACTTTGCCTGGTCCACAAGGTAGCAATAGGATCACATTTCAAGTAAAAGTCCAGATGGTTTATTAACCATTTCATGAACCGGCAAAGGATCAAGAAAACAGGAGCTTTCCTTCAGCTTTACAGGACATAAATACATACACATAGTATAAAGTCCAAATAACTCACACAGGTTTGGATCCACTTCTCCATAGAAGTATCCCACTAGATCTATGTCAGCCTCCTTTCAAACTGGCTACGGTCAATAGACACAACCCCTTTCAAGTAGTTACCTTCCAAGAGCTATGGCAGCCTCCACACACACTGACTCTAGTCAATGTACAACACCTCTCTAAGGGAAGAAACACATTGGTGTGAAAAAGAACGGTCAGATCCAGGAGAGTTGGACGAGTGACATCCGTTTTTTGCTCCGTGTGACATCCATGTGCAATCTGTTGGGTTTCTCAGCAGCTATTTACATTATAATCATTTACAGGAACATTTTACAGTTGTCTGAGCTACAAAATGATAATGTATCAGTGAAAAAAACAGATGCCTTTTGGATGGTTCGTGTGCTGCCCGTGATTTTGTTGGAGCCATAAACTTGAATTGGCGAGTCTGTCGCAGCATGTTGCGATTTGTTTCTCGTCCGTTATCCGGATGAGAAAAAAGTGTTCACACTCGCCAATGTGCTCTCGGACATAGAATAACATTGGTTCGACTGCAATGCGATAAAATCACGCATTGCAGTCGTCCGACTTTCACGCCAGTGTACCCTTAAAGGTTCCTTCTCACAGACTGACTCTGGTTAGTGCACCACACTCTGGAAGTCGGGGCGTGGCCTAGCCTGCAATGTAAGCGGACGCGTGTGCCTGGTCTCTCCCGCCGACACACACTGCAGAAGCCGCCACAGAGGTGCTAATTGCTCCGGGAACGGACCAACACGTCCACGGAGTCTCCTGCCTATCAGCCTGGAGTCACAGGAGGGTGAGATGACCCGCACAAGGCAGCGGGAAGTCGGCGCCGGCAAGCCCTGCAAAAGCCAAGATGGCGCTGAGGCGCGGGAGGAGGCAGCGCGGGCGAACGCTGCATATGCCAGGAAACTGAGTGCTGCAGCTCGCCTGGAGAAATTTGCAAGGAGAGAGGTAGGGGTGAGCAGCACCGGAGGCATGGAGGGAGACCCTGGCTGTGAAGAGGAGGTGGAGGTGCAGGACTCGGCTGTACAGGTACAAATGACTGTGGATCCATTTCAGGGGGGACAGCATGGGGCACTGCAGCATAATGAAGACACTGTGCAGGGGGAACCCTCATTGCGTGATATATTTGCAGTGGTGTCTTATTGCAAACAAAGCCTCACCACTCTGACCCTGCAAGTATCAGGAATTTCTGCTGAGATAACCAATATTAAAGCAGCAATGCAAAAGGCTGAGGTGCGCACGGGGGAGGTGGAGGAGCGTGTAAGCACGGCAGAGGACAGTATTGTGACCATACAAGCAGCCCAGTCAAAATTTGATAAGCAAATTATTGAAGTTATGGCAAAAAATGACGATCTTGAGAATAGATCGCGCCGGAACAATATCAAGATAGTTGGAGTTCCGGAAAAGGCGGAGGGAGCTAACCCGACAGAATTCATTGAAAATTGGCTTTTGACTAAGTTTGGAGCGAACAATCTCTCTAAAGTCTTTGTGGTGGAGAGAGCTCACAGGATTCCACTCAGACCCCAACCTCCAGGTGCTGCCCCCCGGGCCATGCTGGCCAAATTGCTTAACTACAGGGACAGAGATACGATCCTCCGTACGGCCAGGAACATTAAGGATCTGACCATAGACGGACAGCATATTTCCTTCTACTCGGATTATTCTCCGACGGTACAGAAATTGCGCATGAAATTCTCGGAGGTAAAGAGGAGATTGAGAGACATGGGCCTGAAGTACTCCATGATGTACCCAGCCAAACTTAGACTAGTGGCGCTGGGCAAGATTCACTTTCTGCAATCCCCGGAGGAGGCTATGGACTGGATTGAGAAGAACGGAAGGAGAGTCCGAGAATTTAAGGACAGCTGAATGCTGCCTGGAACAGTCCCTTTATGCTTTTTTGGTATTTTTCTTTTTTAATTGCAGGTCCTGTGTGATAATGGAGATATAGTTGGACTGACGGCGGCAACTGCAATATGGAAATGTGATATTTTTTTCTTATTATTTTTATATACGTATATTTACTTAAGGCGGGAGAGGCCTTTGGTTGAGACAACGGTTATTATTTTGATAGACGTTGCAGAGTGACTGTTTTGCTGGTGTATAGGCTAATATTCACCCACTCTCTGCTAAAGAGAGGTAGATAACGGAAGGGGTGGAGACGTGGAAAGGAGAAGGAGAGAAGTTTATTATTATTGTTATATGTTTGCGGTGGGGGAGGGGGGTTACATGGAATGGGTTTGGGGGGTGGGAGGGGTGGGGGGGGATCAGGAGAGACAGCGTGCTACTATTTTGAGAATACGAAATTGCATGGGAATGTCTAATTGGATACGAAATGGCAGAGAAAATTAAAGTTTTTAGCTGGAATGTGAGAGGTTTGGCGGACCGGGGTAGACGAGCAGCTATCTTACAGAATGTTATGTCTTTTAAACCGTCTATAATTTGCCTTATGGAAACTCACCTATTAAAAGGGAAAACTGGTGTTTTGGCTAGAAGGTGGATTCAGAAAGGGTACCATGCCACCTACTCTGCATATTCAAGGGGGGCCTCAATATTGATACATGCTACAGTTCCATTCGAGGAGGTAGAGGCTAAATTAGATAAGGATGGCCAATATATATTTCTTGTTTGTAAGATATTTGGGAAGTTTACTTTGTGTGGCGGCGGTCTATTTTCCACCGCCATACAACGGAGGGAAATTACTGGAGATCATTGATTTGACCAGACACTGGCCCGGAGTTCCCATCTTGTTTATTGGGGATTTTAACAACGTCATGAACCTGAAGTGGGATAGGACGGGCAGGCCACATGGTAGATTTGAAAAGGATGAAGATACACAATTTGCTAAATTTATGGGAGAAATGGGCCTGATAGACTTGTGGAGAGTGAGAAATGCTGGGATAAAATTATACTCTTGTTATTCCTCCTCTCACAACTCTATGTCTCGGATAGACATGGCCTTTGGAAACAAGCTGCTAGACTCTAGGATGACGACGATTATGTACTTGCCACGTGTAATATCTGATCATAAACCCCTGACAGTGGAACTACAAATGGGAATGAAGGGTACCGGACTGGGTAAAGAGTGGAAGGTACACCCTGCTTGGTTGGAGAATTTAGATATGCAGACCATAGCGGAGGAAGTGGAAGAGTTTTTCCAGAACAATGAGGGGAGCGCAGGGACAGATATGGTTTGGGATGCTGCAAAAGCGTATATACGGGGGCTCTTGATAAGGGACATATCCAGACGCAAATCTCAAAATAGAGAGGAAGAGGCTGAGAAATTGGAGGCTTTGAGGAGGGCGGAGGAACGATTGGCGATGGAACCCACTGCCGAGACGCAGCAGTTAATGAAAATCGCACAAGAAGAGGTAGACAAAATGTTTATGGCCAATGCTGCTAGGAGAGTAGAATTTCAAAAAGCAGCTTTTTATGAGGAAGGAGAGAAAGTGGGACATCTATTATCCACTATAGCGGCAGCGCAAAGGAAGTCAAGCTATGTCTATGGGCTGTCTCGTTCTGACGGGAGACTGATGACGGACTCGACCGGGGATCCTGCGGGTGTTTGAGGAGTATTACCATGAGCTTTACACCTCTAAATTGGGGGTCTCTGGGGAGATAATTGATAGATTTTTGGGGGAAACCATGCTGCCTAGACTTAGTGACACAGATCGAGACACTTTGGAGGGACCACTAACATTGGAGGAATTGGAAGTAGCTATGGCTTCTATGAATAATAATAGAGCACCTGGGGCGGACGGATTACCAATAGAAATCTACAAACATTTTGGGGAGGTATTGTTGCCCAAACTGAGAGATGTCTTGTTGTCAGCATTGGAGCGAGGACAGTTGCCAACTTCTATGAGAGAAGCAACCATAGTGGTGATACCGAAAGAAAATAAAGATCCCACATCACCAGAGTCATACAGGCCCATATCCCTACTGTCGACAGACGTCAAGTTGTTGGCTAAAGTACTGTCGAACCGTCTGACCGGGGTGATCGCGAATGTTATACACCCTGACCAGACCGGGTTTATGCCAGACAGATCAACGGCCATTAACTTGAGACGGTTGTTCTTAAATGTTCAAATGAAGGCAGATAATTCTGGACATAGAGTAGTGGCGTCTTTAGACGCACATAAAGCCTTTGACAGTGTGGAGTGGGAATATCTTTGGCGAGTTTTACAGCGCATGGGCTTTGGCCCGGTTTTTATAGCATGGGTGCGGCTGCTGTACTCCTCCCCGATGGCTCGGATTAGGGTAAACGGAGAGAGGTCTAATACATTTAGTCTATCAAGAGGCACTAGACAAGGTTGCCCCCTCTCTCCGTTGTTATTTGCCCTCGCCATGGAACCGCTTGCGGCAACATTCCGGCAGACGGACAAAGTACATGGATTCCGATATGGATCGGTGGAGGAGAGGATAGCCCTTTATGCTGACGACATATTACTGTTTTTACAGGACTCCGGGGAGTCATTGACTAATGCCATTGACATCATTGATAGATTTGGACGACTATCTGGACTGCGGATAAATTGGGAGAAATCATGCCTGATGGCGGTGGACAATGAGATGGGTCCAGAGAGGGACGAGACGGCTCATACGCAATTAAAGACGGTAGAAGTGTTCAAATACCTAGGTATTAAGATAGCGATACCAGTCACAGATTATCTGACTCTTAACATACAGCCCACGATAGGACACTTGAAAGAAAAGGCGATGACATGGAGGAAGCTGCGCCTCTCGGCGGTGGGTCGCGCCAATTTAATTAAAATGGTATTAATGCCAAAGCTGCTTTATGTACTACATAACTCTCCAATATGGATTCCTCAATCAATATTTCAGCGCTTAAACGCGATATTTAGAGATCTAGTATGGGGAGGTGGGCAGCCGAGAATAAAACTAGAGACCCTACAAAGACCCAAGGAGGAAGGGGGATTGCTTTACCCAACCCATTGTTATATTTCCTAGCAGCACAATCTCAACATATAAGGGGATGGGCAGAGAGGGCAAGTAAGGACTCATTGCAAGCAATACTTGAAATATATATTCATAGGAGACCTTTGGTGCAGGGATTAGAGATGGGGCTATTTGGTAAAGGTGGGAAGATGTGCCCGACTTTTGGACTCTTGCACAAGTTGTGGGAGAGGGTGAAGAAAATTAGAGGGATTACCGGGATGACGGAATATACACCTGTCTGGGGCAATGAGCACTTAAGTGAATTCCATAAACTTGGGGAATTGAAGGATTGGATACAAAAAGGGATAGTGTACCTTCATCAGCTGGTTGACCATAATGTTATCAAATCATTTGATCGTCTAAAATCGGAATTCCAGCTGACTGATAAAAATGGGTTTCAATATGTACAAATTCAACACGCTTACACCAATCAGAGGAGAGTGGGGGATCTGTGTGTATCGAGAGATATTGTCCTTGATTTTATTTGCATGTCGGGAAGAACGAAAGGAGTGATTTCTACGATATATGCAGACCTTCTTCATACATTTCTGTTGAATTACCCTGTGATGGCAAGGGGAAAGTGGGAGGCGGATGTGGGACCCATATCGGATGATAATTGGGAAACGGTATTGGAATACATCCCAAAATTGTCAGTTAGTGAACCAGGAAGAATGTCCCAGCTCCTACTCATTCATAGGGCATATAGATCTCCGGAATTTCTTTTCAAAATAGGGGTGCGTACGAATTCGGATTGTCCAAGATGTGGATCAGAGGAAGCGGGAGTCTTACATATGATCTGGGGATGCCCGAGACTCGCATCCTTTTGGATAGTAGTCCTTGCCTTGATAGAGGGGAAATATAAATGTGACATCCCGAGGGACCCGAGGGTGTGCGTTTTGGGGTATGTAGAAGAACTTGGGATAGACAGTATTGGGAAGATAGCTGTTGCCCGCCTTTTATATATAGCTAGAAAATTAATAGCTAAATATTGGATTAAAAAAGAGCCGCCCTCTAGACGAGAATTTATTAGACAAGTTGACTATGTAGTAAAACTAGAAGAAAGAATTTATTTTAAAAGAAAGAACACCAAGTTCCAGGAGAGACTCTGGGCGCCGTGGAAAGAATCGTAATATAGATACTAGTTGAATGTTTCATTTGGTATTGTATAAAAGGGATTAGGTACGGATATTAGTTACTAATGAGAATAACCTTTCGTTAACATGCAATATGTAATGTATGTATATAATTTGGGAATCGCTGTCTGAATTGGGGGAGGGAAAGAGTTTCTGCTTTATTGGGATAAAAGGGAGGGGGGAGGGGTGATAAAGTAATGTTTGTGGAATATTATACAAAATGACAAAATGTTATATATATGAGCACTCTTTTTGTATGTTATTAATGTTTCTAATAAATAAATCTGATTTAAAAAAAAAACACTCTGGAAGTCTGCTGTGTCTAGACACAGAACCATGTATCTAACAAACCATGGCTGTGGAGTTGAAAACAGAGTCAGGAGTCACTGACCATTTTGGTGGAGTCGGATTCAGGAAAATAGAGGAGTCAGAGTTGGAGGTTTGGTTTACTGACTCCACAGCCAGGGGTGTGAAGTCACAGTTGTGGAGTCAAAGTTAGTGTCCATTTTGGTGGAGTTAGAGTCGGATTCAGGTAAATTGAGTCAGAGGTTTGGCTTACTGATTCCACAGCACTGAAATAAGCCTATTAAAATACATGAGACACACCCATGGGTGGAGCTATGTGGATAGCCAGACTTGCCCATCTCTCCAGCTATTCATATATCTGGCCCTTGGAACGCCTTAACCAAACTTGTGACACTAGAGGTTTCCAGAGTAGACATTCCAGGTTTACCTTTCAGAGGACAACCACTTCTGTGATACATACTGGCCATTCACAATGTAGTCAGTCACCATTTTGCAGTGGTTACTTCTAGTTTATAAAACTTTATGATAAATGTTTCAACCTACAACCTTAATTCCTTTTGCTACCTGATCCTAATTTCAGATTTTCCTCTTGACAGAGTGTCTCTCCCAGTTGTATAGGCTAGATGCAAGGTTTATGTGTATCAAGGAAGCTGCTTTATTCATTATAGAATATATCAGTATAGCTTCTTTCCTATAATAAGTTACCCTTCTTGTGCTTTACACCTTTTCTTTTGCAGGGCACCATGGCTACTGCCACTGCCCCTGACTGCTGAGCCCTTCTACTCCCACCTCCGTCCATCGCTCCTCCCCGCTGGGCGATGGGCTTGGATCCCTCCTCCTTACTCCTCAGGCCCTCCCTTGGGCCTTATAAGCCAGTCCCCTGGCCTGTCCTCTTCTTCTCTACCATCCTGCTCACAGGGTGAGCATCGCCCGCCCTCCCTCCTTGTTGCTTTGCTTGCTTTAGTAACATTAAGTTGCAGCTTGTGGAAGAGGGCTCTAGTGAGGGCTAACATGCGTCGGACAGCCGAGGGCATTGGGCCTCTTCCCTTCGGGTTTTATAAGGCGGATTTGTGCCTGTGTTTCAGCTGGAGCCAAAACAATCCAACCCCGTTTCAAATATATACGAGTGGTGTGACGTTGATACCCTCAATAAAAGTTTAAAAGATATCTTATGTGTTATCATTGCACATTGCGCGGCGAGGAGAACCGGTGTCTCTGCAGTCAGGATATTTTCTCTGACCTCACTAAGACTGTAGATACTTTTTTCCTCTCCATACTGTGGAATTGAGTGTTTAACCCCTCCCCATCCTTGCAGCTATCTCTAAAGCTGTGCTCACACAAGCAATGATTCTTTTTTCCGAGAGAATCGGATTATGGCAATGAAATGCGGCTCAAACTCTTATCTGAGTTTGAGCCGACAGTCAAATTACTGCAATCCATTTCTCTTGTATGACAGAATTGTATCACAGGTGCAGAGAAGACAGAAAACTTAGTTTCCCCATATTTCTTACTGTCTGTATTGGTATATATCGTACTACAGTAGGATGACATCCAAATGTGGTTCGATGTTTAGGCACACCTACAGACTTGAATGGGTGCGCATTGTCCAATGTATGCTGCCAATCACAGCATACAATAATTTTTTTTTCTCAAGCCAAACCAGAATGAGAAAAAGCGCTAGTCAGCACTGCTCCTTAGAATACAATTAGCCCAACTAGAATAGACCTCGCCCATGTTATACGCTCACATGAGCGCTGCTTACGGATACATTCACACTCTGCGATTTTGATCCGTTTATTGAGGATCTGTTTTTGGCAGTGAAATACAGTGACTTTGGGCATCCCAGCAAAGACAATGTGTTTAAAAAATTGTCAGACAAAACATTTTGTGAGAATGCGTTTTTTGGGCTAAAAAATGGATCCTCACAAAGAATGAGCATGTCAATGTGTGAGGCGTTTTCCTGATCTGCTTTTTCCACTGCCTCCATTGTCCATGACCTAAAAAAATGCATTTGTCAAAAATGCAGCAAAAAAGCAGTGTGTGAATAGGTGATGTGTTTTTTTGTAAAAATGGATTTGTTTTGCAGCAGGAAAGCGGAACCTCAAAAGATGGATCAACACGCTGTGTGTGAATGTAGCCTTACAATGAGACAAGAAAGGAGAGCACAGAGAGCCATCAGCACCAGGAATAGCAATTCTGACAGATTTGGAACATTTTTGTAAAAAAGAATATATATATATATATATATATATATATATATATATGTACATATATATATTAGTTAAATTACTTACATTCTAGCAAAAAAAAATCACCTTCCTTAAAAAGTTACTTAACTTCGCATTTAGAAAACAAGTGATCAAAAAAAAAAAATCAGTGCAGGTGGGAAACTAATGTAGGATCTATTCCCACAGTAATCTATGGGAGTGTTGTAATGGATCTGGCACACACTGGAGGGATATCTGGCTAGTCCTGTGTTTGAGTCTCCTAACTGAGGCTCCACAGACTCTATTTGCATATTCATAATTCCCAGGGGGCAATGCGCCTAGGAATTCACTGTGTTGAGCGCTTTAGCCAGCTGCCTGCAGTGTTTTCTTGGACTGGTCTCCCTGAGATCAGTGATTGCTTCGTGTTGTTGATGTACTAGGCATTGTCCCACCTAGCCAGAACCCTACTCCACACTGATGAGGGGCAACACCCCGAAACAGCTGTCTGTGGATGGATACCTGGCCTTGGTATTCCCTTGTCATATCTCTAAACTTGTAAAAGAGTTGGATATTGACTAAAAGGGCCACTTAATATGGTGGTTATGGTGTTCTCCGCAAGAAGCCACCCCTTGGCTGGGCCCTTCCCTGGAGGGATATATGGCTAGTCCTATATTTGAGACTCCTAACTGAGGCACCACAGACTCTATTTGCATAATCATAATTCCAAGGGGGCAATGCGCCTGGGAATTCACTGTGGTTGAGCGCTTTAGCTTGCTGCCCGCAGTGCTTTCTTGGACTGGTCCTCCATGAGATCAGTGAATGCTTTGTGACTTGTAAGACTAAGGCTGCTTTCACATTACGATTTTTTGGGATCTGTGGCAGTCCATTGTAAAACGGACAGCCACGGATTCGATTTCGCCCCCGATCAGCTGATCGGTTTGTCACATGACCACGCGGTTTAATTCTCCCGTCCGCCAAAATTGATCAGCGGGCGGGAGATTTAAACCGCGCGGTCATGTGACAAACCGATCAGCTGATCGGTCACGCCCCGTGAGATAGACAGCACAGGACACACGCCGGAGAGGTGAGGATCTTTTTATTTTTTTATTTAACCCTTGGTTCACTCCCGCAATATATATATATATTGTGGGAGTGAAAGTGCCAGGCTTGCCTGCACTTTGCAGGCTCGGGCTTTCTGTGTCTGGATCCGGACACAGAAATGGCATCCGGAGGTCAACTCCGATGCGATCCTTTTCCTGTCCATGGGGTCCTGCAAAAAGTAGGGTCCCCACGGGCAGGAAAAAAATCGCAATGTGAAACCAGCCTAAGTGTGGAGAACAACAAAGGGTGGCTGCCATAGGGGAAGGGAGCGGAGCTCAGCGTTGACATTCAGAAGGATGCTTAAGAGTAGAGCTATCAATGACACAAGCAAAAGTAATGTGATACGTCAATAAGCATTACTTCTACATTTTCAGTCTATTTCTGCACAGCTACTGAGCAATAGCTCACTATATGCAGCAGAAGTAATCCGGGCACTAACACATTAATTACCAGGCTTGTTACCAAAGCCTCACAAGCTGACAGCAGGAAATCGGCCGACATTGTTCAGCTCCAAGCAAGAGAAGCAAATATACGATATAAGCATGAGCTGCACTCGTCGGTCTTCAAATGCAGTGCAGGAGTTTATTCCAAATAAAAAGGGTACATTGATGCAGGCAGGGGTGGTTTGCAGGGTCGGACTGCACAGGACCCGTTGAAGCGCTAACGCGTGAAACGGTGCGACCGTAATCCGACCTTGCAAACCTCCCCTCCCTGCACCAATGTACCCATTTTATTTGGAATAAAGTCCTGCTCTGCATTTGAAGACCGGTGAGTGCCACTCATTCTTATATCGTATAATAGCTCAATATATCCGGCAAGTTAGATACAATGGCTTATGATTTTGCAACTAAATCAGTGATGTATCAACAAATTGCATTGTATGGACCATGACTCTGTATTGTTTTTATGTTATGCAACAGTTTTTGAAATTCAAAACTAGCACCAAATGAAAATTAAAGAGCAATCTGTAATCTGCACATGAACCTGTGAGGAGATTCATGCTACACAAACCACCAGAACAAAATCCATCTTTACAAATGGCTACCACTAACTCAAAAAACGTTGCCGCATTTTGTAACTGATGACAAAGACACTCATAATAATTGGAATGTCAGCACCATTAAGGATGAGGAATCTTTAATTCTGATTATTCACAAAATGCAATCTGTGCCCTGTACGTGATTTGCTGTACATTCATCAGTGACCTGATAACAAAGCTCTACCATGGTCACACCTCATGCACAACATTGAGTGAGGCTCACACTGATCATTTATTGTATCTCTCTGTTCGGCAAATGTTATAGTGCTGCCTGCAACCTTGTCATTACAATAGTTCTATATAAAGGCAGATGTGATGATTATGCTGTACGTGACAGTAAGAAAATATGAAGTGCTTTGAGAATGCTATTTATTACAAAGGTGACATAACCTGAACAGCTATTGCAAGGACTAACTCAAATTATCATTATATAAGATCAGAATCACGATTGCAGGTATTATATAACCATACATCAACATGATAATTCGTTTTTTAAGTATTTTTACAGAATTCTTTAGGGAATGCACTTATTTCGGGTATATACTGTGTCTTGAAAAAGTATTTATACCCCAGGAACGTTTCTACATATCGGAATGTACAACCCTGGTTTGATATCTATTACTGTTTTTTACAATGGATCCTTTTTGCATTGGATAATAAAACACATAGGGCCCAATTCATCATTTCCTTTTTTTTTAAGATAAAATCCTCCAATGAACACTTAAAATATAAAACTTTTTTTGTTATAATTCTGTATTTTATTTTAAGCAACACATCACACAGGGTTATTTGCATCACATAGGATTATACAGCCATGTCATACGCTTAATCATATAATACGTGCTTATATAAAGAATCACATAGCATCTATAAAAAAAGATCCTGCAACAAAAACTCATTGTCTGTTTCATAGGTATTTATAAATGAGCTGCAGCCAGCAAAAAAATAGATAAAGAAATATAGAAAAGTGTGGGGGGGGGAATCAGTAAAGAATAATATAGGAAAGAAGACTTAGGCTACATTCATGGGTAGAAAAGAAAAAATGATGTTATTCACCCTGGTTGTTGTTCACGTGAAATTTCTTTATTCCATGCAATGGAGTGGGTTACATGCAGTTAGGGAGGGAGGGGGTGCGGTGGAGGACGATGGGCGCACCATTTCACCTTACTCAGGCTTCTACGGGTCCACGGGTTACAAGCTGGTTTGAGCCGTAACAAATGCCTCTAGTGCCCAGGTTTCTTGTTTACTTGATATTAAGCTACATTCAGACTGTGCGTTTTTTTGCTTCTGTTCTGCTGCGTCTTTAGCTGCAAAACAGGAGCTGTCAAAAAACGCACCAAAAACGGATCATCTGTTTTCTGATGCTTTTTTGGGTACTGCATTTTTTGAGAAAAGCGGATCAGAAAAACGCAACACTAATTGACATGCACTTTTCCAAAACGGGGCACCCCAAAAGTGAAAAAACAGACCACTTTCAAAGGGCCCTGTCTGAATGGCAAGAATGAAAGCCCATAGACTTTGCTGGGATGTCATTAGGGTGATCCGTTTTATGCGGTGCATTGCAAAAACGCATAAACAAACGGATCAAAAAATGAAGTGTATATGTAGCCTTATAAGAACTGAAAAGGGGTGAGGGGTGAGGCAAAAGGAGTAGAAGGGGGTGAAGAGAAAGGGAGAAGTCATACACAAATCAAGCGAGTCTTAAACCAAGATCATACCAATAACCCGTAGCATGTAAGTCCTCAAGGACAGGGTCCTCTCTCCTCCGTACCAGTCCGTCATTATTATTATGGTATTTTATCAGCCCTTTTTAAAGTTCAATGAGGGTAACCCTATGTTGAAATTTAGAGACTACTCTGTGTGATTTGGAAGTATAATCTTGACTGTAGGTACAGTATCTTTTAGTTCTAATTGCTAGCTATAGGTTTGTGATATGGAGGAGTACTAACCATTTGATTGTGATAGTCAACAAATAAGTGTGATTTCTAGAAAGTTCATTATATTAGGGTAAAAAAAATTATGAATTTTAAATTGAAAGAGTTGGTGTTGATTTATTTTATGAAATTAATAGACTGTTTCACTGGGCCGTCCCAAGCAAGTCATCAATAAAACGACCATACCATTTTATACAGTGGAAGGAAGGATTGATCTCACTAAAAAGATATCGTTCTTCCCATACTGCCATGACTATGATAGCCAGGGAGAGGGAGAATTTAGCTCCCACACTAAAGTCCTGCTTTTGTAAAAAAATTAAGTATTGAAAAAGAAAATTTTTGTAAGTAAAATAGTTACTGCCAAGATGATAAATACTTGTATCTAGGGAGCATATATAATATATTTATTAATAAACAATATAAAATAATAGAAATAGCAATATTATGAGGGATGGAAGCGTACAAGCCAATAACGTCAAAGCTTAGCAAATTATTTGCAAATTGCCATTGGTATCTGTCTAAAATAGTTACAACATATTTAGTGTCTTTAATGTTTCCATGTACATTTTGCACGTAACACTGAAGGTAATGATCCACCCACTTTTCTTTTCTGACTTGTGGTTTTTGATGATTTGTTTTTGTAAGCATGCAATACCACCAAGTGGACACCACCATAAAAATTCAAAATGGTTCATTGCAGACATTGGTGTATCGGAAACAAACTGTCAATCCCACATACCTCAGATGGGACAGATTCACCCAAAACAAATTAAAAAGTCCATTGTCTACAGCTAGAAATAATCATATATATTCCAACCCAACAGACATAATCATAATTGTATTCTAACCCAACTGACAGGGATGAACACTTAACCCATCTTAAAAAGATTTTTTTAAGCCAAGGCTAAGAAATAAGAAATTTTACCATATCCTACACATGGATGACCGGTTAAAAATAATATTCAAAGACCCTCCCTTGCTATGCTACAGGCAACCTCCTAATTTAAGAGACATTATGATACAAAGTTCAATGCCCTCAGACACACCAGGAAGAATTTATCCTTGCAATGGGATGAGCTGCAAAACCTGCACACATGTAGAGTGGCTAGTTAGAAGTTGTGATCACAAGATGGCGCCACGTGACCAGAGTGGCACCAGTAAAGTGTGAAGACGTTGGAGTATAACTATTTTACTAGGGGAAGGGTCTTTAGATTAAAAGCACCATTACAGAATTGAAAAAAGCACTCTGGAGTGGTGTTTTAATCAGATTTGTGCTTCTCTTGGATTTTAGCAATTTTTTCACCAATCAGCTGACATACAATATTTAATGACTGTAACCACATCTTATTGAAGGCATATCACATAGAAACCAGATCAGCAATGGGATAAATCTTAAGTAAAGATTTACTGTATTTTTCGGACTATAAGATGCACCCAGACCTTACAGGAGGAAAATGGGGATAAAAATTAAGCAAAAAATTTGGTTATAATTAACTGTTATGGGGGGGGATATGCTGCTGACTTTGTTATGGGTGTAATGTCTCTATCACTGGCCCCTTCCAGGTAATATATAGCCTCCCATCGAGGTATATAGCCTGCCATCCTGGTATATTAGCCTCCCATCCTGGTATATAGCCTCCATCCTGGTATATAGCCTCCCATCCTGGTATATAGCCCCCATCCAGATATATAGCCCGCCATTCTGGTATATAGTCCCCTATCCTGGTATATAGCCATCCATCCTGGTACATACCCTCCCATCCTGGTATATGCCCCATTCTGGTATATAGCCCCCATCCTGGTATATAGCACCGCCCACCCTGGGATATTGCTCCCCCATCCTGGGATATAGTCCTTCACCTTCCTCTTGAGATATAGCACCCCCCATCACTGTATATGGCTCCCCATGCTGTTGCACACACTAAAATAATAAACGGTGTAACATACCTGTCCACTGCTCCCCTCATCTTTCCGTATGCAGCTGCAGCAGCATCGATCTCTTCCTGTGTGGGCCGGCATCCGATTATGTGATTGGGACATACAGTGATGACATCACTGTGTGGTGCCGGGTCACATGATTAGATGCCCCAGGGACGCACAGACAGGAAGAGATCGATGCTACTACGGCTGCAGAGAGAGAGACGAAGGGGAGCGGTGGACAGGTATGTTACACCGTTTATTATTTTACTGTGTGCAGCAGCAGGGGGGCCATATACCGGATAGGGGGGGGCAGTACATTTAGTGTACTGTAATATACACTGCCTCCCACTCACTTCTCAGCACTGAGAGGTGGACATCGGGATGCAGTGAATATTTCATTAGACTAATGTGCGGGGACATGTGATCATGGCCTGTTTTTGCAGCGCCTGCCAGCCTCCTCTACCAGCCCAGAGCCGCCCCCTCCCGTAGCACAGCCCTCACAGCACCCGTATATTTGGATCATAAAACACCCCCCACTTTCCCCCACAATTTGGGGGGAAAAAAGTGTGTCTTATGGTCCGAAAAATACGTTATATATTGTGTATAATTTATACTTCAAAATCACCCAGACTTCCCTCACTAACAGGGGGACCTTAGATGAATAATGAGTACACTTTCTTTATCAATTAAGTGATCACTTTATTAGTCAATTTACATTTAATTCATAAAATCATTAAAATAATTTACATAAAAAAGTACCCTAATGACTACAAATAATTCATACTCAGGTCCAGGGCCGAGATTACCATGTGATTACTTATGCACTAATCATCATTTAATATAATAACCAGTATTCCCAGGTAGAGAGGGACACTATTTAACTGTTGTAAAGAGACTGCACACTTTATTACATCAACCTGTAGCTCTATTACTGACACAATGCACTATGTGCAATACACAATGCACATGTGTGCTGGCAAGAACTCTTACCCTAATACAGGTTGCATGTGCAGGGAACCACCTTCAACTATAGCTGTCCCTTAATTAGTTACCATACCTGGTAGGTATTCTGCCTGTGGTCTCGGTCCTGTACCCCCACCGCCAACGTACGTTTCGTATTCTTCTTCCTCAGGGCGTCCTGAGGAAGAAGAATACGAAACGTACGTTGGCGGTGGGGGTACAGGACCGAGACCACAGGCAGAATACCTACCAGGTATGGTAACTAATTAAGGGACAGCTATAGTTGAAGGTGGTTCCCTGCACATGCAACCTGTATTAGGGTAAGAGTTCTTGCCAGCACACATGTGCATTGTGTATTGCACATAGTGCATTGTGTCAGTAATAGAGCTACAGGTTGATGTAATAAAGTGTGCAGTCTCTTTACAACAGTTAAATAGTGTCCCTCTCTACCTGGGAATACTGGTTATTATATTAAATGATGATTAGTGCATAAGTAATCACATGGTAATCTCGGCCCTGGACCTGAGTATGAATTATTTGTAGTCATTAGGGTACTTTTTTATGTAAATTATTTTAATGATTTTATGAATTAAATGTAAATTGACTAATAAAGTGATCACTTAATTGATAAAGAAAGTGTACTCATTATTCATCTAAGGTCCCCCTGTTAGTGAGGGAAGTCTGGGTGATTTTGAAGTATTGTTTGTTAAAGGTGAGACATTAATTATTGGTGGACTATTGAGGTGATAATTGTGTATAATTTACCTGAATATATATGTATATCCGTTTCTAGGAAAGCGTTCTTTCTATAGAACATCTGCAAATGTGTCATACAGGAGGCAAATGGACCTCTACATTGAGATATCTAAAATACAAACATGCATGGTTTGCTTTTAACTAAGAGAAAATGAATCAATGAAATGATTTCTCAATATTGTTTAGATAATCACCCAGGAAAGCCTTTTCCTCGAGGAGACAATGGAGCAGAAAAAAGGAAATCAAACATCTGAAGGTAGCTGATGACTAAAAGATTTATTTCTAAATAAATTACTGCAATTTCACGATCTTTCTGCAGAAAAGCATTTATGCCTTTGAAAATACATCTGGCCGTCAGTTCTAAAGAACTGACATTTTCCCAGTCTTATGCACAATTTTAATTGAGGAAGAATCAAGATTGAAATATAAAGTCAGAGTGGATCTATTATAGAATATGCACACAACGTCTTTTCAGATGGGTATACACCTAAAAAGGCACTAAATAAATGCTCAAAAGAATGAACATAAGCACTGCAACGTAAAAACAACTTGTGCTATAAGTTCAGACTTTTCCAGTCTTTTCAGTATTTTTTTTAATTGCTCTAGGTCTCTAAATATGCTAAAAGGTTAGTATAAATCACTGGATTATTCTTCAGGTGGCATCCTCTTGGAAAATGCTCTTAAGATAATACAATACAAGCTTAAAAACAACTGAAGAAATGTAAAAAAAATACAGGGGTATACAAAGTCCATATACAGTAGAATGAAGAACTCCCAGAGGAGCATTGCAGCTTTAAGTCTCCTCACTGGTGGCATGCCAGATTGGTCTGTCAATCTCCACCCTCAAGGTACCGTCACACAGGGAGATGTCGCCGGCGCTGTCGCCAAGATCTCCCTGTTCAGGCGATGTTGAAGCGACATCGCTTGTCAATTGCTGCGTGTAACAGGGCAATTGAACGGCGATAAATGTCTGGTTCTAAGTTCAGAGATTTCCCAACAGTGTCGGGAAATCAGGCGATGTTGCTTGAGCAATAAGTATGCCTAATGCTGTGTGACGCGGTGATATCAATGAAGTAAGCGATGTCTGTGTTCAAGGAATCAATTCCGTAGGCATGCCAGGGCGTTTGGTTTGCCGCACCCCGTCTGCGGTGATTGGTTTCTTCCAAGAGCGTTACGATTGACTGTCCGTCGCCAAGACACCATATTTGATTATCCGTGCCTGCATTACTACCCTCATTCTTTAGGTCTTGCCAAGTGTCATCCAAGAATTTAAATAAATGAGCGTCACAGAACTCTTCTTGTGGTTTGTTACTCCCGGCATGTGTTAACGACAATGACATCGCTTACTACTTACGCTCGTCAATGACACCTAAACTGTTTAATCAGTGGATATATCCGCCCCATTTTTTTGTGAACACAACTGTGTGAACAAAAATGTGGCACATATATCAAGATCTTCACGTATTTGTTTGCCGACACTATAACTGTTCAGGTTTTTTTTCGCCACGCAAGGTGTGGGTGAAGACAGAAGACAGCACAACACACTGTACTACCAAAATGCTATGAAAGTCCAAGGCATAACGTTAGCCGACATCAGGCCAGGACAGGCTGACCAATGGGAATGCAGTTGGGACGACGAATCCGAGTAGTAGGGGCACGGTCAAACACAGTGTGGCATGCCTTGCTCCAAGCGCAGTGAAAAAGTACGCCCACATTTGACGGTGAGGTTGTGCTGTGTGACACAGCGATCTGAAAAGCCGACATCGCTTCAGGTATGGTTCAGGGATCCCGGAATCGCCGGATCGCCCATGGTTGCCGGCGATATTGCTACGTGTCACATCTCACAAGCGATGTGCGCGTTCATGAGATCGCCCGCGACATCGCCGGTCACATCTCCCTGTCTGACGGTACCTTTAGACGCTGTCTTAGCCTCTCATACAGCCAGATCAAATCCCATACTTTGCACTGATGAGGAGCAATCACCCCGAAAAACACAACATCTGCAGATTGCGGTTCTGATATGGCATAAATGCTAAGTCATATTGCAAGGCTCGTTAAAGTGTCAATTTTGACTTTTAGGATTGCTACTTCCAATAGGTAGCACTAGAGTTCATCTACTTCCTCCCTGAAGAGATCATTAGCATAGACCTCTTATAGCAAATTCTTCACTAAAGTGAATGTTCTGTGTTTTTAGAGGAGCTGCTCTTTATATTTAGAATGCAAGGTTCAGGAGTAATAAAGGTGCTTTCTCATCACATACGGGTACAATTTGAGAGTTCTTGTAAAAACAAGCAATTTACCTTTCATTAAAAATCCTCTCAGTTATCAAGAATGGAGGGATTTTAAATTCAATAGTTTACTGACACTGCTCCAGTCTATCAGAGGTCACCAGTTTCCTAGGCAAGAGGCGCATAGTTGTAAGCTCTTTGCTATAGATCTTGAAAATGCTGCCCTATTTCTTATAGATTGTAAACTCATGTAGGCATGTCACACCTTCCTAATGTATCTTTTTTGCTTATCTTGCTGCAC
The DNA here is from genome assembly GCA_033576535.1 of Allobates femoralis. NCBI lineage: Eukaryota > Metazoa > Chordata > Amphibia > Anura > Aromobatidae > Allobates > Allobates femoralis. Next base: position 109,989,187 of record JARQOC010000002.1, read on the forward strand.
AGCAATATAATTAACTCTTTTACTATTAAATATGCCACAATATAAATAGCACTAATAATAGGGTATAAAAGTAAATAACTTGATAAAAAACTGTAGCATTGGCTGAGGACTTATGGTCTGTTTTCACTCAAGGGCACCCCAATATTTAATATTTTTTTTCCATATCTAATCTCATCACTGCGATGGCAATAAAAGAAACAGGAATGACAGGTCTCAGCCTCATTTACCTTCACTAATAGAAGCAGTTACGACCTACTAGTCACCCATGATTACACCTTCCTATATACAGTACAGTACCGTACATATGGTGGTAACCACTTATCCATGCTCATTATGGCAATAATTACATTTACTCTCTTTAAATTCTGTGAACATTTTTAAGTACTATCCCAGGTCACCGCTGATTTGCTTGATATAACAGCATCTTCATTCCTGTTTGTTGCTGTGTTTTTGGCTTTGTTAACCAGATATGTAGTTTCACACTAATATGAAACTATAAAATAGTATCTGCCCTTAATGATATCTAGACTTCAACAATTATCGCTATAAAATGGCAGAGAGGTTAATAGATTGGATTTCCTAAAAAAAAAAAAAAGTAGTTTTTGGACTATGAAAAGTGTCTAGTTACCAGAAATAGCCAATGGTCTATCTATCTACCTACCGTATCTATCTATCTATCTATCTATCTATTTTTATCTATCTATCTATCTATCTATCTATCTATCTATCTTTAGGGGTGTGAAGTGGATACTACAAGAATTTCTGTTGGTCTAGTGCACTGAAGTAGTTAATAGGGAATCCCACTAATTACTTTAGGCTTATTTTTATACCCCTTTTCACATGTAAAGCAATTTGGAATAAATGGCACTATAATAATAAATAGTAATAATGGTTAACCCACTTTAGCCTTCACAGGATAAGTGAAAAATTATTGATGGGGGTCCTGACATTAGAAAAATCTCCTGTTTCATGTTCGGAAATGTCACATTTGAGAAGTACGAGATCTGTGCATGTGCAACGCCATTCCTTGCACTATCTATAGGACAGACAAGTGCGGTACTCAACTATCTTTTAAAGTTCCACGGAAAAGAAAAAAGTAGTAGTATCTTGTTCTCAGGATCATTATGGCTCTTAACAGTAACACCCACAGTAATTAGTAAGAAATTTCCCTGTTCTCAGGATTGATTGGGGTCATAGTGACGGGGTACCCAACAATCCTACACTTTGGATATGTGACAGCTTGCATAGTTGAGCTAAGACCTTTAGGCTAAGTGCCTGCCCATTGTGCATATTTAAACCTACTGCGTTTGTGCACATACAAACACAGCACAAACACGCTAATAAGTGACACCAAAGACAGACTGACACACGGAGACAAACACACACACACAGACTTTCTGACCCTCTAACGAGCCCATGGTGATTGGTGATACCTTCATTCCGGGCACCGGGAGAAGAGACTGAAGGTCTTTTAACTTTCGCCCAATCAGAGGCTGGCCATGTAACAGGTTGAGTCGCATGACCGCTGACATTGGGTGCCGCAGGTCTGAAGATGTCACTGGGGAGGGCGAGTATTGCAGAGTTTATGCTGCAGAAATCGCTTTAAGGCTACGTTCACACATTGCGTATTTTGCCACATTTTTTTACGCGCGCTTTTCAAAATACGCAATGTGCCTTTTGTCTGCCTGCAAAGTGAATGGGAAATTCACTTTGCAGTGCAGACATTGCGTAAAAATACGCACTGCGTTTTCCGGGAGAAAGCACAGCTCCGTAAACAATTGATATGTCAATTGTTTAAGCAGCTACTTCTGCGTATTCTCCCAGAGGGGAGGAAGAATCCTGCTTCCTCCTCCCCTCTTTGACAGCTGTGGCTGCCGATTAGATTTCACAGTGTATTAATATACACTGCGAAATCTAAATTAAACAAAAGCAAGTGAATGAAAAATAAAAAAGAATGAATACTTCACCTGTCCGACGCCTTCTCCCGCTGTCTGGTGCCTTCTGCCGCTATCCGGTCTCCGGTTCTAAGTGAGATCTCTTCTGACAAGACCTGTGGTGATGTCAGAGGGGCGTTCCCGGGCACTCGCGGTCATGTGATACATATCACATGACCGCGAACAGCCAATCAGCGCTGGGAACGCCCCGGGAACCCCCCCCTCTGACGTCACCACAGGTCTTCTCAGTACACCTCTCACTTGGAACCGGAGAGCGGCAGAAGGCACCAGACACCAGGAAAAGGCGTCGGACAGGTGAAGTATTCATTCTTTTTTATTTTCCATACATTTGCCTCTGTTTAATTTAGATTTCACAGTGTATATTAATACACTGTGAAATCTAATGGGGCTGTCACAGAGGGGAGGAGGAAGCAGGATTTGTCCTCCCCTCTGTGACATCACTGCGCTTTCTGGAGTAAAGAAAGCGCAGTGTGTGAAAGCCCCTGCGTATTTTGTTGCGCTTTTTTGCGCGGCCGAAAAACGCGGCAAAAAGCGCGCGCAAAAAAGTGCAGCAAAATACGCAAATGTGTGAACGTAGCCTAAAAAAGCATCACATATGCACGGTGGGAATACCCATGCATTTGTGATGCTTTTTTGGAGGGCTTAGAATGGAGTCGATGGGGAAAATGCAGTCCAACTTAATTGCAGACACATAAAAAAATGCAAGCTATTTCTGCACCAAAAATTCAGCACCCAAAAACACACATGTGTGCACAGCTTTTGTACAATCACATAGACTTTTATTACAAAACTGTGGGTGCTGCATTTTTGGTGCAGAAACGCAGCAAAAAAATGCATCAAAAGGCACAGTGGGCACATAGCCTTAGGATGTCAGAACACACCATGATAGTATTATTATTATTATTTACTTATATAGCGCCATTGGTTCCATGGCGCTTTACATTAGAAGTGGGAGTAACAAGGACAAATACAGTACATATGAATGATCAAGGCTTGCTGATACACAAGGGCTCACAGTCTACAGGAGTAAATACACCGAATGAATTTACACCCTAACAAAAAAAAAAAAATCTTTCTGAGCTTATATACAAATTACAGATTTTGTTACAGCGCTCCCTTGTATTGAGCATCTTAGCCTTCGAGAGTATCCATCTTCTGTTCTCTGTTTTGGTCAACACGCTTCTGGTGATTCCCCACTTTACCTCATACTTAGTCAAGGAGGAGAGATCTCTGCTGATGAGCAAACTTTACAATGACCTTTAAAGTCGTTGTCTTCTTTTAAAAATCCTAGCCCCAAGATGGTTTGTTATAAAACAACAACATGTGCTTTAATTACCTTCCCTGGGTCCACCGCTGCTCCCAGTGTCTGATACTGATTGGTTACGTGTTATCAACATGACATTAGTGATACAGACAATGAGCTCAGTGTTTCTAGTGCTTCTGACTAGGGCACTCCATCTATATGAGTTTTACTGAGGTCATTGCTGCAGCCAATAAAAGACAGTGGAAGCACAGATTTAGCATTAACTCCATGGAGGGTAACATAGTAACATAGTTTTTAAGGTTGAAGGAAGACCTTAATTCCATCTAGTTGAACCCATGTTGATTCAGAGGAAGGCAAAAAAAACCATGTGGCAACAATAAGCTCCACATTGGGGAAGAAAATTCCTTCCTGACTCCACATACAGCAATCAGACTAGTTCAAAGGATCAACGCCCTATCAAAGAATCTAGTATATATAACAGGTAATATTATAGTTTTCAAGAAAGGCATCCAGACCCTTCTTAAATGTTAGTAGTGAGTCACTCATTACAACATCATGTGGAAGAGATCTCCATAGTCTCACTGCTCTTACAGTAAAGAATCCATGTCAGTAATTATGATTAAACCTTCTTTCCTCCAGATGTAGAGGATGCCCCCTTGTCCCGTCTCAGGTCTCAGAGTAAAAAGATCATTAAAAAGGTCTCTGTACTGTCCCCTCATATATTTATATATTATTATTATAAGATCACCCCTAAGCCTTCGTTTTTCCAAGCAAAATAACCCCAAGTGTAATAACCTGTCTTGCCTTGGTCGCTCTTCTCTGCACCCGCTCTAGTTCAGATATGTCTTTCTAATACACCGGAGACCAGAATTGTACACAGTATTCTAAGTGTGGTCGCACTAGTGACTTGTATAGAAATAAATGATGTTCTCCTCATGAGCATCTATGCCTCTTTTAATACATCCCATTATTTTATTTGCCTTTGCAGCAGCTGCCTGACACTGGCCACTAAATGTGAGTTTGTCATCTACCCATACACCCAGGTCTTTTTCAGTGACAGTTTTGCCCAGTGTTTTACAATTAAGCACATAATTATACCTTTTGTTTCCTCTGCCCAAGTGCATGACCTTACATTTATCCCCATTAAAGCTCATTTGCCATTTCTCAGCCCAAGCTTCTACTTTACATAAATCCTCCTGTAATATAAAATTGTCCTCCTCTGTATTGATTACCCTGCAGAGTTTAGTGTCATCTGCAAATATTGAGATTCTACTCTGTATGCTCCCTACAAGGTCATTAATAAATATATTAAAATGTGGGCCCAATACTGTTAACTGTGACCCATTCTGAGTGTGATCTATTAATAACCACCCTTTGTTTCCTATCACTAAGCCAGTTCTTAATCCACTTACACATATTTTCCCCTATCCCCATTGCTCTCATTTTATGTGTCAACCTTTGGTGTGGCACTGTATCAAAAGCTTTTGAAAAGTCCATATACACCATGTCCACTGCATTTCTTTGGTCCAGTAAAGAATTTACCTCTTCATAGAAGCTGATCAGATTAGTTTGACAGGAATGGTTCCTCGTAGACCCATGTTGATATTGGGTAATGAGGTTATTTTTCTTCAGATACTCCAGTATAGCATCTCTAAAGGTACCGTCACACGCGGCAATTTTGCTAGCAATTTCACTGGTAATTTGCTGGTTGCAGTGAAATCATGGACACATTGTTCTATTTTGTTGCCGTGTACAAATGGAACAATGTGTCCATGATTTCACTGCAACCAGCAAATTGCAAGTGAAATTGCTAGCAATATTGCCGCGTGTGACGGTACCTTTAGACCTAATGAAAAAGAGAACAATCAACTGGGTAGAAGGGCAAACTGAGCAATTGTACATACACAGTGCTATATAATATATACTAAAATATATTAAGAGGCTAAATGTTTTCATGGGAGTGCTTCTTTAAAGGAGAACTCTCAAGTTAGCTCAGCAAACCTGAACATTAAATTTTACATGAAATCTAGTATTACTAATATATTAAGACAAAATAGCACAGTGTAAAACATAACTTTTAAAAGAGATTTTTTTAACAGCATACAATGCTTGAGAGAAAGCAACTTCCACACTGTACACAGACTCAGTGACATCATCAGCTTCTCTGACAAGCAAAGTAATTGATATTTTCTCTGCTTGCTATAAAAGTGAGGTGTGCGTTACTACATTCACAACATGGAGGAAGGACACAGGATTGAACAGCTATGGTTATGCTGCCTGTCAATATAGTGAAGCTGATGCTGTGTGCAAATGGACTGATGAAACAATAAACATTCAGTAAAAAGGAAAGTCTCACACACAGACATGTTTAAATAATTTAATCCATCTAATATTCAGGTGATAATGGGAGGTTTTAAACAGAGATGGATTCATAGGATGACTCCATTAATTACAACATCCGAGCTGGTCTAAAATATTGAAGCAGTTTATGCCAGGATTACTAGTGGTAAAAGGAACTGAAAAGAGTAGAGTAGAAGCCAGTATCCCAAAAGGTCTAACTCAGTGATAAAGTAATGCCAATATCCATGGGGAGATAGGGTGGTGAAGGGGTTAACATCAATGTTGCTGGTGGTCTAAGGCTGCCTTCAGACTTGCAGATGCATCTGCAGCGTTTTGCAGATGCATCTGCAAGCATCTGCATGCAGACCGCGGCCCCTATGTTTATAATGGAGCGCATGGCGGTCTGCAGATGCTTGCAGACCGCCATGCGCTCTCATTGCCCGCCATTAGTGATCTGTGCGGATGCCTGCGCACAAATCACACACTCTCGCCCGCACCACGGACGCGAGATGTTGCGTCCGTGGTGCGGGCGAGAGTGTGTGATTTGTGTGCAGGCATCCGCTTGCGCACAGTTCACTAATGGCGGGCAATGAGAGCGCACGGCGGTCTGCAAGCATCTGCAGACCGCCGTGCGCTCCATTATAAACATATAGGGGCCGCGGTCTGCATGCAGATGCTTGCAGATGCATCTGCAAAACGCTGCAGATGCATCTGCAAGTCTGAAGGCAGCCTAAGGCAGTATTTTTCAACAGGTGAAAGCCCTTCGAATCCAAAGATTTCAGCCTCTCGAAACAGAATAATCAGATGGATGTAATTTTAATGGCAATTCTTTTGTTTTCAGGCAATAAAATGAGAGGCAGCAGCTTTTTCCTCTCTTCACATAGAAAACAAATGAACACTCGTATGTATCAGGGAGTCAAGAAAGAGACAACCCACCACTTTAATTTTGTATGGAGAGAATAAGCCAGTAATGGTACCTTCACACGCCGCAATATGAGGCAATCTAACGTGCACGTGCACGTTTTTCATGCTCACCTCAGATCGCCGATGGCGGCATCACACGCCGCAATTGCGCCCTGAAAGTAAGGCGATGTGTCGCACCGGAAATCGCCTCAAGTACAACGGAAGCAATCCTGCCTAATCCCATCCCACGCCGCAATCTTAATCTCATATGGGCGTACATGTTCAGCACGGCGAGGAGATAGGCGTGCCACAGTGGTTTACACCGCGCTCCATACGTGCTCATTGGACAACGCAACAGTGTTACGATTGGTCAGCCTGCTCTGCTACTGTGTAAACACAAAGGAGACAAAGCGAGGTGCAGAATAGTGCCCTATCAATGATGACACTGTTGAAATCGGTGATGCGTGATGACCACTCACCTTGCTTGTTGTGTAAACCCACAACCGGCTAGAGCACCTTATATAGCTGCCGCTGGACCTCCACCTGCCACTGGACGTGGAAAAACTGATATCTGTCGTTAGGAATGGGTGTATCACGGTCTGCGCTGCTGTGCCACAGCAGCGCGGACCGTGATACACCCATTCCTAACGACAGCCTGCTCTGGTAGGCTGGCTAATACATGACGCCATTGACATTGTGTGGCGCTGGACGGACAACTCTTCAAATATGGCGTGGTGTTAATTGATAGCCAATGGGAACACAGTAGCCCACACCAATCAGTTCACACGGGGCGCGGACTACAGCACGCTGTGGCACGCCTACGGGAAATCATAGGCGACGCTGATTCCATCACTATTGCCCTATCACACGCCACAACACGGAAATATCGCCTTCATGATTGAGGCTGATTTCAGAGCAGTGCTCAGGAATCAGGCGACAGGCGATTCATCGCCACACAATTCCCCAATCACACGCCGCAACTGTGAGGCAATTTCACGGCGATTGCTCCGGGGTGACATATTGTTTTTAGGATTCCCAGGCGAGATTGTGGCGTGTGAAGGTACCATAAGAGTACCACTATTCAAATAAATAACCTCAAAAGACACCCACAAATATGACCATGCTGTGTGCCTCAAATTCAAGTAAATTGCTATGGAAGTACCAAGATTCAAGACTCAAAGACTTGAAGGCCTATTCTTAAGATTGATCATTCATATTTAACTAATAGAAAACCCTTTTAAGCAGTCTTGCTGTATCTCAGGAATAACTGAGCAAAAATGAAAGCGGCTGCACAGGATACAATGACGAACGATTGATTAATATTTTTTTTCTTTATAGAAATGACACAAATAAAATTGTCAGTGATATTTGTCTTCGTACTTTGATGAAATACCCTGTGCCCCACGGCGTCCTGGGTGACAGTAACATCAGTGCAGACTTCATACACGTCAGAATGATATCAGAAAACTAACTGAACAAACAGATGTTGTTGACACATCGCTGCTAAAGAGCTTTCCTCTGAAATGAAAACTGCTATTAACAGATGCTTACCAATAATGTATGACAACACAAGAGCAGATAGCCAGCTAGTTTGCGAGCAGAGTGTGGGCACATCGGCCTTTCGAATGTCTCCTTTACATTACAGAACATATTTCTACACAACTGTATGGATTTGTCATCACATTCTGTTGCATTATGCACTATGCAACTGAAGTATTCTGTAAGACAGGGCTGCTCTTCTAGTAGCCTAAAAAATATTGAGACAACATCGGCTAATAGGAGCAAACAGAGTAAATCTGACACATAGGCCCCGATTCATAGACCAGTAGACAGTACATCTGTCTAGATGAAGAGTGTGCTAGAGTAACGCTCCTTTCACATTAGCGGTTTTCGCTGATGTGCGGCAGATCCGGCAGGTGGCGCCGCATTTGCAGCCTGGATACAGCAAGCCCCATGCATTGTCTATGGGGCTTGTGGTCCGGTGCGGCAAGTGCTTGCAGCTTTTTTTTTCATGGACGCAAGTGCCGTATCCGGCCGCACTTGCCGCACCGGACCGTAAGCCCCATAGACAATGCATGGGGCTTGCCAGATCCGGGCCGCAAGACAGCCGTTAGGCAGCAGATTCGGCAGATGCGGCGCCACCTGCCGGATCTGCCACACATCAGCGAAAACCGCTAATGTGAAAGGGCCCTAAGATGTTCAAAATTCATTAAAGGGAACCTGTCATGTCCTTTTTTGTTATGAAACCACCCCCAATGTTATTCAGACCATGTACAGTGCATTAGAAACCTGTTTGTTTTTTCATTTAAATCGTATTTATCCCAAAAAAGCACTTTAGATACTTAGATGTTTTCATTAGCTTCCTGGGCAGTCATCTGGGCAGTTAGCAGACATGTCAATTAACTACAAGCATTCTGAAATTCACCTAATGCTCTTTTGAAGGACCTATGTGATGTCACGCCCAAGTGACCATAATGGGTGGAGCTAAGCAAGCCTTGCATGAAGGACAACGAAGACTTGGCTCTGCCCATTATAGTCACATGGTCGTGACATCATCACAGGTCCTACACCATTAGATGAATTTCGGCATGCCGGCAGCTGATTGACATGCCTGCTAACTGCCCAGATGGATGTTTGGGCAGGTAGCCAAAAGTATATAAAGTGCTTTTTTGGGATGAATACGATTTAAAAAATAAATAAATATGTATATATGTTACTAATGCACAGTACATGATCTAAATAACATTGGTGGTGGTTTAGTAACAAAAAAGTATATGACCGCTCCTCTGAAGTGGGGTAACTTTCTTAATGTGGTACTTCTTTCAGCTGACAAGCACCACTGAAAGGAATGTACTGTAGGCAGAAGCGAGTGCTTTTCTGCGAAAAAAGGACGCCTTTTTTTGTCATAAATTATGATGAATTTGTCATCCATATCCCCTTCTGGCTAAACTTTGCACACCTTTATAAAAGTTAATAGACCTGGCTGAGACTGGTGTAAAAAACAGCAAGTCTCAAAATGTACAATGCGCAATTACGAGTTACACAAAAACGTTGCCACGTTTCAAGCAGTTAATAAATAAAAGAACAACTGTGTAATGAATTTGGGCAGTATAGTAATTAATAAAATAGTTTAAACTAGAACACTGGTATATGAAAAGATAACATGTTTGTACAATGCTTAGTTGAACCAATATGTTTAAATTTTTGTGGCTCAAAATCATGTGTAGATTGACTTAATAAATGCACAACGGACAGTGTTGATATGCATAACCTTAGGCTCTCGTCCTGGGCATTACTCAATACTCAAATATTGTGTCAAACACTTATTAATGATTTGAAGGAGAAAACTAGAATTGTGCAATATGATCTTCATTTTGTATTGCATATAACTAAACGAGGGTAAAACGTCTCACAACACTAGCAGACTTTTTCAGCTTTCAGGCACTTCCTCTCAGTTTGGGTTTTTGCACTGCCGCCTGTGTGCCCAAGCAAAGAACCTGTGATGTAGAGATTAATATCCCCACATTTAACTACGTTTCGGGGAATTACCGGTATATCTCTTCTTCAGGCTAAATACACATTATAACATAAATGTAAACCACCCCATAAGAGGAGTACATTTTGTCTAACTCTAAGATGAATAAATTTGGTGAATTTCAGTGGGCTTGTCTTCAAGACTGGGGTGTGTGCCAATATATACTGTAGTAGTTAGCTTTCCAGCTCCATCAGTACAAGGGGCAGACACTGACAGTAAAGGACAATGTGTAAGAATAGTGTGGGGGCCCTCACTTCAGTGATACATATCCGCCACCATCAAACATTTGACTTAACACTAGTTTTACCTGAAAAATCTTTAGCCCTCCTCCACAAAAGGAAATAATGAAAAGAAAACTATACAGGACGCACGCTCAGCATGGAAATGACTTGACTGACCGAAGGATTCACACCTGAATTTTCTGTTAAGAAAATCCTGTCATACTCAATGTATCACAATTATCCAATTTGGTGGCTATTACTGTATTTTTTTAACTATAAGATGCACTTTTTTACCCCAAATTGTGGGGAATGCATCTTATGGTCTGAATATATGGGGGCTGTTGTACTGTGTGGGTTGTGCTGAAGGGGGGCGGTTCTGAAGCAGCTGGAGGAGGCTGCATCCCCCCCCCATTGCTGCACATACACAAAACAAAATTAAAAAAACAGTGCAACATACCTGTCCAGCGATACCCTCCATCTTTCCCTCTGCAGTCACAGCAGGATCGATCTCTTGCTGTCTGTGCGTGACAGCATCCTATCATGTGACCCAGTACAGCACAGTGATGTCATCTCTGCATGTCCCGGTTACATGATCGGATACCCGGGGATGCACAGACAGGAAGAGAACGATGCTGATGCGGCTGCAGAGTGACAGACGGAGGGGAGCGGTAGACAGGTATGTTACACCGTTTATTATTTTAGTGTGTGCAGCAGCATGGGGGGGTTTATAGAGTGATGGGGGAGGGGGAATATCCCAGAATGGGGATGAAGGTGCAATATCCCAGGATGGGGGGTGCAATATGACAGGATGGGGGGGTGCTATATACCAGGATGGGAGGCTATATACCTGGATGGGGGCTATATACCAGGATGGGAAGCTATATACCAGGATGGAGTGGGCTATATACAAGGATGGGGCGTTAATATCCAGGATGCGGGGCTATATACCAGGATGGAAGGTTATTTCCAGAATTGGGGGCTATATACCAGGATGGAGGGGGCTATATACCAGGATGGGGGGCTATTTACCAGTATGGGAGGCTGTATCCCAGGATGGGGGGGCTATATACATAGAAATGGATAGAGATAGCCGAATATAGACTTTGGTAATCTCCATCACTCTTTGAAAGTAAAAGAAGTGGTGGACCGCCATTCCATTCAAATGGGGGGACCTGGAGTTCATTATCGGAATAGTCCCAGTAGTTGAACCCCTCAGAGATCATCAACTTATGCCCTGTCAAGTATGTAGGTTTTAAGTTATTACTGTAGGCTACTTCCATTTCTTGTGGACATCTCATTTAATTTCCACACTAGTAAAAAGTTAGTAAAGCAGAAATCTAAGTGGCATAATGAGGTCAAGTCCTAAACATTGTAAAGAATCTTTATCCATAGCTTAAAAGATCAAAGGCTTTTTACTTTGTTAGATAAAAAGCATACAACTTCCTTCACAGGTTTAAAAACATCTTATGTGTTACAATTGACTCTTCACTTCCCCTAAAGGGACAATCCATTTTACTTCTCTGCACCTACATGGAAATAAAAAAAAATAACTTTTGCAAACATTAAAAATCAACCACAAACATGTAAAGATCCCAGAAACTACTTTCCACAATTGTATCAAGGTAATTTCCAATGTTCAGTATGTAGATAAGCTAGACGCTCTGGCGCCAGATCCAAAACCCGGTACACATATAAGGTAAGACAGTGACAAGGAAAGTGATGTAAAAGAACACTGGGTTAATCAATCAAAACCAAGGGGGTGGCTTGGCCATAGGTCACAGAGAAAAGCCTGATGTTGGTGCTATCGCTGGGACCTGCATGCATTTAGAGAACTAGACTTTGTAGCACACTGTCTGGACTGTACATGTGAATAATCCTTTTTGTGAAAATTGTCAGCTCCTGGAGGGGATTGAGATATCATTAGACACTGTACTAGTCAGCCTTGATGTTCAGGAGTTGTATGATGCAATAATCAAAAAGGCAGTAAGCCTACAATTATACTTTTTGGAAACAAGAAGTGTTCAATACAATAGACATACAGATCTGTACTTTCACTTTCTAATTTCAATCTGTCCAGTAACATCTTCTTATTTGGAGTGTACCTTTACCACTAGTTCATTGGGCCAACAGTAGTCGCTGTGATCAGTGTCGCAAATTTATATATTAACCGTTAGGGGGAGGATTGTGTCATCTTTACAGAGGAACTGGAAAAACAACCTCATCCATCTTTTTATGGGCAAGGTAGAATGATGATGTCCTAATACTGTGGCCAATGTGGAGGTTCTTTGAATTTGTAGAACTGCTGAATCACATTGATGTGAGCCTCTTTTTCACAAGTGAAATTTGGAGAGAGAGAGAGGATGAATTTTCTTTATATTACCATCTTTAAGACTCTCTGGAAATCTGACGACAACCTTAAATCGCAAATCAATCTTCTGCTATGGGAAAGTTAACATCCAGACTCTCTATGAAAAGGTATCCCAAGGGATATGTCAGACACAGAAGAAACATTTCAGTGGTTGAGGAGTATATGCAAATGTCCAAAACTGCAACATACTTTCCTGGTATTCCAGAAAAATCTTTATAGATGTATAAATACATACACTTGTTTAAAATAACAAGTTATTAACTCCAAAGATAAAGAATGAAGCGAATGTTCAGATGGGACCTTTGACCACTTGCATAAAGATGTTCGACGTTAATTCCAGGCATAATAAAAGATAAAGATCTCCGTGTAGTGCTGACTAAATGACCTGTGGACGTCAAGCATCACTTTAATAGCCACTTTGTGGATTTGAGAAATTGTGGCACATGGTTAAGCCAAAAAAACTACAAAGATCATCAAATGTTGAAGAAGCAAAGCCTGCAAATGCATAAAAAGAACCACATTCACAAGTATAAGTACGTGACGTAGTATTACATTTAGCTCTTTATTCCATAAAGTAAGAGATGTACCCAACCCCAGGTGATTCTCCACATAAATGAACTGTCATTGCAGGCCTGGCTTCCACAGTGCAAATCCTGTTTTAATCTATTAGCCTTTGTGTTTTCTGATGTATTGAATTCTGCCATGTCCTTCATATTATTATTGTTTGCATTACTGACTATGCTGTGTCCTTCACCTTTCATAAGTGAAGTCAATTGGGACCTTTGTTCCTTTCCTCTCCCTGCCGCATGATGATATAAAGTGCCTTGGAAAATGTTTCCCCATTTTTTCATGTTGTACCCACAAACTTAATTAAAGCCTAATCGTCATTTTAATTTTTATCTAATAAATGAACATATGAAAATAAGCAACTTGTTAATATATCTTATCTATTTTATACTAGATGTGGGCCCAATGCTATCACATTGGGAGGGTGGTGATGTCACAATGGGGACAGGCTCTGTGGGGCTGGGCTCTGCGGCTGTCTCCCCTCCCCTGTCTGCTCTCTTCCCCTGTGCTGTCTTCTCCCTTTTTTGCCCTATCTCCCCCTGCGCGCTCTCCCCCATGCATACTGTCTTTTCCTCATGTGCTCTCTCTTTTGTGCTGTCTCCCTCTGTGTGCTCTCCCCCCTGTATGCAGAGTCTTTCCCCCTGTGATCTCTTCTGCCCTTTGTGTGCTCTCCTGCTGTGAGCTCTCTCTATCCCCCTGTACACTCTCTCTGCCTCCCTGTGCGTTCACCCCCCTGTGCTCCCTCCCTCCTGTGGTGTCCAAAGATGGCAGCAGCATAAGTGTGCATCTGCACGCCGGGTCACGTCAGCGCCATCATTGTTTTACCATAATTTTTATTGAAGGTTTTCCACATATAATACACATTCTGTTCATGGTGTTACAGGTCACCAACTTTACAAGAATAAAGAAAAGTTGTGATGTATACACACTTAAAAAAAAAATCAATGTACATGTTATAGTTGTAAGATTGGTATAAAAAGAAAATAACAATACAAAGCTCTATATACAAGTTTGTTGGGAGGGTGGGAGTGGAAAGAAAGGGATGGGAATGTTTTTTTTTATTATGGGAAAGGAAAGGTGGAGAGGGGGTGGGTAATGAAGCAACATGCCAAAGGCAAGAAGAATCCTTATCTTATGTTGTTTTACGTATGGAGCACAAAGTAAAACTGTACATGACAGTTGATCAATACTTATATTAATTGGTGTTTAATATTCTGGTGGTTAATTATAGACTACCATAAAATAATTTAAGTTTTTGAAATAAGGTAGATTGACTCATTTCAGTCAAGTGACACCCTGTAGGTAACTGGTCCAGGAGCTCTATCTCCTATAGTATAAGGCAAAAGAGTTGTTATAAATAGCATGCTGTTTTTCAAAGTGAATTGTGCAATGAAATCTTGTATATAATTTCAGAGATCTTTGGTAAATTTGAAGTCTTCCAGTGTGCCACTATTGCGACTTTGGTTACTAAGAGGTTGTGAATTATGATGGGTTTGAACTTTGCATCTATTTGCTCTAGGTCCAGCGAAAAGGATGGCCATTTGTGTTAAAGGCTATCTTCTTTTCTGACATCCCAAGGTCAGTAAGGAAAGATTTTTTGTCTTCCTATAGAACATTAAGGTGAGAGAGACAGATACATTTAAATATATATACTAGCTGGGAGCCCGATGCACATGCATCGGGATTCTAGTACGTCGAGTCTCTGACTCGCAATGGCCGTTGCGCGGGCATTGCGAGTCGACTTAGAAGTGCTCGGAATGGGCGCTTCGCGGCCAATGCTTGGCGCGTATCCACATGACCACGCCGGCTCGCATTGCGAGTCGACTGAGAACTGCTCGCAATGGCCGCTTCGCGGCCAATGCTTCGCGCGTATCCACATGACCACGCCGGCTCGCATTGCGAGTCGACTGAGAACTGCTCGCAATGGCCGCTTCGCGCCCAATGCTTCGCGCGTATCCACATGACCACGCCGACTCGCAATGGCCGCTTCGCGGCCAATGCTTCGCGCGTATCCACATGACCACGCCGGGGGCAAAAAAGCCATTCGCAATTATATAATAGATTAATTAACATACACGAAAAGATTTTTAGTAGTTTGAGCAACTATTATTGCTATATATAATAAGTTCTGTATTTAGAATAATAAGATTTCTGACAACTGCTTCTCTGCTGCCAGTTGTGATAGGCTGTTTAATATATAATATGTAAATGTTGTTTTTAACTTGCACCTTTCTGATAATGGGATAGTGTTGTGTATGTTTGTTAGTGTTTTAATATGCACATGTTAATTAGCGGTGAAGTATGGCAGGCGGTGCCTGCTAAAAGGAGCAGAACTGACGTCACATGCCAAGGACCCGCAGAAGTACCAACTGGTACGAAACGGTAGACCGTCGTCCGTCCTCCCCCCTCCCTGCACTTGTACCAGCACGTATGTACATGGATTACTGGAAATAAAAGCACTAAAGCCAGATTTCTATGGGTGAGTGCCGTTTTCTTCAGAAAGTCTTGAATGTTCAATATATTTCCATAAAACCGTGCAACACCCTTTTTTCACTGGCATCTATCCTGCTCTACCATTACAGACGATTCTGTCATCGACCGACGTCCGGTCTGGATGTGTAGTGCCTGGTTTTTCTATATTTGAATTTGATTGATTAATTTACCTACATCAGACCAGAGATTCTTTAAAACTGGAAAGCTCCAGAAACTATGCAGAAAACTGCCCTTTTTGCTACAATTTCTCCAACAAAGAGCGGATTTTTTTCTGTCAATTTAGTTTAATTTTGTCGGTGTAAAATATCACCTAGTTAAAATTTTGAAAAATGGTTTATGGACATCCTCACATATATTGAGTGCGTATGAAACTCTTAAACTATTTTGCCAACTCTCTTCTTAAACATTTTTGTTAAAATCTTTCTCCCATTTTAACATATATCTTAATTTGTCAAAAGTTAGGTCTTTATTTATATAACAATATTGTTTGCTAGTATTCCAAATGGCGGTATTATTTGGATTACAGAAAAGAGTACTTATAATTTCGGGCAGAGAGTTCCTATTTTTGAGTATGTTTAAAAGTGCTTCTTGATTAAAGGGAACCTGTCACCTAATCTAGCCTTCCTAATCTATGAATACCTGCTCTTGCAGCCTAAAACTACTATAATACCCATCCCTGTCTGGCATTTTAGTGATGTGTACAAGTTGAATAAATCATTTTGTACACTTACATTTTCCTTGTCGGTTGGGCCTTCCCCTGGGGGTCTATGTCGGGTAGGCATGGTCTCCTGGGCCGCGCTGCCCCCGCCTCGGTGCTAAAATGACGCCCTGATGGGCATAATGCTGGTGCCAGAGCGCGAGCATGTTTGAATTTCCCCGCCTTTTGCTGCATCACTGTGACACGGGTCACGAGATGCCGGCACTCGTCTCTTCCGGTGACGTAGGCCCGGGTGCACTCAGTGCACAGGCCTGCCATCGCTGAAGGCGGCCTGTGCGCTGAGTGCACCCAGTCCTATGTCATCGGAAGTGACGCGTGCCGGCATCATGTGATCTGACAGAGATGGAAATTATAGCAGTTTTAGGCTGCAGGAGCAGGTATTCATAGGTTAGGAGGGCTAGATTAGGTGACAGGTTCCCTTTAAGGTTTTAAAATTGTCATCTGGAAGTTTGTGCTTACTTTTAATAAGTAGGAATGGAAAAAAATCCTTGCCATTATAGATGTCATTTACCGTCCTCAGTCCCAGGCATTTCCATGAATCAGGGATATTTTCGTTGTTTAGAATTGCAAGAAATGCAAAAGGAAATCTTTTTATTTGGTCAAATATATTAATTTATTGCTTTGGATTTGCCAAAGTTTTCCAAGCATTAATAGTGGCAGCCGGTGAGTCCAGAAAGGGCAATAAAGGGTTTTGTAAATGTGTTAGAATGAGATTTTTAAGTGAGGAGTGACCATTGTATGATAATTCCAGTTCAACACACGCAAAAGTGTGTGTGCTATCCTACCACCATCTTTGTATACGCAGGTGTCCAAAGATGGCAGCTGCCTCAGTAAGTGTGCATGCACGCCGGGTATACGTATGCACACTTACTCAGGCGATGATGTGTCAATGGCGGGATGTGGCGGTTGCGGCACCACTGGGGGTACTGCGCAATGTGGCAGTACCACCAGTGGGCACCATATGTGCACACCCATCAATTTCTGCCCCCCCATGTGCTCTCTCTGGCTCCCTGTGAACTATCTCTGGCCCACTGTGTGCTCTCTGTGTCCCTCCTATGGTCTCTGTGCCCCCTTGTGCACTGTGTGCCCTCATGAGCTCTGTGTCTCCTCTAAGCCCCACGTGCAGTCTCTGTGGTCCTTCTCTGCCTTGCTGTGCCCTCCTGTGTGCTATCTGTGCACACTGGGGCACTCTTTGTGCCCCCTGTACATTCTCTGTGTCCCTCCTATGTGCTCTGTGCCTCCTCTGTCTCCCTGTACCCCCCTCTGCACTCTTTCTCTGTGTTCCCTCTCTGCTTGCCAATGCACTCTCTGTTCCCCCTCCATGCGTTACGCTGTCACCATCTTTGGACACTCACCTGGGACTCCAAAGATAGCGGCGGCATGACTAACTGGGCCTGCACACACCCAGCGCGAGCATGCACAGTTAGTGCCAAAGATGGCGGCAGTCTGACTAATTTGGCAATGCATGCGGTGATGTCGGGATGCGTGGGAAGGCGTGGTGGCAAGTTCCAAGTGTCAGTTTCGGGTGGCGCGGGTCTGGTTGTCGGCAGCACCACTAATGGTATTGTGCGAGGGGCCACTACCGCTAGTGGGCACCCTATATTCACACCCATCACTTGGGTGTGCAAATATGGCTGCCATGGTGCATGATGGGAGGACATTGAGATGGAAGTGGATGACAGACGGGACTTCAGGGTTATGTAAGTAGATACCAACACAAAGTAGCAAGAATTTCTGAAGTGTAAAGGAAATGCTAGATGGTTTTATAAATATTTTAAAAATTTCAATTTTAAAAGTATGAAAAGCATTTGTATTCATCTTTCCTGAGTGAATAGTTTGTAGGACCACTTTTCACTACAAATACTGCAGCAAGTTTTTTGTAGTCTGTTTCTACCAGCATTGCACATGTAGAAGCTGATATTTTTGCCCATTCTTCTTTGTAAAATATCTCTAGCTCATTGAGACTGGATGGAGGTGTCTGTGATCAGTGATTTTCAAGTCTTGCCACAGATTCTCATAGG
This sequence comes from Allobates femoralis, assembly GCA_033576535.1. NCBI lineage: Eukaryota > Metazoa > Chordata > Amphibia > Anura > Aromobatidae > Allobates > Allobates femoralis. The sequence goes on from JARQOC010000002.1 coordinate 110,007,572, forward strand.
GATTTAAATTTGAACTTTGACTTATTTTGTTCAAACACATGAATATGCTTTGATCTAAACCATTCCATTGTAGCTATGCCCCAGTCTCAATGTAATGCAGCCTCTAATAGGTTTTCCTTAAAGATTGCCCACTATTTAGTTCCATCCATCTTCCCATCACCACTGACTGGTCTCTGCAGAATAAAAGCATCCCCACAACATGATGCTGCCACCACCATATTAGATAGTGGGCATGGTATTTTCAGGGTGATGTGCAGTTAGGTTATCAGCCACACATAGTGTTTTGCATTTACCGTATATACTCGTGTATAAGCCGACCCGTGTATAAGCCGACCCCCCTACTTTTGCCCCCAAAACCTGGGAAAATCTATTGACTCGTGTATAAGCCAGAGGGTGGACCCTAGCACAAGTATACAGCCCCCAGCAGTGTGGTATACAGCAGTCCCAGAGGTATATACAGCAGCCCCAGTGGTAGTATAAACGCAGCCCCAGTGGTATATACAGCCCCAGTGGTAGTATACAGGGCCCCAGAGGTATATACAGCCCCAGTGGTAGTATATACAGCCCCAGTGGTATATACAGCCCCAGTGGTAGTATACAGGGCCCCAGAGGTATATACAGCCCCAGTGGTAGTATATACAGCCCCAGTCGATATATACAGCCCCAGTGGTAGTATACAGGGCCCCAGAGGTATATACAGCCCCAGTGGTAGTATATAGCAGCCCCAGTGGTAGTATATACAGCCCCAGTGGTATATACAGCCCCAGTGGTAGTATACAGGGCCCCAGAGGTATATACAGCCCCAGTGGTAGTATATACAGCCCCAAGTGTATATACAGCCCCAGTGGTAGTATACAGGCCCCAGAGGTATATACAGGCCCCAGGGTAGTATATACAGCCCCAGTGAATATACAGCCCCAGTGGTAGTATACAGGGCCCCAGAGGTATATACAGCCCCAGTGGTAGTATATAGCAGCCCCAGTGGATATACAGCCAGTTATATACAGCCCAGTGGTATATAAGGCCCCAAGTATATACAGCCCCAGTGGTATATACAGCCCTGGTACAGGCCCCAGAGGTATATACAGCCCCAGTGGTAGTATATAGCAGCCCCAGAGGTAGTATATACAGCTCCAGTGGTATATACAGCCCCAGTGGTAGTATACAGGGCCCCAGAGGTATATACAGCCCCAGTGGTAGTATATAGCAGCCCAAGAGGTAGTATATACAGCCCCAGTGGTATATACAGCCCCATGGTATATAGGGCCCCAGCTATTACCGCCCCGTTGTATAAGCAGCCCAAGTGATAGTGTATACAGCCCCAGTGGTATACAGCCCCCAGTAATCCAGGCCCCCAGCCTGCTCGGTACCTTAAGCAAATATCTTATCACGTCCCGCTTCTGCGCCTGCTTCGCCGCTGCCGTCCGCGATCCTCCAACTTATGCGTCTCTTCTGTTTCCTGTGTCGTCGCCGGTAATACGTCATTGAGGCGATGAACACAGGAACAGGAAACGATGAATGAGATCGCGGATGTCGGCAGCGGCGGGCGCGGACAGCGGGACAGTGATAAGTATATTTTCCTTTACAGGTGACCGGAGCAAGGCTGGGGGGGCCCTGCATTGCTGGGGCTGCTGTATACCGCTGTATACCGTCACTGACTCGCGTATAAGCCGAGGGGGGTACTTTTCAGCCCAATTTTTGGGCTGAAAAACTCGGCTTATACGCGAGTATATACGGTATACCAAAAAACTCTACTATGGTCATAACTGACCAGACCACCTTCTTCAAGTACTTTGAAGAACCTAGAATGCAAGACATTTTTTCAGTTGTTTCACACTTTTTTGTTAAGTATTTAATTCCACATATGTTAATTCATAGTTTTTGATGCCTTCAGTGTGAATCTAAAATTTTCATAGTCATGAAAATAAAGAAAACACTTTGAATCAGAAGTGTGTCCAATCTTTTGGTCTGTACTGTATATGATCCAGTGTGTCCTGTCATGTATATGCTCCAGCCCCAGTGTCTCCTATGTCCTGTATATGCTCCAGCTCCAGTGCCTCCTATGTCATGTATATGCTCCAGTTCGTGACTTCTATGACATATATATGTTCCAGCTCCATTTTCCTATGTTATGTATATGCTCCAGCCCCAGTTTCTACTGGCAGATTGATTTCCCACTTTAAGGAGATATGCAGTGTCATATACATCTTTGTTTGGAACATTTTACTGCTGAGAATTCTTTACAAAACCAATCACTGCAGAGTTAACTGTGCAACAAGCTGACGCAAAACTGGGAAATCAGTTACGAGTAGCAATATAATCAATACCTTCTAACATCTCACTAAAAAGAAGCAGTTTCAGTTATTATATTAGGATGGAGTAAATTAATTGTTAAGACTAAATATAGCAGGGTAATTTTCAAGTTGATGATTTTGTATGGCCCGCGACAGATGTTATAAATATCCAAATTGCCCTTGGCAGAAAAATCAGAGGTTATAAATATAAAAGTATTGGACAACAGTGTTACATGTTTTTACTAAAAGAATTCCCCTTACCGTAGGTCTATTGATTGAATGTGCCTAGCTACATGTATTTGTATTTTCCACATACTAATAATGGGATGTAAACTTTAGATTTGCATCGATGTTTACGAATATCAATATTATTGGACATCATCTCCCTTTTTCAGCCAATAGGGATAACAATTTGTCTGTTTGTATCAATTTTTTTCATATACAGTATATGTACCACTATAAACATCAATCTATTGAATACTAATTTAGTTATGCCTATCAGAGAAATTCATGTAGATGTATGATAACATGGTATTATATATTTCTGACAAACATTTATGAATAGATGAGGGTGTAGTAGGCATCCTTAAGAACATACAGTGATGCACTTTCTGTGATTTATAGCATTTTATTGAATATCTGCAGTTGTTTGCTGGGTCTGCTTGTTAGAAGGTGATTATTATGAAATACCTCAATATTTGCCTTCATTCGATCCCTTTAAGTTCCATAGTTAGTGCCTAATTTATCCTCCTTGATGGAAATAATGTCAGTGTAATATTTCATCATTATGAAAGGATGCTGCAATTGAGTGTAGATGTGCGCATCCACGCGCTGATGATTATAGAATCATAGGATGGTAGAGTTGGAAGGGACCTCCTGGGTCATCTGGTCCAACCCCCTGCTCAAAGCAGGATTGTACTGTAGGATTTGCTCAAGAATCTATTAGCAGTGGGAGCTCAGACTCAGTGAAACCAATTTTAAAGGTGAACCAGTCTATAATTAACACAGATATAATGTGAAGTGCAGTAAATTAATAAGTTCATCAAACAAGTAACAACTGAAAGTCTCTAGAAATAATTCTAGCATGATAAAATAAATAACAAAGTCTCTGGAAATAATTCTGACAGGGAGAAACCAAAATAGAAAACAGTCTAAGAATAATATACTCCCAGAGGCTTGGGTATGGGAATTCACAGAAAAATGTATTAGTGCAGTACAGCTTTAAGAGAGTCCCGAATGTCCAGAGAGCTGCATCTGCACAATAAACAATGGTTCTGTAAGTGCTGGACACACAAAGCTTATATGACACAGGACTGGTGAAACAGAAGCAGAGCAAAGGAACTAAGCACAGGCAGCAGGAGCAGGAGAGTAGCTGGAGGCTTGTGAGGTTGCTGGAATCCATTTGCAGTTGGTGGAAAAGCCGGAGCCGATCACCAGGAGGTGGAGCAGACTGCTAAAGCACAGGAAGCCAGTAATTCAAACTGAATACTCAAGTGTGGCTAGACAGTAGGCTGAAGCTAATAAAGGCAGAGAGGAGGATCACATGAACAGAAGCAAAGCAGCGGATACCATCTTGAAAAGGGGCAAGATGCACAAAATGTCAACAGAAGATTTAAAGTCCTAAGTCCTGATTCACTAAATCATCCCAGACAGATTTCTGATCAGCCCCTGTTTGAAAACTTCCATTGAAGGGGAACTCACCACCTCTCATGGCAGCCTGTTCCACTCCTTGATCACCCTCACTGTCAAAAGGTTTCTTCAAACATCTAATCTGTCTCCTCCCATTCAGTTTCAGCCCATTGCTTCTAGTCTATTCTTGTGCAAATAAGAATAAAGCTGATCCCTCTACAATGTGACAGCCCTTCAGATATTTGTAGACAGCTAAGTCTTCTCTCAGTCTTCTCTTTTGCAGGCTTAGCACTCCCAAATCTGGACATGGTTTGCAGACCGGTCACCATTCTGGTCGCTCTTCTCTGAACTTGCTTCGGTTTATTTAACGTCTTTTTTTTAAATGAGGTGCCCAGAACTCGACAAAGTATTAGTTAGAGGGAGCGTGTATACTGACTGGCTGCTGCAGATGTTGCTTTTTTACAACATATTTAAGCAAAAGAAATACTTTTGTGGCAAATAAAAATTAGATAGTGATACATCACATCATTGAGGAGGGTGGAGTTAACGATGGGTTGCGTAAGATTGCTTTGCTGATCATAAAACATGATCTGAATGCTATTGTAGATCCTCTGATCTCTTATTGGCCAATGGGGGTGAGCTCCTTGTCTATGATTTGTTAGTGGGTATGACTGGAAGGAAAAAGTGAGGCTAACAGGCTCATAAAGAGACCAGCTGAGCCTCCTGCAATCTTGCCGGTATGTGAATATATCAAGCTCATGGATTTACTAATTTAGTGGAATAGCATCAACTTGAATACAGTTCTAGCCCCTGATGAATCACAGCAGTAAAATGTATTGAAGTAACGCATACTGCTATTTCATTACGGCAGATAGTTAGTGAGTAATTGAGATAACTAGTGTTTTTGTATCTATCCTTGTTAACTCTATTGTGTCAGATTTTCTACCGTTTATCTTGCTATTTAGCAGAAATGCACTGAAAATAAGCCACTGTGCACTCCTGCGTAGATGGAAGAATATCAATAACTGAGATAGAACAGTTTATTATTTAAACTCAAAATACTTTTTGTGATATATTGGCTTGTCCAATTTTAGTATTTTCTAGCAAAGGTTAAGTTTTAATAGTTTTGTAACTCAATTTTACATTGAACACGTCAGTTTCTTACTTAAAGGGATCCTGTCACCTCCAAAACGCCACCTAAGCTAAAAAAAACACACCCCTGCAGCATCCTATAACTATTCTTACACTCCTTTTGTGTCCTAAAAGCATCCTGTCAAAGTAGATAAAAACAATTTAATACTCCCTCATTAGCCATGTTAATTAGCAGGGGCTACTATTCTTTAGCCCTTAGGGCGTGTTTGTTCTTTGCCTGTCGTCATAAGATCACACCCTAATGGGCGTGATCTTTTATTCATGTTCTAATCAGGCGCCCTCCCTGCTCTCCACAGCACTGGCTGGACATGAATGACGCGAGTCGCGTCATTTCCGGTCGGGTGACGTCAGTACACCCACGCCGCTGTGTTCTGCTTCAAGCACCACATGCGCAATGCGTTGCTTGAAGCCAAAAGAGCGGCGTGGGTATACGAACGTCCAGGCTGTGGACCCCGGCTTCACAGCACAGGGATCTGGGCACAGGTACTCATCTCCAATGCACAGAGGGTGAGCGGCACACACATGCAGCGGGTCCCTGCTGAACTGACACAGTGTGTTGAATCGCTTTCATAGCAGAGGATTCGGCACCTTGTATCAGTGCACTGGAGACCACTATGTGCAGAGGGAGTGGGTGGTGACATTAGGGGCTGGGGAAGACAGTAGGAGCCCTGGGGCGGCTAAGAATAGTGTACAATGGGGAGGGGGCAAGCTGTAGGAGCCCTGGGGGTGGCTTGGAAAACAGAAAGGGGCATGTGTGTAGTAGAGTAGGTGGAAACGACCTTATTTTCTATCGCTGTCCTTCTCTGGCTCCTGAGCTGTCAATCAAACAAGAGGAGAGAGTGGAGATAGAGGTTAAAAAAAATGTGTGCGCTGACAAAGTCCCTTTAAAAGGATCCTGTCACCCCCAAAACACCTCTAAAGCTATTAAAAGCTGTCCCTAGAGCATAGTAACACTTACCCTACACTCCTTTTAGCTCCTAAATGCACCAAGTGAAATTGAAGATAAATGTTATTACAGTACCTCATTAGGGATGAGCAGTGCGGGTCTTGAAGCTAACAGCGGGCGGGTGTACATACGTCACCCGGCGCCGGAAATGACGCGATTCGCGTCACCCAGCCCCACTACAGGTCGGCCGAGACAGCACAGAGCGGCGGGGAGGCGCGCATTTTAATCTGATTAGAAGATCACGCCTATGGAGGCGTGATATCATGAAGTGGGAGAGCCTGCCAGGGTGACTATGAATAGCATAGTCACTCATTATCATCCCTAATGAGGTACTGTAATAACATTTATCTTCAATTTCACTTGGTGCATTTAGGAGCTAAAAGGAGTGTAGGGTAAGTGTTACTATGCTCTAGGGACAACTTTTAATAGCTTTAGAGGTGTTTTGGGGGTGACAGGATCCCTTTAAGAAGAGTAATATTGCTGTTCGTTGTGCATACGTCATACAGCTGAGGGAGAGCCCAGCTTTACTGACATTGACCGAGGCCCAGACGATTTTGATCTGACCCTTGGATAAAAATCAGACGTTTCTCTTATTTTACAAAAAATGCACCGTTTATGAAAAATCATGGATGTTTTAATGACTTTTCAAAACTCCCTCCATCAGACTACAGTAGCCATTTTAGAAGGAAGTATATTGGGGACCAAACCTCTGCAACGGTAGCATCATCGTTGCTAAGCCGGGCACCTGGCATCTTGATTATAAAATTTTCATTTTAGACTGGATGGTTTTATTAAATTGAAATTAAAGTAATACAGAAAAGTGTTCGCCTTCACAATCATATAATAATTTGCTAAATTTTGAGGAACAAAATCTTCCTTCTACTAGATTTAACAGTATTGGGCAGAAGGAATATTTCCTCATAAGACAACTGGGCAGAATCTGAAACTACTCTGCAGACAATAAAGATATAATGAAATGGTTCAGACAGGCAAATGGGTCCTCCATATCTCTGTGCTGTAGGATCTCATATAGCTCGGTTTCTTGGAAATGGGAGATTTACCAGTGAAAAAAAGGCAAAAAATGTAGGTCTTTATGAGAAGTAAAGAATTGCTGCAGTGAAGACAGAACGCATAAATGCTCATTCTGCAGGCAGGAAAACATCATTATCCATTTTCTCTTTAGTGTTACACCGTGACTGAATATGATGTGGGATCCGCTTCATTATGACTCCTTGTTACACTTTGCCGCCTACATGAATGACTTTCTCTTTATAACAATGGCCCAGGTAGATAACCAGTAATTCCTACGTGCATTGTATTACAGCTCCCATACACGACCAGCACTCACGATTACTGTGCTGTCATCCTAATGTATTTCTCCAATAATTTACCAGACTTTCCTCTAGCATCTCATGTACTGAAATTACCTGGAATATTGAGAGAAAGACAATAAGCAGAGAGACACAATGATCAATGAATATAGCCTTAAGCCAGCCGGCTCTGAGCTTTGTAAACCACTAATAATATACATCAGTCATATCAAGCATTTCACAGACACTAAAGCCAGGCTCAGCATAGACACTGTATAGCGTATTGAACTTCTAGACGTGAAATCGAAGGACTGAATTAGTGTCATAACCTTTATTAGAACTGCAGATTTTGGAACCTTTCAAACCATAGCATCTTTAGGTTAATAATCTCAACACCAATGTACACACAGAATTTCCCATTAAGAAGCTAAATACTATTAAATGCATACAGGTCTGCAGAACTCATAATTTATTTAGATGCAGTGCCATTTTTTAAGCTGGTCATAGCATTTTCCATCTTAGTGGATAGTACTATTTTAAACCCAATAATGACTGGAGTCATTTTTATAGCGTACTTATTCTTTCACGCAAAACCTGTATAGAACCATGGTCATGCTGACCTCCCACAACAACTTAAAGGGAATTTGTCAGCAGGATTTTGTTATGTAATCTCAAAACAACATGCTGTATGGACTTCCTGTCTGAGCTGAGATGGAATAACACCTACTAAGCATAGCTCCCACACCACAAGAATCTTACTGACGAATCTGCGGACATCCACCACCCCAACACAAGAGAAAGATGGGCTACCACCAGCTCCCACTCCACACCACCTATAAAAGGTCAGTCACTTCAATCCCGGATCATTTCTGAGACCTGGAGGGTCCTAAGGCCTGCTGCCCACATGTACACCCAAGGCCTGCACTGGCTGCTATTCACACGGCAAAACCCCACTGCGACTACAGGTATAATCCTACAAGCCGTGCATAGAACCCTCCCCCCACGGAAACACCAGGGAGATCTACTTATTCGAGGTCAGGGCAGATTCTGCTCTCCGGTTTCCCGGTGACTCCCGGCCTGAAATGGGGCCACTAAAAGTGGGGCTGCGATCAGACAAACCAGAGAGAAAACAGTCTCTCCAGCAATGACACAGAGCCCCAGGGAGGGGGTTTAAGCACACATGACTGGTCATTTCTCTTGGTGCCAGTTCAAAAGTAAAACTGGTGACATCTGGTGGTCGTCATAGTGAACTGAGATATGGAAAAGCTCTGCTGCCACCTAGTGGACAAAAAAATAAGCACACACAAAATAAATAACTAGAAGTGCATACTGCGTACTGCAGCATGACATATTTCCATAGCTGCCAAGAAACATAAAAACTGATAATCTCAGGAGAAAAGCCAAAACAGCAACGGCAGAGGGACCTGACGCTGACTCCATATACGTCACCACTTCAGCAAATGGATCACTACATGTTACACAGATCACAAAAGCCGGAAGGCCCCCGGCAAACAAGCAGTGGGGACCAAAGCCCTGCGGAAAAGACACTCCAGCAACAAACTCGCAATAGAAAACCCTAACTGAGGAGAACATTGAAGACCTAAATGAGTGCAGCAGGAAAGAAGCTTCAAGATTGATATCGGTAGACTTTAACAAATTGGTGGCTGATGTGGCAAGTAGCATCATGCCAGACATCCAAAAGAACATGGAAAAGGCTATCTAGAAGGCCCTCCAGCATCTCCAAGACGAAGTGAGTAAACATAAAGAATGGATAGTGGAGCTGGAGCAGAGGGTCTCGCAACTGGAGGGTGCTAACATACAGCTCTCCTCACAGCTGAAAGAGACAACTGCGGAAACAAACCGCCTATCTGAGAAGGTTGAGGACCTGGAAAACAGGTCAAGGTACAACAACCTAAGGCTAATGGGGCTTCCCGAGTCAGTCCCTGCAGCTGAACTACAAAGACTTTGCAAAATGGACCTGGGAATTAATCACGGTTGTAGGGTCGAAAGGGTTCACAGAGTTGGGCCAGATCTACGATCTCACAATCAAGGATCTGACAACCGGACATCCAGACCACGTCAAGTAATGATGAAATTCCTGGACTATAATGACAAGTATGACATGTTCTAATGGACAAGGTTGGTCGTCCTGTACGGACAACCTACCGTTTCCTGTTCAGTATAATGTTACTCTCAATTGATCGTGCCAGCTGTCTCAGAGGGACCCTGTCATCCCTACGCATTTAGTTACCGCAGTAACTACGTCAGCAGGGCCATTAGAACACCTACATACTGTGTACCCTTCCTGGGCTTCTGGTTATTCTGTTTTGGCAGCTGATTATTATCTTCCAGGTAAATTACATCTTGCATCTATCTTGTGCATACTATTGGCATACTGTAAGGTTTGCAATTATTGTATGATATAAGTGGTACTGATGCCCTCACATCGGTTTTGATCTTGGAGGTGTAAACTTAGGCCTTTATTATACTACTTGTTCTTAATAATGTCTTCGATTGCCTATAGAGATCTGGACAATTGCATTTTGGATTATTTACCGTATATACTCGTGTATAAGCCGAGTTTTTCAGCCCAAAATTTGGGCTGAAAAGTCCCCCCCTCGGCTTATACACGGGTCTATACGGTAGACCCGTGTGGTGGGGGCTGTGTCCGGGGGCTGTGGAGGCTGGAGGAGGCGGGGGGGGCTGCTGCTGTATGAGCGGCCCCGTCACGTGGGGCCGCTCATTAAATATGCACTGCATCCCCCTGTCAATCAGCGGCAGGGGGATGCAGTTCATATAGCCCCCCAAAAGCTGGCACTGTCCCCCCTTGTAAGGGCCCCCCCCGGTGCTTATACATTACCATCCCGGTGTTCTGATCGGCGCCGCTCCTCGGTGCTTCTTCATCCTCCCGTTCTCGCTGGCTCCATCCGTGATCTCCGGCTGTCGCAGCGATGTGACGTCATCGCGCGACCGCTGGAGAACCCGGATGCAGCCAGCGCGGGAGGATGAAGACGCAGCACGGAGGAGCCGCGCTGATCAGAAAACCGGAATGGTAATGTATAAGTAGCGGGGGGGGGCCCTTACAAGGGGGGACAGTGCCAGCTTGTGGGGGCTGCTGGGCACCCCCTGGGGGCTGTTGGTACCCCCAGGGGGCTGCTGGGTACCCCCTGGGGGCTGTTGGTACCCCAGGGGGATGTTGGTACCCCCAGGGGGCTGCTGGGTACCCCCTGGGGGCTGTTGGTACCCCCAGGGGGCTGCTGGGTACCCCCTGGGGGCTGTTGGTACCCCCAGGGGGCTGTTGGTACCCCTAGGGGGCTGCTGCGTACCCCCTGGGGGCTGTTGGTACCCCCAGGGGATGTTGGTACCCCCAGGGGGCTGCTGGGTACCCCCTGGGGGCTGTTGGTACCCCCAGGGGGCTGCTGGGTACCCCCTGGGGGCTGTTGGTACCCCCAGGGGGCTGTTGGTACCCCCAGGGGGCTGTTGGTACCCCCAGGGGGCTGCTGGGTACCCCCTGGAGGCTGTTGGTACCCCCAGGGGGCTGTTGGTACCCCCAGGGGGCTGCTGGGTACCCCCTGGGGGCTGCTGGGTACCCCCAGGGGGCTGCTGTATAACCCCTGGGGGGTGCTGTATAACCCCTGGGGGGTGCTGTATAACCCCTGGGGGCTGCTGTATATACTGCTGAGGCCTGTATACCACTGGGGCTGCTGTATATACCACTGGGGCTGCTGTATATACCACTGGGGCTGCTGGGGCTCCTGTATACTACCACTGGGGCTGCTGGGGCTCCTGTATACTACCACTGGGGCTGCTGTATACTACCACTGGGGCTGCTATATACTACCACTGGGGCTGCTATATACTACCACTGGGGCTGCTGTATACTACCACTGGGGCTGCTATATACTACCACTGGGGCTGCTATATACTACCACTGGGGCTGCTGTATACTACTGCTGGGGCTGCTATATACTACCACTGCGGCTGCTGTATACTACCACTGGGGCTGCTGGGGATGCTATATACTACCATTGGGGCTGCTGTATACTACCACTAGGGCTGCTGTATACTACCACTGGGGAGGTCTGTATACCACTGGGGGGGGGCCTGTATACCACACTGCTGGGGGCTGTATACCTGTGCTGGGGTCCACCCTCGGCTTATACACGAGTCAATAGGTTTTTCCAGATTTTTGGGGCAAAAGTAGGGGGGTCGGCTTATACACGGGTCGGCTTATACACGAGTATATACGGTAAATAATACCTTGGTACTGTTAACAAGACCTTGATTTCTGTGCTATAAGCTGTATTAACATCCAGTTGGGACCTTGACAACTCTGGCTATGCGCCAATTTTAATTGTTTTTAAATACCCTTGCATATATATTGTGTATTTTTTTTATCTAAATAAAATTTTGATATATTCGTGGTATTTTGGTGATCGTCCCTTTGTACATGTCGCCTATTCTCTGAATATTGCTGCATTGCCTTGACATGTTGTGGCGTATCCCACTTTAAACATTGTGGTGCCTTTGTTTTTTTTTTTTTAACATAATGGTACTGTCTGGAGGATCTGAGCGGGACGTTAGGGGCCTTTGAAATTATTACAGATGTATAATGTCTGTTAAAGATACAGCATATATTACCGTAGAACGACACGCTTGACTATGCAAAATACAGTAAAAGAGATTCTTTTCCTTCCCCATTACCCTTCTAGGCATTCAACCCGTCTCTGCTTTCTCATTATTTCCCCAAAATTTGTGTTACAAGGCATTGACTGAGATCGATTTATGTATCTATATACTATTCTAAATGCTTCGCTGACATGTTGCCTAACAAGAAGAATTTGTATATGTACTTTTGGTAATCTACAGTGTCATTGTGGATATTATATCTTATGCTATGTTATCCAACCCAATGTTATGTTCAAAAAAATCCAATAAAAAAAAACAAAAACAAAAAAAAACACAATGTGCTGTAGGGGTTAACACACAGAATTCAAACATGTGTCTCTTAACAAGGTGTGTGGTGTTTTTTGCCTGCAATGTTTGCTTTACCACCTGGAGCTTATCATTGTGGTGACTAGCTGGACTGCAGGTACTTGTCTGACTCCTCCTCCTGCTGTGATTATCAATACACTGTCTATAGACATTGTATATAGAGAGCCTCCAGACAATTTGCACAGCTCCTATTCAAGGTAAGAGAACACAGACCTGGACCATGGACCGGGGTTGTGCAAAGTGATCTGCTTATTTCTACTGATAACCATTGTTCACTCTCATTTTGCCAGGACTATAATAGCTAGGATTTTCTTTCCGATACTTCCCAGAATGTACTGTACCGGCCATTGTCCTATAGCTTGCCTGCTCTGATCTGAAAATTTGCCTCTTTATTATGCCTGACTGCAGGTTAGCAGACAGGATCGAAGGAACAAAGATGCAAAGACCTGCCCCTACTTTCTGTAATTCATCTCGACATCACTGCTGCTATAGATGAATAACACTTGACTACACGCAGTGGACAAGAAGTTAAACAGAAGGGAGACAACTAATGATCGGCACCGGTGGCGTAACAACATGGCCGCGGGCCCCAGTGCAGAATTTCATCCAGGGCCCCTTACGTGATGAGCGGGGGGGTTTGGGGGTGCTGGCGGCGGTTGAGGAGTGGGGGATGGGGGGGTGCTGGTGGCGGTTGAGGAGCGGGGGGTGCTGGCGGCGGTTGAGAAGCAGAGTGGGGGGCTTTTTAGATGAGCCGGAAGTACCTGCTGTCAAGTGACTCCCACGGTCGGCCAGCTTGTGCGCCGCTGAGAGGAGAGGAGGGGCGGGCACAGCTGCAGGAAGTGAGGCTGCACTCACTTCCCATCCTCCCTCCTCTCCTCATCCTCGGGCAAATGCTATCGCGGTCGCGGTGGGTGGCTGGAAGCACGGGGCAGGGGGCGGGCCCAGTCTCAGCCGCGACCGCTGCGACCGCGGTAGTTACACCACTGATTGGCACTTTGATTTGATTTTTTGGCATAAGGTAACATAATTTGCAGATTGCCTATTTATCGCATTAGGTTGGTTTCACACTTGCGTGTCTTGCAATCCGTATGAAAATGGATTGCCATGGATCCATTTTTATATTCATTGGCTTTCAATGGTGATGGATGGGACTTGTTGGTGCATCCAGTTGTCACCGTGTTCCAATGAATCTGTGTGTCTGCGCATTTTCCACGACACAAAAAATGCAAAACGTTGCAGATTTGTGTCGCGTCAAAACATGGTCAGACAGGCAGGCATCCATGGCTATATGTCTGGAATTAAAATGGCGCTCTATGGACCACGGATCCAAGACAACACGGATCTGTGTGCTTCCATGTGCAAGGATCCGTTTTGGTGGACTGAGCATGCTCAGAAGCAAAGTTGAGCACCTCCCACCTCTATCTCTGGAGACTGTTGGCAGATCTGTGTAAATAACTTTATGTGACCATCTGTTTTCACAATTCCGTGGGGTCCGTGAGTATCCAGGGGGATGCAGGTTTAACATGCATGCACACGGATTGCAAAATACATAATTGTGAAACCAGCCTTAGGCTAGGGTCACACATAAGCCCTTGGTCCGTTTTTAGCATCAGTTTTCGCATTTTTTTTTTCTAAGTCCAAAAACTGATGCAAAAACGGATTATCTATTTTTTTCTGCACCCAAAAACGTTCCTAGGAGGTTTTTTAAAACCAAAAACTTTGGTAGGAAGGTTTTTGGTTGCAGTAAAAAAACGGATCCGTTTTTTTAACATGGGGCCCTATGGAAAAATGAAAGTTTTTTAGAGCATTATTTATGTAAAAAATGGCAAAGTCCCAAAAACGTTCAGGGGCACAGGAGGCACAAAATGCAGCCTAAGAAAAACGGATTTGGCATGGAAAACACTTCCAAAAACGGATTGCTATGTGTGACCCTAGCCTTATCCATCAAATCAATGTACCTGAAAGTATCTGAGAGCACAGACTGCGAAGTCAAATAATTATGTACACTGAGGAGAGTATAGTAGTATTTAAAGGCATCCTACGTTAACTACCGTATATACTCGTGTATAAGCCGACCCGTGTATAAGCCGACCCCCCTACTTTTGCCCCCAAAAGCTGGGAAAAGTTATTGACTCGCGTATAAGCCTAGGGTATGAAATGCAGCAGCTACCGGTACTGAAAAATTTCAAAAATCAAAATAGATATGAATGGGGAAGCGAATATTGCAGCGATTCCTCTGCTGCTGGACCCCATAAAGGGGTCTGGCAGCAGAGGAAAAACCTGCAATTCCCCATTTTATTCTTTAAAAGCCAGCAGCAAAAAGCTGCGGGCTTTTAAAGAATAGTTAAAAAAAAAACGGATTGAGCCGGATTGAACCGGTCCGGTTTAATCCGGTCCCATAGACAGTCATGTTAAAGTTAACCTGATTGAACCTGACAGGCTCAATCAGGGACAATCTGGTTCAAAGAAGTAGAGGAATAGAATATACAATTGATTTTATCATTGGACTCGTTACTGTGCATGAAATGACAGGAGGACAGAGGGAAGCGGTGGGGGAGGCTTTGAGGGGGGTGAGGAGCCATTTAAAGCAAGCACATAAGTGCTTGTTAGTTAGTGACTTGTGTATAAGCCGAGGGGGGACTTTTCAGCACAATTTTTGTGCTGAAAAACTCGGCTTATTGGAAGGATATCGGGGTTGGTCATAAACTGGGACAAGTCCGCTGTGCTCGCGCTGGATCCAGGTGTGAACATATCTGTGCAAATTCCAGTGGTGACGAAATTTAAATATTTGGGATTGATGATATCCACTGTCTTGGAGGATTACGAGATTCTGAACCTGTCCCCGCTGGTGGCAAGGATTAAACAAAAAATCAGAGCCTGGGCCAAGTTACATTTGTCGGTGGTGGGAAGAGTGAATCTATTAAAAATGGTGATTATGCCACAGCTTTTATATGTCCTCCACAACTCCCCTGTTTGGTTACCTCTGGGTAGATTCCACAGAATTAATGCTATATTTAGGGAATTGATATGGTTGAAGGGTGGCGCCAGGATTAAATTGGAGCACCTACAGAAGCCTAAAGATGAAGGGGGTCTGGCACTCCCCAATCCATGGATATACTTTCTGTCATCCCAATGTCAACACTTGGCGAGGGGGATGGAAGATGATGAGGGCGGAATGGGGGGAAGAGGAAGAACTGTCCTTAGACACTTACTGGGTCAGGGCTCGTTGTTGACCAGTTTGGAGGCTGGAAGGCTTCGCCCCTAGCTTTCAGATTCCCAACTGTAGCCCTTATGTTGAGGGTCTGGAACAATGTCAAACAAATTAGGAACATTACGGCTTTCACAAATTACTCTCCTATATGGGATAACAACAATCTGCCGGCATTGTTGCCATTGAAAGGGTTCGCACAGTGGAGGAGGATTGGCATATGGTGGCTCTCGCAATTACTGGGGAAGGAATCCTTCAAATCCTTTGAAGAACTGTGGCGGGAGTTTCCTTTGAAGCATTGTATGTTTTATCAATATCTACAGTTACGACATGCCTTTAATATTCAAAATAGAAATTCCCCTATTGTTATTCAGCATGATTGTATAGTTAACATTCTTGGTGTACCATCGACTAGAGGTCTGATCTCATTTATATACAATGGCTTGTCCAACGTGGTTTTGTCAAAATATCCAATGGGAGCGCAGCTGAGGTGGGAGCAACAACTGGGGCCGATCTCAGGGGAGCAGTGGGATCATATTCTTCAGATGGTTCCTAGGCTGTCTTTTAGTGAACCCAGTCGACTATCACAGATTTATGTTCTGTATAGGGTGTATAGAACTCCTAAGTGGTTATGTGACGTGGGATTGAGGCAAGATTCGTGCTGTCCCAAGTGTTTGATGGGGGAGGCGGATATATTACATATATTGTGGACATGCTTCTGTCTGCAGGCATTTTGGATTATTGTCCTCAATCTCATCCACATGACTACAGGACAGGAGATCCCTAGGGATCCTGTGGTATGTATCTTGGGTTGTGTGGAAGATGTGCGGGGAGATGATTTTCTTCAAACTACGGTAGCTAGAATGCTATACGTCGCCAGGAAATTAATTGCCTCTACTTGGGTTTTAGAAAAAGCACCTACCAGACAAGAATATATTAATAGACTAAACTATATATTGTTCAGAGAAAAGTATATTTACATGAAAAGAGGAAGGCCTGGGATATTTGAAAGGCTTTGGGGAGGTTGGCTTGCGTTGTACGATTTGCCGATGGGTGAGATGGGTGTTGGGGTCTAATGTGTGTATATTTTTGGGTGCGGCTCGTGATGACCTATTTATTTGCTTACATCTTCTGTAAAGGTAGTTTTACGGTTATACCTATCAGCCTTGCGGGGGAAAGGGGGGTAGGGAGGGGGTTGGGTAAGTGGGTTTGCTATATATCTCCCGCTATTGTACTTTATCTTGCTGTACTTAGGGTGCTTTCACATTAGCGTTCCCCTCCGCAGCGTTCTGCGGAGGGGAGCCGCAATGTAAACGCAGCACCGCAGGACCCTATCTTTAGTATGGGAGCGCACGGTGCTGCGCTTGACTGCGCATGACCGTGCGCACCCATTCACTCCCATATGTGATCTGTGCGCAGGCGGATGCCCGCGCACAAATCACCCAGTCTCGTCCGCACAAGAAATGCAACATGTTGCATTTCTTGTGCGGACGAGACTGGGTGATTTGTGCGCGGGCATCCGCCTGCGCACAGATCACATATGGGAGTGAATGGGTGCGCACGGTCATGCGCAGTCAAGCGCAGCACCGTGCGCTCCCATACTAAAGATAGGGTCCTGCGGTGCTGCGTTTACATTGTGGCTCCCCTCCGCAGAACGCTGCGGAGGGGAACGCTAATGTAAAAGTAGCCTTAACTGTACATTCGCTTCAAGTATCTTGCTTTGTTCTGTATATCTTATAAATTTAATAAAAATTATCTGATTAAAAAAAAAAGAAAAACTCGGCTTATACACGAGTATATACGGTATTTCAAAGACTGTGGCATTATTATAAAGGGTATGTTTAATAAAAAAGGTAAAGTAACCCTGGTGCCATTGTGTGATACTAGTGTTATTATGATAAACAAGGAGAAACTAGAGGAAAGGAACAGAGCACATAGGGTCTTAACTGATAAACAAAGGGATATTGGTGTAATAGCAAATAAGCTCACCTTGTGTGGTTGTGTGAACCACAACCACTACACACGCCTTGGCTGCAGTGAACGACCCGTTGATCAAAGAATATAAACACATTGTGTAGATGGATGGAGGTAATCAGAAAAGCTTTTCCCTAAGGAAGTGTGAAGTGTCACACGAAACGCGTAGGAATAAAGGCTCTATTCTTTTACTCTGGACTGACATTAATTGGCGGTGTGATTTTCTCCATCATCTACACAAAGTGTTATTATGATGACACGGCTAATGTAAGACCCTCAGATAATCACATAGTTGCACCAGGATATAATCTGCTAACTATGAGAGTCCACATCTGAGCCCTGTTGTTCACTGTTGCACCCCTGCATAGAGTGCGTGCCCCGAATAATACACTTCTATTTACTGCTTGCTTAATCTGTATTACAACACATAATGAATGTAAAGTGCTGAACATTTCTATATTTGCATCTATTATGCCACTCAGCTTGCCAACAGTTAACATCACTGAAAATAAAATAGCAAATGTTAACAAAGCCGGAAACACAGGGCATGGTAAGGATAACTACATTTAATCTTCACAATTCCCAGAAAGCAAAAAAAAAAATCCTTGTATTGCGAGTGCACCCATTTTCCACCATCTGGCCACCTGTGAGAACGGTAATAACATTAACAAGGAGACAAGAGAACTTCAGATGCTACAAATAAAGACTTGTCTTAAATAAAACACGATGTTCAGTGCATGAATGCAAATGTCAGGAAGAAGCAAGAAGCGCTGACAACCGAGAGTACGAGAGAACATGAAATACATCTACAATGTGTCTTAACCACAAGAAAGCAAATCAATTCAGTATTCTGATCAGGGATGACATATATATTCATATAACACAAGTCAAAATAAGTTATAACTGTATGACTGTGGAATCATTGAAGGTCGCAGATCACTTTTCTATATACTTTCAATGAATAACACACAATAATAATCTATTATATAATCACGAATGGGTTTTTTGCCCCTTTTGAGTCCGCTCACGCTGCGAGTCAATGTCGTCATGTGGATACGCCCGAAGCATTGGCCGCGCAGCGGCCATTGCGAGCAGTTCTAAGGCGACTCGCTATGCCCGCGCAGCGGGCATGGCGAGACGCCTTAGCAGTGCGAAGCATTGGCCGCGAAGCGGCCATTGCGAGTCAGAGACTCGCTCTTCTAGAATCCCGATGCATCTGCATCGGGCACCCAGCTAGTCTTCTATAATTGATTATTATCACTTTAATTAGTAATTATAACAGTCCTATAGCCGGATGAGTGAAGACTGAGGTCTATGAGATTCTACATCCCCACCTCTAAAGCAACTGATCTGAGATCCTAGCAGCTTCCATATAACATCAAATAGCTGCCGCTCTTAAAAGCAATTAATATAATATTGTGCAATATCTGGAGATACTTAGTAAGGATATAATACCTACAGCTACATCCTATAGATTAAAGCCCACTTGTGGAAATACAAATGTTAATAGAAGATGCAAAAGTTACCTCAGGGGAAATGGTGTATCAGTGTCCGCGCTGCTGAAATCCCAAGAAAACGATCCGGAAACCATATGTAGGTTGCATCAATCATCCATTTATTCCTTTCCTACGCGTTTCAACACTGTCCTAGTGTCTTCCTCAGGGATATTCAATCCCTGAGGAAGACACTAGGACAGTGTTGAAACGCGTAGGAAAGGAATAAATGGATGATTGATGCAACCTACATATGGTTTCCGGATCGTTTTCTTGGGATTTCAGCAGCGCGGACACTGATACACCATTTCCCCTGAGGTAACTTCTGGATGATTCCCACGTGCATGTGGAAGGTGGAAGTCCTGCAGCAGCTGCATTTAATGCCAAATGCTTTTACACCAGTTGTGGGTCTCACAACTGTGCTAGGTGAGTGAATTCATACCCACCGCATACATTAGTGTCACTAGTGATAGGGCACTATTGCGCCTCTTGTTCCCCCCCTATTTTTTTACTTTAATAGAAGATGCAAGGTAGATAGAAGGGAGGAAATAAATAATTTTATTAGTCTGGTTTCACACTACCGTTGTTCGGTATCCGTGTGAATCCAGCTTAAACTAGATGCACCAGCATCCCTTTGCGGCCCCATTGACTTTCAATGGGGCCACAGGAACTTGCGGGTGCATCCAGTTCTTTACGGTTCCCCCTGATCCAGGTGTCCACGCATTTTACACTAACACCAAAAACGCATTTTGGAGCAATTGTGGTCTCAGTGACAAAACCGTGAACACCAGCGTCAATGTGGATTAAATTACAGTGGGGCTCGATCTGAGTTTTTGGTCTGAGCATGCGCAGAACCAAGTTTGAAATTACACGCCCCTAGGGTGCATGTCATTTTCCACCAGATCCAGCAAAAAAAGGTACAGATCTGGATGCAACTGACTGCTCCCGCACCGGTATTATCACTGATCCATGAGACGAATCAGTGATAACACTGATGCAGGTTCATCCAGTCTGTCAACTGTGGGGTATTCCTAGGAGATAGGATATGCAGCTTTTACCTGCGCCCCCCCAGATTCCAAAAACAGTAGTGTGAAACCAGCCTAACATCTTAAAAAATATCATAATGGTATAACACTGTAGAAAATTGAGACAAAAGAGTGGACAATCAGAGGAGGGGACGCCCTGCACAATCACTACATACCCAGAAACATGCCACATAAAAAGCAAAGTATCACAGATTAATGTAAAGGAAGATGTCAAGTGGAACCAGAATAAAAGAGAAGTAGCGGGAGATAAATCAGGGGGCAAATCTGCATAAAAAGGTGATCAACAGACACCACCCAGGGATTGCTGCAGAAGATAGGCAACACAAGAAATGCAACATTCAACAACAGGGAAGAAGAGAAAACAATTAGTAAAGTAGTGCTGAGCATGGAACCACTGACCCTTCACTCCCGATATGCACTTCACTAGAATATTGTAAATTATCTGAGGATACCCAATATATAGAAATGACAAATAAGGCCACGTTCCCACATTCAGTATTTGGTGAGTTTTTTATCTCAGTATTTGTAGCCAAAACCAGGAGTGGAACAATCAGAGGAAAACTATAACAGAAACAAGTCACCACTTTTTATTATCATTATTATTATTTATTTATAGAGCACAATTGATTCCATGCTGCTGTACATGAGAAAGGGTTACATACATACACGTTTAAAATACAATGAACAAACTAACAGTGACAGACCGATACAGAGAGGAGAGAGGACCCTGCCCTTGCGGGCTTACATTCTTCAGGGCAGTAGGGAGAGACAGTAGGTTGGCTCTGCTCTGGTGGTGGTGGCGCGCCGGGTCCGATGGTGATGGAGCGCCAGGTCCAGTGGGGGTGTGGTGGCACTGTGGTCATTGCAGGCTGTAGGCTGTTCTGAAGAGATGGGTTTTCAGGTTTCGCTTGAAGGTTCTGAGTGTGGGGGACAGTCGGACATTTTGTGGTGCAGAATTCCAGAGAATGGGGGATGCTTGGGCAAAGGCTTGCAAGCGGTTAGATGAGGAACGTACAAGGAGGAGGTTTTGGGAGGATCACAGATTACAAGTTGGATGATATCGGGACATTAGTTCAGAGATATTTGGGGTGACAGATTGTGGACGGCTTTGTAAATCACTGTTAGTAGTTTGAATTGGATACGCTGGGGAATTGGGAGCCAGTGGAGAGATTTGCAGAGGGGAGAAGTGGAGGAATAGCGAGGAGAGAGGAGGATTAGACGGGCAGCAGAGTTAAGGACAGATTGGAGTGGTGCGAGAGTGTTAGCAAGGAGGTCACAGACGAGGAGGTTGCAGTAGTCGAGACAGAAGATGATGAGGGCATGCACTAGTAGTTTAGTAGATTGAGGGTTGAGGAAAGGACGGACTCTGGAAATAGTTTTGAGTTGGAGGCGGCAGGAGGTGGCGAGAGCTTAAATGTGTGGTTTGAAGGATAGGGCAGACTCAAGGGTTACTCCGAGGCAGGGGACTTCAGGTACAGGGCAAAGTGTGATGTCATTTATTGTGATAGATAGATCTGGTAAGGAAGGTGTATGAGATGGAGGAAAGATGATGAGTTCGGTTTTGTCTACATTGAGTTTTAGGAAGCGATTTCCTAAAATCCACTGCTGGTTTTGGCTACAAATACTGAGGTAAAAAACTCATTAAATACTCAACATGTGCATGTGGCCTAAGAAGGATAGTTATACATTAGATACTTCAAATACTTATAAACAAGTCACGTTTTGTAATAAAAAAAATAATTTAAACCTTGTGAAGCACAAAACATAGGAAAAATATAACGTATTGAGGGTTGTAAATAAGACTAACATTAAAAACTATGTGACTGATTTTCGTGACCACATATACGCAACAAATGGAACTGATCAGTTATATCAGATCTGCTATGTAGTAACTGGGCTACCATTACTTGAAAGGGTAGTCACCTGTTATCTATTCTGGAGCACATAGCACAGCAGCCCATTCTGATAGCTTTAAGGGGGGTCTCCACCTTGATCAGCAGCACAGCTGTGGGTCTGGTTTCCACTGTGCCCTCTTAATAATGCTGTATGAGGCTGCTTTCACTCCTAAGCTTCAGATGCAGAGTAGAAGGAAAGCTGTCCAGGACAGAGTAACAGAGAGCTCCAGCAATCTCAGCCAGCTTCAGAGAAGTACTTACAAATTCAATAGTAAAGAGCTTGTAAGCATTGTGCATGTTCAGCTAAAGCTGTTATCGACTATCTACACAACAGGATGTTGATACTAAAATTATAACATTGTAATTATCAATTGAACAGAGGGGAATAATAATAGTGGATCATAAAATTATAGCAATAACTCTTTAATGAAAAGTCAACTAAAGATTTTTTTTTAACTTCGTTAAATCTTTTACCCACATGCTTATAAAATCGCTCCCCATACATTGGTGCCTTTGCTGCGCCCATACCCGCAGTTCCCTGATAATAACGGTCTTTGTTTACCAAGCTTTAGTGATAATGGGAATATTGACTGATCACCACTGCAATTGTTGGGATGTTGTGTTGAGGTTACTTCAGTGGCCAGTGATTGTGTGGAGCCCACTGGGACGGGGTACTCGGTGCCGGACCGGGGTGCTGCTGCTGATATCACGGCGGTATTGGTCTGGACAGTGTCCCGGGTTCTCACAAGTAAAAGAGGTATTTACAGGGATAGTTTGTCGCGACGCCACCCACGGGTTGTGGTCAGTGATGGGACCACCGCTGCAGTGCAGCTCTGCCAGGAGGATGGATGGGCTGAAGCTGGATGGATGAGCCCGCCGTGGGTCGGGCTGCTCCTGGCAGGGTAAAAGGTATGTAATGTACAGTTCTGTATACCTGGAATCAGACACGGAAACTGAAGCAGGGTTCACCGGGTTTACTCTCAAGTTGTTCAGTGCAAGCAGTTTACAACACAGTTCATGGTACAGTTCAATTCACAACTCCATTAACTCTGGACACTTGAACCCTCTGCAGCGAGGCTGTCGCTCTGAGACCCCTCACTCCTTCTATTAACCATTCAGGCTGGTTCTCTCTCTCTGTTCTTCCTGCGGATTGTATGGCGGCAGCTCGGTCCCTTGTGTGAAGCTTCTCCCTATGTGTGTGGGCGGTAAACCTCTTGGATGCTGCTGAGCCTCCAACACTGTAGTGGGAACACGAATCTGGAATCTGTGTTCCCCGCCGGTTTGCCTGGGGAGCCGGTGTGTAACTTCAGTCTCCCTCAGAGCCGACACTCTGGTGTTAGCATAGCCTGCAGTAACCCTGTCTTTCAAAGTGTTACCAGGCTCCTTCTATCCCGTGTGACTTCAAGTTGCAATCAGGGAATCTATCCCGCCGGTAGTTGGTCGGTGCTACCGTGTTCCTCGGACCCGGTGATGCTGGTCCAGTCTCTGTCCTTACACTCCCCTGGGATGCCAGCAATGGACGAGCTTTCTCTCCATGGAACGGTGTCTCTGTGGATTCTGCGTCTCCAGGGAGCCCAATCCCACCGGGATGTGTCACTTTCTAAACCTTACTAAATATCGCCACAGAATAAACTATGTTGATATTTATAGTGAATTAGCACATCCAATGTTAATGGCAAAAAAATACTTTATTGTTTAAAATTAATTCATATTAAAATTGTTTACCATACATAACATGTCCTTTTAGTTGGGAACACAGTCCCTATCATGCACAGAAAATATTAGGGTGGGCTACAGAGAATACAGAATGGCAGTAAAAAACTATCAAAAGTTGGTCTTTTTTTTTTTTTTTTCTTTTTTCCTCAGGGCGTGCACGCCCTGAGGAAAAAAGACCAACTTTTGAAACGTACGTCGGTGGTGGGGGTGAGGCAGGAGCACTTTGGCAGCAGGGGGCCAAGGAGTGATTATCGTTGAGGATCATTCTGGCATCAGGTATTGTGAACTACCTAGTATTTTATGGAGGATTATTTAATGACCATTTGGGTCTATAGGAGTGTCTGTCTTGAATTAAGAGAGGGACCAAGACCAATACAAGAGTAATAGTGCTGTGAATATTTTCTGTTGTTCCCTGATAGTTTTTTACTGCCATTCTGTATTCTCTGTAGCCCACCCTAATATTTTCTGTGCATGATAGGGACTGTGTTCCCAACTAAAAGGACATGTTATGTATGGTAAACAATTTTAATATGAATTAATTTTAAACAATAAAGTGATTTTTTTGCCATTAAGATTGGATGTGCTAATTCACTATAAATATCAACATAGTTTATTCTGTGGCGATATTTAGTAAGGTTTAAACGTGTTTAGGTGAAGCACTTATTATTAAGGGGACCCTTTTATGTGTATGTGTCACTTTCTGTCTGCTGGTTTTTACCTCTCGGCTCACTCTTGCCTACTCACTCCTTCCTCCTCTTTTCCTCTATTTGTACTATCTGTCACCTGACCTTCCTTCCTTCCCACCCACTTTCCTCTAAACCCCACCACCCCTTGTCCGCCTAGAGTCCCGGGCTCCGGGTTGGGTGCTGTGCTCCTGTGGGTGTGTGTGCTGTGAGGGTGTTTGTTGCACAAACTGTCTACCTTCTGCCTGGCTGCAGTTCCCTATGTGGCCACCCTGGTTGCAGGGGCGCCACAATTGGCTATAGCAGTGACTTGTGATTAAATAAACTTGCTGGAGCCAAAAGAAAAGATACCGACAGGGAATCAGGGGAGATTGGACAGGAGCCGCCAGGGTGTTAAAGGGAGGATTGTAAACTATTTTCATAGGCTTGGAAACCCCTTTTAAACATGTCATTATTGGTGGGGCCCCAACACACTGGCTTGATGTCTATAATAAAGGGGTGCTGATACTGATGTTAACAGATGTAGTTTCACACACAACTATCTATCCCTGGAAACAAATGGAGTAAAAGAAACATGGAGCGTTAGGACTTGAAAGTCCAGCAAGCCACCGTGTCAGTGATGTCAAAGTCAGTAGATGACCAAGCTCATCCTAAAGGCCCCTATCTCGGAGAAACCTATTGATATCAGTGGGATCAACAGTCTTAATGTTTATGGGGCCCTCTAAGGCTACTTTCACATAACGATTTTTAAGGGAGCCGATGCTGTCCGATAAAATCGGACAGCATCGGCTCCCTTCTGATGCCTGGAATCGGATGCCAAATAGGCATCCGATTCCGGAAAAAAATCACTCCCTCCGGGCTGATAAAAAAAGAAAAAATATGTATGCTCACCTGTCCCCGGTTGTCTTCCGCACGGTCCCTCAGGCTCCTGGTGTCTCCCGTGTCTGCAGAGGTCTTCTTCTTCTGAAAAGGACCTGCCGTGATGTCACAATCACGTGACCGCCTGTTAACATGGTGTAACAGACGGTCACGTGACTGTGACGTCACGGCAGGTCCTGTTCAGAAGAAGAAGACCTCTGGAGACACCAGGAGCCTGCGGGACCGTGCGGGAGACGACGGGGGCATGGGGGACAGGTGAACATACATATATTTTTTTTTTTAACCCCTGCTTTCCTATTAGGAGCAGTTTTACTGTACTGAGCCTGCTCAGTACAGTAAAATCGGGACCAAGGACACATCAGATGTTTCTTAGGACCCTGCCCCATAGGGCCTCATGTTAAAAACATCGGGTCGGGTCGGATGTGCACTAAATGCCATCCGATTTGGTCCAATCCGATTTTGTCTGATTTTATTTTCGGTGCAAAAATCGGAGCATGCTCCGATTTTTGCACCGATAAAAAAAATCGGACAGCATCGGACCAAATCGGATGGCAGTTAGTGCACATCCGATTCGGTCCAATGCCCATAGGGCTGCATGGGGGCCAAAATCGGTCCGATGCTGTCCGATTTTTATCGGACAGCATCGGAACTGCAAAATTCGTAGTGTGAAACCAGCCTAACAGGTGATCTCAGGGTAGAGAAAGATCCTGGCAGATCCTTTTGTTCTCTGCAAGTCTGAGAGTGGCTCTCTCATAAAGAACACAGGAGCGCTTGGCAGAGTGAGCTTTCCTTTTTACGAGGGACTCAGGAGTGATAGCTGTCAGCCGAACAATCGTTCATCCGTCATCTAGTGTTGTGTATGGGAGGCGCGTAAAATGAAGCAAGGACTTCAATGAGTGACCTATTGGAATGATACTAAAAATTCTATTATGTACAGTGTCTAAAACATACAAATTCACAGCATATGACCCAAATTCTCAGAGCATTTCAGATAAAATGTTGCTGCACCTTACTTTGAAAATCTCATCTATTGTATGAACAGGAGTTGATGTACAGGACTCTGCAGCAGCTGCTATACACTGAACAAGCGGCTCGATACAGAGTTTACATCCGGCTGCCAGAGAAGCTAACAGCAGCTGATCAGTGGAGATCCCCAAAGTCTGGCTTAGATGAACCATCATATGGAGAGTCCATCTAGATCATATAACACTGCAAGGAGTTTGCATGTTCTCTCCATGCTTTTGTTGGTTGCTTAATACTCTCCTAAACCCCCGTCACACCAGGCGACGGGGCTGGGGATGTCGGCGGCGACTGGCTGGAGCGCGCATGTTTTTGGCGTCCCGCCAGCGTCGCTGTCCCCCGTTTACATGAGGCGACTCACCAGCCCCGGCGAGCTGTCAGGCGGCATCGCCGCCGGGGTGTCTGAAAACCCCAGCAGCGATGCAGGACAATGGGAGCCTATGGCTCCCATTGCCTGACAGGTCGCCGGCGGCCGTTTACATGGGGCGATATGTGCACATCGCCCCATGATGGTGGCCTGGTTTCAGAGCACTGCTCTGAAACCAGGCGACCGCCCGGCACCGCCGACATCGCCCCTTTACATGAGGCGACGTAGGGGCGATGACGCCGACGATAGCCCACGCCCCCACGTCGCCTCTGTAACGGGCGGCGATGTCGCCCCGTGTGACAGGGGCTTTAGACATGCTAAAAGGGATTTGATTGTTTAACACCAATGTGGACAGTTTTACTAATGTATGTAAAGCACTAAGGAATTAATAGTGCTCTATAAGTGAGTAAAATAACTAAATATATATACATATATATATATATATATATATATATACACAGACAACCTCTCTCTCTCTATATATATATATATATACATAAAGACATGTAGAGGTTTGTGTTTGTGCACATACATACAGTATATATACCGTATATATATATACTTGTATAAACACACATTCTTTGAGACATCTGTCTATCTATGTACAACGACATGCCCATCACCGGTCGATGTTACGCCAGACGGGGATCAGCTTGCACTGTTGGATGCTGCACACAGATGACGGTCTGCCATACAATACACAGACATGAGCACGTGGTCTATAAGGTCAGAATTTGTTACATGAAGCTACAGGTTCTCCATTATTCTCTCTGACCTGGGTGAGTTTCCTCCGAACACCCCAGAGTCTCACCCATACACTTAGGGCCACCATGGGCACCCTGGGAGACTTCTACTCATATTGTTGCCCCTATATAGTGGTTCACATTTAGCTGCAGCAGATCCCTGATCTGTGAGAACAGACAATGCCCAGCACTCAGCGCCTGGTACCGTGCACACATGTATGAAGTCAAGGGTACCTGTGTGATGTATGTGCAGCCCCCATGTGTGATGTCTGTGCAGCCCCCCCATGTGTGATGTCTGTACAGCCCCCGATGTGTGATGTCTGAGCAGACCACCATGTGTGATGTATGTGTAGCAACATGTGTGATGTATGTGCGGCTCCCCATGTGTGATGTCTGTCCAGCCCCCCCCCATGTGTGATGTATGAGCAGCCCCCCATGTGTGATGTATGAGCAGCCCCCCATGTGTGATGTATGAGCAGCCCCCCATGTGTGATGTCTGTGCAGCCCCCTGTGTGTGATGTATGTGGAGCCCCCCAGTGTGTGTCTATGCGACTGTGTGTGTGCAGCCCCCCATGTGTTATGTCTGTGCAGCCCCCCATCGTGTGATCTTCAGCCCCCACGTGTCACAGCCTCCATCTACCCTTTTTCACGTTCCATGCAGCTTCTCTTTGGTGCTGTCCTCGGAGCAGCTCATGGTGCAGGAACAGGTGGGAGGTGAGTGAGGAGATGGAGCTTCCTCCGGTCGCCCGCAGTGAGGTGTGAGGGAGCCCCGGTCTCCGGGATGAGCGGCGGCCGATGTTTTGCTCTTCACACTGTCGCTCCCCCTACTGCTGCTGATGCTGCTGATGCTGTCATTCTCCAGACCTGGCCGTGACGTCATATGACATGAAGCCTCGCCTTCTCCTCTAGTAACCACGCCCCCCATGATAGGCGCAGCAATTGAGTACAAGGAATAACCGCGTCTCTGCCGTCTCCATAACAACCAGCCAAGAAAAAAAGGCGGGAGGAGGAGGAGGCGGTTTAACCCCATTGTGCAGCGAGACATCCTCACCTCACAGGGTGTGATAATACAGACACCCTCACCTCACAGGGTGTGATAATGAGACACCCTCACCTCACAGGTGTGTGATAATGGAGAAACCCTCACCTCACAGGGTGTGTGATAATAGACACCCTCACCTCACAGGGTGTGATAATACAGACACCCTCACCTCACAGGGTGTGTGATAATGGAGACACCCTCACCTCACAGGGTGTGTGATAATACAGACCCCTCACCTCACAGGGTGTGTGATAATACAGACACCCTCACCTCACAGGGTGTGATAATAAGAACCCTCACCTCACAGGGTGTGTGATAATGGAGACACCCTCACCTCACAGGGTGTGATAATACGACACCCTCACCTCACAGGGTGTGTGATAATGGAAGACACCCTCACCTCACAGGGTGTGTGATAATACAGACACCCTCACCTCACAGGGTGTGATAATACAGACACCCTCACCTCACAGGGTGTGTGATAATGGAGAACCCTCACCTCACAGGGTGTGTGATTAATGGAGACACCCTCACCTCACAGGTGTGTGTGATAATACAGACACCCTCACCTCACAGGGTGTGTGATAATGGAGACACCCTCACCTCACAGGGGTGTGTGATATATAGACACCCTCACCTCACAGGGTGTGTTGATAATACAGACACCTCACTCACAGGGGTGTATGAGACCTCACCTAGGTGTGATAATAAGACACCCTCACCTCACAGGGTGTGTGATAATGGAGAACCCTCACCTCACAGGGTGTGTGATAATGGAGACACCCTCACCTCACAGGGTGTGTGATAATGGAGACACCCTCACCTCACAGGGTGTGTGATAATCAGACACCCTCACCTCACAGGGTGTGTGATAATGAGACACCCTCACCTCACAGGTGTGTGATATGCAGACACCCTCACCTCACAGGTGTGTGATAATACGACACCCTCACCTCACAGGGTGTGATGTAATGGACAGACCCCTCACCTCACAGGGTGTGTGATAATGAGACACCTCACACATTGGTGTATGAGACCACCTCACCAGGGTGTGTGATAATGGAGAACCCTCACTCACAGGGTGTGTATAATGGAGACACCCTCACCTCACAGGGTGTGTGATTAATAGACACCCTCACCTCACAGGGTGTGTGATAATCGAGACACCTCTCACCTCACAGGGTGTGTGATATGAGACACCCCTCACCTCACAGGTGTGGATGATATACAGACACCCTCACCTCACAGGGTGTGTGATTATGAGAGACCTCACCTCACGGTTGGTGATATACAGCACCCTCACCTCACAGGGTGTGTGATAATCAGACACCCTCACCTCACAGGGTGTGTGATAATGCAGACACCCTCACCTCACAGGGTGTGTGATATGAGACACCCTCACCTCACAGGGTGTGTGATATGGAGACACCCTCACCTCACAGGGTGTGTGATAATGGAACACCCTCACCTCACAGGGTGTGTGATAATGGAGACACCCTCACCTCACAGGGTGGTGTATATACAGACACCCTCACCTCACAGGTGTGTGATAATCCAGACACCCTCACCTCACAGGTGTTGTGTTGAGACCCTACTAAGGTGTGTAATCAGACACCCTCACCTCACAGGGGTGTGATATACGAGACACCCTCACCTCACAGGGTGTGTGATAATGGAGACACCCTCACCTCACAGGGTGTGTGTGATTATCAGACACCCTCCTCACAGGTGTGTGATAATACAGACACCCTCACCTCACAGGGTGTGTGATAATGGAGAAACCCTCACCCACAGGGTGTGTGATAATGAGACACCTCACCTCACAGGTGTGAATACAGACACCCTCACCTCACAGGGTGTGTGATAATGGAGAAACCCTCACCTCACAGGGTGTGTGATAATGGAGACACCCTCACCTCACAGGGTGTGATAATACAGACACCCTCACCTCACAGGGTGTGTGATAATGGAGACCCCTCACCTCACAGGGTGTGTGTGATTATACAGACACCCTCACCTCACAGGCTGTGTGATAATACAGACACCCTCACCTCACAGGGTGTGTGATAATGGAGACACCCTCACCTCACAGGGTGTGATAATACAGACACCTTCACCTCACAGGGTGTGATAATACAGACACCCTCACCTAACAGGGTGTGTGTGATAATACAGACACCCTCACCTCACAGGGTGTGTGATAATGAGACACCCTCACCTCACAGGGTGTGATAATACAGACACCCTCACCTAACAGGGTGTGTGATAATGGAGACACCCTCACCTAACAGGGTGTGTGATAATACAGACACCCTCAACTCACAGGTGCTGCGTGATAATACAGACACCCTCACCTCCATGGTGTGGTGATAACACAGATACTCTTATCTCATAGGGTGTGTGTGACAATGGAGGCACCCTCACCTCACAAGTTGTGTGATAATACAGACACCCTCACCTCACAGGGGCCCTGTGATAATGGAGACACCCTCACCTCACAGGGTGTGTGATAATACAGACACCCTCACCTCACAGGGTGTGATAATGGAGACACCCTCACCTCACAGGGTGTGTGATAATGGAGAAACCCTCACCTCACAGGGTGTGTGATAATGGAGACACCCTCACCTCACAGGGTGTGATAATACAGACACCCTCACCTCACAGGGTGTGTGATAATGGAGACACCCTCACCTCACAGGGTGTGTGATAATGGAGAAACCCTCACCTCACAGGGTGTGTGATAATGGAGACACCCTCACCTCACAGGGTGTGATAATACAGACACCCTCACCTCACAGGGTGTGTGATAATGGAGAAACCCTCACCTCACAGGGTGTGTGATAGTGGAGACACCCTCACCTCACAGGGTGTGAAAATACAGACACCCTCACCTCACAGGGTGTGTGATAATGGAGACCCCCTCACCTCACAGGGTGTGTGTGATTATACAGACACCCTCACCTCACAGGCTGTGTGATAATACAGACACCCTCACCTCACAGGGTGTGTGATAATGGAGAAACCCTCACCTCACAGGGTGTGTGATAATGGAGACACCCTCACCTCACAGGGTGTGATAATACAGACACCCTCACCTCACAGGGTGTGTGATAATGGAGAAACCCTCACCTCACAGGGTGTGTGATAATGGAGACACCCTCACCTCACAGGGTGTGTGATAATGGAGACACCCTCACCTCACAGGGTGTGATAATACTGACACCCTCACCTAACAGGGTGTGTGATAATGGAGACACCCTCACCTAACAGGGTGTGTGATAATACAGACACCCTCAACTCACAGGTGCTGCGTGATAATACAGACACCCTCACCTCCATGGTGTGGTGATAAACACAGATACTCTTATCTCATAGGGTGTGTGTGACAATGGAGGCACCCTCACCTCACAAGTTGTGTGATAATACAGACACCCTCACCTCACAGGGGCCCTGTGATAATGGAGACACCCTCACCTCACAGGGTGTGTGATAATATAGACACCCTCACCTCACAGGGTGTGTGATAATGGAGACACCCTCACCTCACAGGGGCCCTGTGATAATGGAGACACCCTCACTTCACAGGGTGTGTGATAATGGAGACCCCCTCACCTCGCAGAGTGTATAATAATATAGACACCCTCACCTCACAGGGGCTGTATAGATAATGGAGACACCCTCACCTCACAGGGTGTGATAATACACCCTGTCCCTCACCTCACAGGGGCCCTGTGATAATGGAGACACCCTCACCTCACAGGGTGTGTGATAATATAGACACCCTCACCTCACAGGGTGTGTGATAATGGAGAAACCCTCACCTCACAGGGTGTGATAATACAGACACCCTCACCTCACAGAGTGTGTGATAATGCCCCTGTGAGGTGAGGGTGTCTCCATTATCACAGGGCCCCTGTGAGGTGAGGGTGCCTCCCTTACATACATTACATACTGTCACACATCACTCTAACTTACGCATCACTCACTACATGCACCACTCACACACATGCATCACTCACACGCATCACATTAACACAGGCATTATTCTAACACACAGCACACACATTACTCACACACACGCATCACTCACCACACACATCACATGCATCACTCACAAACAGCACATGCATCACTCTTACAGCATCACACAAACATACTGTCATACATACATGAACACATATATACTCACTCTCTTCTTCAGTGGCAGTACAGCAGTGGGGGAGGCCTGAAATTTGGAATCATCATGCAGGAGGCCTCCTTCTCTCCCCCTCCTCCTGCTCCCGACAGCAGAGAAGTTAGTGAGATTACAGGAGGGAGGGGGCTCCTGTAAGATTACAGGAGGGAGAGGGATCTTGTGGCTGAACTCCTCTACCCTCTCCTCAGGGCAGACTGCCTTGTGTTTCTCCCCCTACCTCCCGCACAGACTTGGCCCGCCCACCTTCTGCTACAGAACGACGTCCCTTTCCCCTCATTGATGCTGGGCACTTACTGCAGTCTCAGTGCAGAACGATGGAGGAATCCTCGGCAACAGCTAGGGTGAGGGGACTGCCGAGGTCACAGAGCTGCGCAGGGCAGTGTCAGCAATCCCCGCATGTGTATGAGCGGCACGAAAGTTTATTCAATAAAAAAAAAAGACACTTGACCTGGACATTCGGGCAGAGCACTGATGATCCATGACACACAGAGCTAAAATGTATAGGGGGCGTAGCCGACAGCTCACTGCAGTGCGGGAAATATAGCCTCCCGTCCGGGACAGCGGGGCAGGAGCTCAAAATCGGGATTGTCCCGCTGGATCCGGGATGGTTGGGAGGTATGCAAATACTGAGGTAAAAACTCACCAAATACTCAGCGCGTGCATGAGACCCTACAAATACTGAGATAAAACCTCACCAAATTTTCAGCGTGTGCACGAGGCCTTACAAATACTGAGGTAAATACTCAAATACTCAGTGTGTGCATGAGGCCTTACAAATACTGAGATAAAACCTCACCAAATACTCAGCGTGTGCATGAGACCTTACAAATAATGAGGTAAATACTCAAATACTCAGCGTGTGCACAAGGCCTTACAATAACTGAGGTAAAAAACTCACCAAATACTCAGCATGCGCACGAGGCCTTACAAATACTGAGGTAAAACTCACCAAATACTCAGCGCAAGCACTGAGATAAAACCTCACCAAATACTCAGTGTGTGCATGAGACCTTACAAATAATAAGGTAAATACTCAAATACTCAGAGTGTCCACGAGGCCTTACACATACTGAGGTAAATACTCAAATACTCAGTGTGTACATGAGGCCTTACAAATACTGAGGTAAGAAACTCACCAAATATTCAGGGTGTGCACGAGGCCTTACAAATACTGAGATAAAACATCACCAAATACTCAGCGTGTGCATGAGACCTTACAAATACTGAGGTAAATACTCAAATACTCAGTGTATGCACGAGGCCTTACAAATACTGAGATAAAACCTCACCAAATACTCAGCGTGTGCATGAGACTTTACAAATAATGAGGTAAATACTCAGCGTGCGCACGATGCCTTGCAATTACTGAGGTAAAAAACACCAAATACTCAGCCTGTGCATGAGGTCTTACAAATGCTGAGGTAAAAAACACCAAATACTGAGGGAAAAAAACTTACCAAATATTGAGCGTGTGCACGAGGCCTTACAAATACTGAGGTTAAAATTCACCAAATACTCAGCGTGTGCACGAAACCTTAAAAATACTGAGGTAAAAACTCACCAAATACTCAGCGCATGCACGAGGCCTTACAAATACTGAGATAAAACCTCACCAATATTCAGCGTGTGCATAAGGCCTTACAAATACTGAAGTAAAAACTCACCAAATACTCAGCGTGTGCACGAGACCTTACAAATACTGAAGTAAAAACTGACCAAATACTCAGCGTGTGCACGAGACCTTACAAATACTGAGGTAAAAACTCACCAAATACTCAGCGTGTATACAAGGCCCTACAAATACTGAGGGCAAAAACTCGCCAAATGCTCAGCGTGTGCACGAGACCTTCCAAATACTGAGGGGGAAAAAATCACCAAATGCTCAGCATGTGCACGAGGCCTTACAAATACTGAAGTAAAAACTCACCAAATACTCAGCGTGTGCACGAGACCTTACAAATACTGAAGTAAAAACTGACCAAATACTCAGCGTGTGCACGAGACCTTACAAATACTGAGGTAAAAACTCACCAAATACTCAGCGTGTATACAAGGCCCTACAAATACTGAGGGCAAAAACTCGCCAAATGCTCAGCGTGTGCACGAGACCTTCCAAATACTGAGGTAAAAAACTTACCAAATATTCAGCGTGTGCACGAGGCCTTACAAATACTGAGGGAAAAACTCACCAAATACTCAGCGTGTGCACGAGGCCCTACAAATACTGAGGGAAAAACTCATCAAATACTCAGCGTGTGTACGAGGCCATACAAATACTGAGGGAAAAACTCACCAAATACTTAGCCCGTGCACCCACTGCCCCTCCACCTAGGATAGACATATGTGAAATGCCTCTACATGCTGTGTGTGCCCCTCTATCTGGGTATTTTGCTTGAATCATGTGAGGCGCCCCTAGGCTGTGGGGTACTCAGGAACTGGATCGCTGCTGCTGTTGCTGGGGAGTCACGAGGGTCGTGACCCGGTCCTGTTGCCTTGGCGTCAGTTGAAAAAGGGGATATGTACAGGGGAGGTTGTCGTGACGCCACCTGTAGTATGTGGTGAGGGTGACCACTGTTGCCATATTCCTGCCGGGGGACGTTGATGAGGGGCAGCGTAGATGGTAAGCCCTCCATGGGTAGGGCTGGGTGTCCCCGAGGCAGGTGTAGTGGGGGCTGCGTACTCCGGCTGCTGCACTCGTCGTCTTCCAGCAGCGTCACCAGCCAGCACGCGGTGACAGCAGGGAGGCGGCTCTACAAGTGGAGATCTCTGCAGCAGCACGGTAAAGGAACAGTCTCAGGCACTTTTGAGCTTACCGGTACTTTACTTTTCAAGTTCTTAGCAGACAGGTTACAGTTCACAGTTCTCAGTCTTAGTTCTTACACCTATCTGGGGACCCGGGTTCTACTGCAACTCAGACTCTGCATTGCTTCCCTCAAAGTACCTTTCAGGCCCTGCTTGTCTCCTTCTCTGTCCTCGCTCACGGGTTCGATCTGGCCATCACAGGCTCTTTAGTGATGATTCCCTCTCCTTTAAGGTACCGTTACACGCGGCAATATTGCTAGGCAATTTCACTAGCAATTTGCTGGTTGCAGTGAAATCATGGAGACATTGTTCCATTTTTTACACAGCACCAAAATAGAACAATGTGTCCATGATTTCAATGCAACCAGTAAGTTGCCGGATAAATTGCTAGAAAAGTTGCCGCTGTAAAGGTACCTTATGGGTCACTAGCCCTAGTACGATGGCTGTGTTCCTACTCCATAGCGGTAGGAAGGTCGCGGGCCATAGAGTCCCTACACCACGCCGGTGTGTCTTGTGATTAGGGTCTTAAAGTACCGTCACATGTGGTGATATTGCCGGCGATATCGCCGTGAAATCGCGTTTTTGGCGATGTGGAAGCCACATCGCCAGTGCGTCGTGGCGTGAGTCAGTGCAATTTTACAGCGAGAAATCGCTGGTGGCGCGTCGCCTGATCGCCCTGCTCTGCAGTGAAATCAGGCGATTTCCACCAGGCGATTTCTGCACATCATGGCGTGTGACAGGGCGATAGCAATGTAGAAAGCGAGCTCAGACCATCTGGAAGCATTTCCTGAGGCGTGCCTGTGCTTTCTGTTTGGCGCGCCCCGTCTGCCGTGATTGGTGGCCGCTCCTGCGTTCCCATTGGCTGGCCATGGCTAAGGCGCCATATTTGATCTTTACTTTCTTCACCAGACTCGTCTTCTTCTTCTTCACAAGTGTCTTGAAAGGCAAAGTACAAGCATCATGGAGTTCTATATCATAGTGATACTGTGTGTCTGATGTTTTGACGTCCTGAATAATAATAATAATAATAATAATAATAATAATAAAGCTTTATTTATATAGCGCCAACATATTCCGCAGCGCTTTATAATGTAGGGTTAGAGTACAGAAAATATACAGTAAGTAATTACAATAGAGAACAAATACAGTGCAATAATTGGATACAAAACAATAGGCATGGAATCAATGTAACAAAGAAAATACAATAGATAAAGCAAGAAATGAAGGTGACCCTGCTCAAAAGAGCTTACAATCTACAAGGGATAGGGGTTGCACAAGATACAGGGGCTTATTGCACTGATGGTCCAGGCATCTTGAGGAAATGGGGCATAGAACTAAGCTTACATGGATGGTCATTATACAGTCTGTGTAGACCTTTTTGGTTTGGTGGAGTTTATAGAAGAGTAATGTCCAGAGGGATAGCCCATTCACTGTCTACAGTACAAAGGACTTCTATTAGGGAGTATGATATGCCACCTTAAAAAGATGCGTTTTTAGGGATCGTCTGAAACCATGCAAGTTGTGGATAGTCCTGATTTCTTGGGGTAAAGCATTCCAGAGGATTGGTGCAGCTCTGGAGAAGTCTTGGAGCCGGGAGTGGGAGGATCAGATTAGTGCAGATGTTAGTGGAAGGTCATTTGAGGAACGTAGAGAACGGGTGGGGTGATAGACAGAGATGAGGGAGGAGAGGTAGGGGGGTGCTGCACTGTGAAGAGCTTTGTGGGTGAGAACAAGCAATTTGAATTTGATCCTGTAGTGTACGGGCAGCCAGTGCAATGACTGGCACAGAGCAGAGTCATCTTAGTAACGATTGGCCAGATGGGTGATCCTGGCTGCTGCATTAAGGATGGACTGGAGAGGAGAAAGTCTGGTGAGGGGGAGGCCGCTTAATAGAGAATTGCAATAGTCAAGGCGGGAATGGATTAGGGCTACAGTGAGGGGTTTTGTTGTTTCCATGGTGAGAAAGGGGCGGACTCTAGAGATATTTTCAGGTGTAAGCGACAGGAGCGGACGAGAGATTGTGTGTGGGAGGAGAAGGAGAGATCGGTGTCAAACATAACACCCAGACAGCGAGCCTGCTGCCTAGGCGTTATCGTGGTGCCGCAAACTGAAAGAGAGATGTCCAATTTAGGGAGGTTAGTGGATGGGGGAAGCAGAAGAAGTTCAGTTTTGGAAAGATTTAGTTTCAAGTAGAGAGTGGACATGATATTGGAAACTGCAGCTAGACAGTCATTGGTGTTCTTTAATACCGCAGGGGTAAGGTCAGGGGCTGAAGTGTATAGTGTGTGTCATCAGCATAAAGATGGTACTGAAAGCCAAATCTGCTGATGGTGCGTCCAATCGGGGCTGTGTAGAGAGAGAAGAGGAGAGGGCCAAGGACTGAACCCTGAGGGACTCCAATAGTGAGGGGAAGAGGGGAAGAAGTGGAGCCAGCAAAAGATACACTGAAAGAGCGGTCAGAAAGATAGGAAGAGATCCAGGAGAGAGCAGTGTCCTTTATGCCAATGGAGTGCAGGATAGAGAGTAGGAGCTGATGGTCGACAGTGTCAAAAGCTGCAGAGAGATCAAGGAGAATAAGCAGAGAGTGGTCACCATTACGTTTTGCTGTCAGAAGGTCATTGGTTACTTTGATGAGGGCAGTTTCTGTAGAGTGAAGGGGCGGAATCCAGACTGTAATGGACCTAGAAGAGAGTGAGCGGAGAGGTAACGGGTGAGGCGGGAATACACCAGGTGCTCCAAGAGTTTAGAGATGAAGGGGAGATTGGAGACTGGTCTGTAGTTATTTGTGCAGGTTGGGTCGAGAGTGGTTTTCTTTAATAATGGAGTAATGATCGAGTGTTTGAAAGAGGAGGGGAAGATGCCAGAAGAGAGGGAGATATTGAAGATTTTGGTTAGATGAGCGGTGATGACTGGAGAGAGGGACTGGAGCAGGTGTGAGGGAATGGGGTCAGTAGTGCATGTGGTGGGACGAGAGGAAGAAAGGAGCCTGGAGACTTCTTCTTCTGTGACTGGGTCAAATGTGGAGAGTGAACCGGAGGAGATGTGGGGAAGAATGGGGGTGGCAGCGCTTGGAGGCTGAGAGCCGATTTCCTGGCGGATGTTGTCTATTTTCTCCATGAAGTAGGAAGCCAGGTCATCAGCACAGAGGTCAGTGATGGGGGCCTGCACTTTAGGACTGAGGAGAGAGTGAAAGGTGTCAAAGAGTTTTTTTGGATTGTTGGATAGTGAGGAGACCAGGGTGGTGAAGTAGGTCTGTTTGGCAAGGTGAAGGGCAAAGTTGTAAGTTTTGAGCATGAATTTATAGTGGATAAAATCTCCTGGTGAGCGAGTTTTCCTCCATAGACGTTCAGCACTCCTAGAGCATTGCTGGAGGAATCGAGTTTGTGTGTGTGAGCCAGGGCTGTTTTGTTCTCTGTTTGGAGGTTCTGAGGGTGAGGGGCGCTACGTGGTCCAGGGAGCTTCTGAGAGTGTCGTTGTAGTGATTTACTACCTGATCTGGACAGGAGATTGAAGAGATTGGGGACAGAGATGAGATGAGGGAGTCTGTGAGTGCT
The DNA here is from genome assembly GCA_033576535.1 of Allobates femoralis. Classification (NCBI taxonomy): domain Eukaryota; kingdom Metazoa; phylum Chordata; class Amphibia; order Anura; family Aromobatidae; genus Allobates; species Allobates femoralis. The sequence goes on from JARQOC010000002.1 coordinate 110,046,518, forward strand.
TGAGGGTTAATGGCCTGTAGATTTCTGGATGTGTGATAGGTAGGATTGGGCTGTTGTGGCCGAGGGTTAGTGAGTGAGAAGGAGAGAATGTTGTGGTCAGAGAAAAGAGGTGATTTATCCAAGGGGGAGGATGAGCAGAGCTGGGTAAAGACCAGGTCAAGGGTGTTACCGTCTTCGTGCGTCTCAGAGGTTGAGAGCTATATAAATGTATAAAGGCCAAAAATGTTAAATGTTAAATGTTAAAAGGCCAAAAATGTTCATTGGTGTATGCAAACATACCCTGAAATATATGTGTACTAAGCCAAGTGCTATTGGTGTTGGCTGAAATGTGAAAAGCAACATGTTCACCATATCCAAATCACAAAGCATATATTGACAGAAAGGAAATAGTAACGCATGTATGTCCTCCAGTTGCCACGAACATCCATCACCCTGCGGTTCCGTCTTCATGTATTGAGGTGATGTTACGGCGACCCAAAAAGGCACAAAACTCTGTTGCGCCTTAAGCTGTGCAGTCCTTCAAGTCTCCTCGGCGTAACAAGCGTGCGCAATGACGTCATGTCATTGTGTCACGTTGGGCCCTGCCTTCCAGGTGCTTTCCCTTCCCTGCAGGGGCAGCGATGGCATCAGGACAGAGAGCTCCAGCATGGTGTGAGCCAGATCTGCTAATTATTAATTATTATTAATAGGTATTTATATAGCGCTATTAGGATACATGGCGCTTTACAATTTAGAGGGTAGACAAAGACAAGTGGTCGAAGACAACCACAAACGGCGACAAACGATGACAGATCACAATTAGTCATACAGGTACAATAGGGCTGGGGATCCTGTCCGCGAGGGCTCACAGTCTAATTCTGTTCAACATCTTGGACAGCTGGGATTATTGGTGCCACCAGCACCAACAGCACCCACGTCTCCACAAGCAGTCCATCCTGCGTAAAGTAAAGAGGGCCCTGCTGAGGAGACTGGTTGTGCACTGCATCACCCAGCAGATACAGAAGAAGGTGGCGGACCTTAAATACAAGTGTCCAGGGCACATTGACACCATCCGGGCACGGATTAGGAGGCTGCGTGGTGAGTACTTGTGATCCACACATACCTCATCAAAACAACAAACAAAGCTTTAGCAACACATGGACGTGTAGCCTGTCAGATAGGTACCCTGATTCCCTGACGTTAAGGTTTCATCCCTCTGCATCTGCAGGGTCTGCAATATGCAACATGAAAGTGCAGACTACACTACTATATGTTGCCATTGTTGATGTGAGCATTGCCGGCATATCAGTATATCAACACACATAGCTGGATAATAAGGCTGAAGTTAGCATGTACGTCATGTATTGCCCACCATGACACATACAGTAAGAATCAGCATGCTGTGTGACATATAGGCTGTCACACAATGTTGTTTGGAATTCCAAGATATCCATTACCCTGATCCTAAATGTATATTGCCACATGACCACTACACCCCTTAGCCCTGTGTGGTCATGTGCATCTGTACATTACTCTGTATGGATATGGATGTGTCAGTATAATTGGAAACATTTGTCACACTGAGTTGTGATGGGCAATATTCCATCATGTAGCCCTTCATCCACTGCATAGGTCTGCACACACAACATTAATGGCCCAATTTTGTGTGTCAAAGTCTCTATCATGGGTAACACTATATTGTTGTGTGTATTGCATGCCCACAAAACTGTGTTTGGCCATGCCCATGTAGAGATGTGCACAGTCAGCTCACATCACATCACTATGGGCCAAGCAACAAGCATTTACATGTTGACTGCAGTCATTACAGACACCCATACAAATGACATGTCTGTTGGCATATGGGTTGTGGATTGTGTACATGTGTTCATAATTGCAATGTTCAATCTTACAGAGGATGCTGACAGCTCTGAAGGGCAGCCATCACCATCCGGCAAGGCCACCACCCGCCAGACGTCCATCCCCGTCAGCAACACCATCTGGCAGGCCGCCACCACCTTCTCCTGTAAGGGCTGCGTCCACACCTGCAGGCAGCTCTGCCTCTGGGACACCTTAGAGCCCCCCCTCTGCACCTGGCAGCCCAGCCTCAGGGCCGCACAGCCCAACCGCCACCCCACCTGGAAGGGCAACAAGAGGCCCAATGCCTGACCCAGGACCCACACACGGCCGGCTGCAGACACCATCACCTCCTGCCACCCCTCCACCCTATGTAGGCAGCCAAGTTGGCAGCCCTGTTGGGGAATGGTCCCCACAGGGTGAATGTGAGCCTGGTGGAGGTGTCCCGATGGTACGTGTTGACCATATGAAACAAGCTTGCTTTTCCAAATTTGCCCTGTCTGACCTGGTGTTAATGCCTTCCTGTTTTTGTTGTATCCCTTTGGTTATTGCAGATGGCACAGCAGCCAGGGACGTCATCCACACCATCAGAAAGGGAAGTTGCGGATGCTGCCCTGAATCGTAAGTTTGGTAATACAGTCACATAACATTGGTCAACACAGAATTACATTATACTAATGTATATTTACCCAAAAGGCCAACAAACCATCGAGGAGTTGGTTGCTGTCCACCGTGAGACGCAAGCCAATGTGAACAGAATGTGGGCCATCATCCAGCGTCTCACTGGTGGGCAGGCTGGGGATCATCCTGGGGTTGTGCCAGAGGCCTAATTTTTTTTTATTTTCATCCCCTTTTCACATCCCCCTTGTGTGTTTCGGGTGTGGCATGTTTCCATGATTTGTTTTAATAATTTTTGTTTTTTGTTTAATTTTTTAATGTGTTAAACATGGCTGTCACCAGGGCAAATATGTTGTCTACTAGATTAAGGCCCGATGCTATCGCATCGGGAGGATAGTGATGGAATGTTGAGCATGTGTTGTATGACACTAAGAGCAGCACACCTTGAGATGGAGATGTGGTGAACAGCCATCTCGCCCATCTCTTTAGCTGTTCACAAAAACCCGACCCTGTTATAAGAATAAATAACATTTCTCAGCAGCTATGATGCTGCAGCTTTATATCCGGGTTCATATCACCAAAATTCACCATTTGGATGATACACATCTCCCGTCTTATACTTAATGTGTGTTAAACTTATATTTAGAAAGATGTGTAAATGTATCACACCTACGTATTTATGTACAGAGGATATTTACATAGTAAGCCTCAAGAGAGACAGCATTACTGATGTATGTAAAGTACTATGGAATTAATAGTGCTATATAAATAAAATAAAGTAGTCTAATTATTATGACCTAAGTTATATACGTATGTGTTGTCTATGTAGTTGAAATCTATATACGTGTGCATCTAATTTTTATTTATTTATTTTTTTCAAATCTATGTATAGCTATATACCGTATGTTTCTACGCATCTAAATGTGTCTATGACATATCTATGAAACAAACTATTTGTATATGATATATGTATGTGCTTAACAAATCTATAGATATAACTTGTATAAAGCTATGTATAGAAGTATATTCTGTATATCTATTTAGAATGCAACTATCATTTCTATATCTATATATCTATCTATTCCAGGAGTAACGTAAATAGTTTAAACTAAAACATTTTTGTACACTACATTTCTAGTGAAGACTTTTGTGCTATTAGGTACTAATTTTCCTTGAAGTGGTGTATCCACCACTTTGACCCTAACATTACTGTGTAGTTTGACTCTGGAGAAAGCAACATACAATTTACCATGGGCAAATGCAGGTTGTGGTAAAAAAAATGGCAACTCGATTGAGGGTCTGTCCTTGAGATTTGTTAATGGTCATTGCAAACGCAGGTTTCACTAGAAACTGTCTACGTTTTAATTTAAAAGGCAACCCAGTCTCAGAAGGACACAAATCGATGCGTGGAATAAATACAATGTCTCCTTGAGCTGAGCCAGTAATCACTTTAGCCTGTATGATGTTGCGGAGTAAGGCAGTGACAATGAGGCGAGTGCCATTGCAGAGACCTTTCTTGGTGTTTAGTTTTCGTAATAGCATTACAATGGTGCCAATTTAAGTTGCAGATGATGTGATGGCATTCCTGATGGCGTCAGTGAGTTTAAAAATTCAACGGGGTAGTTTTCACATTCTTCAGCTTCATCAGCATCAACAGAATCATCGCTGGTATATACAGTATAATTGCCACTCATTCGATCCATTACTCTAGAGTTCAGAAAATCAACGTCATCATTTTTTGGACATAGTATAGCATATGATGCAGCAGTGTTTATGCTTTCATTGTCATTAACATCAATGCAAATGTGGTCTCCAAAGATGTCGGTTACTATTGAGCCAGTGCAATGCATATCTGGAGATATTTTAATGACATCCTCTCCAAGATTTTGTTCATTAGACAGCTCACCATTTCCAAGTTTAAGCAACCAACTGCTGTATTCAGGATCAGTGCAGCGCATGTTGTTGAATAGTGGTAGTCTAGTAAAATGTTGCCAATGGTGTGAATATTTAATGCAGGAATCTACAATGTATGTTCTTGTTCCATGAGAGATGACGGAAAGACATTGTCTGAAGTCTCCTCCAAGAACAATAACTTTACCTCCAAACGGTGTTTTATTTTTGTCAGCAACATTTGTTGTCATGATGTCCCGTAGAAGTCTATCTATGACTACCATTGTACACTCATCAATAATAAAACGTTTTGTTGTTTGTAAATGCTTTCCAGCATTGGTATCGTTTTTTTTTTTTTATAATTCTATATTTTCTAGCGAGTGTGAAACGAGCTGAGTGTGACAGAGCGCAAGTGCAGACGGAAGTAAGTGTGTGACTTGTGATTCAGTGACTTTGGATTCAGGGAGTTTGGAAGGGAGGACTTACTGAATTGCAGGTTGTATTTAATTAATACTTTGCATTTCTTTTTACTTATCATTTCTGTCTGGTGCAATCCCCATTAGGAAATGAGCTCCATGATTGGCAATGCCATCCAGTGTACATCTTGCCACATGTATGCATTCCTTGAACAGCCGGTCGAGGGTGCATACTGCTGTGTGAGATGTGAGTACGTTGTGCATTTGGAAGCCCAGATACTGGATCTAAATGAACAACTGACAACGCTGAGATCCATAGACAATATGGAAAGGAGTCTGCTGCTCACTGAACAGCTGCTCAGTGGGACAGATGTGGGGGAGGATGGTAGTATGGAGATGCAGGACCGTGAGGTATCTAGTTGGGTGACAGTTAGAAGGCGGGGGAGAGGGAAGGGTGCCAGGGAGGCTAGCCCTGATCTGGCACACCCCAATAAATTTGCTATGTTGGCAGATGAGGGGGGTGTGAGTTCAGGTACAGCACTGCTGAAGCAGGGCATGACCTCTGAAAGCCAGAGGAGTGTCTGCTCCAATAAGGGGGAAAACAGGAGAGCAGGACAGGACAGACAGATGCTGGTAGTGGGGGACTCAATTATTAGGGGAACAAATAGGGCAATCTGTCACAAAGACAGGGATTGTCGAACAGTGTGCTGCCTACCTGGCGCTCAAGTCTGGCACATCGCTGATTGGGTTGACAGATTACTGGGAGGGGCTGGTGAGGACCCAGCGGTCATGGTGCACATTGGCACAAATGACAAAGTTACAGGCAGGTGGAAGGTCCTTAAAAATGATTTCAGGGAATTAGGCTGCAAGCTTAAGGCAAGGACCTCCAAGGTAGTATTCTCTGAAATACTGCCTGTACCACGAGCCACACCAGAGAGGCAAAGGGAGATTAGGGAGATAAATAAGTGGCTCAGGAATTGGTGTAGGAAGGAGGGGTTTGGGTTCCGGGAGAACTGGGCCGATTCTCTGTTGGGTACAGGTTCTATGCTAGGGATGGGCTGCACCTCAATGGGGAGGGTGCAGCTGTGCTGGGGGAGAAAATGGCTAGAAGACTGGAGGAGTGTTTAAACTAGGGATTGGGGGGGAGGGTATTCATTGTACAGGAGGGGAAGATAGTGTAAATAGTAACCTGGGCACAAGTAATAAAATTGGGGGTGGCATGGGGGGTGGGGTTAGAACAGTCAATATAGTATGAAGAAATAGAGGTAAAGAGAGATGCATAAAGTGCATGTACACTAATGCCAGAAGCCTCACCAACAAAATGGAGGAATTAGAATTGATTTTGTTGGAAAATAATTATGACATGGTGGGGATATCGGAGATATGGCTGGACGAGAGCCATGACTGGGCTGTTAATTTACAGGGCTATTGTCTGTTCAGAAATGACCGTACAAATAAGCGAGGGGGAGGTGTATGTTTATACATAAAATCATCCTTAAAACCCATCCTGCGTGATAATATAGGTGAATCTAATGGAAATGTAGAGTCTCTGTGGGTGGAGATAAGGGGAGGGGGAAAAAATAATAAATTACTGATAGGGGTTTGTTATAAGTCCCCAACAATAATGGAAGTGGAGGAGAATATCCTTATAAAGCAAATAGATGAAGCAGCGACTCAGGGAAAAGTCATTATTATGGGGGACTTCAACTACCCTGAAATACATTGGGGATCAGAAATCTGTAGTTCCAGCAAAGGTAATAAGTTTTTGAAAACTATGAGAGACAATTACCTTTCACAACTGGTTCAGGACCCAACAAGAAGGGGGGCACTGCTGGACCTAATATTAACCAACAGGCCGGACCGCATATCAAATATACGGGTTGGAGGTCACTTGGGTAATAGTGATCATAACTTAATAAGCTTTCAAGTATCCTTTACTAAGATGTGTAGTAGAGGGGCTACAAGGACACTAAACTTCAGGAAGGCAAATTTCCAACGGTTGAGAGATGATCTTAGTGCAATAAACTGGGACGATGTCCTGAAGACATAAAAGTACACACAGCAAATGGGAGATGTTTATTAGCATCCTGAATAGGACCTGTGCACAATATATACCCTATGGGAATAAGCATGCTAGAAATAGGAGGAAACCACTATGGCTAAATAAAGCGGTAAGAGGTGCAATATGTGACAAAAAGAAAGCATTTAGGGAATTAAAGCAAGTAGGTAGTGATGAGGCATTAAATAAATACAGAAAATTAAATAACATTTGCAAAAAGCAAATCAAGGCAGCAAAGATTGAGACAGAGAGACTCATTGCCAGAGAAAGTAAAAATAATCCCAAAATATTTTTTAACTACATAAATAGTAAGAAACTAAAAAATGATGGTGTTGGCCCCTTTAAAAATAGTCTGGGTGAAATGGTGGATGAGGATGAGGAAAAAGCCAATATGCTAAATGAATTTTTTTCAACAGTATTTACACAAGAAAATCCCATCACAGACAATATGATCAGTGATAACAAAAATTCTCAATTAAATGTCACCTGCTTAACCCTAGAGGAAGTACGGCATCGTCTAAAAATCACTAAAATTGACAAATCCCCGGGCCCGGATGGGATACACCCCAGAGTGCTGTAGGTATTAAGTACTGTCATAGATAGACCATTATTTTTAATATTTAAAGATTCCATAATAACAGGGTCTGTACCACAGGACTGGCGTATAGCAAATGTGGTGCCAATATTCAAAAAGGGGACAAAAACTGAACTTGGAAATTATAGGCCAGTAAGCTTAACCTCTACTGTGGGTAAAATCCTAGAGGGCTTTCTAAGAGATGATATACTGGAGTATCTGAAGAAAAATAACCTCATGACCCATTATCAACATGGTTTTACGAGGGACCGTTCCTGTCAAACTAATCTGATAAGCTTCTATGAAGAAGTAAGTTCTGGACTGGACCAAAGAAATGCAGTGGATGTGGTGTATATGGACTTTTCAAAAGCTTTTGATACGGTGTGTGAGGTAGCGAGTCGGGGGACTCGCTTGCTGCGTAATGACGCCAACACGTGTGTAATTTTTCACGTAACTACCCGTTTATTTCTCAACAGCATCATTAACCGGGTTAGTACATTTAACATTTAACACATACACATCACATAATACATTAATATTACATATCACATTGCACATATACCATTATAATAACCCGGGACCGGTAACCACCTCTCTCCCCTTTGGAGCCCTAACACCTGCTCCCGTGGTAGCTACGGCCTCTGGCCTATATACACTTTACACATACATTTATCAGTTCACCATATGTATATTTATCAACGGGCCCTATGGGTCCCAATGGCGGTACCTGCCGCCTGGCTTTAGTCACCCAGCCTGATGACTCCATATATATATCCCGTAGTCAGGATTCCTGCCTGACCGGGACCTTACATACCACATGTGATCCATCATACAATATCCATGGATCCCATGCATCCTTACACCCGCTCACAGCCCATCATAATACATCCACGGACTGTGGCTCCTCCATGGTCCATTACAGAGATTGGCAAACCTTAGTACCCGGGAAACTCATCCGTACCTACTAGGAGCCCTATTACCCCTGTGTCTGGCACCACAGGCACACCCACACCATTAGAGGACGTGGTTGAGGGACAGGTACCCGCTGCAAGCAGCCAGGCAAGCCTCCCTCTCGTCCCACAGGGACGGAAATCCTCCAATATCATCCACACTAGCTGGGTCACTCTCTCTCCCCATCATTATACATGGCTCTTACATATAGGCCATCGTCTCTCATTCAGGGCAATTACCTAAACCCTCATACACATATAGTTAACACAGGCCCCTCACTGACTTTCTAGTCGGACCTCGGGCGGCTATGCCCGCCTGACACATTTCACACACCAGGTGCACAGTTCACACAAGTATTTGAGAACTGCTTTCTTACCGAGCACGGTTCCGGGTCTCGCTACCTGTATCACAGGTTCCACCAGGCATCCCCATGGGCTCCTTTCCCTGGCGTGTTTCACCCCACGCCCGGACCAGTATCCACCAGGTTCAGCCATGGCTTCCCCTTCCAGGTGCTGCCACGACCCCGGACCTAGGCACCAGCATGGAGCTAGCATGCTCCCATTACTCCATGCACACAGAGCTCTGGACTGGACTGCTCTGCTCTGCTCTCTGGCTGGTAATGATCTCTCAATCACTCAGCTGGCCGGCTCTTATCGTGCCTGCCACTCCCACTCTGACTCAACCAGCTGGGCTGCTAATCCTCCGGACACACCCACCTGACACACCCACCGGGGCTGTCAGCAATCACTCATTACATCCCATTCCTCATGGCCTCCTCGATATCATGAGCCACTCACTAGTCACTTTAAACTCATTGTGTTCAGAACAGGTTCACACAGCGTCATCCACTATCAAACCGGCCAGTGTGAACAGGATCATACCCTGATCCTGCATGTGATGCGCCCTGGCCATGGGGATCATGCCGGCGGTGCCTCACAGGTGCCACACAAAAGGTTGATACATAAAATGAGGGCAATGGGGATAGGGGAAAATATGTGTAAGTGGGTTAAGAACTGGCTTAGTGATAGGAAACAAAGGGTGGTTATTAATGGAACACTCTCAGAATGGGTCACAGTTAACAGTGGGGTACCACAGGGGTCAGTGTTGGGCCCGCTTCTATTTAATATATTTATTAATGACCTTGTAGGGGGCATACAGAGTAGAATCTCAATATTTGCAGATGACACTAAACTCTGCAGGGTAATCAATACAGAGGAGGATAATGTTATATTACAGGAGGATTTATGTAAACTAGAAGCTTGGGCTGCTAAATGGTAAATGAGCTTTAATGGGGATAAATGTAACGTAATACACTTGGGCAGAGGAAACAAAAGGTATAATTATGTGCTTAATTGTAAAACACTGGGCAAAACTGTCACTGAAAAAGACCTGGGTGTATGGGTAGATTACAAACTCACATTTAGTGGCCAGTGTCAGGCAGCTGCTGCAAAGGCAAATAAAATAATGGGATGCATTAAAAGAGGCATAGATGCTCATGAGGAGAACATAATTTTACCTTTATACAAGTCACTAGTGCGACCACACTTAGAATACTGTGTACAATTCTGGTCTCCGGTGTATAAGAAAGACATAGCTGAGCTGGAGCGGGTCCAGAGAAGAGCGACAAAAGTCATTAGAGGACTAAGGGGTCTGCAATACCAAGACAGGTTATTAAACTTGGGGTTATTTAGCTTGGAAAAACGAAGGCTTAGGGGTGATCTTATAATAATGTATAAATATATGAGGGGACAGTACAGAGATCTACCGCCCCCCCGGACCCACCGCCTCCTTCCTTGACCACTTCACCACCTGGCTACTTCACTTCCTCTCCACTGACATCCCCTCCATCATCATGGGCGACTTCAATATCCCCATTGACACTCCCCGCCCAGCCGTCTCCAACCTTCTTTCCTTGACCACTTCCCTAGGGCTCTCCCAATGGTCCTCCTCTCCCACCCACGAACAAGGCCACATGCTTGACCTCATCTTTACCCGCCTTTGCTTCCTCTTAACCTCACAATCTCGGTACTCACACTGTCCGACCACCATCTCTTGACCTTCTCCGCCCTCTCCTCCCCTGCCACACTACCCCCTCTCCGCAAACTTGATCACCCTCACCGAAACCTAAAAGATCTTGATCTTCCTTTATTCTCTGAATCACTCCTCCCTCTCACCGACCTACCCTGCGCTGACGACATTGACATTGCCACCACCCTATACAACACCACCATAACGAACGCTCTCGACCTAGCCGCCCCCCTCACTCTCCATGCTCCACGCATTAACAGGCAACCCTGGCACACCACCCTCACTAAAAACCTGAGACGGGCGTCCAGAGTCGCCGAGAGGGATGGAAAAAGTCTCACACCCCCGAGCACTTTGCTCTGTTCAAGCAATCCATCACTGACTTCAAGACGGCACTCGCTACCACCAAGCAAGTGTTCTTCTCATCCCTTATAACCTCTCTGTCCCGCAACCCCAAACAGCTCTTCAAAACTTTCAACTCCTTACTTCGCCCACCTGCTCCTCCCCCTTCTCCCCTCATCTCTGCTGAAGACTTTACGACCTTCTTCAAGGAGAAGATCGACAAGATCAGAAGCAGCTTCGGTCCACTATCCCCACACCTCCCCTTCCCACCTACACTGCCCTCCTCCTCCATCAGCCACTTCCCCCCCCATAACTGAAGACCAACTCTCCTCCCTCCTGTCAAAATCACACCTCACCACCAGTGCCCACGACCCGCTCCCATCCCACCTCATTCCCAACCACACCTCCATTTTCATCCCAGTCCTCACCCACCTCTTTAACCTTTCACTTAGCACTGGTACCTTCCCCTTGGCCTTCAAACACGCCCTAATCACGCCCATGCTAAAAAAAACCTCACTTGACCCTACCTCTGTCTCTAACTATCGCCCCATATCTCTTCTCCCATTCGCCTCTAAGCTACTTGAACAACACGTCCACTCCGAACTGTCCTCTCACCTCTCCTCGTGCTCCCACTTCGACCGCCTACAGTCCGGCTTCCGACCCCTCCATTCCACCGAAACAGCCCTGACCAAAGTCACCAACGACCTACTGACCGCCAAGGACAAACACCACTACTCCATCCTGCTACTCCTTGACCTGTCTGCCGCCTTCGATACGGTTGACCACTCCCTTCTTCTCCGGATCCTGGAATCCCTCGGCATCACCCACCTTGCCCTCTCCTGGATCTCCTCATACCTAGCGAACCGGACCTTCAGCGTCTCCCACTCCCACACCTCCTCCTCACCCTACCCCCTTTCTGTCGGAGTCCCCCAAGGTTCGGTCCTGGGACCCCTACTTTTCTCCATTTACACTCTCGGCCTAGGGCAACTCATCGAGTCCCATGGCCTCCAGTACCACCTCTACGCCGACGACACCCAAATCTACCTGTCCGGCCCTGACATCACCTCCCTACTCTCAAAAATCCCTCAATGCCTTTCCGCCATCTCATTCCTTCTTCTCTGCTCGCTTCCTTAAACTCAACATGGACAAAACTGAATTCATAGTCTTCCCCCCAAGAAATTCCACCCCACCTCCCAACTAGGGATGGGCGAGTCTACTCGCTAGGACTCGGGACTCGGCGATTCTGAAGGTACTCGCAGGACTCGTTACTCGGCGAATCTCCCAGCTTGGACTCGCACAGTGACGAGTCCAATGGAATTCAATGTCAATAAGCTTGACTCTTCACAGATACCCGCTGTCAGCAGCGAGTCTGAGCGAGTCTACGATTCCGAGTCCTACGAGTCTACGATTCCGAGTCCTGTATACTGTATTCGGGAGTCGGACTCTCGAATACAGAATCTGTTATGTTCCGAGTCAGCACAGCGTGCGTGTTAGGTCAGAAAACTTGTGAAGATAGCCAATCATAGTCAGTAATGGCATAGCAAAGTTGGTTGTGTCAGGACTATGATTGGCTGCTGTCCATCGTGATGCCTATGTCATCTATGACAGGCAAGGCAGTATATAAGGCTTGTCCCCGCCATTTTGGCCACATTCCTGAGACGATCTGACCTAGTATAGGGAGAGAGAGATATATGCTGGAGCAGATCAGGGATTGTCAGTGTAGGGAAGATTCCTTATATTAACCCAAAAAGCTCTTCTGAGAGCTAGGAGGAGGACAGAGTAGTGCTGTGTAGGCAGCAGGCAGCAGGCAGGGAGGGAAGGAAGGAGAAGCCTTAGAGTGCACACAGGACAGACCTCATAGCTTAGCTTACTCACTCAGCTTTGCTAACAGCTGCAGTCAGAGGCTTAGCTGAGGTGCTGTTTCCTTTTTGTTTTTGCACCAGATCGATTTTTGGTCCTAATAAGCCATAGAGCGTTATTTTTTCTGTGGCAGACCAGTGCGTTGCTGCTAGCACGTACACCACCTTAGGGAGTGTAGTGTGCGGCTTCACTGCCAAGTGTGAGTGCGCACACTTACCCCGCCAGCAAGTGACGCATTACAGCAACACCAAACCACATCTCGGTGGCTGTGCGCACTTAAAACCAATTTTTTTAGGGAGTGTAGTGTGCGGCTTCACTGCCAAGTGTGAGCGCGCACACTTACCCCGCCAGCAAGTGACGCATTCAGCAACACCAAACCACATCTCGGTGGCTGTGCGCACTTAAAACCAATTTTTTTAGGGAGTGTAGTGTGCGGCTTCACTGCCAAGTGTGAGCGCGCACACTTACCCCGCCAGCAAGTGACGCATTCAGCAACACCAAACCACATCTCAGTGGCTGTGCGCACTTAAAACCAATTTTTTTAGGGAGTGTAGTGTGCGGCTTCACTGCCAAGTGTGAGCGCGCACACTTACCCCGCCAGCAAGTGACGTATTCAGCAACACCAAACCACATCTCGGTGGCTGTGCGCACTTAAAACCAATTTTTTTAGGGAGTGTAGTGTGCGGCTTCACTGCCAAGTGTGAGCGCGCACACTTACCCCGCCAGCAAGTGACGCATTCAGCAACACCAAACCACATCTCGGTGGCTGTGGGCACTTAAAAACCAATTTTTTTAGGGAGTGTAGTGTGCGGCTTCACTGCCAAGTGTGAGCGCGCACACTTACCCCGCCAGCAAGTGACGCATTCAGCAACACCAAACCACATCTCGGTGGCTGTGCGCACTTAAAACCAATTTTTTTAGGGAGTGTAGTGTGCGGCTTCACTGCCAAGTGTGAGCGCGCACACTTACCCCGCCAGCAAGTGACGCATTCAGCAACACCAAACCACATCTCGGTGGCTGTGCGCACTTAAAACCAATTTTTTTAGGGAGTGTAGTGTGCGGCTTCACTGCCAAGTGTGAGCGCGCACACTTACCCCGCCAGCAAGTGACGCATTCAGCAACACCAAACCACATCTCGGTGGCTGTGCGCACCTAAAACCAATTTTTTTAGGGAGTGTAGTGTGCGGCTTCACTGCCAAGTGTGAGCGCGCACACTTACCCCGCCAGCAAGTGACGCATTCAGCAACACCAAACCACATCTCGGTGGCTGTGCGCACTTAAAACCAATTTTTTTAGGGAGTGTAGTGTGCGGCTTCACTGCCAAGTGTGAGCGCGCACACTTACCCCGCCAGCAAGTGACGCATACAGCAACACCAAACCACATCTCGGTGGCTGTGCGCACTTAAAACCAATTTTTTTAGGGAGTGTAGTGTGCGGCTTCACTGCCAAGTGTGAGCGCGCACACTTACCCCGCCAGCAAGTGACGCATTCAGCAACACCAAACCACATCTCAGTGGCTGTGCGCACTTAAAACCAATTGTTTTAGGGAGTGTAGTGTGCGGCTTCACTGCCAAGTGTGAGCGCGCACACTTACCCCGCCAGCAAGTGACGCATTCAGCAACACCAAACCACATCTCGGTGGCTGTGCGCACTTAAAACCAATTTTTTTAGGGAGTTTAGTGTGCGGCTTCACTGCCAAGTGTGAGCGCGCACACTTACCCCGCCAGCAAGTGACGCATTCAGCAACACCAAACCACATCTCGGTGGCTGTGCGCACTTAAAACCAATTTTTTTAGGGAGTTTAGTGTGCGGCTTCACTGCCAAGTGTGAGCGCGCACACTTACCCCGCCAGCAAGTGACGCATTCAGCAACACCAAACCACATCTCGGTGGCTGTGCGCACTTAAAACCAATTTTTTTTAGGGAGTGTAGTGTGCGGCTTCACTGCCAAGTGTGAGTGCGCACACTTACCCCCCAGCAAGTGACGCATACAGCAACACCAAATCACATCTCGGTGGCTGTGCGCACTTAAAACCAATTTTTTAAGGAGTGTAGTGTGCGGCTTCACTGCCAAGTGTGAGCGCGCACACTTACCCCGCCAGCAAGTGACGCATTCAGCAACACCAAACCACATCTCGGTGGCTGTGCGCACTTAAAACCAATTTTTTTAGGGAGTGTAGTGTGCGGCTTCACTGCCAAGTGTGAGCGCGCACACTTACCCCGCCAGCAAGTGACGCATTCAGCAACACAAACCACATCTCGGTGGCTGTGCGCACTTAAAACCAATTTTTTTAGGGAGTGTAGTGTGCGGCTTCACTGCCAAGTGTGAGCGCGCACACTTACCCCGCCAGCAAGTGACGCATTCAGCAACACCAAACCACATCTCGGTGGCTGTGCGCACTTAAAACCAATTTTTTTAGGGAGTGTAGTGGGCGGCTTCACTGCCAAGTGTGAGCGCGCACACTTACCCCGCCAGCAAGTGACGCATACAGCAACACCAAACCACATCTCGGTGGCTGTGCGCACTTAAAACCAATTTTTTTAGGGAGTGTAGTGTGCGGCTTCACTGCCAAGTGTGAACGCGCACACTTACCCCGCCAGCAAGTGACACATTCAGCAACACCAAACCACAGCTCGGTGGCTGTGCGCACTTAAAACCAATTTTTTTAGGGAGTGTAGTGTGCGGCTTCACTGCCAAGTGTGAGTGCGCACACTTACCCCGCCAGCAAGTGACGCATACAGCAACACCTAACTCCAACTCGGTGACTGTGCATTCGTCAACAATGTCTCAAAAAAAAATAATTAACAAAAAGGATGTTGCAAAGGGACAGGGACGAGGTCGTGGCCGCAGCAGTCTTGCCCAAGAAGGCACTGGTACAAGTACACAGCCTAGGATTGATAGAACGTCCTTTTTTCTACCTAGAAATCCCAGTACTCAAAAAAAACGTGTGTTGAGGCCGGATGAGCATGACAAGATAACATCTTGGATGGCTCAGACGCCCTCGACCACTGGTTCTTGCAGTACGCAATCATCCGTGGCAAGACATTCTAGTGTTGCTACAGACAATGCAGCGCCATCCAATCCTCAAAGTCTTCCTATTGCCTCAACCCATCGGCAGCCAGAGGAAAATTTGGATATGGACCTTGGTCACTCGGATGACTTATTCGGTTCTTATCAAGGGGTTTCTTTGTCACTGCCTGACGAGATACTTGAAGTAGACGAAATGTCTACTCATGGCCAAAGTTTGGAAGCACCTCGTCCTGAAGAAAGACACTTTCACGAAATGCAAACAGTATCTCAGGAGGTGGATGATGATGAGGATGATGAGACACACATCTCATCTGGCCAGCCAGCTCAGTCAGTTTATCCAGAATCCTTTGAACTGGAAGGGGTGGATGATGACACCACAGATCCTACCTGGATTGCTGAATTGCATAGCCAAGAGAGCAGCCAGGAGACGAAAGTGGCTATGTACCACTGGCAAAATCACAAAGGCGTACTGTCTCCAGAACACAAACTGTGAGAACAGTTGCCCAAATAGCGTCAACTGTGGCACAAACTGTACCAACTGTTGCACAAACTGCAAACACAGTTGCCCAAAATGTGTCCACAGTTGGTGTTGAACAGAGTCATCCTCCTCTTCCTCCAATTAAAAATAAAGGACGAACAGCCAGTGTGTGGCAATTTTTTAAGGATAGCCCAACAGTACCAAATATGGTTATCTGTAAGATGTGCCAGGCAAGGCTAAGCAGAGGCACGGTAAAAGGAAACCAGAGCACCAGCAGTATGCGCAAGCATATGTCTCTTAAGCACCCAATTCAGTGAGCGCCCTATCAGGGTTCAAAATCAGTGCCTTCTGATCCAAACACTTCCAGGCCACCTCAGATCCATCCTTCACCAGCAAGTGTTCAGGCTTCAGCTCCTGCTCAAGCGTACTCCTCCCAAGGTGCTTTACAAGACAGACATGACAGTAGTCAATCCTCTTGTCAGTCTGGTCCAAACGTGCAGTTGTCTGTGCCACAGCTGTATGAAAGACAGCGGAAGTTCCAACCGACACACCCATATTCTCAAAAAGTGACTGCGAAAATAGCCAAGTTGTTAGCTGTGGAAATGCTGCCGTTTAGGCTTGTGGGTACAGAGTCTTTTCGGGAGTTGATGGCTGAGGCAGCACCACGATACTCTGTACCCAGCCGCTACTTTTTCTCACGTAGTGCCGTTCCCGCCTTACACCAGCACGTGGTTAACAACTTAAAACGTGCTTTAAAAATGCTGTCACCGCAAAAGTCCACCTAACAACGGACACGTGGACAAGTAGTTGTGGACAGGGCAGATACATTTCACTAACGGCTCACTGGATCAACCTGGTGGAGAGTGTCCCAACTTCTAAAACTGTACGATCTGACATACTACCAACTCCACGAATAGCGGGCCCAACATCATTCCGGGTGTCTGCCTCCTCATATATGTCCAGTGCCCAATCGGCTTCTGCCACTTCCTTGTCCACTGCTGAGCCTCACGCACCATCACGTCCGAGTTGGGAGCTTTGCAGTACTGCTTCTGCAAGGCGACAACAGGCTCTTCTGAAGCTTATCTGCCTAGGTGACACACGTCACACTGCAACAGAGTTGTGGAAAGGTCTCAAGCAACAGACCGATGAGTGGCTGGCCCCACTGGAACTACAACCAGGTCTAGTTGTGAGCGATAATGGTGCAAACCTTGTGGCGGCAATAAAGCACGGTAAACTTGTACATGTGCCTTGCATGGCTCACGTCCTGAACCTGGTAGTTCAGAAATTTCTCAAAATATACCCAGAGTTATCTGAGCTACTGGATAAGGTGAGGCGAATTTGCGCCCACTTTAGACATTCGTCCACAGCAGCTGCAAGTCTTTCAGCCCTTCAAATCCAATTTAACTTGCCGAAACACAGGCTAATTTGCGACATGCCTACGCGATGGAACTCCACCTTCCATATGTTGGCAAGGTTTAATGAGCAGCAGAAGGCAATAGCGGAATTTCAGCTGCAACATGCCCGTCAACCCGGAAGTCATACCACACACATCAGTACTTTCGAGTGGGTCTGGATCGCTGACCTTTGCGAGTTGCTGGATAACTTCGAATACTGCACCAAACTTGTCAGTGGGGATCAGTCGATTATAATTATCAGTCTCACCATCCCCATGCTCTGCCTGCTCCAAGAATCCCTAATGAATCTCAAAACAGATGCTTTGAGAGCACAGCGGATGGCTATGGAGCCAGAATTGAACATCGCTGATCCTAGCCACCCAAGCCAATATCAGCAGGCTACATTGGTTCAGGAAGATGGTGATGAGGGTGATGATGAAGAAGATTTATTTTTCTCTGGTACTGATGTGAACCCTGATGGGACTCCCAACCCTACGTTTATGTCGGTACAGCATGGGTGGGCTGAAGAGGAGGAGGCGGACACCGATTTAGAGGACACGACGCGTAGTGATCTTCATTTTGTTGTAACCGAGGAGATGAGTCTTTGCAGCTTAGCACACATGGCTGAAGTAATGTGTCAATGTGTCTCCAAAGATCCACGCGTCATACACATCTATGACAGCGACCTCTACTGGTTGTCAACGTTTTTGGACCCACGGTACAAAGACAAATTTCAGTCGCTGCTGTCGCACTCATCCAGGGGCTTAACGATGGATAATGTAAAGAGGGTTCTTCTTGATATTTTGCTGGCAATATCACCGTCTGAATCCGCTATACATCGAAGAACCTGCTCTTTGCAACAGCAGCCTTTGGTTGGGACACAAACGCCATCAATGACAAGAAGAGGTGGGGGTAAGATGTCCGCCAACTGGGCGATGTTCAACAGACCTTCCAATCAAGAACGGAATTTGCCTACGGTCACCTTGAGTAGGAGACAACAATTGTCCAACATGGTGCAGCAGTATCTCAGTGACAGTACCAGCTTCCTAACCGACCCTTCTGTACCCTTTAATTACTGGGTTTCCAAGCTGCACACTTGGACTGAGCTGTCATTGTATGCCTTGGAGGTGCTGGCATGCCCAGCTGCTAGTGTGACATCAGAGCGTGTTTTCAGTGCCGCTGGGGGTATAGTCACTGATAGAAGGTCCCGCCTCACCACAGAAAATGCCGACAGGCTCACTCTAATTAAATTCAACAAGGATTGGATATCATCACATTTCCTAAGCCCTCCAGACGACAGTACACAATCCTAGATTAACCTAATCATAATTTATATGATTGGGATATTGCGCTGTTAACAATATGCCCATTTTGGACAGGAATTAATGACATGTCCCTTAGCTCTGTTGATTTCATTAGGCACCCAGTCCAAGCAATAATATGCTATGGGCCAAGCGCCCTGCTTTATGTAAAAAAATACTTTATTAAGCCCTTTGGGCTAATTTTTTGAGGCACCAAGCCTAGGCCTGCATAGTTGGCCTTGCTTGTTCTATGCTCATAGTCCAAGCAATAATATGCTATGGGCCAAGCGCCCTGCTTTATTTAAAAATAGACTTTATTAAGCCCTTTGGGCTAATTTTTTGAGCCACCCAGGCTAACAAGCTTATCAGGGTTTTGTAGACACCCTGGCTAACAAGCTTTTCATGGCCCTTAGGCCTACATTTATACCAAAAATGGCAAACAGCCCCTTGGGCTAATTTTTTGAGCCACCCAGGCTAACAAGCTTATCATGGTTTGGGAGACACCCTGGCTAACAAGCTTTTCATGGCCCTTAGGCCTACATTTATACCAAAAATGGCAAACAGCCCCTTGGGCTAATTTTTTGAGCCACCCAGGCTAACAAGCTTATCATGGTTTGGGAGACACCCTGGCTAACAAGCTTTTCATGGCCCTTAGGCCTGCATTAATACCAAAAATGGCAAACAGCCCCTTGGGCTAATTTTTTGAGCCACCCAGGCTAACAAGCTTATCATGGTTTTGTAGACACCCTGGCTAACAAGCTTTTCATGGCCCTTAGGCCTACCTTTATACCAAAAATGCCAAACAGCCTCTTGGGCTAATTTTTTGAGCCACCCAGGCTAACAAGCTTATCATGATTTTGGAGACACCCTGGCTAACAAGCTTTTCATGGGCCTTAGGCCTACATTTATACCAAAAATGGCAAACAGCCCCTTGGGCTAATTTTTTGAGCCACCCAGGCTAACAAGCTTATCATGGTTTGGGAGACACCCTGGCTAACAAGCTTTTCATGGCCCTTAGGCCTGCATTAATACCAAAAATGGCAAACAGCCCCTTGGGCTAATTTTTTGAGCCACCCAGGCTAACAAGCTTATCATGGTTTTGTAGACACCCTGGCTAACAAGCTTTTCATGGCCCTTAGGCCTACCTTTATACCAAAAATGCCAAACAGCCCCTTGGGCTAATTTTTTGAGCCACCCAGGCTAACAAGCTTATCATGATTTTGGAGACACCCTGGCTAACAAGCTTTTCATGGGCCCTTAGGCCTACATTTATACCAAAAATGGCAAACAGCCCCTTGGGCTAATTTTTTGAGCCACCCAGGCTAACAAGCTTATCATGGTTTGGGAGACACCCTGGCTAACAAGCTTTTCATGGCCCTTAGGCCTGCATTAATACCAAAAATGGCAAACAGCCCCTTGGGCTAATTTTTTGAGCCACCCAGGCTAACAAGCTTATCATGGTTTTGTAGACACCCTGGCTAACAAGCTTTTCATGGCCCTTAGGCCTGCATTTATACCAAAAATGAAAAACAGCCCCTTGGGCTAATTTTTCGAGGCACCAATCCTATGCCTGCATCGTGGGCGTTGCTTGTACTATCATCCTGCTGGAGCCTGGTGAAGGGTCCCACTGTACGCTCCATAGAAAACGCGTAGACGCGATGTGTAGCATGTAGACGTCCCAGCCTCTCACATGTGTGTTCATAGTCTTGTTGCCATAGCGAGGCATAAAGTAACCCCCCAAACACAGGCACTGTTTGTCAGCAACAGTTGTATGTGGAGTCATGATTTGACACTTAGTAACCAAGGTGACTTCATGCGCCATGCGGGCCGTAAAGTACTTGCTAATGATGCTCTCTCCCCTGTCCCCCACGCCAAATGTCTCGGGGTAATCCTTGACTCCTCCCTCTCCTTCAAGCCCCACCTGTAGTCCCTAACCTAGTCCCTGTGACTCCAACTCAAAAATATTTAACCAATTCGCTCATTCCTCAATCCTGACACTGCTGAAACACTCATAAATGCCCTCATCATCTCCCGCCTTGACTACTGCAACCTCCTTTGCACAGGCCTCCCTGCCAACTCTCTTGCACCTCTCCAATCTATACTAAACTCTGCTGCCCGACTAATCCATCTGTCCTCACGCTACTCCCCTGCCTACCCCCTCTGCCAAGCCCTTCACTGGCCCCTCCGCCCCTCAGAGAGCTCACTTTAAAACACTGACCATGACATTCAAAGCCTTACACAACCTATCCCCACCATAAATCTCCGACATGATCTCCCGATACCATCCCTCACGCAACCTGCGTTCATCCCAAGAACTTGTCCTACACTCCCCCCTCATCTCCTCTTCCCACAACCGCATACAGGATTTCTCCCGGTCATCCGCCATGCTCTGGAACTCCCTGCCCCACCTCATCAGTCAGTCGCCTACCCTGTGAACCTTCAAGAGACACCTAAAGACTCACCTCTTCCGACAGGCCTACAACCTGCCATGAGACCCCGCTACACGCCCCACGACCGACACCTTCCCCACCCTATTGTATCCCCACCCACCCCTCGTAGAATGTGAGCCCACGCGTACAGGGTCCTCTACTCTTGTACCTGTATGACCTTATTGTCTATGTTTATTGTACTTGTCCTTGTCTACCTTATCCTCATGTAAAGCGCCATGGAACCTATCGGCGCTATATAAATAAATAATAATTATAATAATTATGATGACTTGAAGCCCACCCACAAAAAAAACTACACATTCATTCCTTGAAAAAAGACAGACACAAAGCTGTTTTTTTAAAACTGTGTTTCAAAAACAAAATGGCAGCACTGGTTGGACATTCCCAAAAATACAACCTTTTAAAATTAAAGTATTAACCAACAAATGGAGCCCTACAGGTCCTGGTAGGTGGGCTGTCCATCTTCTAAAAGGTCAAGGGCCCCACGTATGGCCTGGCCGAACCCTTGAGGGTGGATCCTCTGCACAGGTGTAGGGAACGCTGGTAGGTCCCTGTTAGGTGTCCACTGGCAGTGAGGCAAATGCGGTATAGCCCTGTGGGGTGGCACATGGCTGTCCCGTGTTGTGGGCCTGCCTAGCCTGTTAGAGGCCGATATTTTCCACCCATCCAAAAATTGAAAAACCTCACCTGGGTCGTTAGTGGGCTGACAGGCTTCAAGCACTATCTGTAATGCTGACCTTGCCCGCAGTAGCCTGTCAAATGGAATATTATCCATGAATGGTATTATACTGCGGGCAAAGTCAGCATTACTCTGTTTTACATTTGCATGAGGTGACCCCGGGGATTGGACCATAAGCTGGCCCTGCCGCTGGTGCCGGCGGTGGTGGTGCTGGCCCTGCCGCTGGTGGCGGCGGTGGTGGTGCTGGCCCTGCCGCTGGTGGCGGCGGTGGTGGTGCTGGCCCTGCCGCTGGTGGCGGTGGTGGTGGTGGTGGCGGCGACGGCGGTGGTGGTGGTGATGGCCCTGCCGCTGGTGGCGGCGGTGGTGGTGCTGGCCCGGCTGCTGGTGGCGGCGTGGTGGTGCTGGCCCTGGCGCTGCTGGCGGGATGGTGGTGGTGGTGGTGGCGGCGACGGCGGTGGTGGTGGTGGCGGCGGCCGTGGTGGTGGTGGTGGGTTTTCTCTCACGCCGCCTTCTGTTTGGAGGTGGAGGGTTAGCAGCACGCCGCCCTCTGTAGTAAGCTTCTCTGTGGGTAAAGTAAAAAAAAATTTGGTGAATGCATTGCATTTGGAAACAAAAACATAGGTCAAACATTAAGTTGCACGCTTTTTAGACTCTGTGTATCTGTGTATTCTTAATCAGATATTTGTTATTATTATGAAAGAATAACCAACTGTACATAACATAAAGGAATACGTGACTTTGTTTGCTAATTCCATAATAATACATAATTTTTCCCCCCCTGATTACCACCCACCCCCCCCCCCATCCCATCTAATCTAGACGATCAATAACACCAATGGTTCACATGAAAAAAACGTCCCCCTGACTTCACTTTTAACTTGACATACTTAATTTACAAAACTTTTAGCTTATATCATCTATATAAAGCAGGGAAGGGGTTGAAACGTATACAATATATATATATAATCTATTTATATAATCGGGAGTTTGAAATTCCGGCACTGTAGCCGAATCCCAAACTCCTTAGCGTCACTGCGAGCGGAGACGCGTATGCGCCTTCGCGAGCCGCAGACGCTTAACTCACACAGCCGCTATAGCGTTTTCTCGAGCGCCCTCGCGCCCTCCGCTCACAGCAAGACCTGCGCCCCTGACAGCGCCCCATCCGCCCCGGCATGATGGCATTTGTACTTCCCCCGTCTGTGCACCCACAGGTCTTAGCAGATCACTGATGCTGACAGCGGGGGGGACAACACAGACAATCAAATCAGGAGGAGGTCAGTGTCAGGAGGAGATGACAGCCGCCGCCGGGGCCTGTGACACTGCAGAGGTCACAGCGGGGCTGTGTGTGCGGACAACGGGGAGGCCGGGGGCTACGGACGTACCGGACACGTCCTCTGCTCCCGGAGATCTGCCGCGGGTCCGCGCTCGCAGCATATCTGACGCAGGAGCCGCGCTCACCCCGCCCACACCACGCCCTCTGCCAAACAACCCACACCTCTCACTGCCCTCCTGCAGCTAACCACACCCCATGTTTACCTTTGCCATGATGTCATTCAGCTGCGGCCGCTATCTTTAATAAGGTCAGTAATGATGGCAGTAATCGGATCTCTGCTCCCTCTAGCACGCCCCAACACTGTAGCACCATCTATTAACCCTATTCTCATCACCTATATACTCTGCTACCCACAGAGCCGCCTGTATACTCTGCTACCCACAGACCCGCCTGTATACTCTGCTACCCACAGAGCCGTCTTTATACTCTGCTACCTCAGACCCGCCTGTATACTCTGCTACCCAAAGAGCCGCCTGTATACTCTGCTACCTCAGACCCGCCTGTATACTCTGCTACCCACAGTGCCACGTGTATACTCTGCTACCCACAGAGCCGAATTGGAACCTAATGTATATATTAATAAATAATACTAATTGTACACAACAGTGCTGCAGACACATACCTTGGCATACGGGCCACCGGGTGAAGGAAGGACAGCCGGTCGTAAAAATGGTAGTGGTTCAGCAATGGAGCGGCTCCCGGTTCTCTCTCCGAGTACTGCCGGTACTGCTTCCTATGCTGGTCCCGGCAGCTCCTCCACCGTTTTTTAAGATGGTCAACTGTGAAATGATTTCAAACCGGGTTTAGAGATGTGTAATATTTGAAACAACAAAAGTATGTGTACAAATCAACAATAACATTTTATTCATGTTGTGTGTGTAATGTGTATACAAGGCACAGTGACACAACAGTGTGGAACATCATCAACAGCATTACGGACATTGAGCTCACGTGGCCACAATCACAAATGAGGCAGGACACATGTCAACGCATAGAGAATGTAATAGTGCGGGCACCAGACTCTGGTCATTAGTGGTATTTATATACACCCAACCCCTTGGCCGTAAGAGCCAGGAGGATCAGACCTTAAACTAAGTGTACTGTTGTGACCCCATCCAAATATAGGCAACTATGCGGTGGAGCATGATAACACATTCAGGGTCCTGTATACCCTGCTATGGGGGCCCTGTATTCCCACTGCTGGGGGCCCTGTAAACCCACTGGGGCACTGTCTACCCACTGCTGGGGGCCCTGTATACCCACTGCTGGGGGGGCCTGTACACACACTGAGGGCCTGTATACAGGGACTGACTGGCACCCTACAGTTTGGGTGGCAACCCTCCCTCACCGGCCCGACACAGGTGACGACGGGGGGTGGGGGTGATGACTGGCGGCCGCCTCACAGTCACCGCAGCTCCCGCATTCTCCTATGGCTCGCTCCCAGCCGCAGCCTCGCGCTCCTCACAGCCACTCGCTAACAGTCGCAGCCGCACGCCACTCACAGACGCTCACTCCCGGACGCAGCCGCGCGCTGATGACGTCATCGCGCGGCCAGGAGCTTCCGTTTCCGCCTGCTGCTTCAGGGACATGCGGATTATTCAGGCTCCTGCAGCCGCATGACCCGTGGCACCTGGGCCAGTCCGCCCCTGCCTGTATACCACAATATGGGGGCATGTATACCCATCTGGGGGCCTGTATACTCTCCAGGGGGAGGTGTATACTCTGCTGGGGGCTGTCTACCAGTGATAGCCGCTGTATACCAGGATGGCGGTCAATATGTTTTCACAGTTTTTGGGGGCAAAAATAGGGGGGTCGGCTTATACACGGGTCGGCTTATACACGAGTATATATACAGTAAATGCAATATATAACGTGTGAACTCATTTAACTTACTTAGATTTCTCTGTTCCTCATGGTCACTCCGATGGAACGCAGGGAACATCTCTTGGGCGATCTCTCTCCAGGCTGTATTTATTTGGGTCGTATCCCCATAGTCAGGATCTGTAGGGAGCCATAGAAATGGACGAGCCTCCACAAGTGCAATAAGACGCAGTGTGTTCACCGTGCCACGGCCTGCTGCCATGATTGCACTGATGAATGGATTGCTCTGTGTGTGCGCCTGTCAGCGCGACTCGTTTCCTGTTTCCTTAAAGCATGGTGTGTGCTGGAGAATCGCTTCCCTCGCATCATCGGCTCCAAGCCTCCAAATAAGAGAAAAACCAGCGAGTTTGTGACACTTTCAGAGACACATCAGCGAGTGTAAATGTCATTATTCGCTATTACTCGGTTCCCTATTCATTAACATTGGACTCGCTGGACTCGCAACGAGTCCCGAGTCCTTGACTCGGACTCGTTAGGGTCTTGCGATTCCGAGTCTTTTAGGACTCGCCCATCTCTACTCCCAACCTATCCATCTGCGTCAACGACTGCGCCCTCTCCCCAGTCCCCCAAGCCAAGTGCCTCAGGGTAATCCTTGACTCCCCCCTATCCTTCAAACCCCACATCGAGGCCCTCACCACATCCCTCCGGCTCCAGCTCAAGAACATCTCACGGATCCGTTCCTTCCTCACCCATGACACCGCTAGAACACTCATCCATGCTCTTATCATCTCCTGGCTTGACTACTGCAACCAACCTCCTTCTCAATGGCCTCCCGGCTAACTCCCTCACACCTCTCCAGTCTATCCTCAACTCCGCTGCCCGACTCATCTATATGTCCTCCCGCTACTCCCCTGTCTCCCCCCTCTGCCAAGCCCTTCACTGGCTCCCCGTCTCCAAGAGATCCCAATTCAAAACACTAACCATGGCGTACAAAGCCATACACAACCTGGCCCCACCATACATCTCCGACCTGGTCTCCCGATACCTACCCTCACGCAACCTCCGCTCCTCCCAAGAACTCCTCCTCTGCTCCCCCCTCATCACCTCTTTGCACAACCGAGTCCAGGACTTCTCCCGGGCATCTGCCTTACTCTGGAACTCCCTACCCGAACACGTCAGACACTCTCCTACCCTGAGTAGCTTCAAGTGTCACCTGAAGACTCACTTGTTCCGTCAAGCCTACAACCTGCCATGAGACCCAGGCGAACGCCCCATAACTGACATTCCCCCATCCTACTGTATCCTAACCCACCACTCATAGACTGTGAGCCCTCGTGGACAGGGTCCCTGCCCCTCCTGTACCTGTACGTCCTGATCGCCTAGATTTAGTGTACTTGTTCTTGTCTCCCTCATCCTCATTAAAGCGCCATGGAACCTAATGGCGCTATATAAATAAATAATAATAATAATAATGATCTCTTTACTCTTAGGCCTGAGACTGGGACAAGGGGGCATCCTCTACGTCTGGAGGAAAGAAGGTTTAATCATAATCACAGACGTGGATTCTTTACTGTAAGAGCAGTGAGACTATGGAACTCTCTGCCACAGGATGTTGTAATGAGTGAATCACTACTAACATTTAAGAAGGGCCTGGATGCTTTTCTTGAAAATTATAATATTACCAGTTATGCATACTAGATTCTTTGATAGGGCGTTGATCCAGGGAACTAGTCTGATTGCCATATCTGGAGTCAGGAAGGAATTTTTTCCCCAATGTGGAGCTTAGTGTTGCCACATGGGTTTTTTTTTTGCCTTCCTCTGGATCAACATGTTAGGCTATGGGTTGAACTAGATGGACTTAAAGTCTTCCTTCAACCTTAAAAACTATGTTACTATGTATATTTTATCAATTTTTAGTTTGTATAAACAAAGAACACGAAGTACAAGTTTAACAAATCCACAACCTTAAAAGGCACTTGTACAAATATACAATTTGTTTACAAAGAAATTACATCCTATGAACAAATAAAAAGAAAAAAGGAAGAAAGAAAAACACAAGAAACATCTCTGATCCCTCCGGGGAATCTCCCACTGTTTACCAAACTCCATTTTGCAATAGGGAGTGGATCAAATCTCCAATTGTGATTGCTCTTCAAATAAGTCTCTCTGCAAATCCTGCATCGGAGACCCTATTTTCGGGTTCCAAATGGTATCGCCTATTGATCTATTACAGGCAGCCAATTATGTATAGCAACCACTTAAAAGTCTTGAGATATTCCATTAAACTATCAAATAGAAACTTAAAGAAAAAGCAAAGATGAGAAAAGAGAATAGACATAAACTGGGGAACAAGAAAGGGGAGAATGGAGGGACGAGGCAATCGAGCCTGTGGATAGGGGGGAAAAAGGAAGGTCGCACAGAAGTAGGAGAGCTGTAGGGCGAGGGAGAGGAAGGAAGAGGCCAACAGATCAAAGCACACGTCTCCAGACACTCATTCTCCAGTCACTATTCCACGATCTGTCAACAACCGGTTTTATTCGGGCTTTGCTGAAAATCTATCCATTTGTACCATGTGGACCAGTGTCTCAAGAATGAATCATTCATGGAGGCCGTGAGCTCCTCCATGAGCATCAGTTCGTTAACTTTACCAACCCAATGAGTGAGGCGTGGAGAGGATGTCGTACCCCAAAGATCGGGTATACATGCTCTCGCTGCTATGATCAAGAACTTCAACAGAGAGTGTTTGTAACTTTTTTCCAGGATATTCGTTAAGTGCAGTAAGACTGCTGCCGGGGTAAGAGGGTTCGTGTATCCCGTCACCCGAGCCACCACAGTCCCTACTCCCTCCCAAAATGTCCTGAGTCTCTCACAGCTCCAAAAGATGTGACTCATGGATCCCTTCTCCGCTTTGCATCTCCAACACTGGATATCTGCCAAAGGGTACATGGCATGCAGTCTTTCCGGCACCCTGTACCATCTAGACACGATTTTATACCCAGCCTCTTGTTGTTTCGAACTGATGGAAGTGTCGTGGGCTAAACTACAGATTCTGTTTATCTGTGTGTCTGAAAATTTCGTTCCCAGCTCCCTCTCCCAGTTAGCAACAAAGTATGGAGGTTTTTGGTCCGGGGGAAGTTCAGCATCACATAAACCAAGGAGAGAACGTGTCTTATCGGTCGTTTTCCAGAGCAGAGGATCTCAAACTGTGTCAAGGGGTTGACATAGCATCACCGTGGTTGAAAGGAGCTCAAAAGGTGTCTTATCTGAAAGGCTCTCCACCATCCCAAGGGGGTGGGTGTCTCTAAACCCCGTAGGGCAGTCAGAGATGGCCAGTCGTCACCCTCCCTAAAAGACTCGACTCCGTCCCTATCTGCCGTGATCCATTGTTTAAACACTTCATCCTTCCTTACCTGACTACAGTCTGGATGACACAATACAGACGTGAGTCTAGAGAATGTGGGAATCATAAATGTTCTAGTCCAAAGGGACAAACAATAGTGCGCTGTCGCTCCCAAAGTAGGGTGTGTGTTTATTTCCCTCTGTGACGCTGACAGTAGCCAAGGGAGTCTATTTAAGGGGACAGAGCTAAAGGTTTGCTCTAATCCCACCCAAGCCTTCCCTTCTGCATTCCTGCACCAATCCACCATCCTGGCAAAATGAACCGCAAGGTGATAGAGTTTAAAGTTCGGCAAACCGATACCACCTTTCGACTTAGGACGGGACATTATAGCTTTGCTGATCCTGGCCTTTTCCCCCCCATACGAATGAGGTCTGGAGAGAGGTAATGGCCTGAAGAAAGGAAGCCGGAATTCTCACCGATATCGCTTCAGCAAGTATAGTAGGCGCTGGAGGACGTTCATACCAAGCACATGGGAACGCCCCAGCCAGGAGAAAGAGATCTTCGACCATCTCTCACAGTCCCTTCTGAGGTTGGCCAGAAGTGGCGGAAAATTTAGCTTAAACAGCATATCCGGATTAGCCGCTAGTTTGATTCCTAAATATTGAATGGATGTGGCATTCCATTTGAAGCTAAAGGAATCTTGTAGCGTGGTTGCAATACCAGACGGCAAATTTACATTAAGAACCTCCGATTTTGAAAGTTGATTTTGAAATTCGACAGTCTAGAAAAGGACTGAATTTCTTTAATTAAATTAGGAAGGGATGTCATTGGTTTAGACAGAAAAACTATTTTAGATCCACATTGAGAAGCGATATGGGTCTATAACTTGCACATTGAACCGGGTCCTTATCCTCTTTAGGTATCACCGCAACGTGTGCCCTGAGGGTGTCACCATGGGGGGGGTGTCCACTTTTCAGATCGTTAAAGAAACTAAGGAGATGCGGGGCCACTATTTCCCTCAGCTTCTTGTAATAACTTGATGAAAAACCATCAGGCCGGGTGCTTTAAGATTTTTCAGGGAGGCAATAGCCTTTATAACCTCCTGGGCAGAAATGGGTTGTTCAAGGGCATCCACATCAGTCTCCCTCAGTTTCGGCATTGCCGCTTGAGTTAGATAATTTCTAATTTTGGAAGGAAATGTCGGGGATAGCGTCAGGGAGTTCCCACTGTCCACATTATACAATTTCTCATAATACTTCCGGAATGTCTCCGCCACCACCGGTGAAGGTTGGGCCACCTTTTTTGCTGCAGCCTCCCCGATGCTTGAGACGAAGGTCCTTGCCCTTTGCTGCCTGAGTGCTCCCTCCAAGAGTTTGCCTGTCTTATTTCCAAATTCGTAGAAGTGACGTCTGCACTTTGCCAACCAGAACTTTGCCTTTTTGTTAAGCAGAATCCTTAAGTCGTCCCGCGTTTTAGTAAGATCTCTCGCTACGTCTGCATCTAGTCGTCGTTTATGTTCAGTTTCTAGTGACCTTAGTCTCGTCAGTAAATCGCTCAATTCCTTGTCTCTTTCTTTCTTCAGTCTCGAGCCATGTTTAATCAAAATGCCTCTGATTACACATTTGTGGGCCTCCCACACCGAGCTTGGGAGATCTCCGGTGCGCAATTCTCCCTGAAATAATCAGACAGGGCCTGTCTCAACTCCTGCATTGACGTCAGGTCCTCTAGTAAAGCGGGGTTAAGCTTCCATTGCCACTGTTTCAGTGAAACCTGTGGCATTTCTGTCTCCAAGGTACAAAGAGCGTGGTCTGAGAAAGTTATATTATCTATATCTGTTTTCCTGATTAGTGTGAGGTCCTTGTGACCTATGAAGAAATAGTCAAGGCGTGAGTACGAGTTATGGACAGTGGAGAAGTAATAGAAGTCCTTATCAAAGGGATGCTGCAAGCGCCATGTGTCGATAAGTTGGTGTTTGTGTAGGGTTCGTCTCATCCGTCTCCTGCATGCGGTGGAAATAGCATGTAACCCTGAGGATGTGTCTAGGTTCGGCTTCAATGCGACATTGAAATCCCCCCTACCAAAAGGGTGCCCTCAGCAAATTCCCCCACTTGGTCTAGAAGCGTCTGTAACGCCTCTTGCTTCTGTGTGTTAGGTAGGTACAGGGATGCAAATGTGAAAATCTGTGACGCCACCCGACCCTTAACTAGGATATTCTACCCTGGTGATCACATTTTGTATCTATCAGTTCCCACGGAACAGAGCAGGCGATGAGGATACCTCTGGATTTCGGGTCAGGAGAGAGACTGTGGTAAGCATCAGGATATCGATGGCTCTGTAGCTTGTACATTTTAGTAGCATGCAGGTGTGTCTCTTGTAAAAACGCCACCTGGATGCGTTCTTTGTGTAAGTAATTGGTCAATATGGATCTCTTACCTGGGCTCTGAAGACCTCGGACATTAATGGTACCACACCGTAACGTAGACGTGTCCCCGGCCGGCATGCTCGTCGAAGCTGAAGCGCTCCTCTCCTCCTCTCCCCCGTCAAGAGGAAGATAGGGAAGGTGGGATGGAGGGTGGGTAAATAGAGCGATAGTAGTAAAGGGGGGTTGGAAAGATGAGGAGGGCAAGAAGGATGAGGAGGATGAGAAAACAGATAAGAAAATTAAGAAGGTTAGAGATCAGATACGAACAATAAGTATTACTCAACCGAGCGATAAAATTGCAATACAATAAGAAGAGTTAAATCCCTCCGGCTCCAGCCGAAGTCTCCACTTCCCCTTCTATCTTAGATGGGAAGTGTAATAGAAAAAGGACCTTAGTTCACAGGCCCTCTTTCTTACGGGTGCGTGGAGAGCTAATCATCTACTCCTCACATAGCCGACTATTCAATGATACGATTTTCTGGCTATTTCCCCCACGTGGCAATCTTGTTTGTATGCGGAGTGCTACATACCCTATAATAGAGAATCTTAAAGGAGAGCTGTCCTGAAACAGAAGCAGGGTCCTGGGAACGAGGATATGGCAGAGGAGGGGGGAGAGTGTATTATCACTAGTGGGGGCGTGGAGGATAGGAAGCAAGGGATAAGTGTATGTGAGGGGGATGGAAGGAAGGGGAGGAGGGGTATGTTGGCCTAAGTGATAGAGCAACGGGAAATGGAGGGATATAAGGGCGGGCTAAGGGAATGGGTGAGAGGGTGAGACAAAAATTAACTTTTTTGGTGGCAGGTCAAGGGGGAGGGGAAGGTAGGGGAAGGTATGTAAAGGTGTGGGCCAGGGAATGTGAATGGGAATGAGATCTGGGGGGGGGATGAGAGTCCATGGGAGGGAAAGGGGGAGAATGTGTGTAGGGGACAATGGATATGGCTGAAAGGAAGAGGGGGAAAGGGGGAGAAGGGTGGGGGGGCAAGCAGGGAGTGCAGGCAATGGTATGAGACCGTGTGACTCTCTATGGAGCGTCATAATCCTAATCTTACGTTATATTGCATAAAAATTAGGTATGACTTGACAAAAGCATCTACACAGCATCTTTCTTTTAGAGGTAGTGACAAGTTCAAGTAGGGCTGCGCCTTCGGGACCTACGGCTTCGGGGCTTCCGATTATCCGGTACTTCTCCTGAATCCCTTCGTCGTCTACGGGAAGTACCAGACTGTGTCGGCATACCGCGATCAGGCTGCAGAAGTCGTGGGAGTTCTATCAGCAGCCAGTTGGGCACCTGGATAGGAGCAGTATTCAGAAAGTCAAAAAGCTGTGGAAGTTATACCGGCCGTTTGAGGAAAAATGTTCTTCTCCCTTCCGCACAATGAGGTGAAATGGATGTCCCCACCGGTAAGAAGCCCCCAACTCCCTGATCCTCTGTACTAAGGGGGCGAGTAAACGTCTCATTGCTAAGGTGCGGGCTGATACGTCTGGGAATAGTCTGATTTCAACATTTTCCACGAATAGGCACCCGTAGTGCTGCAGGATCTCTTCTCTATCTGTATAGTAGTGAAGCCTGCAGAGTATGTCCCTAGGGCCGGTTGTCCTGGAGGTCTGTTGTCGGGCAACTCTGTGGACCCTGTCTAGCATAACTCGGGCGTCCTTGGGTTTTTGGGAGACCTTGTTAAAAATCTAAATTACCCTTGCAGGCAATTCGTTAGTTGGAAAGTTTTCTGGGACTCCTTTCAAACGTATATTGTTTCGGCGACCTCGATTTTCCTGGTCATCCTGAGTTAGTACTAGTTGTTGTATATATTCCTTAGTATTTACCAAGCTTTTCTCCAGTTTAGAGACTTTCTGAGCAAGTGTGGCATTAGCTTCCTCCAAATCCGAGGTGCGGGCTGCGAGTTTGTCTATCTCGCCTCTAACTGCCGTCAGAGCCTTTTCTTGTGATGCCTCTAACCGCGCTGCCATAGAGTCAATGTTCTGCTTTATGGAAAACGTTTTCAGCAGGTCCATCAGGGACTGGTCGCATCCCATTAACATGGGTGCTATGGGGCCCCCCTTATATCTGCATTCATGCCTTTGTCTAGCAGGTATGTGCCATGCACGGCCTGGTAATGTCACGCTGGGAGCGGGAGAGACACTCAGCGTAGGACAACGACGGGGGGGGGGGAATAAGGAGTCCCTAAAGCTATGGGCACAAGAAGGAGAGGGTGACCCCTAGTCTTACTGGGGCTGACCCTGTCTGCCCTGACGTCCCTATACAGTTTCCTCAACTGTCGCCGACCACGAACCTCGTCCCTCTCTGATCCTAGCACTACCTTATCTAAGGATCAGATGGAGAGGTTCACTAGACCCCTCCACTAACAACTAAAGACAAACACAAGGAAAAACAGACAATGGGGAAAGAAAACACTTATCTTGCAGCAGAGCACAGCAACCTCCACAACCTCAGCTTCTGCTGGAGCAAATGAGTGCACAAGGAAATATCACCTGCACCGAGGGAGGGCAATGAAGCTCCTTATAAAGATGGGAAGAACCTGCTGGGTCCTAGTGACCCAGAATACTGGTGTAGAAACCAGACCGAGCACAAGACCTTCCCAGCCGTCTCCCCATGATAGGGAGATCTTATCATACCTTCTCTCTATCTACACAGAAGGTAAATGCCCCTGAAAGACGGACCGTCCTCAAACATTATGGCTGATTGGCCAAACGCTGGGACCGTCTGCGCGTGGCCTCCACCCTGTCACCCGTGCCACCCGTGACAGGTAAGCAGAGAAGAAGTGTGTGGCAGGGGAATCTGCATTCAGAAGTATATTGTCCTTTAACTGTATTGAACCTGCACCTCGTGCTGCAGCTGCATCTCTCCCTGTCCCCTGGAGCTGCATATTGTTGTAGATTGTGCTGAGGGGTCTGTTTGTGGCCAGGCATGAGGGCTGCGCTGTTTCATCCTCTCCTCTCTCCATCTCAGACCACATATTCCCATCCTGCCAGCATCCCTGGGTAGCAGTGGTCTGGGTATTGCTACCATCTCTTCCTCCTAGTGGCCCTTGTATGTGGGGTGAGGAGCCCATGGGCTGTGTGGTCTCCAGGGCTTCTTTGACTGCAGCCTGGACAGTGCATACAGTCTGGAGGCCTCCGCTCTGACTTCCCCCTATGGCGCCTTCTGTTCCCTGCACCTGCCCGCCATTTGTTCTCTGTGCTACTTGCTCCCGTCCTGCCACTGCCTCCTCACCTTGTGTCTTCTGGGTGCCGGATGACTGCTGCACCGCTGTGGTCTCTGAGCGGGCCACTGGAGGAGAGAATCCGACCGAGGTTGTTTCAGCCATTATCTCCCGGTCTTTCGCTTCGCGCTCCTCTCTCCCTCCTCTGTCTGAGGCGCCAGATTCCTCTTTGTCTCCGGTTTCCCACTGGATAAATAGCGATCCAGCGGTGTTCCTCTCCGGTCTGTAGGGATCAGTTGGGTGCAGGATGATGCCCTCCTGCCTCTGGGCATGTTTTTTCTCTGGGTCGCTGGGTGAAATCTATGGAATTATCGTCGGCTATGGAGGAGCTCCTGGGATCAGCATCCACTCTTATCCATAGCTAAGCCATGCCCGTTTTTTATCCTGGAAACGGATGTTTCGTTGTTAGGAATTGGAATGCCATACAGAGAGTGGATAGTTCGGCCTCCTTCTAGTAAGTTTGCTGCTACACCTGTAGTGGCAGCAGGTGACACAATGTCTCCTTGTCCTCTTAAGGTACCTTTACACGCCGCCACTGCGTGGTAGCAACTGACTGGCAATGGGGTATTTGTGCCTGTTGCCTTGAAATTGCTACGAAATGGCGGCGTGTAAATTGGGAAAGTTATCGGGTTTCCTGCAGTTGACTCGGATACCTGTTTCTGAGCCGTGCTCAAAAACCCAAGGCAACACAAAGGCACAATTGCCATGGTAGTGGCGTCTAAACGGGGCACAGGGATGTAATTTGTGTCGCCTAGTGAATTCCCAGGGAGTGACACAGCCTCATGGATACCGCGCCCCATCAGCGATCATTGGTGGGGGCTACTGTGTTTCCATTGGCTGTCCCTTCACAGGGCGCCATATTTAAAGAGCTGTCCATTCACACTCCACAATTGGAATGGCGTCATGTATTAGCCAGACTTCTTGCGCAGGCTGCCCAATCATGACGCTATTGCGTTGTCCAATGAGCGTTTTAGCGTCACGGAATACACAACTCTGTCACGCCTATGTACTTGCAGCGCATTCCCTTAGTGGTTGCGGCGTGTGAAGTGGCGACGGTAATCAACAGGAAGTTGTCCGCAGGATCTGTTGGAACTTCCGGGGCAAACACATACCTTCAGTTGACAACGCAATGGCGGCGTGTACATGCGGCATCGGCGATCGGTATCAAAAACGTGCGCGTGCACGTACGGTTGATACCTGTTGCTAGGCACTGTGGCGGCGTGTAAAGGTACCTTTAGAGAATGACTACGTAGATGGTATAGGTAGGTTTTTCCACTGCCACCACGTCCGTCAAGAAAAAAGCACTTCGGTGTTAAACTGCTGTCTTGTAAAGCTTGAGTAATGACATCGTAGGCAAGACGTTGCTTCTGATTAAGAGTCTCTTTCATCTCTGCGGCATTTGTTAATTCATGGTCCTTATCATATTGGTGAAGATTTTTTTGATTTTTTTGCTGGGGGTGGTAAATTTAAATCTGCAAAAGTTTTGTCATGGAGTATGAAAACATCTTGGACATCTTTCATAGCATAACCTTCACAATCGATACACTCTTCAGTGTTGCTGTGGTATGCATGACAGTAGTCTTGTAAAAAATGTTCCTTAAAGCGAACCTGTCACCCCCCTGGACATCAAAAGCTAAAATAGCCACCTTCTGCAGCACTAAGGCTGCATTCAGGGAAGGTGGCTATAGGCTTTTGATGCCCTATACATTGTGAAATATACACTTATATAAATGCTTACACATAAGACGACCTAAGACCGAGAGGTGGGGTTTCGCGCTCCTCCGGCCCGCCCCTCTTGTCAATCCTGCTCATCGCCTGCTGCTGCCTTCCCTCACACTGTAACATGAACACGGTCCTCCGTTCTCCTCTATGGCGCCGCGCATGCGCTGTGCGCGCAGCCCGACTTCCTGGACACCCGACGCACAGCGCATGCGTGGCTCCATAGAGGAGAACAGAGGCGCGCGTTCATGTTACAGTGTGAGGGGAGGCAGCAGCAGGCGACGAGCAGGATTGACAAGAGGGGGCGGGCCGGAGGAGCACGAAACCCCGCCTCCCGGTCTTAGGTCGTCTTATGTGTAAGCATTTATATAAGTGTATATTTCACAATGTATAGGGCATCAAAAGCCTATACCACCTTCCCTGAATGCAGCCTTAGTGCTGCAGAAGGTGGCTATTTTAGCTTTTGATGTTAAGGGGGGTGACAGGTTCGCTTTAAATTCATTCCACAATTCAAGTGGATTTGTGGGAGGGCCAAAAATACAGATGAAAGCAAACATGTCTCGAAGTTGTGTAGGCATGTAAGAATGCAGGCATCTATTAAAGTATTTCGCCACACACTATCATCGATTAATAATCCCAGTGCTAATGCAGCATCCTTAAAAGTTGGAAGCGTGACTCCATTGACGGTTTAAATGCTGTCAAAACTTGTAGCAGCTTTTACATGCAGGAACAATAAACGTAAATAGTATCGTTCTTGGTCTTTCACACTAACAGTATACATTATGCCTATAACAGTTAAGGTACCTTTACACGCCGCTACAGCCGGGTGGAAACAACCGGGTTTATGAGACAAATGTATCTTGCACCGTCAAATCAACCCGAGGTAGCGGCGTGTAAAGGCGGTTGTTGCCACCCATCACTTGCGACACCTGTTTCAGAGCAGTGCTCTAAAACAGGTTGATTTCAACCCGATGGTAACGGCGTGTAAATACGGTAGGGTAAGGTTTATTCGTCACCTAGATAACTCCCTGGGGCGTGACACAGCCTCCGGGAAACCACCCCCCTTCAGCGATCATTGGTGGAAGCTCCTGCGTTGTGATTGGTTGTCACTGCGTAGGGCGGCATATTTAATGAGCTGACCAGTCACACTACACAATTGCTCGAGCGTCATGTATTAGTCAGCCTCCTGCGCTGGCTGGCCAATCATGATGCTATTGCTTTGTCCTATCAGCGTACGAACTTCTCGTAATCCACAATTCTGGCACGCCTATGTGTTGTCCCTGCTGCACCAGGTCCTCCCATATTACCTTCTTTTACGGCGTGTAAATGAGGTAAGGTGCTCTACAGAAGGTAACTTTAGGCACCCGGCGGTGCATTCAGAGATAGCTTCAACCTTCTGTAAAGCACCTTGTAGCGGCGTGTAAAGGCGGTATCGGGTACCGTTTGTAACTGTTGGTGCGTGCTCGTGCACGTGAAGCACCCGGTTGTTTCCACCTTGTTGTAGCGGCGTGTAAAGGTACCCTTAGACCTCCTCGTTTTTTCTGTTCCCATGTGCCTTGTTTCCAAACGTAGTGTTCGGGAATTTCATGGTAAAAATAGTTATGTGCATTTAGGTCAATCTTATTAAGGTTGAAATATGCCATAAGTGTTTAAGTGGTAGTGAGTTTTTGTTGGATGTTCTCTGCAGAGTCATCGTCATGAAAATAGAGTGGCTGAGAATTAGGCAGATGTACAGCTAGGCGAATGAAGGCATGAGATTGTTTATGCATAGGGAAAGCAAATATTCTCCACGCAGCTTCCGGTGCACTAACATATCTGGCATCGACAAATTGGTTGGTTTCATCATGTGTGATGTGATGTTGTTGCTCAATTTGAAGATTGGCTTTGTCATGGCCCTTGTAAATATATTTAAATAAGTACTTAACACTTTGAATGGAAGCACATATTTCGACATTAATATGACACTTGTATTTTTATAGTAAAAAGAGGTTATATGGAACTACCCATGAATTGTTACTAGTCTTAGGGCCCTTTCACATCAGCGTTTATTTGAAATTGCGGCAGATGTGGTGAAAAAAACCGCATCTGCCGCGATTGCCGCATAACCGCTGCACTTGCGGCGCGGTTGCGGTAATCCCCATAGAAAGTATAGGGTGACTTGCGGCAGGTGCGGCAAGTGCGGTTTTGCACTTGCGGCAGGTGCGGCAGCGAAAAGAACCGCGGCCGACCGCGGTTTTTGTCGCTGCCGCACCTGCCGCAAGTGCAAAACCGCACTTGCCGCACCTGCCGCAAGTCCCCCTATACTTTCTATGGGGATTACCGCAACCGCGCTGCAAGTGCAGCGGTTATGCGGCAATCGCGGCAGATGCGGTTTTTTCACCGCATCTGCCGCGATTTCAAATAAACGCTGATGTGAAAGGGCCCTTAGACTTGTGTAGATATGTTTTGCCAATGGTTCTGCAGTAAGTGGGATAGCTATCCTTTTCTTTGATGGTATATTCCTGTGGTTGTTTAGGGAAAACTTTGGTACACTTTCCAAGATCCATACAGGGAGAATTATAATTGTGTTGTCCACAGGGCCAATGATCATGTGTTGAAGAACAAAGGTATGGAGCTGAGGGTAGTAAGTTTCATCGGGAATTTCAGCCTATACGATATTGTCTATATCCTGTTCAGTCCTTATTTTAGAAAGGCTATCAAGAATAATTAAAATATGTGTGTGTGGAAGACCACGCTTTTGAAATTCAATGACATGGACCATTGCGGTGACGTTTCCAAATAATCCACTGGTAATGCCTTTAAGTAGGGATTCCAGTTTAATTTTAAAGATGCGTGCAACTAAGGCGGCCGTCACACACATCAATTTTTTGAACGATATCGCTTAAGCGATCTGCTTTTTTGATCGCTAAGCGATATCGTTTGTGCGTCGCTGCGTGTAATCAAGCGATTTTACAATGTAAAATCGCTTGATTGTTTGATCGCAGATTTGTGAGCAGGACCTCAAATCAAGCGATAATCGCTTGATCAATCTGCATCATCGTGGTGTGTGACACCACGATGAACGATCTCCCAGCGGCAGAGCCTATGCTGGGAGATGGTATCTATGGTAAACATCGGGTTACTAAGCGCCGCGCGGCGTCTAGTAACCCGATGTGTACCATAGTTACCAGCGTTCTCGCTGCTCCACATCGCTGGTGAGTCTGCCTGTGTGACAGCTCACCAGCGATGTGAACGATATTGTTAGCGATCGCGCGTGCATGTGATCGCTAACAATATCGCTCACAAGATTGAAGCGTGTGACGGCCGCCTAAGTCTGGTCTGTGTTCAACACGCTGCCATGGTTCTAAATGTGCAATAATTTCACTCCACTTTGGATTACAGGTCATGATGATAAATAGATCAGGTCGACCATACTTTGTGACAATAGCCATAGCATCTTGGTAGCGTTGTTGCATATTTCTGGGACTGCCCTCAAAAGAAGATGGTAAAATGACGGTTTTTCCAATTGGGATGCCCTTTTGAATAGACTGTTTGCCTAAATGTTCTTGAAGGAGGCAGTAATCCTCCACTTTTAAATCTTTTTGGTGGTGTCGGATGTAATGTAAGCGATTAGCCTCGATTTTCACATATGTATCTACTAAATATTGCTGTGTTAGTTTTCCACCATTGAGGAGTGGGTTAAAGTAATCTCTGACAGAAAACATATAACAATAGTATTGGAGTTGTGTTGTGCGGCGTGAACTAATTCCTTGTTGTTTGAGTCCATCATGCCATCCTTGGTCTCCATAAGGGAAAAATATGGGATACAGCAGGGCATCTAACTTGCTATGTAGAATTTGTTGTGTTTTTGAGCGAAGGGGTTCTGTGGATCCGGTTTTAAATGAATTAAGATATCTCTATTGAAGGGGGGGCTCACCATTGTCATTTTGAAAGTTGACTGCGACTTCACTGACAGTGGGATTATTGTAACGTCGAGGGTCTTGAGTACGATCTTGTTTAGTAGCCATAGTGATGTTGGGCATGACAGTTCCGTGATGTTGGGCATGACAGTTTGTAGAGCTTTTTTTTTATTTTTTATATGTGGTAACAGTATTTTATTAGTTAAATAAATCATAAAATAAACTTTTTCCTTTAGAAACAGTCAGTGGGGGCCGTGTGGTGCGAAGTTCCCCGGAGCGGAGGAAAGGCTTCTATGTACAGTATGAGGCCGCTGAGCGCGGGGCCCCGGGACCTGGGTCACCTCCTCTTCTCCTTCACACTGTAGGACAGAACGAGGGGCGCCGGCTTTCCATACCAGTGTGTCAGCCATAGTTGTTTCATGGTCATGTGATCTGGGAGGGGGGAGCTGTCAATCATTAGATGAACCTGTGGGAACAGCGCCCCAAGGTGGTGAGCGAGGACTCTGTGCAGGTGACGGATTTCTGAGCGGACCGAACATCTGACGTATTTGTGCTGGAGGAGGAACTTCTTTTTATCTTTACCAGACCCAGATTTCTCCAGGCACAGGCTGACATGTTCATCATTCCTGTAATAGTGCGACGTGAGAGACAGCCAGCAAGACAGACAGCCTAGAGACATCAACCACCGGATCCTCCACCGCGCTCCAGACCTCGAGACTGATAGAATTCCCGGATCCTTGAATCTTCATTCTCCTGCAGCCGCGGCTTGTACACGATGTCCTGCATGATGCGGTCTAGCTTCAGGTTGAGGAGCGGTTGGGTCTCGTGGATCTTGATGTTACACAGGGGGCAGTACTTACTGGTCTGCAGATACTTCACTATACAGCTCTTACAGAACGTGTGCAGACACTCGGTGATGGTGGTGGCATCTATGAAGTAGCTGGCGCACAGGTAGCACACGATGTGCTCATTCAGCTCCTTTATCTTCACTTTCACCACCTCCTCATTCCGCAGTGGATCCATATTTTACACGGACTGCAGTTGGTTTCGGAGCCGCATAGCGATCACCATCGGTCCCTGTGTGGCCGCCATGTTCCCACCAGTGAGAGCTTTAATTTTTTCTTGTTCTTCCACATCGCGTAACATTTGATAAGCTGCCACAAAAGGGTTGATAGTTTGTATTTGCAGGGCAATAATGTTCATCACTGTAGGATGACAGTTTTGATTTTCCTTAAATTGTAAGTGTTGTTCGTTAGCGCTAGCGGGATCGAGTATGTAAAGTTGGGCATAAGTAGGTATTTGATCGTCAGAAGGATGTAGTATTCCCATTCTATGATAAATTTGTCCATGTATGCGGAAACAGTAAGGGCCATATCCAGGAGGTGGTACAATATTGGCGCCCATGGAAGCAAAAGCAAAGGAACTATTAATGCATCGAATATTGTCCATGAAATGTTTGCTAAATTCACTTTCTCCTTTGAGCAAACATGTAAAGACCTCTGGATATTGTAGTATAGGTACATGGACTTTACCTTTATGACAACAGACAGTATAATTGTTATCAATAGGTTTTTCAGCGATAAAATGCAGAGCTTGGCAATGTAGACATACATGGTTCATGTCACCACAGCTGTGTTCCATAATAGTACTTTCATCATGATTGAAATGTTTACCATGTAGTGGAAGTGCTACTGGGGGAGTGGGACTATTGTGGAGACCGATGTATAATAGTCGTGTGGGTTGTGGTGGCACTTGATTATCGCGTAGAGTATGAGCTTAGTGTGAAGAAAGTGTGCGTCTCTATTGAGGGCAACTAGTATTGCTAGGGAGGAGTTAGAGTTTTGTGGATGCATATAGCTTAATAGGGTAGAGGATGAAGTGGCACATGCAGAAGTGGAAGCATCGAGTGGTTTGTTTACTATCAATGTCGAAGTAGCAGATGTATGTTGCCGGTAGTGATGGCGTGAAAAGGCAGCTTGTGCTAATCGAATTGATTTAAATGTAGGTGACTCGTGGGTGAGGCGATGTTGAAAATAAGCCTTCATGGTGTCAAGACGATACTTATTTTCCTCAGGGGTCTCATTAGCACAGTGTTTTCTTTGATGAACTGCTAAAGCAGCTTTCCTGTCGGTGTCATTGGCTTACTTTTTGTTACGACCCATGTTGGGAGTGTTAAGGAAGTGTTAGAGCAGATAGTTGTGAGTGATACTGTGGGGGGGTTATAGGCAAGAAGAGAAGCAGGAGTACTGAAAACAGAAAGAATGTAGAAGTAGGTATGTAGTTATGCACTAAAATCGTGTGAGGCGGTGCTCCTGGATAGTACTTATGTACTTATATATAGGGCTATGTACGCATGAATCGGAAGGGGTGGGAGCAAGCGTGTTCTCCTGTCCGGATATATGTCAGCAGGGTTAATTAGAAGGCTGTGCGCCAGGAGTGTGCCTAATAAAGTATACTTATGTGCATAGGTAAATAAGTACTGAATATGTCTGGCTAGACGTATCCTTATGGTGATATTGGTGTGTGAAGGGTGAATTCCACAGGTCTGCTTGTGGAGTGTGCTGAATAATATAGAGTTATGTGCAGACATAAGAAAAATCCAAAGAAAGTGCATATAGCTTATCTTTATGTCCTTATTTAAGTGCGAAGGGTTAAATCCAAAGGGCTAGTGCAGTAGTTTGCTTAATAACATATAGTTGTGTCCTTAGCA
Source organism: Allobates femoralis (assembly GCA_033576535.1). Classification (NCBI taxonomy): domain Eukaryota; kingdom Metazoa; phylum Chordata; class Amphibia; order Anura; family Aromobatidae; genus Allobates; species Allobates femoralis. Next base: position 110,088,881 of record JARQOC010000002.1, read on the forward strand.
ATAAATATATACAGTATGATGTTCTTATAGAGTAGGTGGGAAGGGTTAAATCCAAAATGGCTTTTTATAGTGGTATTGGTGGGTATAGATATTCAGCAGTGTTGAATCTAAGGTGTATTATAGTCTTATTGGTCCTTATAGATATACAGCAGTGGAGAATCAAACGTTTTTAGTAGTCTTTTAGGTCCTTATAGGTCCTTCTAGAGATATAGAGCAGTGGAGAAAAAAAGTGTTTTCTAGTCTTATTGGTCCTTATAGATATACAGCAGTGGTGAATCTAAGGTTTTCATAGTGGTTTTGTTCCTTATAGATATACTGCAGTGTAAAATTTAAGGTTTTTTATAGTGTTCTTGGTTCTTATAGATACTGTATATAGTAGTGGTGAATAAAAGGTTTGTTATAGTGGTATTGGTTGTTCAACATATCCAGCAGTAGTGAGGACAGATAGGGTAGGTCCTTTTGTAAGTATGAGATGCACAATGGTGTGCTGTACGTACAGACCACAGGCTGTTGTAGCAGGCGACTGTGGAGAAATGCAGCTAGTAGAAACATTGCAGAGCAGGCAGGGTGAGGAGTGACACTGAAATGAGGGCGGCGTGAGGGAAAGTGTATAATTGCAGGACTTAAAATGGCGGGCGGGAGGTCTCGTGACACTTTGCGGCCGCCATCTTGGTTTCGGGCTGTCCGGGCCGGCGACATTCAAGATGGCGGCCGAGAAGTCTCGCGAGGCGAGACTTCCTGGCCGCCATCTTGCATGTCACCGCTCTGGACAGGGTGAAACCAAGATGGCGGGCGGGAAGTCTCGCGAGATTTTCCACCCGTCATCTTGGCTTCGGCCTGTCCGGAGCGGCGACATGCAAGATGGGGGCAGGAAGTCGGAGGCATCGCGGAGAAGAGGACAGGTGCGATCGGATGGCCGGCGAGGGTGTGCGGAGGGGTGGTGAGTATGATGTGAGCGTGGGGGGCAGAGCACACGAGCGTGTGGGCAGAGCAGCGGGTTCCAATCGGTAGTGGGGCAGTGAAAGTCCCCGCTAGCGGCAAAGGGCGACGGCCATGTTGGTTAGTGTCTAAGCCAGCTTCTGTTGGATGTGACGTCATAAACGTTACATAGTGACGGAAGCTGGCTTAGGGAAGTCATTATATAGGATTTGGAGTTTTACAAAACAAAAAAAAACATGGTTTTAAAAAAAGAAAAAAAAAGGGTGCTGATTCACCTTGGCCAACCTTTAAAAAAAGGCCAATAACAACAACCCACAAAAAAAGGGATGTACCCGATAAAATTATTGTGCAAATCCCACTACTGTCTTTGGCCTCATGACTATATACACAGAGGTGCTTGAGTATGGAGTTGACACCTCTTTGCTAAGGCTACATCTTGATGCCACAAACAAATTTGTGAAGGGTCACATTAGCATTGAAGGTGCAAACATTATTTCAAATATACGGATGTGCTGCATGAATACCTTACTGACCCAATTTAAGCCACATCCTAAACAAAACAATGGGTAACACACTACTCATCAGCATTGTATGGCAAACAACACTAGCATTTTGTGGGTGACGTGTACACAATTGCTGAGCAATGTAGGTGATCACCCTTTACAACAAATGCATTGTGACACCTAGGGGACAAATGGATGTAGCATATGTCCAAATATCTACGTGACCATGTTATCTTGGTTATGTGGCCTATACAAGTGACACTCAGCCTTGGCATGTTATACTACATCACAATACATATCGACACATACATGAGACATAAAGTTCAAACATGATATTGTGCTCCAACATAAAATTTATTTTTACAAAACAAAAAGCAAAACACACATACCATGTTTACAAATCATATTAGAAAAGGTATGTATAAACAAAATAAATATTTATTGGTAGCGTCTCCTCATGGGTGTAATCATCTACTGGTTCAGATGTGGGTTGAGGCCCCAAATCCCCATATCCCCAAACACTAGCCCAACTTGGGGGGAGGATTGTCTGGTGCCCTTGGACAATTCAGGATTTTGTCTGGGCCCATACAAAGACGGCCGAGGACCATGTGACACTGACGCCTTGCCACTGGGGATGACAAGATGGGCCAGTGGCGTCATTGCCTCGTACACGCCCGCCTCTAGGACCCGAATGATGATCCGCTCAGCAAACTTGTGCTGCAGTGATGTCATAAACTAGGAGCCCAATCCCAGTATTTGGCTGATTTTCCGTGTGAACCAGCACCCGCTTCGCCCACGTTCCCAGCTCTGTATTGGGCGGTGTCAGGGCCTGTCTTCTAGAGACTCCTGAGCTGGGACCAGGGTGCTGGTCCGCCAAACTGGGACCAGGCACAACCTCCCCCGCAGATGTTGTAGGAGGAGGATCATGATCGGGTGACCCCCCCAGCATTGACTGCTGCTCCGGCGGATCCAGTATACAATGGAAATACAAAAACAAGCATTGTTTTTCCTTTGTTTACAGGATCCGCCGGAGCAGCAGTCAACGCTGGAGGGGTCACCCGCTCATGATCCTCCTCCTACAAGATCTGCAGGGGAGGTTTGTGCCTGGTCCCAGAAAAATGTCCCACAAAAAGTCTTTTAGCTATTGCAGATTTACTGCAACAGCAGCAGTACCACGCCATTGTATTTGATCCACATAAACATTTAACATATAACAACAACAAGAAGAAACTGTGAAAAATGTCCACTCTACTTACCTGAGGGGATAACATGGTAAGTGATGTGTGTCCACAACCAACCAGAAAAAAACAGGAGCCAAGTGTGTGACCCATCACCAAAACACACAGAGTATTTGAACAACACCAACAGGATTGTGCCAGAATGGACTTGACCATAAAAAACCTGACCACTACCACCAAGGGATTACCATACACAAGAAGCTTCATTAAACGTACCTCCTGTGACGGAGGGGTGGCTTTGGATGTGGCCGTGGTGTTGTCGGCAAACTCCCTGGTGAACCGTAATCTCCAAGGAGCCTCCTGATCCAGAGTGAAAGTGAGGAGGTCAGTACCACAGTTGTGGCACACGTACCTCTTCACTTCCCATCCCAGAATGCTGGGACCTCTGGACCAGGTTGTGCTCCTTTTTGAAAACGGTGCGCAGGTGCTTGATCTTGGTCTTAACCTTGGCCTTATCCCACCTCACACTAGGGTGGTGCTCTTGGGCGAGGACAACAATGCGGCCATAAGGTCACATCCTTCACCTGATTATTTTTATAATCAGGTGAACGCAGCCGCCACAGGCATTCGTGGTCCTGGTACATTGCCAACAAGGCCCGAACAAAATCCTGATTGTCCCCTATCTGCAACATAACCAGAAAGCACATCAAAACCACACATAGATGTATGTATGTTCACATAATGTCCCATGAATAATGGGCACCTAATCTCAACAGGTAATCATTGTGGCTTAATTAGGTAAGATCATTGCAATGAAGCCTGACATTGTTTAATATGAAGACATATGGTAACCCAGCAGTAAACTCCAACCACATGTAGTTTGTTGTAAGGTTTGAAGATGCACTATTCTACATACGGTTGTGTAGGTATACATGTATGAGCAAAGCCACTATGTAGCAACAGCAATACAGTTGTATGGCAGTCTTGTTTGCTGCATGTCTACCTTACAGATTTGGGAGGTGTTTGGCGCATTATGTACAAAATGCGGACCACAGTACATTAGGCAGATGTACTGTGTAGACCCATATCATGTGTGACACATTACATTCACGTCCGGAACATGGCTGCATAAACCTCACAAACACCATCCATGTAAGGCTACATAGACAACAGGATTCTATACAACATTACAGATGCACATCGCTAAACCTACCGTCTGAAAAGCAGAATGTGCTTGAAGAGACGCTACCACGATGTTGCATATAACTTGGCAACACACAAGTGCTTTCAACAGCGCCATTTTTAAGGTTCCATCAACCAATCATAATGCACCTGAGTCAGCAAATCAGAGGATTCGGGCGTGTCAACGCCGAGGCGGGTGCGTGTCTTTGGTGACGCCAGCGCATTGTAATTGGCTGCATAGCATATAAAAAGCAGCTACGCCAGTGCGTGCTCAAGCTAGCTGGCCAGAGTCATTGGGTAAGTAGTACGTTTCTGATGTCCCTTCTACGATGGTTGAGTTTTGTGAGGCTTTTTAGGTAACATACATGTCTAGTGTGTTGCTCAGCACAAATACACCTCCAGGTGTGTGCAGGCCTGACTCAGGATGAGTGACCTTGTTGTAATTTCTTTCACAACGTATAGCCATGGTTAGACAATGGGGGATGCCCCTACTCATTGTGCTTATATGTTGAGATTTCAATTGTGTAATGTGTACACAAGTTGGCTCACTGATAGTGTATGCCCAACATATACAGTGATAAGAAATGTATCCTGACTTGCACATGTGGCGCCCTGCTAACCACAGGTACTCACAGACTCACCCGCAGCATGGATGGGTTTCCACAGCGGGTACACAGCTACACGCAACACCTTCCACCCCAGCACAATAGGGGGAGTTCAACCTGCTGCTTTTAGGCAGGATCCCCTATAAATACTGGTGCTGGGGGTGGAGTTAGACAGAGTGTGTGCAGACGCTACAAGAGCTGCAAAGAAGTGCTGGTGTTCGGTGTTGCGTTAGGCCCGAACCAGTCACCCTGACCAGTCTACGGTAGTCCTTCAAGGCCCAAGAGTGGGGTTGAGAGGCAAGGAGAAGAGGCAGCACAGTGTGGGAATCGTGTTGCCAGCGTTAGGCTCACCCCCGAGCAACCACCGGACACCGGAGTCCACGTCCACTGGAGTGCACCAGGCCAGTGGAGAACACCAGAAAACCGTGGAGACTTCAGTCTTCTGGATTCCAGCACAGTCACATACTATGGAGCCAGGCACCGCGGGGAGAGAATCAGCGGTAGTCAACAGAGGGTATCCCGACGACAGCACAGGAGGAGAACGAGAGAGCAGAGGAGGTCAACCAAGTTCTACACAGTCGGTCGCCTCACACACACACACACACACACACACAACACACACACAGGTAAAGCAACGAGGAGGCCTTATACCCACTCGCTGTGGAGACCCAGAAGTGCATCCTGAACACCTGGTGTTCTGGACGATTTACCTGCTTCAACACCAGTAAAAAAGAGCAACCAGCGGTGTGTGTGTCAGTTCTTCCCCGCGCTCCTGCCATCCTCAGAGACTGACCCGTTATCCAACCATCCGGCCAGGTCCCTGCTCATCCATCCATCATCCATCACCAGCACCCCTTTCATCACCAGTGCATCCCTGCCCAATGGGTTAGCTCCACCTGCAGGGAGCTGTACCATCAAGGCTGCTATACACCACCCTCCGGAGGACTGAAGCGGCGCTGGGGCTCAATCACCAGAAGTTGTGGGTGGTGTCACGAGAACTATATTATAAACTTTATTTCCCCTGTACATATATTCCCCTTTTTAAGTTCGGTCTCCGGGGCCACGGGTCCGGGCAGGCCACCAGTGACATCCCCAACCACAGCGGAAAGGACCCCACTGCCCCGGGCGACTCACACACACAAAAGGGATGTGTTGTGGTGATGCGGACACCTTGAGTGTGTTTGCAGTATTGTGAATGTGTGCGGGCCAATATCCGGTTTTTGCCACTCGATAGGGATGTAGTTTGGTAATGGTGGTTCCTGCAGTGTGTGATGTTGCCTTAACATAGCTAGGTTCATAACCCATGCATGTTTTACGTGGTGCCAATATGGTTTTGCGTGGTGTGTCCTACATATTTACATGTACAGCGCATATTATTTGGGTTTGTTGAATTTTGTAATGTTATTTCTACACATGATGGTCTACAATATGTTCTTGTTATTGGTGACAATGTATATTTGGGATGGTCATGTAGTTAATGGGGAATGTGTTGATTGCCCACATATTCTTTGTGTGTGTATGTTGGGAAACAATGTTATTGTATGTTGTGTGAATGGTGGATATTTCAGAGGGGGATGGCCACTGCATCAGAACCTTGTTTTTGGTACTTGTATGTGTAGCATGTCTGTCGGCAAGCAAATACTGTAGGCTTTGGCTGAGTTGTGACATGTAATTTATTAGTTACAATTGTTTTTTTCCTGTTCTACAGGGGTTGGGTCATCTGCTCATCATGGATACTGAACAGAGGCTTCTCGTGGCTCTTGCCTTCGTGGATGAGGACTTGTGGCTGGAGGAGAGAGCTGAGAGATTGCGGGCTCGCAGACCACACCGTGTGTGGTCTCGGGAGTGGCTTTGCAAAGAGACAACCTGAGCCACATGCGGCTGGTCCATCAGCTGGAGGACAGGAGTCTGCATGACTTCAGGAACTATCTCGGTATGTCCAAGGACTCATTCAAGTTCCTATTGGACCACATTCGGCCATGGATAGCCCGTGAGGATACTGTAATGCGTAGAGCTGTGCCACCTTAGGAGCGGTTGGCTGTAACTTTAAGGTTCTTGGCAACAGGTCGATCGATGACGGACCTGCAATACTCTACAGCTGTGTCGTGGCCACTGTTGAGCTGCATCATACGCGAGACGTGTGAGGCCATCCTGAGGTGCCTGTTGCCATCCTTTTTGCGATTCCCAACCACCACCGCAGAATGGATGCACATTGCCAGTGGTTTTGCTGATCGCTGGCAATTTCCAAACTGCGGTGGGGCATTGGATGGTAAGCATGTTAGGATCACTCAACCCCCCAACAGCGGGTCCTTTTTTTACAACTACAAAGGTTATTTTAGTGGGATCCTCATGGCCCTTGTGGATGCTCACTATGAGTTCCTCTACGTGGATGTTGGCATGAACGGCTGTGTCTCAGATGGGGGTGTGTTTGGACACAGCTCCTTTAGGCAACAGCTGAGGAGAGGTGCACTAAACTTGCCCTCAAATGATGACACAACCAGTCCTCTAAACTTTGCATTTGTTGGGGATGAAGCCTTTCCACTTCATGCTCACCTACTTTGGCCATATCCCCAGAGGACTGTTACTTCTGAGCAGCGCATTTTTAAATACCGGCTATCCTGGGTTCGCCGTGTGGTTGAAAATGTGTTCGGGATCATGGCCAATAGATTCTGTGTGTTTCATACGAATTTGAATATGAAACTGGAATCTATAGATATAGTAGTGCTGGCATGCTGTGCGCTGCATAGCTTGCTGCGTCGTAGGGATACTGCATCATACACGCCGGCAAGTTATGTGGATTCAGTGGACTCCACAACATGGGAAGTCAGTCCCAGGGCATGGCGTGCAACCGACCCAGGTCTGGCGCCACTTCAGCCGCTGAGCCAGGGTCGGAGTCCGCAGGATGCCAGGAGCAGCAGAGACAGCTACTGCTCCTACTTCAATGGCCCTGGGGCAGTGGCCTGGCAGCAACAACAGGTGTAGGTGGGCTGGGGTTGTCAGGCACCACCACCAGGAGGTGTATGTAGTCACCATAGATGCTGCACCAGGAGGACAGGAGGGGGGTTTGTTTTTTTTTGGTTGGCCTTTAAATTTTATGTATTTGTTTAATTTACCTTTATTATTGTTGTTATGGCCATTATTTGAGCTCACATTTGTATTATTTATGTGATGTTAACACTTGTGTTTTTGTTCGGTATGTTCTTGCAATTTTTTTTTGTTTGCATAAATCCAAAAAATAAGAAATCTGATCAGAACTACCTGTGTCTGTCTTTACTTTTACCTACAGGGCAGTTGCACATAACATTGAGCTGTGTGACTCACCGTAGCCGGGTTCTGCACGTCGCAGGTATCTGCTTCTCCTTGTCACGGAACCGCGCCTGCGGCTGTGGGGCCAGTGGTCCAGATCAATAGGGGGGATGGCTGAACAGTTAGGGATTAGATCTTGTCTCGTGACGCCACCTGCGGGTGTTCCGGGGATCTCACCGGCGCTGCTAGGCCTCCGGGGGAAGTTAGGCAGCAAGATGGGACGCTCCCCACAGGATGAGCGGGAGTCCCCGGAGACAGGAGCTGCGCAAGATGTTGTGAGGCAGCTGCGGTAGTACTGCTGTTAAGTCCAGGAATAAAACACAGACACTCCAGAGTCTTTTAGGTACCTTTACTGGTGATAATCAGGTACGCCAGACCGGGATAGTAAAGTCAACACTCCTGGAGGTTCACAGCAAGCAGTTAGTGTAGGCTTCCTTCTCTCTGTACTTCTAGTGCTAAGGTCGGGTGGATGTGGAATCCAGCCGGACCGGGCAGTGTGTTCAGTGGAACGGATTTCACCTGGGTGTCAGCACTGAGGGCACTGTAAAAGGGGTTAAGCAGGATCAGTACTTTTCCCTGGGCTCTCGTAGGTAGGTGCTTCAGGTGGAACAGGTGGCTAAACCTCCTGTTAGAAGTGCTGGTTCTCTGTGGTGGCTTGGCAGTTCTCACAGCTCGGTTCCAGTAACCGGATGATGAGGGAGAGTTAAGGTAACTCTGTTGTCCCTGAGAGGTGCTCTCCTTTCCTATTACCCCAATTGCAAGGGTTTCCTCACGGGCTGGATAGGCTGACTAGGCCTGGTGTGTGTCTCATAAGCCAGAGATTATACACAACCTGCAGCTCTCCTAGCGTCTGCACAGTCTGGAGTTTCTCCCTCCAAGACCCTATTTATAGGGGAAACTGGCTCAAAGTGACCAGTGGAGCTCCCCCTAGAGGCTCGGGGTGAAACCAGGTGTTCTAAAGTGTTGTGTTTTAAGTGATGCTTGCTGTTAGCTCCATTCATGCCCCAAGGAGTTCTGTGGTGCTCAACAGGTGCCAGGGTGTCACATTCCCCCTTAGTTAACCTCAGTTCTCCCGGCTGAGCAAAAAGTTCTTTTTACAATCTTAACCTCTAAGCATTTTATAACATTTAATAACAGAGTCTGAAAGAAAAATACAAAAATCACTAAAAAGGAAGGGAAAAATATGAAAAAGGTGAAAAGCAGTCCATACGGCACTAGTCCATCTGCCGCAGGCTGGAAAAAGGTAAAGTTTTAGGTCACACAAGTCCTGTGACAATTGTCCAAAGTTTATGAAAAGGGAAAAAGGTAAAGTCCACACATATTTAAACTTTATACATTCCCTACGGGTGTCTCTGCTTGGGAGTCCGGTACTAACCTTCTCTACCTTACCAGGCGCTTTCTGTCCCCAACTTAATATACTTGGGACAGGGCCCAGTTCCTCCACCCTTCTGTACTCTACTTTTTACAGGTTTTGAAAACATTTACTATTTACAAACACTTACAGGTAATATGGTTCCACTACATTCTAAACCCATTCTCCAAGTTTGTTTGGGGGTTGTCCTAATGTACTACGTGTGGATCTGCGTAGTGTGGGTGTTTCCAAAGCTGTTGGTGTAGTGTACGAAGTGGTTCTTGTTCTACTTCTGCTTTGTGTAAGACCATAGTAAGTACGTAATCTATCCACTGGACTATCCTCTGTGGGTAGTTGTGTAGGAATTGCTTCTCTTACTGTTGGACTAGCAGGTTCACCGATTACAGGAATCTCAGGTTCCAATATAATAGGCTGCATATCTTGCACTTGAACTTGTTGAGTTGGTTGATTTGGTTGATTTTCTACAGGCTGGTAGAAATGCATAACTGGTATGATGTATGCTCCATCGCATTGTGGCCAGTTACCTGAAACTAAGACCCCCCCGAAAGTAAGGCAGGGTAGGGGGAACGGGGGGGTCTGTTAATATAAGGCCCCCCCCGAAAGTAAGGCTGCCGGGGGGGGGCGCTGGGGAATATAAGGCCAGTACCTGTCCCCCGTGTGTCCAGGCTCCTCCAGTGTCCTTGCAGCTGCAGCGGCGCTGGTGCAGATAGGGTTAATCACAGCCGAACATGCTGTGTGCCCAGCCTTAAGTCTCAGCAGCCCGGCTCCAGCTCTGATTGGCTCCTAGGAAGCAGTGGGCGTGGCCAGATGACGTCGTGGGCTCGTCATCTAGCCGCGCCCACTGGTTCCTGGGAGCCAATCAGAGCTCGAGCCGGGCTGTTGTGATGTCAGGCTGGGCAGAATTCAGCAAGGGCTCACAGCATGTTAGGCTGTGATTAACCCTATCTGCACCAGCGCAGCTGCAGCTGCAAGGACACTGGAGGAGCCTGGACACTCTGGGGGACAGCAAGGAGCCACACTGAAGGTCAGGGGAGCTGGTAAGAAGCAGTGTGTATGTGTATGTGTGTGTTTGTAAGTGTATGTTTGTGTGTAAGTGTATGTGTATGTGTGTGTTTGTAAGTGTATGTGTGTGTGTATATTTGTAAGTGTGTGTGTATGTGTGTATGTTTGTCAGTGTGTGTGTGTATGTGTGTGTGTATGTTTGTAAGTGTGTGCGTGTGTGTGTATGTGTTTGTAAGTGTATGGGTGGGTGTGTGTGGATGGGAGGCTGGAGTGGCTGGGGCTGCCAATATAAGACCCCCCCCGAAAGTAAGACAGGGGGCCACTTTTGGCCACAAAAAGAATGTAAGACCCTGTCTTACTTACGGGGAAACACGGTAAGTATCCAATGTCTGTATAGACTAGATTTTCTTTAGGTTCTTTATCTGTAGTTACTGCAGGGTAACTGGTTACTTGTGGGATTAACTGTGCTGGACATATCTTCAAATGGTCCCTTGAAACAGTTGCAAAAGTATTCCCATTGTCTTTGCTGATAACGCAAGTTTTGGAATTGTCATATTGAGATGGCATAATGTTATCCAATTTGTTGGTTTTTCTTTTTCTTTTTAGCACTAAGTCTCCTGTAGCTAGAGGTTCAGCTGAGGCATGCTTGTTAAAGTCTTTTTCTTGTTTGGTTCTGCTGATTTCTAGGTTTCTTTCTATGCTTTCTTGTACTTTTCTGTACTGTTTTTGGCGTTGACTGACCCAGGCTTCATCAGAAGAATCTTCTGTGGGTTCGATGGTTCCCATCTGTAAGTCAATAGGTAATTTACCTGGCCTTGCTCGCATCAAGTAAGCAGTTGTGTGGTTAGTTGAACTGACAGGTATGTGGCTGTAGATGTCCACGAGATCTGGAAGTTTTTCCGGCCATTGATTTCTCTCTTCAACTGGTAATGGTCTTGAGCATGTCAATGACAATGTGGTTCATCTTCTCACATAAACCGTTCGTCTGGGGATGATAAGGTGTGGTGCGGATCTTTTTACACCCATATAGCCCTAGGAATTCTTGGAACAGAGCTGATTCGAAGGCTGGCCCTTGGTCAGTCAAGACTTGGTCTGGATACCCATGGGGGCGACAGAAGTAACTCTGGAACGCTTTGGCTGCTACCTCTGCAGTTAAATCCTTAACTGGAACTACTACCAGGAATCTTGAATAGTGGTCAACAATGGTGAGAGCGTAAGTGTACCCGATGCGACTTGGGGTAAGCTTCACGTGGTCAAGAGCAACTATTTCAAGGGGTTTGGTGGTAACAATTGGCTGCAACTGAGCTTTCTGAGTTAGATGGTCTTTCCTTCGTAGGTGACATGGTCCACAGTTCTTACACCACTTGTCAATTGAGCCTCGCATACCGACCCAGTAGAACCGATCTTTTAGGAGTCTCTCCAGCTTCTTCCATCTAAAGGGTCCGGCATCATCATGGTATGCTTCAAGGATCATTTGGACTTCAGTCTTGGGAACTACAATCTGCCAGATTAATTCATGAGTTCTGGGTTTTAGGTATCTTCTGCATAGTTTTCCTTGGTAGACAAACAACCTTCCTTTCTCTTTCCATAAGCGTTTAGCAGTTTGTGAGGGATCAGGGTCCATGTTGGCGTGTTCTTGAGTAATCAGCTCTCTTACTAGGCTGACATCTGGATCGTTGACTTGAACCTCCTTCCAGTCATGGTGAGGTAAAGGGTTCACGGTCCTCTCTACACGTTTCTGGTTCGCCTGATGACACTTTGCTGTTCCTGTACGGTGGAAAGCAGGTAGTTCAATCTCCTCCAGGTCATCTATGTCTTCTCCCGCTTCAGGAAGGTTGGGCATTTTGGACAGGGCATCAGCATTGCCATTCTTGTGACCTGCCCGGTACTTTACAGTGAAATCATAGTTTGAGAGTCTTGCTACCCAACGCTGTTCTAGGGCTCCCAGCTTTGCAGTCTCTAAGTGGGTTAGAGGATTATTATCTGTGAAAGCTGTGAATGGGGCGGATGCCAGGTAATGCTTGAAACGCTCTGTGATTGCCCAGACCAGGGCCAGGAACTCTAGTTTGAAGGAGCTGTAATTTTCCGGGTTCCTTTCCGTGGGATGGAGCTTTCTGCTGGCGTAGGCTATCACCTTCTCCTTGCCCTGCTGGCGTTGAGCTAGGACGGCTCCTAGGCCTTCATTGCTTGCATCAGTGTACAATAAACACGGGAGATTGTAATCAGGATAGGTCAGGATTTCTTCTCCAGTGAGAGCGTATTTCAGCTTCTGGAAGGATTGTTCCTGTTCTGGGCCCCAGTGAAACGGGGGTCCCCTGATTTTGCCGTTTTTGGATTGACCTACTAAGAGATCTTGCATAGGTGCTGCTATCTTGGTATAACCTTTGATGAATCGTCGGTAGTACCCGACCAGTCCTAGAAATTGACGTACTTCTTTGTGAGTAGTTGGTGCTGGCCAGTCCTTGATGACGTTACTTTATCCGGATCCGGTGCTACGCCTTCAGCGCTGACCATGTGTCCTAGGTATTGGACCTTGGGTTTCAGCAGGTGGCACTTGGATGGTGTCAGTTTCATCCCGTACTTGGACAGTGACTCAAACACTTCACTCAGGTGCTGGAGGAGATCTTCATAGGTCTGAGAGTATACAATGACATCATCAAGGTATAACAGGACAGTTTCAAAATTCTTGTGGCCCAAACAACACTCCATCAGCCTCTGAAATGTTCCTGGGGCATTGCACAACCCGAATGGCATACTGTTGAACTCGCATAGTCCCATAGGTGTCGTGAAGGCTGTCTTCTCACGATCCTCCTCTGCAACGGCAACCTGCCAGTACCCACTAGTAAAGTCTAATGTGGAGAAGTAGTTGGCAGATTTGAGTGCAGCTAGTGACTCTTCTATGCGGGGTAATGGGTATGCATCCTTGTGTGTGACTTTGTTAATTTGTCTGTAGTCTACGCACATCCTCATACTACCATCTTTCTTTTTAACCAGGACTAGTGGTGCTGCCCAGGGACTACAGCTATCCCTAATGACTCCAGCGTTTTTCATGTCCTGAAGCATCTCTTTTGCTTTTTGGTAGTGTGCGGGTGGTATAGACCTGTACCTTTCTTTGATAGGTGCATGGTTGCCTGTGGAGATATGGTGTTGTACCCCTTTAATCCTCCCGAAGTCAAGTGGGTGTTTGCTGAACACTTGCTCATACTCCCGAACTACCCGGTATACTCCATTTTTCTGGTGAGTAGGTGTATTGTCAGTTCCTACACTGAGCTCCTGACACCATTTCTCTAACTGATCTTTGGAGTTAGGGGGTTCATCAGTGACTGTTTGGGATGAGGATATTACATCAATTACAGCATCATCTTTAACCTGGTACAATTTTGCGACAGTTGCATATCTAGGCACTCTGACCTCGTCATCACCATAATTCAATATGCGTACGGGGACTCTCCCTTTTCTCACATTGACCAACCCTCTGGCTGTCAAGAGCGTAGGACTACTATCAGACATTACAGGTTCTACTACAGCTTGGTAGTCCTGCCCTCTGAGGCCTATGGCTGCTCGACACCAGATCATCATTTCACTTCTGGGTGGTACCACAATTGGAATGGGATCTGTGACCCGTACTCTGCCAATTTCACCATTAGACAATGTTATCTGTTGTTGATAAACCAGAGCTCGGATCTGCTTTTGGATAGCTCTTTTCTCTCTGGGTCTACCAGCTTCAACACTCTGTTGGAGTAAGAACAACACTTCATCGATGCATTTAACCATAACATTTGTACCCAGTATTACATAGGGATCTTTGTTGTTTGGTTTATCCTGAACCACTAGGATACCCTGGTTTTTCAACTGTACCCTTGTAGCGACCGGTGGTAAGGCCGCGGTGTGTGTGTATGTCTGGCTTCAACAGAATCTCCATACTCAGATTTAACCGGTAGTAACATCTCTTTACTGTAAAACATATCTATAACATAGTCAACTGATCTAGCTGTACACATGTATATGGTGGAGTCCCTGGATCTTCACTTTATCCGGGTGCGCAGCAAGAAGAAGAAAAAGAAAACAAACAAAATGGAGATATCTTTCCCTAACTTTCCCTCAAATCACGTACCAGTCTATCACAGAAGAAGATGTCGCTCCCATGTGGCAGGACTGGGATCTCACGATGACGGGTCCCTGTGCAGCGCTGAAGGGGGAAACTCCTCAGTCCTCTTCTTTGGTCTTCTTCCGCAGGTGACAGATTTTTGTTAGTCTCTCTCTCTGTCCCGGGGCACACTGATCAGCAGAAGGGAGATCACAGTAGCACAGATGGCTCCCTTATGTCGGTCACAGCCCCTGCACATGTAATCCGGTGGCAATGTCCTGAATTCCGGAGGCAATGTCCTGAATTTGAGTTGGACCCTCAGTAAGACAAGGTCCTGCAGACCGGGGGTTGCAACAGCGATCCTCACGGGGTATTTCTTCCCAAGAATCCGGCTGCAAAAGAGCCCCATGTCGGGAGACACCACACGCAGATCTGTCCTGGCTAAGCTCTGGGTCTGTAATAATCTCCCGCCCTTTCTCTTCCTGGGTAAACAAAAGAGATGGTGGGGGCTTTCCACCCTCTGTGATTGTTTCCGCACTTGTCCACCAGGGGCATTAGTGGACTGTACAAAGTCCAATTCCATGTCCATTTCAATGCGGCAGTCTGAATTTTTCACCTCATTACACCCTCCCCACCTTTACTGTAGCTTCCCATTGTCCCTCTACTGTAACTAGTATACCATTAGTGGCTTCAATGTTCAGATCGGGGTTTGGGGATTCCAGCTTAACATCTGGCCAGAACCGCTTGTAAAGGATACTCGGGATGGTTGTCACCTGGGATCCAGTGTCTATCAAGGCGGATGTAGCGATGCCATCGATGACGATTGGTAGATATGGACAGTCTCCTACATACTTGTGTTCCCAGCTGGTCAGGCCTGTACAGTCTACTCCTGGGGTTGGCCCTTCTCGCCCAGGGGTTGCTCGTTTAAAGGATGGTATTGTTGAGTACGTCCTGCTTTGTCACTCTGCTGACTGGTGCGGCACCTGTCAGGGCTGCGACGATCTGCAGGTTTTCCTCGCGGAGGCTGTGTCTTTCTCCTCATCCACGATGTTGTCAGAGCTGTCGGCGAGCTGAATCTTGTCCGATGACCTTGCATCTGTCTTGGGTCTTCTCCCAGCTTGTAGCTTGGCCACGTCCTTCATCAGCTGTTCTACATTAGCACACAGTTGCTCAAACCGGTGAGGTGTTGCAGTCTGTGCACTAGATTGGACCGCAGGGATTGGAGATGCTGCTGCCGGCACGGAAGGGGTGTCAGTCTGCTGCTGCTGTCAAGCGGGATCAGGCACTGCGGCGAGCCGTTGTCTCCAAACTGTTAAGTCTCTCAAAGTGTCAAACTCTGCACCAGGATTTTGTATGGACCACCAGCTTGCTTGCTTTCTATCCTCAGATAGTCTAAGGCCCACAATAAATTGTCCAATTAACGCTTTGTTCTCATCTCTGACACCATCAGGATCGACTTGTTTTAACAGTCTTAGCGCTTCTTGCAATCACAGTGAATAATCTAGGACACTTTCTTGTGCCCTTGGTTACAATGGTAGAATGACAGTCTTAACTCAGCCTCAGTATGGCGTTCAAAAACCCGGGCTAATTTAGCGAATATCTGCTCCACAGATTCCTGAGTTTCTACAGACTAGTTGCGGCTCTGCAGCTCGGCTGCGCCTGTTAACTGTCCCAAGATAACTGAAGCTCTCTGCTTACCGGTCATAGCATACATGTCCAGCGTTTGGCATATCTTCCTTTGGAATGTCTCCAAGGTGCTGGGTGTACAGCTGTACTTAGGTAACCAGGTCGCATTCGGAACTTAAGGCAGGGATATCGGCATAATCGGAGCGGGTTGCTGTGGCATACCGCCGGCTTGTTGCTGTCCATCAAGAGGTATATTTGGCGGTTGTTGCGGGGGTACCGCTTTGTTAGGAGCCGGGTTACTCATCGTTGCTCCCCCTTAGTTGAGCACGGCCAGTCCTTTCGGTTTCAAACAGAAGTGTCGGCCTCGCGGTGAGGAGTGAGGCACCACGGGAGTTTCCGGTTCCTGCTGTGACCAGTGGAGCTCCCCCTAGAGGCTTGGGTGAAACCAGGTGTTCTAAAGTGTTGTAAGTGTTTTGAGTGATGCTTGCTGTTAGCTCCATTTATGCCCCAAGGAGTTCTGTGGTGCCCAACAGGTGCCAGGGTGCCACATGTGCACAGAGGTATGTCAGATCACAATGGTCGTTATGGGTCCCAGCAGCATTGTCTGCTAATGTACAGTACACAGGTCCAGGCCTTTGGCCCACACTGTATGCTCAGACTGCATCTCCATGTCCATTTCATATGGATTTACACATGGGTATGTGTCCACACACATGAACATTTGTATTGTGTTTGTTGAGGATGGAGGTAGTCATCAGTACATCAGTATCTGCACACACACATGTGTGCACACACATGTGTGCACACACATAGTTCAGCCAGGGCCACACACAATCCAGCCACATATGTCCAGACTGTTGTTTTCTGCTTACCTACGTAAACAACAGACGCACACATAGCCATTCATAGTGTAATCCACACAGCAACACACGAGCCGTCCTGTGTGGCACTTTGGCGTTGCCAAAGTGCTTTTTGGAAGCCGCAACACATGACACGAGCATGCAGTAGCGAGCTAGTAGAAAGGGAAAATGCATCATGTAGTAGGTAGACGTCCAGACAAGGCTGACCAATGGTAACGCAGTTGTGTTGGCCAATCGGAGTGGTAGGGGCGTGGTGCGAAATACTCGGGCTCACCTGTCTCCTTGCTGTACACACACTCTACTCCCACATCGCTGATGAGGTGGAGACATGTGACGCGGCGATGTGGAAAAGGGAAGTTGCTTCCGGTCTGCGCCAGGCGATTTCCGGAACGCAGGATCACTGGAGATCGCCCGCGAAATCACTATGTGTGACAGCTCCACAGCGATGTGAAAAAAAGTGGCCGCAACGTGCACACTCACGTCAAATCACCAGCAATATGGAAGCCATATCGCTGCATGTGACGGTACCTTTAGAGTCTCCCCGGTCACCTCTACAGAGCCAGATCTCTGGCTGTCCTGGCCTAGCTGTCCAGTGACCCAGGTGTAGTTTGGGCTCACCAGGCTCCCTCTGTCTCTCCGGTTGTCAGCTCTGGGTCCTCCGGCCAGCTATATAAGTGATGGTTGCCGGGCCCATTGTTTTCCCACTATTCTGTGGTGTTCAGCTGTAGGGTGTGTCTGCTTGCGGTGCTTCTTCCCTCGCCTCTGTCTCTAGAGCGAGCTTTCACCCTTGGGAAACTGCCTCCAAGGTTCTGCATCCTCCAGGGAACCTCTCCTCCTGGGAATCCACACCTCCAACTTGGTGTTCCAGTGTGGATGTTTTAGTTAGCTGTCTTTACCTTGTCTGCGTACAGTTCACCCTGTGGCCGCCCTGGTCGCAGGGGCGCCACATTCCCCTGAAGCAAAACCTCAGTGCGTCCTAGCGCTGTTGGCACCGGTGGTAAGCTCAATTTTTATGCAATATAACATAACATTAACATTTACAAGAATATTTTAATCTTATCGTCAAGGAGGTGCTCGCTTAAATGTTACCAAACAAAAATACTCCTATCTTATAAAAGTGCAAAAGAGTCCAAAGTTCAAGTCCTATGATCAATTTTAACTATAAAACCAATAGCAAGCACACGGGTGTGCTCAACTATTTACATTCAAGTCCGGATCATTCAGTGTCCATGATCTCGAAGTCTTTTCAATACAGCATAATAAAAGGGGGAATCAAATCACATTCACTCAGGAAAAGGATGGGGACACCAAGGTTAAGTCTCACTCACATTTACTTTAGTGCTGTCCGGGTACAGCTCAGTCCTTCTTTAGTTTCTTCTTCTCCTTCGGCACCTTCCAGGGTAACATCCATTGGTGGGCGCATGAAACGGTCATAATCGGCAAGGAATAGTCCGGCCAGATCATCAGAGGTGTCTGTGTTTGCTGTGTGCTGGTTGATACCCGCGCTGGGATCACTGCTGCGTCCTCTGCGGGTCGCTCCTATGGGGCTGCTGCACTAGGTGTATCTGGGTACTCACAGGGTGCTGGAACAGTTGCTGGCTCTCTCCAGAAATTCTTCTTGACCCTGATGGCGTAAGGGCCCTGTTCTCCGGGTACTTGTACAAAGGTTACCCACTCTCCAATAACCAAGTCTCTTGGAGTATACCTGGCTCCTGGTTGAACCCATATCCTTTTTCACTTTTAAAAGCAACAATCCTCCCCTCACGACAATGGACCGGGGATACTGCTGGGTCAGTTCTGGCTGCTGTCTTGGCTGCCACGGTTCTGTTGATTAATTCTTGCTTCTTTACTCTTCTCTCTGCCTCTTCAGACTCCCACTGGGCCACGCATCTCTGCAGGTACTCCTCCCGAGTTATTATGTCAACGCAGCCTCCACCACTGACCTCTGCTGCTCCTGGGAAGCCCATCAGGTCTGCTCCCCTGTTCTCCCACCAACAACGCAGTGCCTCCCCCTTGACTTCTTGGGTCGGCGGCTCTGGCAGGCCTGGGCACCTCTCTTCCAAGGCCCCGAATGGATCTTTTACTTGCATCGACCCTGCACATGCCCCTGCAGGCCGGGACTCTTGGCTGCGACCACACGTCCGGGTGCCACTTTCTCTCTCCCCTCCGGGGAACTCGCTCACTTCTCGCCCGGGCTCCTCCACCGCTTCTCGCTGCCGTGGGCCCGTTGGAAGTAGCCTCAATATTCCCCTTCTACTGTCCATGACTGGGTAAGTTTCAGCTCCCTCCAGGGAGTCGCCATGCAGCTTGCAAACTCGCTTCTTCTCTCCCTTTTTCTGGGTGTCTTCGATTCATCCTGTGCTGTCGGCCGACTCACCCCTAGCTGGAGTCACATCTTTTTGAGTGGCAGGGTGCTCCCCCGAGCGAAGGATGGTAGGGGCGGGATCTCCTTTTCTTGCTCTGTACTGGCTCGGTCCACAATGAGGGGCTCTGGAACGCCCCGTAGCCAGCACATGGCGTCGGTATCTTTGGGGCGCCATTATGGGGGTTCTGTTCAGAAAGTCCAAAACACAGTCTTTTCGCACAATTCATGGCACACAGCACCCGGCTCAACGGGCAGGGGATACTGTTCGTGATGCCAGAAACTGAGGCGCCCCCAGGCCGTGGGGTACTCAGGAATCGGATAGCTGCTGCTGTTGCTGGGGAGTCATGGGGGTCGTTACCTGGTCCTATGGCCTGGGCATCAGTTGAAAAAGAGGATATGTACAGGGGATGTTGTCGTGACACCACCCGTAGTATGTAGTCAGGATGACCACCGCTGCCATATTCCTGCCAGGGGACGGTGATGAGGGGCAGCGTAGATAGTAAGCCCTCCATGGGTAGGGCTAGGTGTCCCAGGGCATGGGTAGTGGGGGCTGCGTACTCCGGCTGCTGCACTTATCTCTCCCAGCAGCGTCTCCAGTGAGCATGCAGAGACAGCAGGGATGCGGATCCGCAGGTGGAGATCTCTGCAGCGGCGTGGAAAAGGAACAGTCTCAGGCACTTTTGAGCTTACCGGGTACTTTACTTTTCAAGTTCTTAGCAGAGAGTTTACAGTTCACAGTCCTCAGTCTTAGTTCTTACACCTATCCGGGATCTGGGTTCTAATGCAGCTCAGACGGTTCCTCTGCGTTGCTTCCCTCAAAGTACCTTTCAGGCCCTGCTTGTCTCTTTCTCTGTCCTCGCACACGGGTTCGGTCTGGCCATCACGGGCTCTTTAGTGATGATTCCCTCTGCTTTAGGGTCACTAGCCCTGGTACAACGGCTCTGTTCCTACTCCGTGGCGGTAGGTAGGTCACGGGTCATAGAGTCCCCGCACCCCACCGGTGTGTCTTGTGATTAGGGTCTTAGAATCTCTCCGGTCACCTCTACAGAGCCAGCTCTCTGGCTGTCCTGGCCTAGCCCTCCAGTGACCCAGGTTTAGTTTGGGCTCACCAGGCTCCCTCTGTTTCTCCAGTTGTCAGTTCTGGATCCTCCGTCCAGCTATATTACTGATGGCTGCCGGGCCTGTTGTTCTCCCACTATTCTGTGGTGTTCAGCTGTAGGGTGTGTCTGCTTGCGGTGCTTCTTTCCTCGCCTCTGTTTCTAGAGCAAGCTTTCTCCCTTTGGAAACTGCCTCCAAGGTTCTGCGTCCTCCAGGGAACCTCTCCTCATGGGAATCCATCCCTCCAACTTGGTGTTCCAGTGTTTTTTAGTACTGGCCCTCCACCCCTTTGTCCGGGTTCTACCTCTCTCTCCACCCACACTTCTCTTTACTCCCGCCACCCCTTGCCCTACATAGAGTCAGTGGCTTAAGGTCGGAGTGTGTCAGTGTGTGGATGTTTTAGTCAACCGTCTCTACCTTGTCTGGCTGCAGTTCACCCTCTGGCTGCCCTGGTCGCAGGGGTGCTACACATGTATGTACATAAACACACAGCATGTAGAGGCATTTCACATGTGTCTATCTATGTTAACCAAGATGGTGGGGCACAGTTTACATGAGGCAAATTTGCCCCATATAGTTTCAGTACAGACAGACACTCCTCTGTCCAGTATCTCTCCCATACCCTCACTGACCAGAGATTAAGTTAAGAACAACAAATCCTTTAATTCTATTGCTGAATAATTAGTTTTCCTTTACACTGAGTCCCGCCGTGCAGGCTTTGCAGCAGCCAGCAGGAGGTCTGGCAGACTGGCACACACAGCACAGCAGCAGGAGAAGGACAACATATCACTCACTGTCACAGCCAGGCACATTCCCTCCTCCGTGCTCTGTGTTGGACTTGGCAAGGTCTCTCTCTTCAAGCAGGCCCAGGAGGTGGTGGCCGGTGACCGGTGACAGACACAGGAGGACTGCAGTCTGGAGAGCAGCTGCCAGTGATCAGGAGGATTGAGCAGGCCGGTGGGAGAATGAGCCGCTCTGCTCCTCTTTGGCAGTGAGGTAGGCAGGCCGCGTGTGTCTCTCCCTGCACCTGCGGTCTTTTAGCAATGTCCTCATGATGTGCGGAAGAGGGGGCGGGGCGGTAGTGTGGCACCCCACTGGTCGGAGCGCCACTAAGGGGTACTGCATCCAGACCAGCGTGTGTGGTATCCCTGTGGTAAGTGAATGGGGAGATTAATATGTGTCTTATTCCTCATACCCACACACATCCTTAACTCAGGGGACTACAGGGTTAAATCCTTTACTAGGAGACTCAGCCCCAGTGGGAGGAGTGCAAGGCAAGCAGTGTGAGGGCGGGAGGAAGTGAGAGACAGAGAACGTCTGAGGGAGAGATAGGGAGGAGAAGAAGGGGTCTTCCAGGGAAGAGAAGCTGTTTTTGGGAACTGAGGAGCCGACGAAGGTTCATCCTAAACTGTACACTGGACACCGGAATCTGCACCTGCTGGAGAGCTCCAGGCCCAGCAGAAAATCCGGATTACTGTGGAGACTACAGTTCTCCCGGGCACCTGCGCAGTCAATATCAAGAGAGCCAGGCACCGCATGACGAGAGATAGGCCATAGAGGGTTATCCTGCAGAGAGCAAAGGTGAGAGAGCATAGGAGGCCAGGCCAGGTTTCAGGCCAGCCAGGCTTCACACAGACTGGAAGAGTAGTGAAGGAGGGACATCTAACAAAGCCACGTGGAGACACCCCGTTCATTTGCCACTACCTAGGCCAGCTGTCTTGCTTACAGACTGTGTGGTACTGTGAACTGTGCTTTTTACCTGAACTGTTCCAGTAAAGTACCCGAGAGAGTGACTTTGCCTCCGTGTCTTTGTGCTACCAAAATCCATCTTTTTGCTTACAGCAACACTGCCCCGGAGGACCAGCTTCACCTGTAGGGAGCTTTGCCATCCTTGCCGCAATACCATCACCCTCCGGAGGACTGTAGCGGTGCTGGTGATCCCTCACCAGGTACTACAGGTGGCGTCATGAGACAACAAACTCTTGTCCCCTATGTATAACCCTTCTTTGAAGTGTCACCCAGGCCACGGGCGGACGGGACTGACAGTGGCGGATTATAATGGGGCAATTTATCCAGGACTGCTGGGCCCCTCCCCACAGCACTGGGCCCCGGGCTACTACACAGATTGACCTCATTATAATCCGCTACTGCTTACTGAAGCTCTCAAAACATACAATCTAGTTTTATCTAACCATCTATGTAGAAATGTGACAATCCATATTAAGTTTCGCTATATATAGTCATCCAAATAGCTTGCCTGAACTGAGTTGTTCCATTTAACTCTTAGCAGAATGAATGACTATTCTTAGGAATTTTGAAAGGACAGAAAGCTCCCCACTATTTCATTTCCAACTGATACTACCTTTATGATCAGCATGGTGCCTTTATACAGTTTTCTAATAACATTTTCTTTTTGGGAAATAATTAATGTAATGTATTGAATGTCTTTTCTAATAGACTCCTCACTGATTTCCTTGTCTAAGGGAATATGAAATGTGAATACTCGCCTTAGTCAGACATGATGGATTGAATCAACATGAAATAATTAAATGTATCCTCATTTAATTCAAAAGATAATTCTAAATAAAAGTTGTTCAAATTTTAGTGCATTCAATAGGAGCTCTTTTTGAGTGGAGCTTAAGATAAAATCTTGTATTTAGAGATGCTGTAAGTTTAATGATGAGTTTTCTATGGCTCAGCACAGATGGACAGGCCACTCAAAGATTTTAGTGTCACTGCAAGTTCTGACACTCATACAATCCCGCATTTTCGGCTCCTGCACAATTCTTTATTACTAACAGCTGTTCCTCCTTTTCTGTGGTTTGCTAAATCACCATGTGACTCCCTGGCGGTGACATTTGGCCTGGTATTATGCCAGTAGAGATGAGCAAACCTTTGGAAGTTTGGGTCTGGTTTGTTGAACGGGTATATGTGCCTCGAATGGTTCGGTGAACTGTTCGCCGAACTTCCAAACCCATTCAGATCAATGGGAAGTAAAATCAAGGGCCTAGAAAACACCTACAAAGGGGCCCAAAAGCTGCCAAAACAGCTCACATTAGTCACAGACACCAGGAAAAATGCCATCAATTCCCCAGAGTTAAAATTTTCATCATTGTTCAATATGGATGCAAGAGACAAGACCTGGCCTAGTATTTGAGGCTTCAACATTGACCACGAACAGGAAGATGAGTGACAGGTGTAGGCATCGTGCTCAGAGAGCCCTGCTAAATTCATAAAATACACAACAAAGACACCGTAATAACAGTCTAAACATTTAAAAATATTAGAGCCAGATACCACCAAAGTGGCATTACTTGACCCAGAATAATATTTGTATAATGGCACAGCCTACATGCAGGGCACAGGATCTGGAACAGGGCCTGGCCTAGAATTTCATGGTTAAATATTGATCAGGAACAGGGGGATGAGTGACATGTGTAGGCATATTGGGCAGGGGGCCCTCAGACATCATGCAACCACTCCAGTAAATGTTGTGCTCTGCCACCCTCAACTGGCAAAAGTAACCCTTTCTCTGATTAGTACTAAAAGAATTAGTCAGCTAGGTCAGTCACATATATAGGCCTATTGGGCACGGGGCCCTCATAAGTCATGCCACTTCTCTAGTAAATCTCATGCTCACACACCCTCAGTTGGCACAAGTATCACTTTTGTTGATTTACTAATCAGTAATTACTAATTACTAATTTAATACCTTACCTCAATAAACATCCCGCATAAGGGTCAAACCATTACCTGCGTAGCGAAAATTTTTTTTCCTAATAAGCTATATGTAGACAAGCCTAGTTCCTGAAATTAGCGCGAGGCCTATACCATATCCACAGTTCAGATCCTGTTAATTACGTAGGTGGGCTATACGTGGCATCACCTAGGTCTTTCATCAGCAACTTACCTTTACCCTACAGCTAGCTCCAATGTACATCCCAAAGTACAAGTATTACTTTCATTGAGAACAACTACACAATTACACACAAGGGACACAGCACCAGTGGATAAATTGGGTTTTGTCTTCTTACCTGCTCTGTAAGGTGCAAGTTACTCCAGGGAGATTCACCCGGACCATAACTCCAAAGAAAATAAAGGACAGGACCTCACCAGTTGATGAATCTGACTTTTTCTGGCCTTGCACATTCAGTGAGGCTACTCTTCTTTAGTTGGATTCTGGCCTGAAGTCTGCATATCACACAATGGCAGTCACACAACAGCCATTCCTGATGCCGACACTGGAGATTTTCACAGCATACAAGCAGGGCCGCCATCAGGGCACTAATAGTCTTATGGTACTGTAGGACCTGGGCAAAAGTAGGGGCCCGCTAGGCTCCGTGGTAATAAAGCTTTATTAAGCACCTCTCCTCCTCGTGCCCCTCTCCGCCCCGTGTACCCACTCTGCCCCCTGGGCCCCACCCTCCCACCTCTTCTTCAATGGGCTCCAATCTATTAGTCATTGCCACAGCCGCCAAAGTAGAGTGGGTGTGCCAAATCTGACATCTTCAGTGACTTATGAGGTTTGTACTGCGCATGTACTAAATAGGCTGCCATATGCAGTACAAACAGGAAATCACCATAACGTGCAAGGATTTGGATGTTGGAGGGCTCCCCTGGTGAATATAATGATGTCTGTCTGTCTGTCTTCTAGCTCCTGTTCCCGGCTCATGCACAACATCATACTGTGTATATAATACAGCTCCACACTATATCCTGTATTACAGTGTGTCTGTATATACTGTATGTATATAGTATGCACCTGTGTGTACAGTAGTGCTGTGTGCACACTGTATACAGCCCTCAGGCTATTTTATATACAACCAGCAGTCTCCTACTGTGTATACAGCCCTCGGCTGACTCTTATTGTGTATACAGCTCGCCGCAGTCTCTTATTGTGTATACAGAGGAGGTGGAGGAAGTGGTTTGGGGAATGTTTTCTGCTGCAGGGCTTGGACTTCTCATATAGCTACATGGCACAGTGAATGCAAGTGTGTATCAGAACCTTCTTCAACAACACGTGGCTCCTTACTTGCATTCAGCACTCAATCAGCCAGCAATATTCATGCAGGACAATGCATGAAAATGCCGCATGCACTAATGCGATATTTTGAATAAAGAATGTGGTCAGTATGGAGTGCTAAGACACAAAAGACCATAGTGAAACTTTTCAATAGTTACAAACCTCTTTATTTCAATATCACTATGCATTTCAACAGGATTCACCTGAAGGACCTTTGGTGACGTAATCGGGTGACGCGGCGGTCACATGACCAGAGAATCCCCCCACGTAATCCAGACCAGGAAGTAGGCTGGGAATGGACCCGAAGTTGTGTCCTCACAGTAGCACAAACTACCGAGGTTGTGCAGGAGTGCACAACCTCAGAAGGAGAGCGGATAATCTAACCACTTATCAAATATTGTCCCCACTAGACCACCAGGTTCTACTCATTGTGTGCTTCTCTGCATGTTTCTATCTCTACACTTGCACCTAAAGAACATCTCTAGAATCCGCCCCTTTTTCACCGTGGAAACTGTTGGTTTATGCAACAGCTGTGAACTTAGTTTGTGTGAAGGAGGACTTTATGATGATCTGACAGTAGATGGCTATGTTGTGTAAAGTTTCCTTGCTTGCTGTGTTGTGGGGGAGGGAATCTCTCTTGTACTTTCAGTTTGTGTTTTTTTTTTTTACTGATACAGCATGGAGTGACTGTGTTTTATTCCTGTATCTCATGTTTCTAAAGAAGTAAAACTTGTTATCCCATATAACCTGCTCAGCAAAGTTTCTACTGCATCGGTGGGGATTCTAAAGCTGAACTCTGCAACAGGCTAGGAGCCCAGGCACCAGTGGGACCAGGCACTGATGATCCCAGGCACCGGAGAGCCCAGACACTGGAGATAAGCACAGTGAATATCACACACCCAGGATACCGGAAAACTCAGCAAGACCCTGCACCCATGCAGAAGAATTCTTCACTACAAGTCTCTACAAACAAGTAAGGCCCCTTTCACACTGGCGTTTTTTAAAAAATGCGGCAGATCCGGTCAAAAAAAGCATCTGCTGCATTTTCTGCCTGACGGCTGCACTTGCGGCACAGTTGTGGCAAGTCCCATGCATTGTCTATGGGGCTTGCAGAAGTGTGCGGCAGACGCGGCAAGTGCGGTTTCGGCAGTTGCGACAGATGCGGCCGTGAAAAAAATTCAGAAATTGCACTTGCCGTGTCTGACGCACACTTACCGCAAGCCCCATAGACAATGGCATGGGGCTTGCCGAAACTGTGCCGCAAGTGCAGCCTTTAGGTGTAAAATGCGGCAGATGCGTTTTTTGACCGGATCTGACGCATTTTTTCAAAAACGCCATTGTGAGAGCACCCTAAGACTATTTAAAGATGATGAGTAGCATAAAGCTAAAACTCACAGTAGCTAAGCTAATTAATGAGAACTATCAGTTATAGAAGTTCAAAGTAGAGATGTTATTATCTAAAGATGATTTATGGGAAGTAATCACTACAGATAGACCTGATGATGATAATCAGACAGGGGATAAGAAAATAGACAAGCAAGAGCCACCATTAGCTTATTAGTGGATGATGCTCAATTAATACACTAAGAAATGAGGATACAGTGAAAGGAATGTGGGAAGCACTGAGAAAGTCACATGAAAGACCTAGCTTGAATCACAAGTTAAATAACTACTAAGAAAGCTTTATAGTATGAGACTAAGTGCAGACAATGACATGCAGAAGCATATATTCTCTATGATGGAAGTGATATCACAATGAGGATCAATTGGTAAAGACATGTTGCAGCTATATTTTTGTGCAGTTTACCAGATTCATATACTGCTTTGATAAACGCACTAGAGACAAGACCTGAAACAGACATTACATTAGAGTTTGTGAAAACCAGACTCATAGATGAATATCAAAGAAGGAAAGAACAAACAAATGATTCCTCTATTGAAAAGGATAATGGAAATGCTCTTAAAGCTACAGAATCAAAAAGACTCTATAATAAAGAGATAAGAGAATGTTTCAGATGTAAGAAAAAAGGACATTTTAAAGAAAGACTGTACTGAATGGAAAGCAGAACAACAGAAGTTACACCATAAATAGAATACACAGAAGGTGTACAATTTCTGATTCATGTGAAAATAATTGGAATGGCACATTTAAAGTAACTGATAAGAAATCATCACTGGGTTGGTTTATTGACTCAGGAGCAACAAGTCACATGAATTCTTTACTGAACTTGATATAGATAAGAAAGAAGCCCTTTATTTTGCAGATGGAAGCAAAATAACTACAGAAGGTGTTGTACAAGGTATGCTAAACTGTTCTAACAAATTTGGACAAGATTAAAAAATACTTGTACAGGATGTGTTATAAATTCCAAGATCAGAAGGCAAATTATTATCTGTGAAATGTCTAACAGCTAAAGGACTTACCAAAGACAATGAATGTACAATCCTAGCAGGAAATAAGGTAATAATTAATGTAAAGGCAGATGAACAATTATATCATCTAGACACATTAAATGAACAAATGAAGCTGGGAACACATGATCACAAGAATTGTATTCACCTGTGGCATAGACATCTAGGACACAGATATCCTGAAAGTATAAGGGAACTACAAAGAAAAGAATTGACAAAGGATCTAATGATATTGCTCAATTACTGTAAGATGTGAATGTTGTATCAAATCTAAAGCCACAAGGATATCTATTCCTAAAGAAAGTGAAACGAAAAGCACAAGACCAGTTGATTTGGTGCATACTGACATATGACCCATGAATGTGACTACATCAGGCGGCAATAGATATATGGTGACTTTTATAGATGACTACTCAAGATATACAGTCACATACTTGTTCAAGAACAAATGTGAAGTTTTCGATAAACTTTTTGACTACGTAACAAGGTCAAATAACAAATTTCAGAGGAAGCCAATTGTCATTAGAAGTGATAATGGAGGTGAATTTACAGGACACGAAATAGAAAACTACTTAAGACAAAATGGTATAAAACATCAAAAGACTATTACACACACACCTGAACAAAATAGAGTAGCAGAAAGGAAAAACAGAACTCTAACCGAAATTATAAGATGTATGCTGACAGATTCCAAACTACCAGAGAAATATTGGGGTGAAGCAGCAATGACAGCTACATATCTACAAAACATTTTTTCCATAAAACTGAAAATACTCCATATGAACTGTGGCAGGGTATTAAAACAAGTGTAAATCATTTAAGAGTTTTTGGTTGTAAAGTTTTTGTATTCATTCCAACAGAAAAACGTTCCAAACTTCAAAACAGGTCCATGGAAGGAATATTTGTTTGATATAGTGAATATTGCAAAGGATACAGAATCCTAGATCCCAAAACAGACAGAGTCATGGTGAGTAACAGTGTGACATTCATTGAAGATTTAAATGAAGACACTATGATTTTTTTTATAATTCTTTATTTCTTTGTTTTTATGTTATAACAACAAGTGGTAACAAAAAATTGAGCAAGTACATCCACTGCATTACAGTTCATTAGACACTGTCTTCTGTAATTTTAGTTTACAATAAGCTCCATAACTGTATTTTTAATAGCAAACCGATAAGATTCGCTTACTTCACTAACCCAACAAACAGATTCAAACAGAAAAAGAAATAAAAGGAAAGAAAGAAAGAGAGAATAGGAATGGGGAGGGGACGGGGAAGGAGAGAGGAAGGCAGACACTACAGGGGTTATTCACATCCCTAATCTATTAAAGCTTCAAACAACCTGAGACGTCTAGAGGTCTTTGTAGTATTTGTATAGATCAGATTGTTGAAATGTCATCCAATTAAACCAGGTATTTCTATACTGCACATATTATCATGAAGTGAGGAGGTTAAGTCTTCTAGGTGCATGATGTCATTTACCTTTTCTAACCATAAAGCAACTGAAGGGCAGGTCTCCTTCTTCCAGAGAATTGGGATACAAGATCTCGCCGCCATCACAAGGAATCTCAATAGAGATCGCTTATATTTATGTGTAGGAATCCCACAGTGGTGTAGCATGAAGAGACTCGGGCAAGTTCATCCGGATAGTCTGTAACCTGTTCTAATAATCTTCACCACTTCTGACCAGAACGGTTGAAGTCTTGCGCATTCCCAGAATATATGGAGTAATGTACCCTCCGCCCCACCACACCTCCAGCATTTTGCATCGATTGAGGGGAAAACCTTGTGTAACCGCGAGGGGACTCTGTACCATCTAGTTAACAACTTATAGTTAGCTTCCTGTATCCGTGAGCATATTGAGGTAGAATGTGCTAACTCGTATATATCCGATCTCTGATCCAACGATAATTCCAGCCCCAGGTCCGCCTCCCAGTTCAGCATAAACTGTGGGGTCAACAGGTCCGGAGGGGAGATCAAGAAAGCATATGATCTCGATAGGGTATGTCTACATTCACCTTCGTTTTGACATAAGTGTTCGAATAGTGTCTTAGGTCTGTGGTAGGCCGATTTAGGGGGGAGTGTCCGTAAATAGTGTGTAAGCTGTAAACATCTCCAAAATCCCAAAGCTATCGGGCGTGTGATCATATTAAGCTGTTCTAGGGAGGGCCACTCGTCTCCGTCACCCCAAGTCCCCACTCTGTCCATCCCGTCTGAAATCCACCTTTGAAATAAAGGATCCCCTATGCCCGGTTTAAAATCAGGATTACTCAATATTGGGAACATACTCGATGCATGCGGTATTATGGAACACCTAACCAATTTATGGTTACAGGTCTTAAGAGTAGGTCCGATCGTTGGATGCCCCGCGACAGTCGCGTCTTTCTGTAATATAGCCCACGGCAATGATTGAAGTCTAAGAGGGGTAAAGTCCTGTTCTATCAAGACACTATGATTTCACTGGAAACAAAAAATGAGAAAAACAGCAGTGACATAGCTGAAGGAATATCTGATTAAAAAGAAGTTGAAATTGATAAAGAACAGAATACTGAAAGTGAAGAAATACAACTACAAACATACACAGAACCAAGACATTCAATGAGAGGAAACAAAGGAAAACCACCAAAATGTCTCTCATACAAGGTAAGCACAAGTAAAATTTATGAGCCTACCTCTTGGGAAGACATATCTCAACTTCCTAAAAAAGAAGCTAATAAATGGATAGAAGCAACAGAAACAGAAATAAAATCCATGCATGACTCAAAGACATGGACACTAATAGAATTACCAGAAGGAAGAAAAGCCATAGGATGTAAATGGATTTTTAAAGTAAAATACAAAAAGATGGCACACCTAAACGATACCGAGCAAGACTCGTAGCTAAAGGTTATTCTCAAAAATATGGAGAAGACTATGATGAAACATTTGCACCACTTGTCAAACATACTACAATAAGAACTTTGTTTACAGTTGCAGCAATGAAACTAATGGAACTGAAACATCTGGATGTAAAGACAGCATTTTTGAATGGAAGTTTAACAGAAGATGTTTACATGGAACAACCTCCAGAATTCAAAGATGAAAGTAACCCAAACATGGTTTGCAAATTACAGAAGAGTAAATATGGTTTAAAACAAGTGACCCACCCCATTGCCTTGGGGTACCCGGTCCCAGGTGTTTAGTTGGGGATGTCACGGGTGGTTTGCCGGAGTCCATGGCCCTGGTGGACGCTGAAAAAGGGGGTTAAAAGAAAAATGTCTTTGTGACACCACCTACGGTGTCTGGTGATGACACAGATGCTGCTGCAGACCTCCAGGGATGATGGATGGGGCAGCTAGATGGTGACGCTCCCCATAGGTGGAGCGGAGTCCCCAGGGCAGTGATGGAAGAAAAGGGAGAATCCACACAGGGCGGCGGCTCCTCGGGTAGAGCTGCAGGCTGACCGTCTCTGAGAGCAGCAGTATGGCTCCTCCGATGCAGACAATAAACACACCACACAGCTTTATTCTCTGAACCGGGTTTACTGGTGACTCAGACAGCAAGGTAGTCTTTACACACACAGTTCTCAGATACTGCTGGCATGGGTTGTCACCAGAGGATTAGGAAGTTTTACAGGGGACCCTCTGTGATGTGCTTTCTCTGCTTTTCATCTGTCCTTACTGTCCCGCACACAGAACTCACCGATGGTCCCCACGGATTCTTATGGAGTCTAACGCCCTCGGTGCCTCTGGTGTGGAGTCTGTCACCTCTGGGCCTACTCTTGGAGTCTCTTGCCTCTAGGGTCCCTTCAGTTCCTGGGCGACCTCTCCTAAGGTGCCCACCACTGCGCTTCTCACAGGATTCCCCTCCAACTGCTGCTCCTGAC
Organism: Allobates femoralis; assembly: GCA_033576535.1. Taxonomy (NCBI): domain Eukaryota; kingdom Metazoa; phylum Chordata; class Amphibia; order Anura; family Aromobatidae; genus Allobates; species Allobates femoralis. The sequence goes on from JARQOC010000002.1 coordinate 110,120,306, forward strand.
TGACTTTTCGCTCTCCACTTTACCACCTAAGCTCCTCCCACCGGGACTGGTTCCCTAGCAACAGATTAACCTATTGGTCCCCTGAGCTAAATTGTGTGGATACGTGTGGTGAGGGTCCCATATAAACATCCCAGTCCCCTGGTCACAGGGATACTACACACTCTGGTCTGGGTGCAGTACTCCTCCGTAGCACACTGACCAGTGGGGCGCCACACAAGCAGCTAAAGCGTGGAATGATAAAATCACAGAAGTACTCACAAATAAAAAATTTCAAAGAAGCAAAGCTGATCCATGGCTATACACAAAAAGACTAATGAATAGATGGATCTATGTACATATATATGTTGATGACATTTTGGTTTGTTATGAAAAAGAAAGAGATAAATAAGACATTCTAAAAATCCTGAATCAACATTTTGAGATCAAAAACTTGGGAAATGTGAAACAGTACCTAGGAATACAGGTAGAAAGAGAAGAGGATGGAAGTTTCCTACTTAATCAAAATCACATGATTCAAGGCATAACCGAACATTTGGTTTGAAGGATGCAAAACCAGCAAAATCTCCAATGGAAACTTATTATCTTAGATCAATAGTGAGAGAAAAGTATTACCAAATAATGAAGAGTACAGAATACATAGTAACATAGAAACATAGTTTTTAAGGTTGAAGGAAGACTTTAAGTCCATCTAGTTCAACCCATAGCCTAACATGTTGATCCAGAGGAAGGCAAAAAAAACATATGTGGCAACACTAGCTCCACATTGGGGGAAAAACTTCCTTCCTGACTTAAGATTTGGCAATCAGACTAATTCCCTGGAACAACGCCCTATCAAAGAATCTAGTATATATAACTGGTAATATTATAGTTTTCAAGAAAGGCATCCAGGCCCTTCTTAAATGTTAGTAGTGACTCACTCATTACAACATCATGTGGCAGAGAGTTCCATAGTCTCACTGCTCTTACAGTAAGGAATCCTACGTCTGTGATTATGATTAAACCTTCTTTCCTCCAAACGTAGAGAATGCCCCCTTGTCCCCGTCTCAGGCCTAAGAGTAAAGAGATATTAGAAAGTTCTCTGTACTGTCCCCTCATATATTTACACATTATTATAAGATCACCCCTAAGCCTTCGTTTTTCCAAGCTAAATAACCCCAAGTTTAATAACCTGTCATGGTATTGCAGACCCCTTAGTCCTCTAATAACTTTGGTCGCTCTTCTCTGGACCCGCTCTAGTTCAGCTATGTCTTTCTTATACCCCGGAGACCAGAATTGTACACAGTATTCTAAGTGTGGGTGCACTAGTGACTTGTATAGAGGTAAAATTATGTTCTCCTCATGGCATCTATGCCTCTTTAATGCATCTCATTATTTTATTTGCCTTTGCAGCAGCTGCCTGACACTGGCCACTAAATGTGAGTTTGTCATCTACCCATACACCCAGGTCTTTTTCAGTGACAGTTTTGCCCAGTGTTTTACAATTAAGCACATAATTATACCTTTTGTTTCCTCTGCCCAAGTGCATGACCTTACATTTATCCCTATTAAAGCTCATTTGCCATTTATCAGCCCAAGCTTCTAGTTTACATAAATCCTCCTGTAATATAAAATTGTCCTCCTCTGTATTGATTACCCTGCAGAGTTTAGTGTCATCTGCAAATATTGCGATTCTACTCTGTATGCCCCCTACAAGGTCATTAATAAATATATTAATAGAAGCGGGCCCAATACTGACCCCTGTGGTACCCCACTGTTAACTGTGACCCATTCTGAGTGTGTTCCATTAATGACCACCCTTTATTTCCTATCGCTAAGCCAGTTTTTAACCCACTTACACATATTTTCCCCTATCCCCATTGCTTTAATTTTATGTATCAACCTTTTGTGTGGCACGTATCAAAAGCTTTTGAAAAGTCCATATACACCACATCCACTGCATTTCTTTGGTCCAGTCCAGAACTTACTTCTTCATAGAAGCTTATCAGATTAGTTTGACAGGAACGGTCCCTCGTAAAACCATGTTGATATTGGGTCATGAGGTTATTTTTCTTCAGATACTCCAGTATAGCATCTCTTAGAAAACCCTCTAGGATTTTACCCACAGTAGAGGTTAAGCTTACTGGCCTATAATTTCCAAATTTAGTTTTTGTTCCCTTTTTGAATATTGGCACCACATTAGCTATAGCCAGTCCTGTGGTACAGACCCTGTTATTATGGAATCTTTAAAGATTAAAAATAATGGTCTATCTATGACAGTACTTAATTCCTGCAGCACTCTGGGGTGTATCCCATCCGGACTTGGGGATTTGTCAATTTTAGTGATTTTTATGTTTAATCCGTTTATTTATTATTAAAGTAGAAACACACAAACAATCATACAGAGTGTATAAAATATATCAGTATAACATACAAGAATACTTTCTATGTTTCCTTTACCCTGGATATCTATGTAGTCTATTTTCAGATATCACTGTTGCATAGTATTAATCTTTTTACTTTTCTTCCCTCAAGAATTTCTATCCTTCTATTCTCTAGTTTAACATTAAGCTGTTATACATATGCCTCGGTTCGTTGTCCGAATCGAAGCCATACGCACTTAATGTACCTTAAAAACGTTCAATATGTATTGCTCTCTAAAGCGTCTTCCATAGTATCTCCACACTTTGTGCTCAAACGACAGGTGTTCCTGTTAATATCAGGTTATTCTATGGCACATGTTGCACCTGCCTTCAATCAGTTACCAAAAAAAAAAGAAAAAAAAAGAGGGAAAAAGAAGGGTGAACAGATGATGAAAGGGGAAATAAAGATATGGTTCATCGTCGCACCACCTCCAGAGAGGAGACACCTGTTCGAATTACGATCCATCCCAGTTTTCAGTTATCTTCTTAAGGGTCCTCAGACTCCCTGAATATGATCCAAGACTGCCAGGTCCTCACAAACCCAGAGTTATCTCCTGAAGCCTGAGCCAATAATTCTTCCATATGATGAACGTGGAAGAATTCAGCCAACCATTCTGCCATGGTTGGAGCCACTGTTGTCAGCCAGTGTCTGGGTATAACCATTCGAGCCGCCATCAAGCGAAATCTGAGAATACTGCATTTTTGGCTCGCTATGGGGCCAGGTAGCATAGAAAGAATAGCCATTTGAGGTGTGGGGAGTATCCCATCCCCAGTAATGACAGTATATGCCAAGAAGACCTTGTCCCAAAACCTCCTTACACCCGGACACTGCCACCATATATGAATCATGGTGCCCTTGGCACTTCCACATCGCCAGCACCTGTCCAACACCGAGGGGAAGATAGCATGTAACCTCACAGGGTATTGATACCATCGAGTAAGAACTTTAAAATTCTTTTCTTGCGTACAACCAGCGGGGACATCTTGTGTGTGTAAAGGAAGGCCGCTGCAATGTCCTCCACATCGAATACACAATCCATTTCGGTCTCCCAGGCTCTCATATAAGCGGGGACTATCGTCGACTCCCCCTCCCTCAGCATTTGGTAGATAAGGGAAATCTGGTGTGATGGCGGAGACTCCTGGGTAAATACCTTCTCAAACTGAGTCAAGGGGGGTGATGCACCTAACCCTCCCACAATTCGGCAATAAAATTATTTCAACTGTTCATATTCCAGCCAAGATAGAGGCTGTAAGGGGGATCTATATTGCAATTCAGTGAGGGAAGGTAGGCCCCGCCTCGTACTCAGTTGGTGCAACCTCGGGTCTGATACCCTCCGCCATCCCAGAAAACCCTCGCGTTGAAGACCCGGAGGGAACGTGAGGTTAAAGAATATGGGAGACAAATGGTTACCTGCGCCCATCAAACCCTTCCTCCGTTTCACCGTATCCCACGTTTTTATGATCTCTCCAGCCACTACTCCAGGGCATCCCGACCCTATCTTCCCCCTGTCTCTTGTCACAATCCTTGGCAAATTTCGTAGTGGAACCTCCTGTTCCAATCTCACCATTGCTTCGAGTCCCATCTATAATGCCAATCAAACAGATGGATTAACTGGGAGGCCTGGTGGTATGTCTGTAGGTCCGGGAGTCCGGCTCCTCCGTGTCTCTTAGATCTTGTCAAAATTTGATATTTCAATCTACATCTAGACTGCCGCCACACAAAACAAATCAACGCCAAGCGTAAGATTTTAAAGAAGCTCTGCGGGGGCGAGAGTGGAACTGTCTGGAAAACATAGAGAAACCGGGGCAGCATATCCATCTTGAACGTATTAATACGCCCAAACCACGAGATTGTTTTCTGGTTGTAACATTTAAGGTCCTTCAGAGTCCTGGTCAATAATGTCTCGTAATTTAACGCATATAGTCTACTCAGATCCGAGGGACCTGAATTCCCAGGTATTTAAGGGACCGTCGGCTGCCACTTAAACGGGAAGTTATCTATGGCTCTCTCCACTTCTCCTGTTGGTAATGTGATATTGAGAGCTTCTGTTTTTGTGTAATTTATTTTAAAATTACTGACTTCACTGTATTTTCCAAATACCGACATTATTGCGGGGATAGTGATATGAGGTCGTGATATATATAGTAAGAGGTCATCTGCATATAGTGAAGCTTTATAGTGATGTTTTCCGATCTCTATGCCCTGTATATCTGGGTTTTGTCTCATCGCCACCGCCAAATGTTCCATTGCTATCGCATACAGCAGCGGTGAGTGGGGGCAACCCTGCTGAGACCCGTTTTTTATCAGAAAAGGGTCCGATAGTGAACCATTGATTTTAATTGTGGCAGACGGTTCAGTGTATAATGCAGCAATGTGACCAATACATTTCTCTCCCAACCCTATCTGTTTGAGAGCCGAGTTAAAAAAAACTCCACCTTACCCGATCAAATGCCTTCTCGGCGTCCACTGAGATTAGCCCCAGGGGCTTATGAGAAGCCTTAGCATGTGCAATCAGGGAGAGTGTCTTCAACACTCCGTCCCTCGCCTCTCTACCCTGGAAAACCCCACCTGATCCGTATCAATAATAGAAGGTAAAAGGGGTGCCAATCGGTTTGCCAAAATCTTTGCATATAGTTTAATGTCCACATTTATAAGTGAAATCGGCCTATAATTAGAGACTATGGTGCGATCTTTGCCTGGCTTTGGCAAAACTGTAATATGGGCTGCCAGGGACTGTGGAGTGAACCCGGTAGACGCCGAGATGGAGTTATATACGTTTGTCATATGCGGTGTGAGGTGTTCCCTAAGAAATTTGTAGAATTGTGGAGAAAATCCGTCGGGGCCGGGACTCTTTCCTGTAGGGGAATTTTTGATGACCTCTTCTACTTCCGTTATCGAAACATCCGCATCCAACTCCTCAACTATCTGCTGTCTCAGCCTCGGGAGTGGAGTGTCCGCTACATACTGATCTATCTTGATCTGCATAGTCACTTTTTGTGTATTCGATGTCGGTCCCTCAATATTATATAATTTTTGGTAATAGTTGTGCATTATGCCTAAAATTCTTTCAGGTTATGTGTCTCTACCCCTGTTTTTCGTTGACGTTTCGGGACGTATGTGGTCTGGGTCCTAGGGTGCAGCAAGCGTGCAAGGGGGCGATCACATTTGTTAGCCTTAAGGTACATGAGGCTTTTTATAGTGTTTCTATATTTCAAGGACTGTTCATTAAGTAGATTCCTAAGTGCCTCTCTATGCTTAATTAAGTCTCCCAACACTACCGCCGACATATTGTTTTTATGCTGCTGCTCCAGTCTGTATATGGCATCCGTCAGCTCCCCAATCTTGACCGATCTTTCCTTTTTCAGGCGGGTTCCATGCTTTATGAAAACCCCTCTCAACACGCATTTAAGGGCCTCCCATTTAATCGGGGTCCGTGTGTCATCTTTCAGGTGATATTTCCAAAACAAGTCAATCGACTCTTTGATTTCCGTTGAGCAAACCAAGTCCTGAAGGAGATTATCATTGAGTCTCCACGTTCAAGGGCGGGCCACTACGTCAGGGGGCATGATGTCTAAAAATATTGGTGCATGATCAGACCATAGGAAACTGCCAATGGACGGTCTAGGGTGCCAGGACAAGGACATGGTGGCTAACAAGAAAATAATCAATGCGACTATATGAGTCGTGGGGGCTAGAATAGTACGTATAATCCCTATCCCCAGGATTACATGCCCTCCATACGTCAACTAACTGCATCCCATGGAGAGATTGTTTTAAGAGACTAACTTGTTTAGGTGTTCCTCTCTCCTTTTTCGATGAGGAGTCCAGCCGCGGGTTTAAGGTGAGATTAAAGTCTCCTCCTATCACAACTACCCCTTTTGCAAATTCCCTCACTTTGTTCTAGAAGCCCCGACTGGCTGCAGCTGAGTTATCATTTGGTGTGTACCACCCCACAATGGTGTATATAGTGGCGTGAATCTTCATTTTTAACAATACGTAACTGCCCTCCTTGTCTATGCAGGTATCCAGAATGGTATGTTGTAAGGATTTGTGGACAGCGATGGATACCCCCCTCGAGCAGCTAACAGGACAGGCGCTGTGGAACCATGTTGGATAGTGTTTATCTTTAATGTGTGGATCGTGAGTTCCTTGAAGTGAGTCTCCTGTAAAATAAGCACACTCACCTTCCGCTTGTGCATACCATATAATATTTGTGCTCTTTTCTGGGGAGTATTGAGCCCCCTCACCTTCAGGGATTCCAGAGTAATCTTTGGACTCATCTTGGCTGGGTTAATTCGTCTCACTCTCCAGAAGCGGCACGGAAGGCGTAGTGGTTAAATTAAAGTTTCAGGAGGGTAAAAAGAGGGAGGAAGAAGTAGGAAGAGTAACGTAAAGTCAGGAGAAAAAAAAATAGAAAAAAAGTCAGTAAAGAGCAAAAGCAGCCTCAATTGCAAAACTGGTAACTATCCGTTCAGAGTACTTCGTCAAGATGCAACATTACGTGAATAGATCAATATGAATTTGTATCCTATAATTTACTGTTTACAATTAAATAGGAGGATCAGAATAACTGCCAAATACCATACGACAGGTTATGCCTCCTCCGCAGGGGTCGTATAGTATGCGCAAAGCGGAGCGATTTTTCCCCCACCGGTTCAACCAATGGTTTCTCCTCCTTGAGGAGAATCACCATGAGTATTATCTGCAGATAAGGTAACCGGAATATTTTATTATGCCTTGTGATGCTGCATTGCGTACACCCCATACTTGGTTCTATCCAGTTTATCCAATTAATATAATATAGAAGATCCACAACCCGGTTCTAACCAGGGCCTCCATTCCCTGTGATGGGAAGCAGAGTGATCTCATGAAATATTCTAAGGAGTGCCAGGAACCCAACATCTGCTACCCTCCATGGGGCGCCATCAACTGTGCTCGACAATCGTTGATCCAACAATAGTATAGAACATAAAATGAACAGTAGTTATTATGAGGCAAACAATGAACAATGAACATTCAGAACAAGGCCGCTCTTCATTTTCATGGGCAGTTTTTGTATGAAGGACAAATCTCAAAATCCCGGGGGGGGGCACAATTACGGTTCCTAGGATATGTCCTGTAGGACCAAAAGACCCCCTCCCCCTCCCAAACAAATAACAATCTGGCCCACCCCTCTGAAACCTCAAGTTTATGGAACCCTTTCAGCATCTGGTCTTCCGTGTTCCTCCTGTCTACCTCTTTCATAGTGCCTGCCCGCTCTCCTGGGTCGTTGGGGATAGAACCGTCCAGGGGGGTCCAATCCTCCATATTGGAATGGCAAGGACGGCCAGTCTGTGATCTCAATTCTTGGAATATTAAGGGCCGCCGAGAAAGCAGGGATGCCATTTGGGTGACTCAGTAAGTGCATTCTGCCCTCCCTATGGACTCTGAGACAGAAGGGAAACCCCCAGGTATATGGTATGTTATGCTGACGCAAAACGTCCAATAAAGGACGAAGGGCTCTTCTCTGTAAAGTCCATCTTGAAAGGTCCGGTAGCAACTGGACCCTGGTGCCCTTATATTGTATGACATTTTCAGCCCTCGCCTTAGTCATAACCGCATCTTTTATCCGGTATTTATGGACCCTGCATATCACATCCCTTGGTGGGGCCTGGTCTAGGGGCTTTGGGCCTAAGGCACGGTGAGCTCGATCCAGTTCAAGTGGTGTCTCATGGGGACGCTGAAGAACTGTATTAAACATCTGCTGTAGGGCTCCATTGATCTCTTTGGGCACGACCGTTTCCGGTAGCCCCCTGATTCTTATATTATTACGTCTGCCTCTGTTTTCAGCATCATCAAGCATATCAGCCAACATTTGAATATGGTCGGACTTAACCACTAAGGTATCCTCCTGGGCATCCAGTCTGGCCGTCAAAGCAGCTATAGCCTGGTCCTGGATGGTGACCCTCTCGTTGCATTGCTGCACTTCGTCCCTCAAAGTCAACAGCTCTGCCTTATATGATGTTTCTAGGCGGGCTACATATTGTTCCATGTCTTGTCTAGTAAGCATGTCCCTCAATCTTGCATTCATCAGTCCCAGGTCAATCCCCTATGCCACTTGGGGGCTGAAGCCAAAGCCCTGTGTAGCATAGGCAGGATAACAGTAGGGAGGCATTGCTAACGGTGAGTGGGCTAAAGTATTGTAGCCATTCTGTATTGCCTGACTGTCCCCCAATACTGTTTCTGCTGCCTCATGGGTTACAGTCTGTTGTGAGGGTTCAAGATGGCTCCGGGATAAGTGGATGTAGGGTCCCGAGCTGTACTCTCATGATAGTCCATAGCATAATCTTCCTCCTCCACCCCCTCAGGTCCCCCATCTCCCTGTGTCATCTCTGCCCTGCCTGTCACCGACCTGTTCATTGTGCCACCGTCTTCCTCTTGAATGTTGCCATCTTGGGTTGCGGTCTGGGGAGTCTGCTCTTCACCCACCCTTTCCACATGTGCCTGGTCGGTGGCGCTACACGGCACTCTCCCCGGGGATGTTGTTTCAGCGGCTCCCTCTCCTTCTCCTGCCGCTCGTCCCGCTGCTGTGGCTAGACACGCCTCCTCTGGCTCCCTCGCCGCCATTACTGTAGAGCCTTCGTCCCTCCCCGGGCCGATCAGGAACTTGGTTATCTGCTGTGCGGCGGGTTCCAGCACCGCCGGAGGGGCCCCTCCGGTGCCTTTCTTCTTTTTAGCACCCATGGAGTTAGGCAAGCTGTCTGGTGTCGGTCACTGATGGGGTTAAACCGGTGGGTGAGGGAGAGCTTCCAGACACACGTCCTCACTCCACCGCTGCCATACCACGCCCCCAATTTTAGTGATTTTTAGACGATGCCGTACTTCCTGCTGGGTTAAGCAGGTGACATTTAATTGACAGTTTTTGTTATCACTGATCATATTGTCTGTCATGGGATTTTCTTGTGTAAAAACTGTTGAAAAAAAGTCATTTAGCATATTGGCTTTTTCCTCATCCTCATCCACCATTTTACCCAGATTATTTTAAAAGGGGCCAACACCATCATTTTTTAGTTTCTTACTATTTATGTAGTTAAAAATTATTTTGGGATTATTTTTACTTTCTCTGGCAATGAGTCTCTCTGTCTCAATCTTTGCTGCCTTGATTTGCTTTTTACAAATGTTATTTAATTTTCTGTATTTATTTAATGCCTCATCACTACCTACTTGCTTTAATTCCCTAAATGCTTTCTTTTTGTCACTTATTGTGCCCCTTACAGCCTTATTTAGCCATAGTGGTTTCCTTCTATTTCTAGCATGCTTATTCCCATAGAGTATATATTGTGCACAGGCCCTATTCAGGATGCTAATAAACGTCTCCCACTTGCTTTGTGTACTTTTATGTCTCAGGATATCGTCCCAGTTTATTGCACTAAGATCATCTCTCAACCGTTGGAAATTTGCCTTCCTGAAGTTTAGTGTCCTTGTAGCCCCTCTACTACATATCTTATTAAAGGATACTTGAAAACTTATTATTTTATGATCACTATTACCCAAGTGATCTCCAACCCATATATTTGATATGCGGTCTGGCCTGTTGGTTAATATTAGGTCCAGCAGTGCCCCCCTTCTTGTTGGGTCCTGAACCAGTTGTGGAAGGTAATTGTCTCTCATAATTGTCAAAAACCTATTACCTTTGCTAGAACTGCAGCTTTCTGTTCCCCAATGTATTTCAGGGTAGTTGAAGTCTCCCATAATAATTACTTCTCCCTGAGTCACTGCTTCTATTTGCTTTATGAGGATATTCTCCTCCTCTTCCATTATTGTTGGGGACTTATAACAAACCCCTATCAGTAATTTATTATTTTTTTCCCCCTCCCTTATCTCCACCCACAGAGACTCTACATTTCCATTAGATTCACCTATATTATCACGCAGGATGGGTTTTAAGGATGATTTTACGTATAAACATACACCTCCCCCTCGCTTATTTGTACGGTCATTTCTGAACAGACTATAGCCCTGTAAATTAACAGCCCAGTCATGGCTCTCATCCAGCCATGTCTCCGATATCCCCACCATGTCATAATTATTTTCCAACAAAATCAATTCTAATTCCTCCATTTTGTTGGTGAGGCTTCTGGCATTAGTGTACATGCACTTTATGCATCTCTCTTTACCTCTATTCTTTCCTACTATATTGACTGTTCTAACCCCACCCCCCATGCCACCCCCAATTTTATTACTTGTGCCCAGGTTACTATTTACACTATCTTCCCCTCCTGTACAATGAATACCCTCCCCCCCAATCCCTAGTTTAAACACTCCTCCAACCTTCTAGCCATTTTCTCCCCCAGCATGGCTGCACCCTCCCCATTGGGGGCAATAGGAAAATTACTGTAGCGACTGTTACAAGGCCAGACATCGCAGCAGCAGGTATTCTGAAAATAAAGCAGGTTGGAATGCCGTGAAGAGAATAATGTTATTTGAAAGGAAACTGAAACTGCCTACAAGTGATAAATCCGTTTTCACTGGATACGTCGATGCAGATTGGGCTGGAGATCCAACTGACAGAAAATTTACCAATGGCTATATTTTCTTTCTCTCAGGCGGACCAACTAGTTGGACAAGTAAAAAAGAATCAATAGTAATGCTGAAATTCAACAGAAGCAGAATATGTTGCAGCAGCACATGCAAGTCAAGATGTTCTATGGTTAAGACAATTGCTAACAGACCTAGGACAACCACAGTTGGAACCAACAAAATTGAATGAGGACAATCAAGGATGTCTTGTTCTTGCTCAGATGTAAAGAGTTAACCCAAGAACAAAGCACATTGATGTGAAGTATCATTTCTTGAGAGATCATCAGGAACAAGGAATCCTGAAACTGGAATATTGTACGACTGAAGATGTGACAGCAGACATTTTTACAAAGGCATTGAATGTTGAAAACATCAGAGACTAATGAAGAAATTGGGTTTGACTGAATAATTCCTTGCTGTTGAGAAAAGGTGTTGGTATATGCAACTGCTGTGAACTTAGTTTGTGTTAAGGAGGACTTTATGCTGATCTGACAGTAGATGGTGATGTTGTGTAAAGTTTCCTTGCTTGCTGTGTTGTGGGGGAGGGAATCTCTCTTGTACTTTCAGTTTGTGTTTGTTTTTTTACTGATGCAGCACGGAGTGACTGTGCTTTATTCCTGTATCTCATGTTTCTAAAAAAGTAAAACTTGTTATCCCATATAACCTGCTCAGCAAAGTTTCTACTGCATCGGTGGGGATTCAGAAACTGCACTCTGCAACAGAAACAACAAAAACCCTCACCATGGCCCTGATCCACTCCGACCTTGATTATTCTCATTCTCTAATAATTATCCTCCCCTTCACTAGACTCTTCCCTCTCCAGTCCATCCTTAATGCAGCAGTCAGGGTCACCTATCTGGCCAAGCATTACTCGGACATTTTATATACATCTATTAAAGCATTTTTACTGTTTGATAGCAGCAAGAAATTAAAAACTATATAGCTGGTATTGCTGGAATCGCACCGACCAGAAGAACATATCTGTCTTACCAGTAATAATCCACGATAAACCACACTAAAATAAAAATAAGGTCTATTCTTGTACTGCTTTCTATGTCTTCATTCTATCTCCTAAACACTGGCTGATATTTATCCTGCGCTCTTTGCTGACCACTTATGTCAGCATTTCCATGTAAGTTACAGAAACTGGGATTCAGACAAAACCCCAGACAGAACCACTCACTATCATGAAGCAGATGGAGACACTTTGGACTCAGTCTGGTCTCTGTCTCATCATATTAGGCGTCCTTTCAGCACGCAAGTGTGGATGACCACAGTTATGTACACACTAGGGATGGGCGAATCTACTCGCTAGGACTCGTTACTCGGCGAGTAGTAAGGACTCGCAGGACTCGGTACTCTGCGAGTCTCCCCAGCGTTTACTCGCACGAGTCCAATGCAAATCAATGGCAAACGCTGACAAAACTAGGATTGCCATTGTTTGCATTAGACTCGGCTACTGTGCCAGTGATAGCAGGGAAACTCGCAAAGTAACTGCTGTTTCTTTGCGAGCCGAGTCCAGCTGTCTTCTCTGTGCAGCTCCAGGGTCCTAGAGCCCGCCTGCTCACAGACATGATGTAGCAGTGCTGAGATTGTTCTCAGTCTGCTCATTCCCTGTGCATAGACATCTATATCTATGCACAGGGGATAGCAGAGAGGACATCGCGTTTTGGACTACGTCGGACGGAAGAGGATTTTTTTAATTAAAGATGGAGTCCCTAATGGCTTTTTTTTATTTCAAATAAAACATTTTCTCTGTGTTGTGTTTTTTTAACCCTTTATTGGAGATCCTTAGTGGCTGGGTCAAACGTGGCCTGACATTAAGAATCTCGGGTTTAATACCAGCTTGTATAACAAAGCTGGTATTAACCCCTTTATTACCCAGCGTGCCACCGCCACCAGGCCGCTGGAAGAGCGGAGTTCAGCGCCAGAGCATGGCGCTTCAATGAACGCGCCATCTTCTGGGCGGCTGCGGGCTGCAATTTGCAGCGGGGGGTGCCCAGAAAGCTTGGGCATCCCTGCGCTGCGGATTCCAGCCCCCAGCTGCTTAGCTGTACCTGGCTAGACATAGAAATTGCGCGGAGCCCCACGCATTTTTTTTTATTATTTCATGAATTGTCAGAGTCTCAAGGCGGCTTCACACCTGGCGACGTCACTAGCGACATCGCCGAAAAAGTGACGTATCAGCGATGTCGCTAGCGACGTCGCGCTGTGTAAATGCGCGGCGCGACCAGCGTTTTATCGCCGGTCGCAGGTTGACAGGTTTACGGGAAGAACCGTAAACTTGTCAACCTGCGACCTGCGATAAGGCTGGACCGCGCCGTGTGACATCGCCAGAGTGATGTCAGCGGCGATCCTAAGCCTGGATACCCAGCCCAGCCCAGCGAGCGATGTCACCGCCCGCATCGCTGCGGTGTCGCCGGCCGCAGCGATGCTGTGTGACAGCTGGCCAGCGATGTCGGAACCGAGCGGGCACCCGCGCATCGCTTCCGACATCGCTGGCCAGATCGTGCCGTGTGACGGGACCATCAGAGTCAGAGTCTCAGAGTCAGAGTCAGAGTCTCAGAGTCAGAGTCTCTCAGAGTCAGAGTCTCAGAGTCAGTAGTCAGAGTCTCAGAGTCAGACTCTAGAGTCTCAGAGTCAGAGCCCTCAGAGTCAGAGTCATTCAGAGTCAGTAGAGTCTCAGAGTCATCAGAGTTCAGAGTCTAATAGTCAGAGTCTCAGAGTCAGAGTCTCAGAGTAGCCCAGAGTCAGAGTCGTCAGAGTCAGAGTCTCAGAGTCAGAGTTCATCAGAAGTAGTCAGAGTCAGAATCTCAGAATTTCATGAAATAATTTTAAAAAAATGCGTGGGGCTCCGCGCAATTTCTATGTCTAGCCAGGTACAGCTAAGCAGCTGGGGGCTGGAATCCGCAGCGCAGGGAGGCCCAAGCTTTCTGGGCACCCCCCGCTGCAAATTGCAGCCCGCAGCCGCCCCAGAAGATGGCGCGTTCATTGAAGCGCCATCCTCTGGCGCTGAACCCCGCTCTTCCAGCGGCCCTGGTGGCGGTGGCACGCTGGGTAATAAAGAGGTTAGGGCCAGCTTTGTATTATCAGCTGGCCCTAAGCCCGAAATTTATGGCGGTCACGCCAATATTAGACATGACCGCCATGAATTTCTATTAAATTGTTTTAAAAAAAACACAACACAGAGAAAATTTTTTATTAGAAATAAAAAAAAAAGCCATTAGGGACTCCATCTTTAATTAAAAAAATCCTCTTCCGTCCGACGCAGTCCAAAACGTGATGTCCTCTCTGCTACATCCCCTGTGCATAGATATAGATGTCTATGCACAGGGAATGAGCAGACTGAGAACAATCTCAGCTCTGCTACATCATCTCTGTGCACAGACATTCATGTCTGTACACAGGGAATGAGCAGACTGAGAACAATCTCAGCACTGCTACATCAGGCAGCAGGCGGCCTCTAGGACCCTGGAGCTGGGGCAGCCAGCACACAGAGCAGACAGGACTCTTATCTGTGCGAGTTTCCCAGTGATTACTTACAAAGTAAACGAGTCCAATGCAAATAAATGGCAAAACTAGGATTGCTTCAGGCTGAAGCTTCCGAGACACATCTGCGATTTGTAAATCTCACACTACTCGCTATTACTCGCTTCCCCATTCATTAACATTGGACTCGCTAGACTCGCAACGAGTAGCGAGTCCCGGGCTCGGACTCGCTAGAGTCAAGCGATTCCGAGTAATTTAGGATTCGCCCATCACTAGTACACACCTGAAAAGATTGATACAACTGGAACAGAAGCTAAATGGAGTCCAAAGTGTCTCTGTCTGCTTCATTAGAGTGAGAGGTTCTGTTGGAGGTTTCATCTGAATCACATTTTTGAGGCATTTACATGATGCTCTGAACACAGGAATGTGACCCCAGCCTTATACTGAAAGAGGTAAAACTATGTTCTGTACCCCAAAATGTTACCAATAAAATGCATAACTTATCCCGCACAAACCCAGCCCCCCTCAGGTCCATGATATGTCACTAGAAATATAGGAGGTTCACACATTTCTGGTCTAATAAAAATTCTGGAAACAAGATAGCTCCCACCCACCATATAAAATCTAGTGAAGTCTGCACTCCCAAATCTAAATGCCCCCCTCCTTCTGAGCCGACCTGTGCCAAAACCTCAGTAAGTGATTACAGGTGTGGCATTATTGTAGTAGGAAGAGTGTACTTAATTTGCAGGATTCATGTCTCCAAAATCAGAAGCAGAGCACAATGTATGGGGGTGCTACAATATATGAGGGCACAAAGATGGGCACTAAAATAGCATATTTGCAATAGTCCAGAAAAAGAGTATGGTGTGAATCCTACAAAATAGTCACTGCAGCCATAGAAAAATTATTTGAAAGGTTTAGTTTCTATGGTCGGGTCACTTTTGGGATTTTTCTGCTATTATGGGACCTCAGGAGCTCTACCAAATGTTTCATGTGACACGCCCCTCCAGGGCCTTAGAATAGTTGGAACCGGGCTTTGAGGCTTCATGACGGGGATCACAGGGACCGAGGCCCAGCTCCGTCACCCTGGCGGTGTCATTAAAAGTTCGGTGTGCGTGGGTCTCTCTCTTAGGGAAGGGCATCTGACATGGAGGGTTCATTCTGGGAAGGGGATAACCAGACCTGGGGATACTTGTATTTTTATGTGACGCCACCCGCAGAATGTGGCTACAGATGGCCGCTGCTGCACGACAGTTCTCCTAGGGGTCGATGGTAGGGAGGCAGCAATGTTCTTAAGCCCTCTACAGGTAGGACTGACCCCTAAGGCAGCTAGAGGTACCTGAGTGAGTTGGTAGACGTGTTTCTAGTGCTTTTGATGCGTAAAGAAAGTACACAGACACAGCGAGTTGCAGTCTTCATTTGTTTTACTTATAGCTTTTGTACACCAAGACGCTGAGAACACCATTCTCGGAGGCAGGGATCCAGCTACTCATAGGTAGTAGGATGGTACGCAACTGGCACCCCTTCTCTGTCCTTTCTCAGCCTCTTTACACTGCGCTTGCCTTGCCTGTCCTGCCTTGCGCCTCTCCACACAGAGCTCTGAACCAGTGACTGTGGGCTTTTCTTAGGGGTAAGCCGACAGTATCTCCCCTTAGCCCTTTGGTTGCCACCTTTTCAGCAGATGTGCATGGTTGTCAACCGTGTCACCATGGAAGTACCACACAGTCTCCAGGTTGGTAGCTGAGTCTGGTCTGTATCCTCCACTAGTCTTGGGATTCCCGGTGCCCCTGTTCTTTGGCCTGGTACCTCTACTTGCCTGCGCCTGACAATGAATTCGAGCCCCACAGGTGGATTGCTCACTTCCCGTGTCTCTAGGACCCTCTCTTCCTCATGGAGCCACCTAGGTGTTGTTTCTGCTTCTAAGTCTGATCTTAGGACAAGCTCCCACTTGCTCCAGTCCTCTGATGTCAGGCGCTTAGATGGCGCTGACATTGTTGGATGCTGCTGTATATGTGGTTTGTCTTAAGAGCTGCATGGTTGATGGTTGTGAAGGTCCTTGCCTCCTGTGGTGTGCTCCAGAACTGCAGTCACTATTATGTTCAATTGCTGGTTCAGGAGTTAATGTGTGACTCACCTGGAATCCCCTCCCCATGACTTTAAATAGCCTTCCCTCTCCTCTGTCAGGTGCTGCTGATAGCTATGTGCTCTAGGACGAGGTGTATCTAGCTTTTCTGGTACCCGGTGCAAGACTTCAGTTTGTCGCCCCCCCCTAGCAGCCTGAGTAGTCGTCATGTGACTTATCATTCATATACGATTTGCACACTTACAGTCATGTGCCGACGAGCTGCAATACCTAATTCAATGTTCAATGAAAATCAAAGCATATTAAATGCTGTTAGGATTGGGCTACAGGGATTAGTGTTTGAATTAAAGAGCTCATCCAGGTGTGAGATGAGTCTGTAGTCCCTCTAGTTGACTGAGGGCCTCGGATTCTCACAGAGCGTCTGCACACTGTCAGGATTCCCCTGTGTTAATAGCAAGATTGGATGGCCATGTAAGCACAAGAATGCAATTCTTCATTCTTCGTTCAGTTAATTTTCATTGATTGAGACCTCGCATGTCTAGTCAGTACGCGAGTGCATGTATGTAAATCGCATACTTACAGTTTCATACCTCTCACTGCCAGCAGCAGAGAATCCTGACAGTGAGCAGTGTGTGCTCTGTGAGAATTCAGAAGTTTGCAGTCACATAGAGGGACACATGGAGTGACTGCAGACTCATCATAATTGTGGGACAACCCCTTTAATGCTTCTAACAAATAAAAACATAGAACCCTTAAATTGTCAGAGGGCACAACACTTTATGACTGTAGCCATGCATCACATAATCTTACAGGTTAAAGATTGTTACATGTGTACAGGCTCAGAACCAATAACAGCACAAAACTGCATCACCAGACCCACCAGAGGTACAGAGATGCATCCATATAACCTCCATTAGTACAGAAACACAGCATTACTACCCTCATCAGTACATAAATACATCACCAGACCCACCAGAGGTACAAAAATGCATCCATCTAGCCCCTATCAGTACAGAAACACAATGTCAAAACCCTCATCAGTGCAGAAATACAACACCAGACCCACCAGAGGTACAGAAATACTTCACCAAAACCCTCATCAGTAACAAAATTCATCATTAGAACCACCAGAGATGCAGAAATACATAACTAGAACCCCCATCAGTTAACATATACATCCATATAACCCCCATCACTATAGAAACACAGCATCACAATCCTCAACACTATAGAAATTCATCATCAGAACCAACATCAGTAAATGGTAAAACAATTGTAATGTCAGGTCAGAACCAAACACATTTGTGCTGCATGATCCTACAACTCCTACTACATCCTTAACAATGGTAAGGAGCTACTGGGAGTTGTTGTTACCAGTCACCATCAGATCATACAGGAACTACAGTACTGATGAGGATTAGTCAGTATCATAAATACGGTAATCATTTACATCCAGGTACCTTATAGATGACCTTGTCTCTGATCGGGGTCATCTTTTTCTTTTCTTCACCTTGTCCAGACACCATATTGACTTTTCACATCTACAGCTCATCTCTGGAGACGTCCATCTTCTCCGGTCCTCTGTAGCACATCCCGACACAATATCCTTAAAAATAGCAAAATGATCAAAATTCTCATGAGTAAGAATATCTGCCCTACACTGTTCCCCATAATAAATAATTGCTCCTGCTCAGTGTTCATTGCACAAAATATGATTTACACACTGTTCCTCTTGGCACATACCCTCCACACTGCCCCCTCATCACACTGCCCCCTTCTTTCCATACTGGACTCCCTGGTCACACTGCCCTCTACTTTCCATACTGGGCTCCCTGGTCACACTGTCCTCTATACTGTGTCCCCCTATACTGCCCACGGTTTATACTGTTCTCCCTCATCAAACTCGCTCACACTCCACATACTGTGTTGGCAGCCATCCTCCTCAGTCCTCGTATTTTGTCCACACTCTTCCCCCTCATTCCACATACCGTACCGCAGCCACACCCCTCTCTCTCCATATACAGTGCCGCAGCCATCCCCCCTCACTCACCATAATGTGCCGCAGCCATCCCCTTCACTCACCATAATGTGCCGCAGCCATCCCCACTCACCATACTGTGCCGCAGCCATCCACCGCTACCATACTGTGCCGCAGCCATCCCCCATCACGCATCATTACTGCACCACAGCCATCCCCCTCACTCACCATTACTATGCCGCAGCCATCCCCCCCTAACCATACTGTTGCCGCAGCCATCCCCCCTCACTCACCATACTGTGCCGCAGCCATCCCACCTCACTCATCACTGTGCTGCAGCCATCCCCCATCATGCGCCATACTGCGCCACAGCCATCCACCCTCACTCACCATACTGTGCTGCAGCTATCCCCCTCACTCACCGCAATGTGCCGCAGCCATCCCCTTCACTCACCATAATGTGCCGCAGCCATCCCCACTCACCATACTGTGCTGCAGCCATCCCCACTCACACACCATTACTGTGCCGCAGCCATCCACCCTCACTCACCATACTGTGCCGCAGCTATCCCCCCTCACTCACCATAATGTGCCGCAGCCATCCCCTTCACTCACCATTACTATGCCGCATCCATCCCCCCTAACCATATTGTGCCGCAGCCATCCCCACTCACTCACCATACTGTGAGCAGCCATCCCACTCACCATACTGTGCTGCAGCCATCCCCATCACGCACCATACTGCGCCACAGCTATCCACCCTCACTCACCATACTGTGCCGCAGCTATCCCCCCTCACTCACCATAATGTGCCGCAGCCATCCCCTTTACTCACCATACTAGCCGCATCCACCCCCCTTACCCATACTGTGCCGCAGCCATCCCCACTCACTCACCATACTGTGCCGCAGCCATCTCACTTCACCTATCTGTGCTGCAGCCATCCCCATCACGCGCCATACTGCGCCACAGCCATCCACCCTCACTCCACATACTGTGCTGCAGCTATCCCCCTCATCACCATATTGTGCCGCAGCCATCCCCTTCACTCACCATAATGTGCCGCAGCCATCCCCACTCACCCATACTGTGCTGCAGCCATCCCCACTCACTCACCATACTGTGCCGCAGTCATCCCCTCACTCACCATACTGTGCGCAGCCATCCCCACATCACGACCATACTGTGCCACAGCCATCCACCCCCTCACTCACTATACTGTGCCGCAGCTATCCCCCCTCACTCACCATAATGTGCCGCAGCCATCCCCTTCACTCACCATACTATGCCGCAGTCCATCCCCCCTCACCATACTGTGCCGCAGCCATCCCCCTCACTCACCATACTGTGCCGCAGCCCATCCCCACTCACCATACTGTGCTGCAGCCATCCCCCATCACGCGCATACTTGCGCACAGCCATCCACCTCTCACACCATACTGTGCCAAGCCATTCCCAACTCACTCACCATACGGTGCTGAAGTCATCCCCACTCACCCACCATACTGTGCCGCAGCCATCCCCCCTCACGTACCATACTGTGCTGCAGCCATCCCCACTCACCACATACTGTGCTGCAGCCACCCACCTCACCCCACATACTGTGCCGAGCCATCCACCCTCTACCATATGTGCCATGCCATTCCCTAACTCACTCAACCATACGGTGCTGAAGTCCATCCCACTCACCCCACCATACTGTGCCGTAGCCATCCCCCTCACTACCATACTGTGCTGCAGCCATCCCCTTCACTCACCATACTGTGCTGCGCATCCCCCCACAGCCCATACTGTGCCGCAGCCATCCCCCTCCACACCATACTGTGCCGCAGCCATTCCACTCACTCACATACTGTGCGCAGCCATCCCCACTCACTCACCATACTGTGCCGCAGCCATCCCTCACTCACCATACTGTGCTGCACCCATCCCCATCACCACCATACTGTGCCGCAGCCATCCCCATCACACATACTGTGCCGCAGCCATCCCCACTCACCATACTGTGCTGCAGCCATCCCCACTCACCCCATACTGCGCCACAGCCATCCACCCTCACTCACCATACTGTGCCTGCAGCTTCCCCCTCACTCACCATATGTGCCGCAGCCATCACCCTTCACTCACATACTGTGCCGCACTATCCCCCCACTCACCATACTGTGCCGCAGCCATCCCCTCACTCACCATACTGTGCCTGCAGCCATCCCCCACTCACCCATACTGCGCCGCAGCCATCCACCCTCTCACTCACCATACTGTGCCGTAGCCATCCCCTCACTCACCATACGTGCTGAAGTCCATCCCCACTCACCCACCATACTGTGCCGCTAGCCATCCACCCTCACTACCATACTTGTGCGCAGCCATCCCACCTCACACCACTAACTGTGGCTGCAAGCCATCCCCATCACGTCACCATACTGTGCCGTAGCCATCCCCCTCTCACTACCATACTGTGCCGTAGCCATTCCCAACTCATACCTCCATCACCATACTGTGTCGCAGCCATCCACCTCTCACCCATACTGTGCGCAAGCCATCCCACTCACTCACCATAATGTGCGCAAGTCATCCCCACTCACCATACTGTGCCGTAGCCATCCCCCTCACACCATACTGTGCGCAGCCATCCCCATCACGCACATACTGCGCTACAGCCATCCCCCCTCATCCTACCATACTGTGCCGAGCCATCCCAACTCATCACCATACTGTGTCGCAGCCATCCCCACTCACGTCACCATACTTGCCGCAGCCATCCCCACTCACCATACTGTCCCGCAGCCATCCCACTCACCCCATACTGTGCCAGTCACCCACCAACATACTTCCCCATCCCACCACCATACTGTGCCAGCCATCCCACCTCACACCCATACTGGCCGCAGCTTCCCCCCTCACTCACCATAATGTGCCGCAGCCATCCCCTTCACTCACCATACATGCCGCATCCATCCCCTCACTCACCATACTGTGCCGCATGATACCCCCCTCACTCATATACTGTGGCGCAGCCATCCCCTCACTCACCATACTGTGCTGCAGCCATCCCCCATCACGCGCCATACTGCGCCACAGCCATCCACCCTCTCACACCATAACTGTGCCGTAGCCATTCCCAACTCACTCACCATACGGTGCTGAAGTCATCCCCACTCACCCACCATACTGTGCCGTAGCCATCCCCCCTCACGTACCATACTGTGCTGCAGCCATCCCCCACTCACACACTATACTGTGCTGCGCTGCCCCATGGCCATACTCCGTACCATCACCTCACACCATACTGTGCCGTAGCCATTCCCAACTCACTCACCATACTGTGCTGAAGTCCATCCCCACTCACCACTAATACTGTGCCGCAGCCATCCCCCTCACTCACCATAACTGTGCCAGCCATCCCTCACCACCATACTGTGCCGCAGCCACCTGATCCCTCTTCACATCTGTTTACCGAGCCATCCTCAATTCACCATCCTCTGGCTACATATGCTCGCCCCACCCTCACCCCGATATGATTCACCAGCATCATCACCATACTTGCAATCCCTATCACCGCCATTTTGGGAGCCATTCCATCACATACTTGCCGCAGCCATCCCCACTCACCATACTGTGCTGCAGCCATCTCCCATCACACGCCATACTGCGCCACAGCCATCCACCCTCACTCACCATACTGTGCCGCAGCTATCCCCCCTCACTCACCATAATGTGCCGCAGCCATCCTCTTCACTCACCATACTATGCCGCATCCATCCCCCTCACCATACTGTGCCGCAGCCATCCCCCCTCACTCATTATACTGTGGCGCAGCCATCCCCACTCACCATACTGTGCTGCAGCCATCCCCCATCACGCGCCATACTGCGCCACAGCCATCCACCCTCTCACACCATACTGTGCCGTAGCCATTCCCAACTCACTCACCATACGGTGCTGAAGTCATCCCCACTCACCCACCATACTGTGCCGTAGCCATCCCCCCTCACGTACCATACTGTGCTGCAGCCATCCCCACTCACACACTATACTGTGCTGCAGCCATCCACCCTCTCACACCATACTGTGCCGTAGCCATCCCCCAACTCACTCACCATACTGTGCTGAAGTCATCCCCACTCACCCACCATACTGTGCCGCAGCCATCCCCCTCACTCACCATACTGTGAGCTATCTTCCTCACACCTCATACTGTGCCCACACTGATCCCTCTTCACTCTTTTATACTGGATCCTCAAATTTACATCCTTGGTTAATATATGCTCGCCCCACTCTCTCCCCCGAGGTTTGATTCACATATACTCCCTTCATCCTTTATCCCCAGTTTGGTTCACATATACTTCCGCCCTCTCCCCCCTTGCCCGGTTTGGCTCACATATTCTCCACCCCAACCTTGGCTCAAATATACTCCCCCGCCCTCTATACCCAGTTTAGCTCACATATCGCCCCCCCCTCCCTCCCACTTTGGCTCACCTATCCCTCCTCTCCCTCCAGTTTGGCTCTTATTCACTCCACCCCCAGTTTGGATCTTATTCCTCCCTTCCCCCCAGTTTGGCTCTTATTCCCCCCTCAGCCCCAGTTTGGATCTTATTCCCCCCATCTCTCTCCAGTTTGGCTCTTGTTCCCCCTCACCCCCCCCCCCAGTTTGGCTCTTATATCTCCCCCCAGTTTGGCTTTTATTCCCCCCTCACCCCCAGTTTGGCCCTTATACCCTCCTTCCCCCCAGTTTGGCTCTTATTCCTCACCCTCTCCCCCCTAGTTTGATTCTTATTCCCCCCATCCCCCCACTTTGGCTTTTATTCCCCCCTCCCCCCAGTTTGGCTCTTCCCCCACTCCAGTTTGGCTCTCATTCCCCCTCACCCCAGTTTGGCTCTTATTCCCCCCTCCACCCCAGTTTGACTCTTCCCCCCCCCTAATTTGGCGCTTATCTCCTCCCCTCTCCCCCTAGTTTGGCTCATATTCCCCCTCTCCTCCCAGTTTGGCTCTTATTTCCCCCACCCTGTCCCTATTCCCCTAATAAAATCCATCTTCGGGGTCTTCAGCTCCTGCAGCTGGAGCACTTTTCCCCATCCTGCTGCTTTTCCGCTGCAGGGCCGCCGAGTGACCTCAGTAACATAACTGATCACGTTACTGATGTCCCCCTGACCCGGAAATGCCGGGTATCAGGGAGCTATTCCATCGTACACAGCGGCTCGTAGCCGCTCTGTACGATGGATAGCAGGAGCCGGGGTCCGGCATTTTCTCTGCTCCTGCTGTTACCTGATAGCGGGAGCAGAGAGAACTGCCGGCTCACACAGCGGGAGAAGGGGCGGAAGATGCAGCCGGGGAGACACTTCGCTCGGTGCCCTCCTGCCTGCTGTGCCCGGGGCCATGGCTCTAGGTCTTGGTGCTGTGGTGTGCTGATGCTTAGCTGCTGGGCTAAAGTCTTTCCTTGGGAGAAGCTGTGATTCCTGACCAGTGGGTGGAGGTAGGGGCCCTCAGCCTAGGGCTAATCAGGAGTTTTAGGGTACAGGGTGGCGGCTCGGAACTCATCACCATCAGAGGTACCTCTGAGATCAGGGCGAGCCAGCGACCCCAGCATTAGGGTCAGATTAGGCTCTCCTGACCCCCTTTTGCCCAATTCATCTACCTGACACCTGATTGTCTTACCTCCCAAGCGTGACATCTGGACACTTAAGTTCTTTCTTTCTGTGAAAGGCGTTCTTGCTCTAGCTACCCTCCAACTTGACCCTTGTTGTTCAATGGTGTCTCCTTAGCTGTTCTATACCGCCTCTCCTCAGCTGGCAACTGTCTCTCCTGCATTCTAGATCTTTCCTGCTCTTTTTCTCTTAGCCATTATGTCTCAGACATCCTCTGCAGATGCTTTATCACAACTGATGCAGACCATCTCAGCTGAGATCACTGGTCTGCGGACACAGGTGGTGCAGCAGCTGCAGCAGGTTGTGGGGTATCTGGCCTCGGCTCATGCCTAGGCCATACCTGAACCCAATATATCTCTTCCAGATAGGTTTTCTGGGGGAAGAGAGAAATTCTTGGTGTTCAAAGAGGCCTGTAAGCTTTATTTCAGGCTTCGGCCCCGTTCATCTGGGAGCGAGGAACAGCGGGTGGGGATTATAATCTCCCTTCTTAAGGGAGGTCTACAGACCTGGGCCTTCTACCTCCTGACCGACTCACCATCGCTGCGGTCGGTGGACGGGTTTTTTGCTGCTCTGGCTCAGGTGTACGGTGAACCAGATAGGGTGACTCTTGCTGAGTCAAACCTCCGTAAGCTCAAGCAGGGGTCACGAGCAGTGGAGGAGTACTGCTCGGAGTTTCAGAGGTGGGCGACTGACACCCTGTGGAACGACCCGGCCCTCAGAAGTCAGTTCTGTCTGGGTTTGTCAGCTAGACTGCAAGACACCCTGGATCAGTACGCTGCACCTGAGTCATTGGAGGCTGCGATCCCTACCCATCAGGGTAGACAGACGTCTGAGGGAGAGACCGTGACCATCTTTGTCCCCTGTGGCTATCCCTGTTGAGGAGGCTCCACATGATGAACCTATGCAGTTGGGGGCAGTAGGCCCTCGTGTTAAACCCCCTGTAGTTGTAGTTAGTTAAGTGGGCGGAGCTTGCTTTTATTGTGAACAAACGGATCATTTTATCAAAGTTTGTCCACATCGCTCCAGGACATATACACAGTCTCAGACGCAGCCTACCTAAGGTCGTTCAGAAGGAGACGACCAGAGGGTTTATAGCTCCTTCTTTTCTAAGTCTCCGTTCACGCTGTCTGCCAAGGTGCTGGTAGATGGAAAAACGGAGACTATACCGGTACCATTTGATAGCAGAGCAGGAGTCTTTCTTATGAATTCTCGCTTTGTGCAGACTCATGGCTTCGTCTGTAGCGCCAAAAGCGAGACCTATTCCTATCTCGCCATTGACTCAGTTCCACTCAGCCAGAAGGTATTATCCCAAGTGGTGCATAATGTGAACTTGAGCATAGGAACTCATCACCAGGAGTTCCTCTCTTGTTACATTTTGGAGAATTTGCCAACCCCCATTGTCTTGGGTCTCCCTTGGCTGAGAAAACACAACCCGGTAATTGACTGGCGGGCCCAGGAGGTGGCTCGCTGGGGTACTGCCTGTGAGGGTACTTTCCGGGGTTCTTCCATCTGCACCGTGTTGGTGATTACTACACCGACTTCTTCATTCAAGGAGGTTAGGAGTTTGCCTGGGGGTAGGTGTGGAGTGCACGCCATGCTCCCGACTCCTGGTGCCTCTGGGCGTTGTCCTAGGAAGATGGGCAAGGGTAGGGTGGTTGTGTCTACAGTGCGTCCCAAGGGAGGGAGTCCTGGGGTCCTGAGAGACACGCCTGGTACTTGCCTGCCTAAGACTGTACCCTTTGTCTGTGCCCGCATGTGTGGCAATAAACGTACAGGTCCAGACCTGTGTGTGAATGAGTATGTGTGGGTGTTGTCCCAGCATGTCAGGTGCAGGCGTGCTACTGGGGCACCGGGTTCCGGGGTTGTAGGACCTTCTCGGATATCGGCCATTTGCAATCCTGTGCTTTACGCCTTAACCTACCTCCAGGTTTGGCAACCCGTAATATCTTTCATGTCTCGTCTCAGGGGATGTGGACTTCTTTCGGATGTGCCGTAGTCGAGTCCGGAGGCTTCTCTTAAAAGAGGGGGTACTGTCACGTACTTAGATGAGGCTGACATTGTTGGATGCTGCTGTGTACAGTATGTGGTTTGTCTTTAAGAGCTGCATGGTTGATGGTTGTGAAAGTTCTTGCCTCCTGTGGTGTGCTCCAGAACTGCAGTCACTATTATGTTCAATTGCTGGTTCAGGAGTTAATGTGTGACTCACCTGGAATCCCCTCCCCCTGGCTTTGAATAGCCTTCCCTCTCCTCTGTCAGGTGCTGCTGATAGCTATGTGCTCTAGGTCTTGGTGCTATGCTGTGCTTATGCTTAGCTGCTGGGTTAAAGTCTTTCCTTGGGAGAAGCTGTGATTCCTGACCCTTGGGTGAAGGTAGGGGCCCTCAGCCTAGGGCTAATCAGGAGTTTTAGGGTACAGGGTGGCGGCTTGGAACTCCTCACCATCAGAGGTACCTCTGAGATCAGGGCGAGCCAGGGACCCCAGCATTAGGGTCAGATTAGGCTCTCCTGACCCCCTTTTGCCCAATTCACCTACCTGATACCTGATTCCCTTACCTCCAAGCGTGACATCTGGACACTTAAGTTCTTTCTTTCTGTGAAATGTGTTCTTGCTCTAGCTACCCTCCAACTTGCCCCTTGTTGTTCAATGGTGTCTCCTTAGCTGTTCTATACCGCCTCTCCTCAGCTGGTCAACTGTCTCCTCAACTGTTCAACTGTCTCTCCTGCATTCTAGATCTTTCCTTCTCTATTTATACCCCATGTCACATGTCCCACGTCATCTACGTGTGTTCTTCCTGACCTCACTCCTCCCAGGTGCTCCCTCTAACTACTTCCTCTCCACCCATCCCCACTACAAGGGTTCCTAGTGTGTGGTCTGGGTGTCCCGGCACCGGTCTGTGGCCCTCTTACCTGGGATACAACACCCTAACAGGGGTGCAGTGCCTCTGTGGCGACTGGATCCACAGGGGCGCCACCCTCCCCCTTTCTTAAACCCAGCACGTCCTCAGGCTGAAAGAAAACAGAAAAACAAGTGGCACAAAGACATGCAAAATTTTGTAATGCTTAGAACAAGAACAATAACAATAATAAGAAAGCTTTTCATCCCTTTAACAGGAGGTACAGTTACTTTAACGTTGCTGCATATAAAAGTAGAAAATCATGCATAAATAACTATATACATCACACTGTCCTAGGTGTTAAACAGGCGAGTGTCCCGCAGCGGGTGCCTACCTGTGTTGGACTACAGATTGGTCCCACCGCAGGTCTTTACTATCCCTGCCTGGTGCTAGAGGGGACAGAGCGTGTCCTGCCAGGGTGTCGTCAGCCACCAGGGGCATGGTGGTACCTTCAGCTTCCTCGGCGTCGACCTCGGCTTCTTCCTCCTGGGCTGGCGACGGTGGTCTCAACATCGTCCACCGCCAGGTCATTTTGGTCTCCTTCTCCTTTGGTTTCCTTCCACACCTCCACTGCCTCCACCTGGGCCTTTCTCAGTTACTGACCCAGGCTCTCGACCTCGCTTTGCAAGAACCCTGGGTCTAGGAGTGACAGCTTTCCCATGTCCTCCTCCATCTCTCCGGAGTAGTATTCGTCCTCCACGATTACATCCGGGTACTCTGCTGCCATCTTGCTCCAGTGGTTGCAACTTACCTGGTCTCCTGCTCCCTTCTCTGAGCGGGTCTCTGTCTGAGCGCTGTCGGCCACACCTCTGGGTGGATCTCTCTGGCTGACTGGCACGTTCTGCTGCACAAAAGTCTCTTTGGTGGGTGGGTACGACTTTTTGCGCTTCTCTGTGACCCGGCCCACGAAGGGAGGCCGCGCCACTCCTTCCTTGATAGTCATGGCACTTGTTCTTTTAACCAGGCACAGTTCAAAGTTCCTAAACACCGTTAGTAGGGCACAAAAAAGCCCATTGTATCGGGCAAGTGGATCCTGTTCATGATGCCAAATTGACACGCCCCTCCAAGGCCTTAGGATGCTCACAACCAGGCTTTGAGACTTCATCACAGGGATCACAGGAACCGAGACCCAGCTCCATGACCCTAGCAGTGTCATTAAAAGTTTGATGTGGGTGGCTCTCTCTCTTAGGGAAGGGCATCTCGCATGGAGGGTTCATTCTAGGAAGGAGATGACCGGACCTGGGGATACTTGTATTTTTACGTGACGCCACCCGCAGATTGCGGCTACAGATGGCTGCCGCTGCATAACAGTTCTCCTAGGGGTCGATGGTAGGGAGGCAGCAATGTTCTTAAGCCCTCTACGGGTAGGGCTGACCCCTAAAGCACCTAGAGGTACATGAGTGAGCTGGTAGACATGTTTCTGGTGCTTTTGACGCATTAAGAAAGTTCACAGACAAAGCGGGTTGCAGTCTTCAGTTCTTTTACTAACAGCTACTGTACACCAACACACTGAGCACTGGGTTCTCGGACGCAGGGATCCAGCTACTCCCGGGTAGTAGGATAATACTTCTCTGTCCTTTCTCAGCCTCTTTACACTGCGCTTGCCTTGCCCGTCCTGCTTTGTGCCTTGCAACACAGAGCTCTGAGCCAGTGACTGTGGGTTTTTCTTAGGGGTAAACCAGCATTATCTCCCCTTAGCCCTTTCGTTGCCACCTTTTCAGCAGATGTGCGCGGTTGCCGACCGTGTGACCATGGAAGTACCAACCAGTCTCCGGGTTGTTAGCTGAGCCTGGTCTGTATTCTCCACTAGGGATGGGCGAACCCAAACTGTAAAGTTCTGGACCTGTACCTAATACATACTGTTTGGTCATAAGGTCCAGAACACAGGTTTCAATTTGTCCAGTTCGGGTCCGGGGGCTGTAAAAGAATCAAATTAAAAAAACATAATTATTCTTACCTTTCCAGTGACACGTCCTTTCATCTTGCTGTCCCAGTTGCTTTTGCTTCATGGGCCGCTCATTAACTTCTGGCAGTATTACTGCACTGCCGCCACTCTGCAATTTCCGACCGGCGTTGGCAGTCTTCAGCTTTTTCCGGCCATGTTCGTGGGTGACGTCAGGGTTCACCCGCGGTCATGGCCGAGCTATGACCTCGGGTGAACTCTGACTGTGACTGACAGTCCTCAGCCTGTTCTCGCTGTTTACTAAAAATTCATGGTGGTCATGTCTAATTTTGGCGTGACCCCATGAATTTTGGGCTTAGGGCCAGCTGATAATACAAAGATGGTCCTAACCCCATTATCACCCAGTGAGCCACCCGCACCAGGTAAATGTTTATTACCAATTTTATGGTTTTTTTACAGCCCCCCCCCCGCCCCTCTCCCTCCATCCCATGTCTATAAAGTTAAAGCTCGGGGGGTTCGGAGGCAAGTTCGCGTCATCCACAAACTCGAACTTTACAAAAAACTCATTGCAAACCCGCCAATTTCGATCATCGGGGGGTTCGTTTCACATATGGAGGTGTCGCCGGCAGTCTCTTTAGCGTCAGTATGATACGTTTTCTGACCGTTCACCCTCCCCCGCCCTGTAGCCATGTTGAGACTCTACATCCTGCTGTAGCCTAGGTCCTGACACACCCATACACGCAGGTTTTAATTGCAGTTAGTGGCACAGACACCATTCAAGCAATTCACACTGCAGGAAGGGCACAAGGTTAGGACCCGGTAGTATGAAAAGACCTTGGCGTCGGTTACCGGGCCCAAATGCCATGGCCATTGCATTAGCTAACTTCTCATTTTTTTCCTCTGTATCATGAAGCAGTTTTCTGCTGTGCCTGTATACCCTATTCACATTGAGCAGCTTTGCACATAGCAAGCCATTCATTCACTAGATAATATGCTTTTCCTATTTTCTAGTGTTCGTGTTGCAGCCGATATCCTTTCTTGTTGATGTTTTTTTCTGGCCAGCACCTTTCACATATGGAGGGGTCACCGGCAGTCTCTTTAGCGTCAGTATGGTCCCTCCACTTGCCTGCGCCTGACAATGGATTCGAGCCCCACGGGTGGATTGCTCACTTCCCGTGTCTCTAGGACCCTGTCATCCTCATGGAGCCACCTAGGTGTTGTTTCTGCTCCTCAGTCTGGCCTTATGATGAGCTCCCACTTGCTTCAGTCCTCTGGACACTTAAGTTCTTTCTTCCTGTGACAGCCATTCTTGCTCTAGCTTCCCTCCAACTTGACCCTTGTTGTTCAACGGTCGCTCCTCAGCTGTTCTACCGACTCTCCTCAGCTGGTCAACTCTCTCAACTGTTCAACCTGCATTCTAGATCTTTCCTGCTCTATTTATACCCCATGTCACGTGTCCTATGTCATCTACATGTGTTCTTCCTGACTTCACTCCTCCCTTGTGCTCCCTCTAACTACTTCCATTCCACCCATCCCCACTACAATGGTTCCTAGTGTGTGGTCTGGGTGTCTCGGCACCAGTCTGTGGCCCTCTTACCCATGAATGGGATACTACACCCTAACCGGGGTGCAGTACCTCTGTGGCGACTGGATCCACAGGGGTGCCAGACCCGCAAAATAATCTAGCATAATCTGTACTCTAAAAGCCAAATTAGTTCCCTCCTGCTCAGACCTGCTGTGTGGCCAAACAAAACTTTTTCACTACATGTGGGGTATCACCACGCTCATAGGAAAGTGGTTCACAAACTGTGGGGTCAACTTTTTCATGTTACGTCTTGTAAAAGTGAGAAATTTGGGTCTAGAGCTAATTTTTTGTGAAAAAAAAAATTAATATTTTCAATGTGCTCACTTAGGCTATGTTGGTACATTGCATTTTTGCTGTGTTTTTTTCTGCTGAAAAACCTTAAAGTTTTGTTAGTAAATCGAGACTTCTTACCAGGAAAATACCTGCATTTTTTTGCTGCATTTTGGTACCTTTTTTCTGTGTTTTTGCCTATAGAACATTACTAAAACGCAGAAAAGAATTGACATGCTTATTCTTTCAAAAACGCAGCAAAAACTGAGCTTCAGCCAGCAGAAAAAACAATGTGTGTGCCTGACGTTTCCAGAATCATGTAGATTTTGCTAAGAATAAAAAACATGGCTTTATATTAGCATAAATTTGCATAAAACCAAGGTAAAGATGCAGCAAAAACTATGATTATATTTTGTTTTCAGCAATTATTAGGAGAAGTGAACCAGGCACTAACCTGCTGCAGATTCTTTGCGGAAAACGGCGGTGTCTGGGATCCGGTGCTCTGCTGGAGAAAAACTCTTGATATTTGCAGAAAGTAGCGGCACACGGATTGGATCCAAAAATTTCTGGCTTTTATTTGTGCATCAAGTTACAGGTGGTGCAGGTTAACCTTGGTTAGCCCGTGGAAGAGGAGTACCTCGAAACGGTCCGTTGCACCTTCAGCACCCCCCCCTCCCTGCACCACCTGTAACTTGATGCACAAATAAAAGCCGGAAATTTTTGGTTCCAATCCGTGTGCCGCTACTTTCTGCAAATATTTTGTTTTCACCTCTTTTTGGATAATTGTGTCTTAGTTCAGAAATCAAAATATAAAAGGCTATCACTATTTGCTTTCACTAGGAGAATATTCAATAAAATGAGCCTAAGTAAATATTATAAATGATTTTGCCTTCTGGCATTCAAGAAACTTTTTATTACCAGCGTGCTTTTATTACAGATCTGCGCAGCGTGTAGCATTTATTAGATTCTGCCAGACACAGATGGAATTTTACTGGAACAAAAACTATTTTTCTTCTCATCTCTTTATAATTTCCATATCATTGTTTGTTGTTTAGACTTTTTAATCTAGTAATTTATGTTCCATTTTTACCCGTTGTGCTTATCTCTTATCAATCGATTCAAAGTAGCTGCTGGATATAAATTCTTCCTCTTTAGCCTTTTTGATTCTTAGATTCTCTTGCTTTCCACTTCTGCTTGTAACATGATCAAGGGTTCATGCTCTTTGCGTTTCGGCCATGTCACGAAGTGTATCTGTAGTTTCAAATGACTTTTCAGAATTCGCTGTTACTTGTGGGTATCTACTTGGCCATTAAATGACTTGTACAGCTAAAGTCATAAATTCACTTACACCTTAGCCACATTAATTAAAACTGAATTTTTTTTTTCACAATTCTGACATTTATTCCCAATACACATTTGCTCTTTAAAGCCTTTTAGGATCACTACTGTTTTATAAGAATGAAAGATGTTAGAATAATACTAGAGACTATGTATTTCAGCTTTGATTTATTTAATCACATTCCTGGTGACTCAGAAATTTACAGACATGTTGTTAGTGTATGGTGGAATTGGCTTTAAATTGTTTAACTTGGGTCCACCTTTCAAGTAGCGACTGTAAGCACACCCCAGCATTTTGACTGACAGCTGGCTCTGCAATGCATCAGTGCAAAGACAGCTGTCAAAGAGCCAGGGCGTGCGCGATGCCTGTAGTTTCATCGACACGCTTGTATGACTGAAAGCCAGCAACTCCTAGGGGGTATAAAGTTTGTATTCTCCTGTGAACCCTGCTTTCAGTACTGTGGCCATTCACCTTTTTACTTGCAGATTAACCCTATATCTGCAGGTAAATTATATAATCCGATGTGGCAGATTGCCTCTAAACCTCCAGATTATCATTTGAACACATGAAGGGATCCTCAATAATTTTTGCATGCTAACGTTGATTTTTATTATGCTGTCAAGTAAAAAGGCAATATTAAAATAGGAAACAACAGGAAAAGGATTTGCTCACCCTTGCCTCGAGACTAGATCCAAACGGTGCACGGCCGTGGCTGGCCTCCACACAAGAGGAAAAAAAGGAAATGCCAGCCCCAGTATCTTTTTAGACGACCTTCTTCTTTATTAAGTTATCCACATACAATTTTAAAGCATCATGGGCACACAGCCCCACCTGATGCATTTCGGAAATTAATTCTTTCATTGCAGAGCCTACGTCTATGGAATTTATTTCCGATACGTGTCAGGTGGGGCTGTGTGCCCATGATGCTTTTAACTGTAACTTGTATGTGGATAACTTAAGATAGAAGAAAGTCGTCTACAAGGACATTGGTGCTGGCATTTCCTTTATTTCACTAAGTAAAAAGGCCAATAGGTCCTGAATGTAGGCCTTAAAATACTGCTATATGTACACCACCAACTAACTAAAATTATGTAAATTAGCCCATGAGATGCTTCTAAAGCAATGACTATATTTTCTAGAGTTTTCAAAATTATTGACCCTCTTCACAATATTGGACATATCGAACCATCCTATTTTTAAAGGAAACCTGTCACCTAGTTTATGGCCCCAAACCTACCACTACCTGTCCCTGCATTGTTCTAGTACATCCCTAAACTTCCCTGTCTCAGCTAAATGTGTTCTCTTATCGCTGTGAAAATTGATTTGATCACTTACATTCTTCTATGGTAATTATCATGGTATTATCCAGACTGTAGACACTGGGTGCATTCTCTCATCCTCCATTGCCCCTCTACCTCGCTCCATGTATCTCGCTACGGTGGGTGTGATATCCTGCTACCCATGAGCAGACCCCGCGTTCGTAATTTATGCGCTTCTTCCATGTATGACATGATGGCTGCGTCATTTCTGGTCATGCGCATTGTTATCTATGTGGCGTACTGAGCGGCTTCAAAGTGCACAATGCGCATTCTCTGAAGCCCTCAATCTGAAGGCATGCAGATTTAGGCACGCAAATTTAACTTTCTTTCATGGTGAGGTTAATTTTGAGGTTAATTATAATTATGCATAATCTATTTTGTGATTATATTGCAAACCTGCGTTCTGACTGCTTCCCTTTTTTTGTGGGAATCATTGTTTTTAACTTAGATTTTAAGAGCAATTACTGAGCATGGGTTTCACCTGTGTGCCGTGCCTTTCGCCACAGTCTATTTCACTAACTCAGCCCAACTCTCCTTTATCAGGAAATTCCTAACAACATTGAAAAATGTTGACAAACGTCACCAAATTGTAATGCAGCCTGGGCATAATATGGAGTGTAACTCTTGGGTTATACTACATTATTAAGCTTTGATATTTTTTTTTACGCATAAACTGTAAAAAAGGTTAACAGACTGTACCCAACAGCCAAAAGATCATGGAACTATCACTTATCTTAATGACACAGTTATAGGGTTATCCCCCCCAAAAAATGAGTTACTCGCTATCCATTGGAAAGGGATCTATTTGTTGATCACTGTGTGTCTGACTGCTTGGACCCCATCAATACAGATTGGGGCTTTAGAAACCTGAGAACATGGCAATGTAGCCCATTGTACTCAATGGAACAGCAGTAAGCAAACAACGGCCTTCTGCTTCATTTGCTGTGGGGCCCAAGAGCTGCACTCAATCCCATAGACAATCTAGTGAAGGCTGCACATATGCACCTCTGCTCTACTCAAGACAGGGCTGCTGAGATTTCTAGGGGTGCGTGCACACGATCAGTATACGCAGCGTTTTGGATGCAGCGTCTTGCCGCTGCGTCCAAAACGCTGCATAGTACAGTATAAGCATAGTGGATGGGATTTCAAGAAATCCCATCTTCACTATGCTTAACCCGCCCGCAGCATGTTTGGAGCTGCGGTGCGAGTTGCCGGCAGTCCGCTCCTCCGCAGCATGTTCATTTCATGCTGCAGAGTCGGAAGCGGCTACCACAGAGAGACTGCAGGGAGAAGCCGCCCTGCACCCACCGTACATGGGGAGTACAGGGTGGCTGCGTTCTCCCTGCGGCTTCACTCAGGTCGGAGGACATACGTCCAACAAGCAGCTTCTCCGAACCATGAGCACATACCCTAAACCCCGGTCTCTACCACTTGGGGGTCCTTGCGGTTAGACTCAATCAGCAAGTTATTTTTTATATAATGCACAGCAGATAATGTTATTTTGGGGAGTAATAACACTAAAGCCTTACAACAGAAAATAAAGGACACGTAGGCATCGTGTGTAATAATTATATTTTATTGTCCAGTCAATATTCCTATAATTACAGAAAAAAAAAATCTAGGGTTAAATAAGTTAGAAGACAAAAAAAGCAAACTAACTGAATATTATTTCTTCATTCCTAATGAATAGTGATGAACAAAGTGAAATATTCGGATTTGGATTTTTCCATAACTGAATACTTTTTACTATTTGGGTATTCGTTTTGAATACTGCCCCTAATGCAAGTCAATAGGGAACTCAAATATTAGTCAGTGGAATCTTACAGAAAAATATTTGAGTCCCCCATTGACTTGCATTAGGGACAGTATTCAAAATGAATACTCGAATAGTAAAAAGTATTCTGTTAGAAAAATCCAAACCCGAATATTTCACTATTTGTTCATCACTTGTAATTAATGAAATGGTATCAACAATGAAAGAGATGGTTAATACTGATTCAGGGCTAATTAGCCTATTTCTACTGGAAGACTGTCCAGAGATATTGTAAAGTAGAGGTGCCGTCACACGCATCAATCCGATGAACGATTTTGTTAGCGATCACATGCACGCTGTCACACAGGCAGACTCACCAGCGATCAGTGGACCAGCGACATTGTGCAAATGATTTAAATATCGTTTCCTCGATGTCTTGCTCCTGCTGCCAGGCTGCGGTAAGCGAGAGCAGGCTGGTCTCCAAGGTAAACAGCAGGTATCTAGGCAGCACGCTCTGCCTAGATACCCGATGTATACCTTGGTTACCAGTCTTCTCCGCTCACCGGCTGGTATCCTAGGTACACAGCGGGTAACTAGGGTCCCTAGTTACATGCTGTGTACCTTGGATACCAGCCTGTGAGCGGAGAAGGGTGGTAACCAAGGTATACTTCGGGTATCTAGGCAGAGCGCGCTGCCTAGATACCCACTGTTTACCTTGGAGATCAGCTCCCAGCGCTTGCAGAGAGGCGCTGGTAACCAGCTTATCGGTCGTCTCCCGGTGTCACATGCAGTGATGCTGCGTGTCCACCGGGCGACCAACGATAGATTTGAGGTCCTGTACTCAAATCAAACGATGAACAATCAGCCGACTGATCGTTCATCGTTTGTAGCGTCACACGTAATGATGTCGTTTCGACATCGTTCAAGCGTCACAAAACACGTGACTTTTGAACGATATCGGCAATGATATCGTTACGTGTGACGGTACCTTAAGGAAGGTAAAAACTGAGTATCAGAAGTGAAGGGGTTGTCTATCATATATAATCAGTTTACAAAGTGAATAAAGGGGATATAGGCAACTTACTGACATACAATACACAGTTATCATTGATTTGTGCTAATAATCGATGTTTGTAATTCTCTAAACACTTGCATGGATCTGAATTCTGAAAGTGCTCAGGATTTATTACTGATTGATACTATTGTTATGCACCAATTTTGAAGTTGTCAAACTTTAAGCAAAATACATAAAATGAATCTCAAACAAAGCACCCAACTTTAATGATTAGACATCTGTGTGACATGTCCTAGGACTGTCCGATTGTTGCATTGGATTGCACTCAAACCCATAGAGTAGCGTTACACAGAACATTCAGAAAGCTCTGTGTCTACTTGCTGGTGCCCGGCTGCCCTGAAGTAAGTGTCAAACCCATAGAGTAGAATGAATATATTCACACATCCATTTAAATGATGGATCCAAGAGTAATGGTGGGTTTACACACACCAATTTATCTGTTCAATATCTGAACCAATCTCTGGTTGCAGTGAAATCATGGATACATTGCTCCATGTTGTACACAGCCACAAAATGGAGCAATGTATCCATGATTTCACTGCAACCAGAGATCTGTTCAGATATTGAACAGATAAATTGGTGTGTGTAAACCCACCATTAGGATCTGTGAGACTCAAGAACGTGTTCTACTGAGATCCAACCTTACAAATCAGACTGGACCATTATCTATGAGAATCTACATAAATACTTTGATCCACAGAAGATAAACTTTATACTTCAGAGATTTTCTTACATGGTAACACTCACACGGATGGGTGAATGCAGCCTTAGACAGCATTAGGATATATGGGTTGTAGTCTTCAAATGTTTTGTGCCATTCATTTCTTTCTGAAGACAAGCCTCTTTGCCATCCCAGCTCAGCCGATCTGACCATACAAGAAGCCAGAAATGTAGCAGCACATAATGCCACCCAATACATCAGCTCCTTCCACTGATCAACCAGCACTGTCCCGATGTTCTTCAGTGGTTGCTGATGTGTGAGATCGTATCACATGCCCCTACATCATTGGGCATTTGCAGGCTGGGAAAAGACTTAAGGCCACTTCACACACACAGATATCTGAGTCCAATATCTGAACAGATCTCTGGTTGCAGTGAAATCATGGATACATTGCTCCATTTTGTGGCTGTGTACAACATGGAGCAATGTATCCATGATTTCACTGCAACCAGAGATCTGTTCAGATATTGGACTCAGATATCTGTGTGTGTGAAGTGGCCTTTAAAACACAAAGCACATGGCTTGGTACTTCTGAAGATTGTATATTGGTAAGTTGCTTAGTTTTCTTATTACTAATATCCCTATTAGCCACTCTCTTGTACTGATTAAATATTAGGCGACCAATAAACTACTTTTTAGAGATTGGCACAAATGTGTCCAATTTCTTGATAAACCAATGCTACCCATAAAAGGTTAAGTTCTTTTCACATCACATCTATGGCAGCCGTGGCATTACAGCCTTGACTTTATCCACCTAGACATTAAGTGCCATTAAGAGCTTTCCTAAGAGTTTCTGCCTATTGTGGGAATCACGGATGGAGAAATCTGCAGCGTAGACTGATGCCCTCTAGTGGGGAAAAAAGTGAATGGTTGGAATTGGCCAGAACTCCAGTCTGTAAATTTTACCAAAATAAGGCCCTTTTCACATCAGCGTTTTACGCTGATCGCGGAAGTTGCGGTGAAAAAAAACGCAACTGCCGCGATTACCGCATAACGGCCACACTTGCGGTTCACCTTCGGCAAGCCCCATGCAATGTCTATGGGGCTTGCGGTAAGTGTGCGGCAGGTACGGTTTCGGCACTTGCGGCAGATGCAGCTGCGAGAAAACCGCGGCTGACCGCGCTTTTTTCGCGGCTGCATCTGCCGCAAGTGCCGAAACCGTAACTACACCGCACTTGCCGCAAGCCCCATAGACATTGCGTGGGGTTTGCCGCAGGTGAACCGCAAGTGAGGCCGTTATGCGGTAATCGCGGCAGTTGCGGTTTTTTCATCGCAACTGCCGCGATCAGCGTAAAACGCTGATGTGAAAGCAGCCTTAAGGTGCCGTCACACGCAGCGATGCGATGAATGATATTGTTAGCGATCACATGCACGTGCGATTGCTAACAATATCATTCAGATCGCTGGTGAGCTGTCACACAGGCAGACTCACCAGCGATCAATGGACCAGAGACATCGTGGAAACGATTTAAATATTGTTTCCACGATGTCTTGCTTCCGCTGCCAGGCTGGGGTAAGCGGGAGCAGGCTGGTCTCCAAGGTAAACTGCGGGTACCTATGCAGCGCGCGCTGCCTAGTTACCCGCAGTTTACCTTGGATACCAGCTCCCAGCGCTTGCAGAGGCGCGCTGGGAGCTGGCTTATTGGTCATCTCCCGGTGTCACACGCAGTGATGCTGTGTGTCCACCGGGCGACCAACGATTGATTTGAGGACAGGACCTCAAATCAAACGATGAACGATCAGCTGACTGATCGTTCATCGTTTGTAGTGTCACAAAACTTGTGACTTTTGAACGATATCGGCAACGATATCGTTACGTGTGACGGTACATTTAGACAGTTGCTTTCAAAAGACAAGTCTTCCTATAATATATACAT
This sequence comes from Allobates femoralis, assembly GCA_033576535.1. Lineage (NCBI taxonomy): Eukaryota > Metazoa > Chordata > Amphibia > Anura > Aromobatidae > Allobates > Allobates femoralis. Next base: position 110,159,194 of record JARQOC010000002.1, read on the forward strand.
TTTCCAATATTTTTTTGTGCTACAAGCTTCAGCGCAATGCAACTACAGTATAGGTTGTATTTTATGAAGTCTTACACACCTGTCTGTATAAGAATCTCTCTTTCTTATACCGTTTTACAGAGATCCTAGCATACAGAATGTGCATTTCCAGCTGTATAACTCCATTGAGAGGAGTTATTAATTTATCATTCTTATACATATTGTTTGCATAGTTCTTTTTCCCTCTGCTGTAATATAGAAATAAGATTTGTTGCCTGTAAAGAAAGAGCCCTTGTCAAAACAAGCTAAGATCCATTGTGTAATAACACTTAAAGGGTTGACCAACTGAAATTTTGAATATATATATAATATTATATATATTATTATATATTTATTATAATATAAAATATTATATTATATATATATATATATATATATATATATATATATATATATATATATATTTGTTTAGAAGAGGATCACTAGTCCATCATCAAACCCTGCTGCTCTCCACTCCATGACCCCGCTCAGCGCATAGGAAATGACCTGACCTCTGGGAGGGGTCTCCACTGCGCTCGGTGATTGTTTGAGGTCATCTCCTGTGTGCTGGAAGTATAGAACGGCGGGAATGGAAGGGACGGGCGACTGGTGACAGAAGCAATGTTTTTAAGCTACTGGTTGGACAACACCTTTAATATTAAGACATTTTCAACGTATAAAACACTAGCACCCTCCCCATCAGCATACTGCCAAGCCAATAACAGCTTCTATTCCTATATTAACTCCCATTACATCATAGAAATTCCAATAGGAACATCTACCACATTTAACCTTAAGTTGCACATTATAATAAAACATCTTGACCCATCCCCTTCATTTTTGTGTTTATAAACCATTATAAAGCACAGTATGGGGCCTTAAATTAGAATTAATAGTAGACTAAACAAGTACAGATTAGATAAATATCCAATCTGTTCAGACTTCAATCTAAAACAGACTACCCTGTCTGGCCAATTGTGCCACCGCTCTCAGGACTCCATGACACGCCAGCCATTGCGTTGTTGCCATCTAAGTCATCATAAATATTTTTAAAAAAGAAATCCAAATTATTTCCTCATAAGAAAAGTGTGTAAAACTGTACATTACTGATTTACAGTCTATACTAAAATATAAATAAAAACTTAAGAAAGAGGCCAAGTGCAGAGAAGTGGCATCTGATCAGACTGGGTGATCAGGCACACTTTCATAAGGGCACATAAAGATAGTGGTCTTCTCAATCATCTCCATCTATTACCACATAGTTACTAACAATGAAGTCAATCTGACTTTAGCCATAAAACCTTCATTCTCAATAGCAAATGGCACCTTTGGGTACACGCTGATGAAGAATCGATTGGCTGCAGTGTGGTGGGCATGTGTTGTGTGCAGACTGTCAAGTCTTTACCTGACAAAGACTCCTATCTACTTATAACCCAATTATGTTTCCAATTCCTGTAAAACAAAAGTCCTATCTATGAATTAAGACGTCTGTGTTTCATGATCCGTAAGGACCGCAATGCCTGGACCGAGCACAGGTCTTTTTACCCAAACAAGCAGCCTCATAGATGCTTATTAGGATCAGTGAACCCACATTGGCTCGAGCAGTGTTTTCCATATACGCACCATGAAACAAGGACATCTGATTTCAGTCTTAAGCAAAGAAAGGTAAATGGCTAGCACTCAAGTGGGGGTGATCACAGTGCTAGTGAACGTACTTTGGGGTCCAGTGTCCAGATAATTACTATAAATCACTGCACACGTATACAGTTACTTGTTGCTTCAAGTGAATGAACTTTATTTTTACAGTCAGTAGTGAATAAGCGACTAGGTAGGTGTTGACGTTTCAGCCAACTTGTGGCCTTGATCACAATGTCACCCTGTGTCCTCAGGATGTACAGCAAGTTAGTACACTGTCTTATTGCTTCAATAATGTGTTTGTCTGGTGGTCTTAAGATTATGGTATTCTACAGGATGTAGTGCCTGATGGTGCATAAATATGGTCCACTGTGTCTGTTCAGTTGCTTAGCTTGGAGGAAGCCTTTGTTTTGTGGGTTGTTGCTAGCGTATCAAGTGCCATAGCAGGTTCTGGCCGAAACTTCAACACCGACCTAGTCGATTTTTCACTACTGACTGTAAAAATAAAGTTCATTCACTTGAAGCAACAAGTACCGTCTACGTGTGCAGTGATTATAGCAATTATCAGTCATTAGCAGGACTGCAGCACATCTTCTGAGTTGCTCGGGTGAATTAAGTCACAACAATCAAGCAGAATGATTAGTGACATGTTTGGGCAGGGGACGTTGTTATTTAAAGTATAGTTCCAGTATGATCTTAAATAATATTTGCAAGTCTTGACCTAGAGGAAATATTTACCTGCTAGTTCTGTTCTTCACTTTCAGCTCTAGATTGATGTTCAACCTGACCACATTAGATCGCCGTTATGAGCAATGTTTTTAGATTTACTGCATATCGAGTAGTCAAACAAAATTGAATTAACCAAATAGAGTAGTGTGAATCCCACGACAAACTATCAGAGACAGTAGGTGCCCATACATCTTACAGCCGTCATCATTTGTTGGGAGACAGCAGTTTGGCTTCTAGGTCAAGGCTAACAAAACAGAAACTATTGGTGAAATGACAAACCTTGTATCTGTAATAAAATTATTAATATTTTTGTTCCTTGTGGGATTAAACTGCAAAATGAGAAAAAGTCTAGCATGTAATATGCTATAGACTACTTTATGTTACAGGTTATTTTTCAGTAAAATGCAGATTCATCTGTACAGTATTTAATCTGCTGATATTATGTTTGGGAAGCAAACCTATTTTAAGACGTCTAACTACATGATCAGTGTATGTATCACTAAAAGCAGAATGGTTACTCCTTCCAGTGTCCCCGGAAGCAGAGAGGACTTGTAGTGTATAATGACCACAATCTGGCTCACTAGTAAGTATTTTCTAGACTAATTATTGTGCCAAAAATGGATTCAGCTCCAATATTTAAAATCAACCATAGGAACCATTACCCTGGAGGACCGATGTCTTCCATGTTATGAACTGGTGATTAGATTTCTCCTGTAAGACAACTTTGGTCTAGAATAGTCACTCGGCAAAGAGAATTTCACTGCGTTCTTAAAAACCTCTCTACTGTGTAGAGGATCAGTCCCTGTACGTAGACTGGTGCCCGAGCTGTCTGTCATCGTATGTGCTGTATCTCTTCACATGAATACGACGGACGCGGTCTCGGAGCTCAAAACCCTCATCATCTTCGCTGTGAGATGCTTGGCTGCGTGTGCGGCTTGTGGCTTCCAGTAGGGAATTGTCAGGGACTCTGGGGGTCTCATAGAGCAGAACGTTCAGGGTTTCTTCATAGATCCGAGCCTCCGGAAATTCAACCTGTTCATTGGGAGAGAAACACATTTTAAACTCTGGTGTCTCTTTCCTAATCCAATCTATGTAACTTTCTGCCCGTTTTGAGTATCTGCTAAGTAAGTAGATAATGTGGCACTTGTATAGTCACACGACCTTCCTGGTCTGTAACGTTAAAGCCAGGTTCTACAGAGCCTTGCAGACAGGTCCTAGGACAGTCACTGGTGGGTTATAAGTATTTTTAGGGGATAGGTAATCAATATCAAAATAGTGTGTGTCTGACAGCCAGCACCCCCACTGAACAGCTGTTACCAGCTCCAGCCAGATGTATACAGTGTACGGAACAAAGCAGGACAGCATCGCTCTGTCACACTCATCAGTTATTGCTGTCATATGCTGGAGAATGGATGCTACAGTCATTGTAGGAGGTTTGCCGTCTGATTATATGTTTTGTCTCGTCAGCCACTAAGATAGATATCATGTAACCATGCCAATATCACAAACAAGATTCTGCAACCTCCAGGAAATTTAGCAAATATGTAATATCATGTGGACAGGATCTATAGCCGACCACCCCGATTGTTACCCCATTCCTATATGTGCACGTAATTGACAGTACTATTACTTGACCGGTCATTTGACACAAATAGTGGATATGCACAGTAGCTGACCACATAGGTCTCAATAGCAGGATTAAGTCACAGGGTAATTAATGCTGAACATATGGACCCGTCATTTCATACTACTTGGTCTGTGCTATACACTAGGGATTGTGGATGAGGGTTATTTAGGGGGATTTATTCTATCGTCTATTATCGCATCCAGCATTAATAATATGATTTCAATAATTACTCTGAGTAATTTCAGACAAATGATCTGCTGCTATTTGTTACTTAAAGGGAACCTGTCACGTGGAAAAATGTTATTAAATTCATAATCTGCAGGTTAATAGCATTCTGCACCTGCACGATGCCTGCACGTTAAACCCTGCTGTCATGAGGAAATTAACTTTAATTCTCTCATCAGCATTCTGGTTTCAGTCTTGGGGGCGGTGCCGGAGTGTGTTCAGTCACCGTTCTGTGTATGGAGAGCAGCTACTGTAACTGCCCCACACACTGACTGACAGCCGCTCTGCATTAGAATCAGCTGTCAGTCAGTGTGCAGGACAGTTACAGACACTGCTCTCCCTACATAGAACTGTGACTGAACCCGTGCTGGCGTCACCCCCACGACTGAAACCTGAACACTGCCAGGAGGATTAAAATTAATTTCCTCCCGGTAGCGAGGTTTAATGTGCAGGCGCCGGGCAGTGTTCAAATGCTATTAACCTGACGATTAACCCTATATCTGCAGGTTAATAGCATTGTTCCACGTGACAGATTCACTTTAAGGATGTTGTAAATAGCCACGTATCTTGATCTATTTCATAACTTTGTGTCCTCACGAGTGACTTAGAGCCATGTCGCATTGTGTTTTCTCCTCCGTTCAGTGGCCCCGTTGGGGATAACATCTGAATACACCACAAAACAAGATTTGAGTGTAGGCGCAGATGGGACCATTGATTATAATCATGCAGGCGTCACCAAGAAGCAGTTTACTATGTCTGGATTTCTACCTCCAATAGGCATATATGACTGAAAATGATGCACAACAGAACACACAGTGACTCCATCTGCATCGTAAGGGTATGTGCACATTGGACGGTTCTGCATCATTGCAGACCGTCAGAAAACTGCTGGAGAATTGCAGAAACTGAGTTTTCTGACCTCAGCAGTGTCCATCTTTTTTTAGCGTTTTTGAGCGGTTTTATAGCGTTTATACAGCGTTTTGTCGGCGGTTTTTCTTAGCGTTTTTAAGACTGTTTTTTGTGCACTTGTAAGCTAGAACCGCTGGAAAACCCTCAAAAGAAGTCACTTGCTCTATCTTTGAAAACCGGTGGAAAACCGGTGAAGAAAGTGGAAAGGAGACAAAAAAAAAAACGTTCTAGTGTACACAGCGTTTTCTAAAATCCATTGACTAGCATGTTAATCCAACCGGTGGTTAGGATTAACATAAATTAACATAAAACTCAGCGGAAAACGCCGACGGAAAACGCTCAAAAACAGCCCACAAAACGTCCAATGGGCACATAGCCTTATAGTCAATAGCCCCATCAGTACATATGCCCAGATCATATCAGATCTCCTGAATGGAGGAGAAAACACAATGTGAAAGGCCAGTAGAAAAGTTCAGTCTATCGAAATATTAAATGCCAGAATTATCCAATGCAGTATCAGTACAGCTATCAGCTTGGGGCACAAAAACTAAGTTGTCACACGGAACAATAAAAACATTACAGATCACAGAAAATGAAGACAGAAATTAACATTTTTTTTCTTTTTTGTAAACTTCTGAAATTTTACTAAATAATTGACCCTGTTAAAAAAAAACAAAAAAAATAGCAGCAGAATTGCATTTAATCCCATTTTGATTTTCATTCCTGTTGTTAAAGGGAACCTGTCACCTCATGCTACCCCCCTGCCCTATCACTAGCTGTCCCTGTCCCTTCCTAGCTGCTCCCTAACCATCCCTGTCTATTGTAAATGCGCCCTATAAAGATGGTGAAAAATGAGTTATAACTTACAAGCAGTCACTCAGTCAGGAGACTGGAAAGGCAGCTCCAGGCTCCATTCTCTCCTCCTTGCTTCATCACCGCACGCCCCGCTGGGCGTTATCATTCGTTCTAGATCTCCTCCTGTTTGAATTTCCCGATCTCTTCTGCTCCCATAATGCACCGGTCGGAACGTCATATCCAGCCCGATTCATTGTGGGGGCCGGTCACGTGGTACAGGCCGGCCTCAATAGGCGCACTGCGCATGCGCCAGAAGCCGGGGCTGTACCACGTGATCAGCCACCACAGTGCACCGGGCCGGATAGGACGTTCCAGCCGGTGCATCATAGGAGCAGAAGAGAGCGGGAAATTCAAACAGGAGGAGGAGATCAAGAACGAATGATGACACAAAGTGGGGCGTGCGGTGATGAAGCAAGGAGGAGAGAATGGAGCCTGGAGCTGCCTTTCCAGTCTCCTGACTGAGCGACTGCTTGTAACTTATAACTCATTTTTCACCATCTTTATAAGGCACATTTACAGCAGACAGGGATGGTTAGGGAGCAGCTAGGAAGGCGTAGGGACAGCTAGTGATACGGCAGGGGGGTAGAATGAGGTAACAGGTTCCCTTTAAGTATATTTGAACTGCAAAATGGATGGTGTCATTTAAAGAAACAACTCGTCTCATAAAAAATAAGCCTCCATGTGGCTATGGTAATAGAAAAATAACCAAAAGATATAGATCTGGTAGAAGGAGCGGGAAAATAAAAAAGTGCACAAACATACATTTTTAGCGAAGGCTAGGGATCAATTGCACAAAAATAATCCTAATGGTGGTATTGTGTAGATGTAGAAATCTTTACCTTTGTTTGCTTCTTTTCAGTGGCATAGACAATGGAGGTGCAGCAGACCTCTGCCAGCTTCCGTCCCTGACCGTAGAAAGACCAGCAGCAGATCTCGTCTCCAATCACGTCCTTCATAAATAAGACTCGCCCGTTGAAGCGAAGTGAAAGCTTGTCAAACAGCTCAATATTTTTCAGAAGGTTGTCGTCAGAGTTACTGTAATAATTACATTAATTTAATGTCAAAGAATGGATGTATGGTGTTAAAAAATCACAGCATACAAGTTTACGGCCTATTCACACAGGCAGGTCACTCTGATGTGTTTTGATTGAAAAAAAATATGATAATCACATTTTTTTTATGTACAATTTAGAAAAATTAACAAAGTTCTTGTTACAAATTGGTACAAGTGTAAAAATGAGTGTGAGAATTTTACACCATTAGCAAGATGTTGCTACAGGTGCTCACCCACATATTTGTGTGTCTATTCTTTTTGTTTATGTATTACATTATTGTTTTATTGGTATTCAATCACTTTTTGAACATTAACATTACAATCCTCAACAAGACAAAATGATGGATCATTTATACACTTGGAGAATCCAAATGGAGGTTTTTCACCCATATTACCAATAGTCAATAATTGTACAAGTAGCACTACTCCGTATTTAGTCTTAAAAATCTTTCATCTGTATTGTCATCATGCAAAGAATAGAAAAGACATTACAAATTTCAGGCAGTGAACACAACTACCAACACCGTATTGGGTTAACAGTATCAATTGCCAAATGACTAACAGTAGACAAACTGAACGTAAGCTCCCATCACAGAGTTCTCCAGTTCGGGTACAATAGATATGCATGGATATAAATTTTATCAATAACCTGTGATTTAATGCTGGAACAAATCAGTAAACTGGAACCAACAGCTGAGATTCTATAATGGGCACAATTTCAGGATGTGGATCTTAATACTGTGTGCTATACATTACATAATACCCCAACAGATACATTTTCACCACTAAACCATCGTCCCAAGTTCCCGCAGTTGTAATGCTAAACCTATAATACGGGAAAAGAGCCTTATAGTCTCCCTAATCTGTCATACAGGGCTGTATTTATGATTAGGAACCTGTAGGCATGCGCCTAGGGCACAGGCTTGGAGGTGGGCAGCGCCAGGAAGGAGTTGTGAAAAACATTTTTTTTTTTTTAAACTGTTCTCTCTCCTCCCCCAGACTCTATAGCAAAAACCGAAGTCTTTGTGGGGGAGCCGAGGGCAGCACAGCAGGCTCTATATCATTTCATCAGCGTCTTTAAAACGCTGACGAAATAATCCTCTGACTGTGCCCCCTGCACTTCTGGGTTCGATGGGAGCTCCAGGCTGCTCTCTGAGCCTGTGTGCACACGCTCTCCTGATTTCCCGGCAGCAGGGTAAGTTTACCCCTTCACTGCCTGCATCAGTGCAGTGTGCATCGAGAGAGGCCACAGCAGCCGTGAACACCCGAAGGGGGACAGTGGAGCAGGTGGTTGCAGGGATATGGATAGGGCACAGGGGTGCAGGGATATGGATAGGGCACAGGGATCAGGATATGGATAGGGCACAGGGATTTTATGGATGGACATGGTGCAGGGATATGGATGGGGCACAGGGGTGCAGGGATATTATGGATGGGACGGGTGCAGGGATATGGATAGGGCACGGGGTGCAGGGATATGGATGGGGCACAGGGATATGGATGGGGAACAGGGGGTGCAGGGATATTATGGATGGGACAGGGGTGCAGGGATATTATGGATGGGACAGGGGTGCAGGGATATTATGGATGGACTTAGGGGTGGATATGGATAAACACAGCAGGGTGCAGGGATATGGATGGACACAGCAGGGTGCAGGGATATGGATGGACACAGCAGGGTACAGGGATATGGATGGACACAGCAGGGTGCAGGGATATGGATGGATACAGGGGTGGTGCAATTGCTGGGTGCCTGGTGCTGGTGGCATGTGCCTGGTGCAGGCTGGAGACCGGGAGCCGCAGAGGAAGAAGCTGCAGGGTACCTGGTGCCGGCAAGCGGGAGACCAGGAGCCTCAGAGAAAGAAGCTGCCTGGTGCCGGCGAGCGGGAGACCGGGAGCCACAGAGAAGAAGCTGCCGGGTGCTTGGTGCGGGCGAGCAGGAGACCGGGAGCCACAGAGGAAGAAGCTGCTGGGTGCCGGGATGAGGGATCCGGAACCAGGAGCGTGGAGTCAGGTAAGGTGCTGTTACAGCCAAAGATAGCAGCCTGGGGGGGACAGAATTGGATGGATGGAATGGATGAATGGAAGGGGCGGCATGGAAGAGGGGCAGAATGGGATGGATGGATGGATGGATGGATAGACGGGGTGGCCTGGAAGAGGGGCAGAATGGGATGGATGGATGGATAGATAAATAGGGTGGCCTGGAAGAGGGGCAGGAAGGGATGGATGGATGGATGGGGTGGCCTGGAAGAGGGGCAGAATGGATGGATAGATGGATGGATGATGGATGGATGGATGATGGATGGATGGCTAGATGGGGGGCCTGGAAGAGGGGCAGAATGGGATGGGTGGATAGATGGGGCAGCCTGGAGAGGGCGCAGAATTGGATGGATGGATGGGACAGCCTGGAAGAGGGGGCAGAATGGGATGGATGGATGAATGGATGTGACAGCCTGGAAGAGGGGACAGAATGGGATGGATGGGGCAAAATGGGATGGATGGATGGGGCAGAATGGGATGGATGGGCAAAATGGGATGGATGGATGGATGGGTCAGCCAGGAAGAGGGGGCAGAATGGGATGGATGGATGGGGCAGTCTGGAAGAGGGGGGCAGAATGGGATGGAGTAATGGATGGATGGGGCGGCTTGGAAAAGGGGGCAGAAGATGGATAAATGGAGGGTGGCATGGAAAAGGGGGAAGTAGCTGGATGATGCATGAGGGCGGCAGCATAGAAAAGGGGAGAGAAGATGGATAGATGGATGGGGAGAAAGTACATGGATGGTTTGGTGGATGGTGGAGAAGGTACATGGATGAACGCGTGGATGGCGGAGAAGGGAGGGGAGAGGCTGCATGGAACATGGGAGGGCGATGAGCTGCATGGAACATATGGATGGAGGATGAGCTGCATGGGACATTTAATCTGCATACACATTTATTTAGGGAACGTACTGGTGGTTCTGATTATGCATTATTGTATTGCTGGTGGTTCTGGTGATATACTGACAGGGGTTAGGCCATGTGCACATGTTCAGCATTTGATGAGTTATTTACCCCATGGTGGGTTTACACGTCGTGATATTGTTCCGATATCGTATACAACGGCACGGGAGGGCGCATTTTGTGGCCGCTGTTCCCAGAATCGCATCGGAGGTTTACACGTTGCGATATCTGGATACAACGTCCCTACGATGTGTACGCCCCCGACCCAGGAACGACCATTTAACATGGGAGTGAATGGGTGACGTTGCAGTACACATCGGAGTTGGGCTGTCACACGGGACGATCCGGCTCCAACCAGCATCCGATATCGGGCGGTTGAATAGCACGCTCATTCGACCCCCGATATTGGTTTACCATCGTTCCTGCATCGTATCGGATGTTCACACCGTACAACGCAGGAACGATATCGGCTCCAAAGCCCGAACCATGTGACTTTTGGTCGGAGTTGAACGCCGATATCGCAACGTGTAAACCCACCATCAGGATTTGTAGACAAAACCAGAAGTGGAACAATCAAAGTCTAATAGAAACACCTGCACCACTTCTGTATTTAATTATCCACTCCTGGTTTTGTCTACAAATCCTGAGGTAAAAAACTCATCAAACACTCAGCATGTGCACATGGCCTTATAGTGATGATGTATTATTGTATTGATGGGGTTTATGGTGATGCATTGACTGGTTGTATTGCGGTGGTTCTGGTGATGTAGTCATTTGGATGTTGTAATCTTTAACAGACTTAATCCTAAAACATTATAGGGCAAGTGTGCTTGACTAAAAATACAGCTGAATGTTAGCTAAACAATTGACTAAAGCCCGTAAGCACTATAGATAGGTGTCCGATCGCTCAGCCAGCAGCGAGCTTGCTCGACTCTCACATATACAGGAGCACTAATTCTTCCCAGTGTTCCTGTATACTGTATGAAAGCTGCTGTTAGGCCCTTTTCACATCAGCGGTTTGCTGATGTTTCTGGCCGATCTGGCAGATGAAGCCGAATCTGACGCCTAACGGCCAACTTGTGGCACCGATCCGGCAAACCCCATGCCTTATCTATGGGGCTTGCGGTCGGGTGCGGCAAGGGCGGTTCTGGGAGATCCGGCAGGTCCGGCACTTGCTGTGGCAAAAAAAAAAACCGTTGCTAACCGCAGGTTTTTTGTGGCCACAACTGCCGGATTTGCCGAATCGCGGCAAAACCTCAATTGCTGCAAGCCCCATAGAGAATGAATGGGGGTTTGCCGCAAGTGTACCTCAAGTCGGCCGTTAAGCGGCATATGCGGTAAATCTGCCAGATCTGGACAGAACCGCTGTTGTGAAAGGGGTCTTAGATATCTCAGGCTGCAGCTTATTACTTAGAGGACAAAAGGATCTACAGCCAGTAATCAGACATGCTGGATCCTAATTTCCCTCAACCAATCATCAGTTAGAGCCCCCATACACATTAGACTGTCCTTGCAGGTTTAGCCAACTTTAGTTTCATGTATATGGAGGTCTATGGGTATGTGCCCACAGGACGTTTTTGCTGTGGTTTCTGCATGCAGTTTACCATTGGTTTTATGGTAATGTATGCTAATTTGTTCCTGTGGTTTTGATTCCCAGCAAAACCAACGTGTTTTACAGAAACGCTGTGCACACACATTGGTTTTGCAAGTGTCAAGAACTGTCAAATCCCTGCGGTTTTGGTGCGGATGGGAGAGAATTGACATGTTCTGTTTTTCCTGCGTTTTTCCTGCAGTTAATGGCAAAAACGCAGCAGCAAAAATGCAGGAAAAACGCACAAAAAACATGCAAAAAACACGATAAAAATGCAGGACCTGAACGCAGCAAATCTCCTGGCAAGGACTCTAGGATGCTTGAAAGCAGTTCAGGTTTTGCTGCATTCAGGACTGCTGGAAAAACATCCTGTGGGCACATACCCAAAGACTGAACATATGAACAGCAATCCGTCTTTACATTGCCGTGCAGAAGTTCATTCTATTTAGCATTTATTTGTTGCTTGTTCAGGCGGTGTACTGAGCGGATCTGCCTGAAAAATAAAATACTGTGTCCGCATACGCTTAGTCTGACTAATCTGGGGGGGGGCAGGAGGGTGCGACCACTGAAAGTACCAAGGGCAGCGGGAACTCCAAATACAGCCCTGCCGTCATACCACAGGTATTCAAATCGTAGTACTTACCCATGCCAATGTTGTGACCGGCCTCCTCCTACTGGAGGAAGCCCCTATGTTGTTCCTGAAGTCTTCCTCAGAGGGCTCTTATCCTGTATTATAGGTTTGGCATCACAACTGTGGGAACTTGGGACTATGGTTTAGTGGTGAGAATTTATCTGTGGGGGGTGGTATGTAATGTATAGCCCACAGAATTAAGATCCACATCCTGAAATTGTGCCCATAGAATCTCAGCTGTAGATTCCAGTTTACTGATGTGTTTCAGCATTAAATCACAGGTTATTGATAAAATCCATATCCATGCATGTCATATTGTACCCGAATCGGAGAACTGTGTGCTGGGAGCTTATGTACAGTTTGTCTACTATTAGTCATTTTTCATTTGGCAATTGATACATGTTAACCCAATAGGGTGTTATGTGTGTCCACTACCCAAAATTTGTAATGTCTTTTCTATTCTTTGTATGATGACAATAAAGATGAAAGATTTTTAAGACTAAATACGGTGTAGTGCTACATGCACAACTATTGACTATTGGTAATATGGGTGAAAAAAACTATTTGGATTTTCCAAGTGTATAGATGTATGTAGAAGGAGAGGATTGTGGCAGACCATTGAAAAGCTATACTGCCTGTGGTTAGCCATGTTTTTGATAAAATGATGGATCAGCAGAAGTTATAATAAAGCATTGGTCAAATCAGTAAGAGTGAAAGGTTGGAGCCACTCCACAATGATGACGGTACACCAGCCCAACTAATGAAAAAAAGAACCGAGAATGCTGGTGGTAAGGTGATACAAAGGCCTCCTGAATAGAGGTGATGGATTACTGGACTGTATCCTGTGAATTGATGCTCCCAATATATTATAAATATCTACATCTACTTCATATGATGGAGGGTCAGACTTGTGTACAACCCTAGTTTTGCTCAGAATGCCTGAAGTCATTATATATTCTTCTCTATCCATTAGGTTGACTGTATTAGTGACAGATATGCAGATGCAAGGAGATCATGCCTAACTTCAAAGTACCGTAGTAACTCACCTTGTGTAGGAGTACTTATTGTTGCTTCTGTTATACAGGAGCTTCACCACAGGCTGTTTAAAAAAAACACAAAGGAGTAAGATATCACCCTGGAGAAAGACACACAACTTTCACCATGACAAGATAAAAAAAAACAAAACAAAGGCCCCTTTTTAACCCCTTAGTGACGGAGCCAATTTCCACCTTAATGACCAGACCGTTTTTTTGTAATTCTGACCACTCTCCCTTTATGAGGTTATATCTCCGGAACGCTTCAACGGATGCTAGCGATTCTGAGATTGTTTTTTCGTGACATATTGGGCTTCATGTTAGTATTAAATTTTGGTCGATAATTTTTGTGTTTATTTGTGAAAATATAAAATAATTTGCAAAAATTTTGAAAATTTGACAATTTTCAAATTTGTAATTTTTATTCTGCTAAACCAGAGAGGTATGTGACACAAAATAGTTAATAAATAACATTTCCCACATGTCTACTTTACATCAGCACAATTTTGGAAAAAAAACATTTTTTTGGTTAGGAAGTTATAAGGGTTCAAAGTTCATCAGCAATTTTTCATTTTTCCAGCAAAATTTACATAACCTTTTTTTTTAGTGACCACATCACATTTGAAGTCTCTTTGAGGGGTGTACATGACAGAAAACACCCAAAAGTGACACCATTCCGAAAACTACACCCCTCAAGCTACTCAAAACTACATTCAAGAAAAAGATTAACCCTTCAAGTGCTTCACAGGAACTAAAGCAACGTGGAAACAAAAAATGTCCATTTTAATTTTTCCAATAAAAAATGTTCTTTTAGCCTCAATTTTTTTCATTTTCACATGGGCAACAGGATAGAATGCATCCTAAAATTTGTTGGCCAATTTCTCCTGAGTACACCGATACCTAATATGTGGTCATAAACCACTGTTTGGGCGCACGGCAGGGCTCAGAAGGGAAGAAGCGCAATTTGACTTTTGGAGCTAATTTACCATTCAAAAAGCGAAATGGCGTTCCTTCTCTTCTGAGCCCTACCGTGCGCCCAAACAGTGGTTTATGACCACATATGAGGTATCGGTGTACTCAGGAGAAATTGGCCAACAAATTTTAGGATGCGTTTTATCCTGTTGCTCATGTGAAAATTAAAAAATTGAGGACAAAAGAAAATTTTTGTGAAAAAAAAAGTACTTTTTCATTTTTACGGATCAATTTGTAAAGCCCCAGAGGGTTCAAAGTGCTCACTACCCATCTAGATAAATTCCCTGGGGGGGTCTAGTTTCCAAAATGGGGTCACTTGTGGGGGAGCTCCAATGTTTAGTCACACAGGGGCTCTCCATACGCGACATGGTGTCCGCTAACAATTTGAATGGAAAATTAGCTCCAATTGTTAGCGGACACCATATCACGTATGGAGAGCCCCTGTGTGCCTAAACATTGTAGCTCCCCCACAAGTGACCCCATTTTGGAAACGAGACCTCCCAAGGAACTTATCTAGATTAGTGGTGAGCACTTTAAACCCCCAGGTGCTTCACAAATGAATCCGTAAAAATGAAAAAAGAAAATTTTTGTGGAAAAGAAAGTACTTATTCATTTTTACGGATCAATTTGTGAAGCACCTGGGGGTTTAAAGTGCTCTCTATGCATCTAGATAAGTTCCCTGGGGTGTCTAGTTTCCAAAATGGGGTCACTTGTGGGGGAGCTACAATGTTTAGGCACACAGGGGCTCTCCATACGTGACATGATGTCCGCTAACAATTGGAGCTAATTTTCCATTCAAATTGTAAGCGGACACCATGTCGCGTATGGAGAGCCCCTGTGTGCCTAAACATTGGAGCTCCCCCACAAGTGACCCCATTTTGGAAACTAGACACCCCAAGGAACTTATTTAGATGCATAGTGAGCACTTTGAACCCCCAGGTGCTTCACAAACTGATCCGTAAAAATGAAAAAGTACTTTTTTTCACAATTTTCTTTTTTTCCTTTTTACAGACTAATTTGTGAAGCACCTGGGGGTTGAAAGTGCTCACTATGCATCAAGATATGTTCCTTGGGGGGTCTAGTTTCCAAAATGTGGTCACTTGTGGGGGAGCTCCAATGTTTAGGCACACAGGGGCTCTCCATATGCGACATGGTGTCCGCTAACAATTTGAATGGAAAATTAGCTCCAATAGTTAGCGGACACCATGTCGCATATGGGGAGCCCCTATGTGCCTAAACATTGGAGCTCCCGCACAAGTCACCCCATTTTGGAAACTAGACACCTCAAGGATTATATCTAGGGGTATAGTGAGCATTTGGAACCTACAGCTACTTCACAGAATTTGATAATGTCATATTGAACATTTTCTTTTTTTCACACAATTTCTCACTTTTAGAGCATGTGCACAAGATACGGAGACACTGTGTCCTGGTTGTCTCCTCCCCTGCATTTTTTTTAGTATTTCTTTATTAAATTAAAAAAAAAAAACGACGTCGGGCTTCGCCATATTTTTGGTCCAGCCAGGTACAGCAGGCAGCTACGGGCTGCCACCAACCCCTTCTGCCTAGTTTTACCTGGCTGGAAACCAAAAATATAGGGAAGTCCCTTTTTTTTTTTAATTATTTCATGAAATAATTAAAAAAAAAATGGTGTGGGCTTCGCCATATTTTTGGGCCAGCCAGGTACAACTAGGCAGCTGGGGGCTGGAATCCTCAGCGTAGGGAGGCCCAAGCTTTCTGGGCCCCCCCCGCTGTGAATTGCAGCCCGCAGCCGCCCCAGAAAATGGCGCATTCATAGAAGCGCCATTTTCTGGCGCTGTATCCAGCTCTTCCAGCTGCCGTGTAGCGGTGGCAGACTGGGTAATAAGGGGTTAATGCCAGCTTTTTCTCAGCTGGTACTAAGCCCGAGATTCATAACGTCTGGCCAATATTAGACCGGACCATTAGGAATCTCTAGTAATTTGTAAAAAAGACACAAGACAGAGAAAAATATTTTTATTAGAAAAAAAACACAAACACTACTTGGACTCCATCTTTATTATTCATTCTTCGTCCGACGTAGTCCAGTGGGAAGGTCCGACTTAGTCCAGTGGGAGGTCCCGCGACGATTCTCAGTTTTATAGCATATGGGGCATCCCCCATATGCTATAAAAGCAGGTTCATTGTCAGGAGGATGACAGGTCATGAACTCAGTGAGTTCTTGACCTGTCAGAATCCTCGGGTCACAAGGGGTTAACTGTGCTCTTCATGGCGGTCTCCACATCAGGTCAAAATAAGTGGTGATTTATCAGGATCCTGGGATCCCGTAGGGATCCTGGGATCACCACTGATGGTGATCTGATGTGGAGATCACCATGAAGAGCACAGTTAACAAGGGGTTAACTGTGCTCTTCATGGTGGTCTCCACATCAGATTACCATCAGTGGTGATCTATCAGGATCCTGGGATCCCACAGGGATCCTGGGATCACCACTGATGGTGATCTGATGTGGAGATCACCATGAAGAGCACAGTTAACAAGGGGTTAACTGTGCTGTTCATGGTGGTCTCCACATCAGATCACCATCAGTGGTGATCCCAGGATCCCAGGATCCCTATGGGATCCCAGGATCCTGATAGATCACCACTGATGGTGATCTGATGTGGAGACCACCATGAACAGCACAGTTAACCCCTTGTGACCCGAGGATTCTGATAGGTCATGAACTCACTGAGTTCATGACCTGTCATTCCCTGGGCCGCACAGCAGGGGTTAACAGAACAGCGGCGCGGCCGTGCGCGCACACCAGGGTGCGCGCACAGAGGAGGCGCGCGTCGCAGAGGAGAGCAGCAGGCTGCAGGAGCCGCCGGCAGGAGAAGCCCCCAGGACCGGAGGACCCCGGGACCGGAATCAGGATCGTTGGTAAGTAAGAGTGGTGAGGGGGAGGTGGGGGGGACTTTACTGAGGAACGGGGGGGTCTGCAAACTCCATCCGATGTGATGTTTGATCACATCGGATGGAGTTTAGAGGCGGCGGGGCCGGCATATGGGCACCAGGGAAGGAGGAACGTGGTTACCGGACACCGGGGGAGGGAGCGGGGGGTGTCCGGAGGCTGGGGGACCCAGAGGGGGACTAAGGAGCACCGGGGGAGGACATTCCCATGCAGCCTGACATGTGTGACATGTCAGGCTGCATGGAGATGCAGGGGAGGCAGCGCACCGCCGCCATTTTTGAATGGTACGGGGGAGGGGGGGTGGATGGAGGTGTGGGGGGCCGGGGGGGGGCTCGAGGGGGTCTTAGGGGCCTTAGGGGTCAATGGATCACTTTGATCCGACATGTGTTTTCATGTCGGATCAAAGTGAAAGCATTTTTTAGAAAGCGCTGTCACTTTTGTAATGTGATGATCGGTAAACGGTGTTTACCGGTCATCACATTACAGGTGCGGGTACAAAAGGAGCTAATTACTAATCTCTAGGGTGTCAGCTACAATCGGTACGCTGACACCCTAGAGGTATTAGCTCCAGGGGCGGCGCTACAGGGCTTTTTCTAGCAGTACGTCTACAGACGTACGGCTGGGCTTTAGTACCCTTTTTTTCGGACGTCTGTAGACGTTAGGCTGTCGTCTAGGGGTTAAAAGGGCCCTGTCATACTGAGCGACGCTCCAGCGATCCCAACAGCGATAACGACCTGGCCCGGGATCGCTGGAGTGTCTCTACCTGGTCGCTGCGGAGCTGTCAAACAGGCAGATCTCCTCAGCGACCAGGGAGCCACCTCCCCATCGCTGGAAGCGGGAGGACACTGGTAACTATGATAAACAGCGGGTATCTAGGCAGCACATGCTGCCTAGATACCCGGTGTTTACCATAGTTACCAGCCTGTGAGATCGCTGATTGTTGGTCTCTCGCTGTCACATGCAGTCATGTGTGCTGAC
Organism: Allobates femoralis; assembly: GCA_033576535.1. Taxonomy (NCBI): domain Eukaryota; kingdom Metazoa; phylum Chordata; class Amphibia; order Anura; family Aromobatidae; genus Allobates; species Allobates femoralis. Next base: position 110,177,326 of record JARQOC010000002.1, read on the forward strand.
CAGCGGGAGCGCAACGACCAAAAAATGACCCAGAGCACTTTGTAACGATCAGCGATCTCACAGCAGGGGCCTGATCACTGCTAAGTGTCACATGTAGCGAGATCATTAGCGAGATCGATGTTACATCACAAAACCTGTGATGTTACAACGATCTTGCTAACGATCTTGTTATGTGTGATGGGGGCTTAAGACTGCTCTTAAATACACTACTGTACACCAAAACTTGGAATAAAAGGGAGTCTGTCAAGCAAGATTTTGTAATCCGAGAGCAGCTTGGTGAAGGAGCAGAGAGGTAGATTCCTGCAAAGTGTCACTTCCTAGGCAGTGTGCAGTTTCAATAAATGTAGTATTTTAATAGCAGGATATAATCACACACAACTAGGTGTCCTGTGCCTCCTTATCAACTGCTCTGTGTAAGCCCACCCCAACCACTGATTATCTGCAGTGTTCACAGAAAAATGCCAATCAGTGATGTGGGTGGGGTTATACAGCTCAGCATTCTCAGCACTGCTAGATCTGCAGCAGAGAAAACAGGGACTGTATCAACATAGCAGCATGCAGACCGGCAAGTGAAACATCCCTAGAATCATGGTCTCTGCCGCTACATCAGGGGTCCCCAACCTGTAGCTAGGGAGCTCCATGTGGCTCACAGGCCCATGAAGTGTGGTTTGCGACTGTCTTCCAGCTAGAATACAGTAGCACCAGATTTAACAAACAGCTATGAAAAGCAAGTGAATTTTTGAGTACACCCTGAAAGAAGAGCAGATCTGAATGTGAGTAAGGTAGGAGCCCCTGGATCTTGGTATACTACCTTGGTGTGTTTTCTGTAAAGTCTCTCGGTGTCACTACTGTGAGGGGAGCAGGAGGCTGAATATGGCTCAAAGTCACAAGGGTTGAGGACCTCAGCGAAACATTATCTGCTCTCAGATTACATAGCAAAAATCTGGTCACAGATTATCTTTAAGGGAATAGATTAGTAAGAACAACCCCAAAATAACTGCAAAACTTGGCATGTAGGTCATTGCAAGCTAAATCAATCAACATCTTTTAGATCGTATTTCTGTTGCTACACTTTCAAGAACTCAGAGTTTTGATGCACATGCAAATGAGGCATTAAGTGCTCTGGGTGTGACCAAGCATTTCCAGAGCTTCTGCCTCCAGATGTTGTTTCCCTGCCCAGCACCTTTAGTTACTCTTTAGCTTGACTGATAGCTCACTGTATGTGTGATGTCAGGGATCTCCAGTATTTGACTATCCACCGAGATGACATCTTCCTACACCTGAAGGGAGGGGGCAGAGCCTCTACTGCACATGCTAAAAGGCATGCGTCCTATTACAATTCTAGGGCACGTTTCTGTGAGTTTATTCATATGGAAGTGATTTTAATTATATAGTGATTATATTTCCAGACAAAATTGTGATTTATTAATTTAAAGTATTTTTAAAATTATAATGAGATTTTTATTTATTTGTTTTCTAATCAAGGCGAACCCTTTACATGGGTAGTCTCAAGTTCATAAATTGCTATAATTAGTTAGGCAGCGCTAAATTAAAGTAGGTTTGCAATGATCTTGCTATTTCTATTTACTGTCATATTCCTGTGGTGACAGCATTTATCTTCTATAATTTACAACTGGTTTCTATGGAGCTCGGCCACCAGAGCCTAGAAAGTACAGAGTTACAATCCAGGAGAGGAGAGGACTCTTAACATCCCAGTCAACTCTATTCAGCCCATTGATTTCTATATAGCAGTTAGTTGCTCACTCCCCTCCCCTCCTTCTAAAAAGTTTCTGTTATAAATCTTGTAAAATCAGCAGCTTTCACAGATCTACTAATCATGGGTCTCACTGTCCTGAGCAGTGTGCTTGTTCAAATGTTTGTTCGCTCTATCTGTAAATATAGAGATAACAGAACACACCACTGATAGCCGAATGTGTTATAGCGGAACTTGTGCTGAGCTTTATAGTTCTACTAATATTATAGTTCCGCTATCCACCACAGCTGTCACTCAAGGAAGAGAGCCCGCCCCACCATAAACCAGGATGCAAGGACACAACTTGAGAATACCTCTTTAACCACTGTCCATATATTTATAATGAAACTCAAATGAACCCACTATTAGTCCACAAACATTCCAAGTATTTTTTGCTGGCAGGCATATATCCCATAATTCAGGCAAAGAAGAAGTGGTGCCTTTACTTATTGCCTTCCTCTACTTGTGGCTCGCTAGTGCAATGTAGCATGGCTGACCAAATCAATTCAATCTAAGATTTAAGTATTTATTAGCCATCTACTTCTCTGGTCATTAAATTACTCCCCGCCCTTAGTGTAATAAACTTGTTAGTGTCATTTTATTCTAAAAATTATTGCAGCATCAGTCTCCATCCTATGTTAAAAATAGGAGTGAGATTAACACTGTCTTACTATGGCTGACACCAGCAGAAGCCGAATCTAAGTGCTGACTTGTACAATGCATCAGCGGGGTATGCACCTTGGCAGACGATTCAATCAACTTCTCTTCTTCTTTCTGAGAAGTGATGATAGGGATATTACATACGGCTTCATATGACTCATTCTTGTCCTGAAAGAAGAAAAATGGAGACAATTAGAAGAAAAAATCTGTTGCATTGTTTGCAGACGTGTCTATCCCACAGCATGATGATCTCCTAGGGACAGAAATAGGTCTGGAAACAGCTGGTGCACGACTATGACATTTTCTATGGAGATTATTTCTAAAAGTTTCATGGAAACGTATATCTACAGACCTGGTGATAACAAAAATTGCAGCCTGGAGTTTCATTAGCATAAAGTTATGTCCTGTAAATGTAAGTTTCAAAAGATCTCTACCCTATAAAAAAAATTACAAGATCATTGGCTTTATACATTACTAGGATTGGGGCAACAAACCTTTGGGGCATAACCTTTTTGTACAATTTTCTCATGGTCCTGTGAGAAGACCAAGATCTACAGAGTCTCTGGTATCAGTTACAAGACCGCAATAAGAAAAACATAAATCTATTTCAAATACAGAAATTTCCAGCCTTTTCCATTTAAAACAACCAGAAATGTTCAAGTGCCAATGTACAGTACCCTAAAACATTAGGGTACATTTGTATTCAGTGAAGACTTTCCCATTACTGCGATAGGAGATGACAGATATTACTAATAAGATTCTATGGAGAGAGAGAGAGAGAGAGAGAGAGAGAGGAGAGAGAGAGAGAGAGAGAGAGAGAGAGAGAGAGAGGAGAAGAGAGAGAGAGAGAGAGAGAAGAAAAGAGAGAAAGAGGGAGAAGGGGGTGGAGCTCTGTCTCAAGCTCCTCCCAGTGTCTCTAGCTCCACCCTCTTCTATCTACATAGTATCTCATCAGCTACAGCTGCCATCTCCTATCTCAATAATAGGAAAGTCTTCACTGAATACAGATGTACCCTCAGAATTGAGAATTTTGATCATGACTGATTAATTCTGGGAGAAAGAAGAGCAGATTTATCTTATAACACATTACACAGTTGCTTTTTGCTTATTTTCATGAATACTACTGATTTATTAAATAAAAATTAAGCGACATGTACACTTTAACAGAGTCCTTCCTTTTTTTTTTTTATCAGATCCATTTTCTTTAACAAATGTCTTCTATTTCTTAACATACATTCAGATGCACAAGGGAGAAAAAACTTAAATACCAGTCAATCACAATGTAATAGAACAGTAATTATTTCAATAGAAATTTGAGTAAGGCCCCCTTCACACCACGGTTTTTCCCTGATCAGGTTCGATCAGGTTTCTGTATCAAAACCAGGAGTGTCTCCAAAACTCAGAACAGGTGTCAATCTTTCAATTATACTTTTTCTCTGCAAGTTCCTCTCCTGGTTCCTCTCCTGGTTTTGACACACAAACCTGATCGAACCTGATCAAGGAAAAACCGTGGTGTGAACGGGGCCGAACGCTTCTATTTACAAATTTTACAAATACCACAAATAACTAACATCATCATCATATATCCACAAGAACTAGAACCAAAGGAATAAAGGCAAATGCAAATTAAAACACACCATATTGAAGGTATTATTAATCAATCCAGATCATGGAAGGATCAGTGTGAAGGGACCAAGAATTCATTCCTGGAGTAGGACAGAGCTTGGGGGTGTCCAGCTACAGATGCATCTCAATGAATTAGAATATCCTTAAAAATTTAATTTATTTCAGTAATTCAATAAATAAAAAGTGAAGCACATATACTATATAGAGTTATTACAAACAGAGTGATCAATTTCAAGTGTTTATTTCTGTTAATGTTGATGATAATGGCTTACAGTCAATGAATAACCAAAGGCCATTATCTGAGAAAATTAAAGTAGGGAGGAAAAAGGGTTACAAACCGCGCTGCCGTATTCCAGAAGTCATCGAGTGAATATAATATTGATATATTAGGCAACGTGTTTCAGGGCTCCCACAAACATGGCGATATGATACGGGTTTGTTCTGAGGAAGGGGCCAGGGAGCCCTGAAACACATTGACTAATAAACCAATATTATATTCCCCTTTGATGTCTCATGGAATACGGCAGCACCGTTTTTAACCCTTCAATCTCCCTACTTAAATTTTCTGAAATAATGACTTTTGGGTTTTCATTGGCTGTTAACCATAATCATAATATAATAATAATAATAAAGCTTTATTTATATAGCGCCAACATATTCCGCAGCGCTTTACAATGTAGGGGTTAGAGTACAGAAAATATAATACAGTAAGTAATTACAGTAGAGAACAAATATAGTACAATAACTGGATACAAAACAATAGGCATAGAATCAATGTAAAAAAGAAAATACAATAAATAAAGCGAGAAATGAAGGTGACCCTGCTCAAAAGAGCTTACAATCTAAAACGGGATAGGGGTTGCACAAGGTACAGGGGCTTATTGCACTGATGGTCCAGGCATCTTAAGGAGGTGGGGCATAGGACTAAGCTTACATGGATGGTCATTATACAATCTGTGTAGACCTTTTTGGTTTGGTGGAGTTTGTAGAGGAGTAATGTCCAGAGGGATAGCCCATTCACTGTCTACAGTACAATGGACTTCTATTAGGGAGTATGATAGGCCGCCTTAAAAAGATGCGTTTTTAGGGATCGCCTGAAGCCATGCAAGTTGTGGATACTCCTGATTTCTTGTGGTAAAGCATTCCAGAGTTTTGGTGCAGCTCTGGAGAAGTCTTGGAGTCGGGAGTGGGAGGATCGGATTAGTACGGATGTTAGTCGAAGGTCATTTGAGGAACGTAGAGAGCGGGTGGGGTGATAGACAGAGATGAGGGAGGAGAGGTAGGGGGGTGCTGCACTGTGAAGAGCTTTGTGGGTGAGAACAAGCAATTTGAATTTGATCCTGTAGTATACGGGCAGCCAGTGCAATGACTGGCAGAGAGCAGAGGCATCTGAGTAACGATTGGCCAGGTGGGTGATCCTGGCTGCTGCATTAAGGATGGACTGGAGAGGAGAAAGTCTGGTGAGGGGGAGGCCACTTAATAGAGAATTGCAATAGTCAAGGCGGGAATGGATTAGGGCCACGGTGAGGGTTTTTGTTGTTTCCATGGTGAGAAAGGGGCGGACTCTAGAGATATTCTTCAGGTGTAAGCGACAGGAGCGGACGAGACATTGTGTGTGGGAGGAGAAGGAGAGATCGGTGTCAAACATAACACCCAGACAACGAGCCTGCTGCCTAGGCGTTATCGTGGTGCCGCAAACAGAGAGAGATGTCCGATTTAGGGAGGTTAGTGGATGGGGTGAGCAGAAGTAGTTCAGTTTTGGAAAGGTTTAGTTTCAAATAGAGAGTGGACATGATATTGGAAACTGCAGCTAGACAGTCATTGGTGTTCTTTAATACCGCAGGGGTAAGGTCAGGGGCTGAAGTGTATAGTTGTGTGTCATCAGCATAAAGATGGTACTGAAAGCCAAATCTGCTGATGGTCTGTCCAATCGGGGCCGTGTAGAGAGAGAATAGGAGGGGGCCAAGGACTGAACCCTGAGGGACCCCAATAGTGAGGGGAAGAGGGGAAGAAGTGGAGCCAGCAAAAGATACACTGAAAGAGCGGTCAGAAAGATAGGAGGAGAGCCAGGAGAGAGCAGTGTCCTTTATGCCAATGGAATGCAGCATAGAGAGTAGGAGATGGTGGTCAACAGTGTCAAAAGCTGCAGAGAGATCAAGGAGAATAAGCAGAGAGTGGTTACCATTACGTTTTGCTGTCAGAAGGTCATTGGTCACTTTGATGAGGGCAGTGTCTGTAGAGTGAAGGGGGCGGAAACCAGACTGTAATGGATCTAGAAGAGAGTGAGCGGAGAGGTAACGGCTGAGGCGGGAATAGACCAGGCGCTCCAAGAGTTTAGAGATGAAGGGGAGATTGGAGACTGGTCTGTAGTTATTTGTGCAGGTTGGGTCGAGAGTGGTTTTCTTTAATAATGGAGTAATGATCGAGTGTTTGAAGGAGGAGGGGAAGATGCCAGAAGAGAGGGAGAGATTGAAGATTTTGGTTAGATGAGTGGTGACGACTGGAGAGAGGGATTGGAGCAGGTGTGAGGGAATGGGGTCAGTACTGCATGTGGTGGGACGAGAGGAAGAAAGGAGCCTGGAGACTTCTTCTTCTGTGACTGGGTCGAATGTGGAGAGTGAACCGGAGGAGATGAGGGGAAGAATGGGGATGGCAGCGCTTGGAGGCTGAGAGCTGATTTCCTGGCGGATGTTGTCTATTTTCTCCATGAAGTAGGAAGCCAAGTCATCAGCACAGAGGTCAGTGATGGGGGCCTGCACTTTAGGACTGAGGAGAGAGTGAAAGGTGTCAAAGAGTTTTTTTGGATTGTTGGATAGTGAGGAGACCAGGGTGGTGAAGTAGGTCTGTTTGGCAAGGTGAAGGGCAGAGTTGTAGGTTTTTAGCATGAATTTATAATGGATAAAGTCTCCTGGTGAGCGAGTTTTCCTCCATAGACGTTCAGCACTCCTAGAGCATCGCTGGAGGAATCGAGTTTGTGGTGTGAGCCAGGGCTGTTTTGTTCTCTGTTTGGAGTTTCTGAGGGTGAGGGGCGCTACTTGGTCCAGGGAGCTTCTGAGAGAGTCATTGTAGTGATTTACTGCCTGATCTGGACAGGAGATTGAAGAGATTGGGGACAGAGATGAGATGAGGGAGTCTGTGAGTGCCTGAGGGTTAATGGCCTGTAGATTTCTGGATGTGTGATAGGTAGGATTGGGCTTTGTTGGCCGAGGGTTAGTGAGTGAGAAGGAGAGAATGTTGTGGTCAGAGAGTAGAGTTGAGTTATCCAAGGGGGAGGATGAGCAGAGCCGGGTAAAGACAAGGTCAAGGGTGTTACCGTTTTCGTGCGTCTCAGAGGTTGAGAGCTGTGATAGGCCAAGAGAGGTAGTTAGAGATAGGAGCTGGGATGCAGATGGGGAGATGGGGCTGTTTATGGGAATGTTAAAGTCTCCCAGAATAAGGGTTGGTAAATCTGAGGACATGAAATGCGGGAGCCATCAACATTAACAGAAATAAACACTTGAAATAGATCACTCTGTTTGCAATGACTCTATATAATATATGTGTTTCACTTTTTGTATTGAATTACTGAAACAAATTAACTTTTTGATGATATTCTAATTCATTGAGATGCACCTGTATGTTTCCCAAACCTTATCATATTTACATAATGCATTCCTTATCAGATTTTTACAGTGGCATGTAAAGGTTTGGGCATTCCTGGTCAAATTTACTGTTGTGAACAGTTAAGCAAGTTGAAAATGAAACGATCTCTAAAAGGTATAAAGTTAAGATTTAACATATTCTTTGTATTTTAGACAAAGAAAAAATATTTCCAGCTTTTACATTAAAAAAAAAAAACAACAAATTTAAAATGGGCTGAATCAAAAGTTTGAATAAATCCAATGAGCAGTTCTCCAATGATCCGCGCTGCTGTAGGGAAACCAGGACCACAAAAGGTCTGATGCAATTATGTATTTATTTCCGACGTGTTTCAGAGCTCACTTTGCTCCTTCTTCGGGGATAGTATCTTCAGGGATAGTATCCCTGAAGCAGCAAAGTGAGCTCCGAAACGCGTCGGAAATAAATACATAATTGCATCAGACCTTTTGTGGTCCTGGTTTCCCTACAGCAGCGCGGATCATTGGAACGCCGCCCATTGGTTTTGTTTATGTGCCACGTTGCACGTGGATGTGTGGATCCAGTGGCAGCTGTACTACCGTATACTCTGGTTGTTGGTTTATACAACCAGCTTAGGTGAGCTCCTACAATCATTATCCCCCTTTTTAATTGAGAAGACCCTATGCACCTTTTGTCTCTTGTATCTTTAGATATTTGAATCAAACGTTTGGGCACCTTTGAAGATTTGTGCTCAGGTAACTTTGACCAATAACTTGGACCTTAATCAGCCTGTTATGGTGGGTTTACACGCTCCAACGTCGGTCCGATATTGGATCCGACAGCGCGGGAGTGCGCTTTTTGTGCCTGGATTTCAAAGAATCGCATCGGAGGTTTACACAGCGCGATATCGGGATACAACGTCCCTACGATGTCTACGCCCCCCGACCCAGGAATGACTATTTAACATGGGAGTGAATGGGGGACGTTGTACTGCACATCGGAGTTGGGCTTTCACACAGCACGATCCGGCTCCAACCGGCATCCAATATCGGGCCGTTGGAGAGTAGGCTAATTAGATCCCCGATATCGGTTTGACATCGTTCGTGCATCGTATTGAACGTTCACACCATACAACGCACGAACGATATCGGGTCCAACGCATGAACCACGTGACTTTTGGTCGGAGTTGGACGCCGATATCGGGACGTGTAAGCCCACCATTAGTGAACAAGCCATTACTCCATCATGGTTAGGAATGGCCAGGTGATGCAAATTTCACAGTCTTCTATAACCTTGTGCAAAAAACAGCAGGCACGGGTTCTTCTAAGCAACTGCCTATCACACTGAAAATTAAAATGTGGAGGCCCACAAAGCAGGAGAAGGCTGCAAGAGGATAGAAAAGTGTTTTTAAGTTGCCTTTTCCATGGCAGTTAACAGAAACAGAAGAGGTCAAGATAAGGTCTGGAAGATCAAGCAAAACTTCAGTCAGTGCTGCTCATAGGATTGCTAGAGGCAAATCAGAACCTCTACTTAACGTTAAAGGACATTGTTCTGCTGTTCAGAGACACATGCACAAATATGACCTTCATGGAAGAGTCAACAGAAGAAAACCTCTCCTAATTCCTCACCATAAAAATATTTAGCATCAGAAGTATGTAAAAGAACATCTTAACAAGCCTGATGCATTTTGAAAACAAGTAATATAGACTGATGAGGTTAACATAGATGTCTTTGGTCAATATGATCAAAGATATATGTGGAGATAAAGGGGTAAGCTTTTCTCTTATTGTAGAATGACAGGCCAATCCGGCATTCTAGTGAGATTTGAAGCTGCAATGTTCCTCTGGGAAATTAAATATGCAATTGTCTCTTCAGAGAGGACGTGAACTCTAGTGCCACCTATAGGAAGTAGCAATCCTTAAAGTCAAAAGTGACCCTTTAATGAGCCTAATCATATGACTTATCAGAAAACAACAGTTCTTGTACTTTGCACTGACGAGAAGCAAACATACCGAAACACCATGTCTGCAAATTGAGGTTCTGACTTGATGTGAATCCTAAGTCAGTGTTTCCCAACTCCAGTCCTCAAGGCACATCAACAGGTCATGTTTTCAGGATTTCCTTATTAGACAGATGATGGAATTATCCCCTGTGCAAGTGATTAAATTAATCACCTATTCAATCCTAAGGAAATCCTGAAAACATGACCTGTTGGTGTGCCTTGAGGACTGGAGTTAGGAAACACTGTCCTAAGTCATATGACAAAGCTCTTTAAAGGGTCGCTTTTGACTTTTAGGATTGCTATTCATAGGTGGCATTAGCGTTCAAGTCTTCTTCCTCTCTGAAAAGACAGTTGCATATGGAGGAAAAATAGGCACAGAATTGCAGGAAAACATCTCACCAACTATTAAGGAGGTGGAGCAATCAAACTTTGCGGTTGTGTTGCAGCCAATGGCACAGGAACATTTCATAGGTAGAGGGAAGGATGGATTCAATGGAATTTCAACAAATTCTTGATGCAAACATAATACCATCTCTAAAAAAAAGCTGACGTTGAAAAAAGGATGGCTTCTACAAATGGATAATGATCCTAAACACACATCAAAATCCACAATAGACTACCTCAAAAGATGCAAAGTGGACCTCACAGTCCCCTGATCTGAATAGCATTGGAAATCTGTGACTAGACCTAAAAAGAGCAGTGCATGCAAGACAACCCAGGGAACTCAAAGAACTGGAAGACATCTCCAAGAAAGAATGGATGAAAATCCCTCAAACAAGAACTGAAAGACTCTTGGCCGTCTACAAAAAAGCTTACAAGCTGTGATATGTGCAAAAAGGAGTGCTACGAGGCACTAACCACACCGGGGGCACAAACCTTTGCATCAGACCAAAAAAAAAACAAACAAAAAAAAACAAAACAAAGAAAAAACATAACTTACTGGGCAGTGGGAAGGGTTAAAGTGGTGAAGCGGATGTGCCGGAAACAGGTTTGCTGGGTCCACAGAGGGCGGGGGCTAAGCGGCGGGGGGGTTGCGGTGTTGTTGTTGGCAGCAGCCTTTTTACATGTGTCTACATGCATTGATTCAAGGTGCGACTCGACCTCTAGAGTCCAAACTTCCAGAAAATGGCCAAGGATCTCGATCTGTGCATGCGCCGCCTCTATGTGCCATGTATCGGGATGGGGAGCCATGTACCCAGATGGGGTACAAATATACCAGAATGGGGGACATATATACCAAGATTGGGGGGAAGGGGGTTATGTAGATGGATGAGGGACATATATACCGATTGAATCACGGACACTGGCATTATAAGACGGACCCCATTTCAAATTTTAAAAAAAAGATTTTTCGCTATTCTTTCGCCAAATTTGGGGCGTATCTTATAAAGCGGAAAATACTGTATATATTTTGCCTAAAACACAAAGGAAATAAGTCATCTTTTGGCCTTCTAGAGATCATTTAATCTTCAATTTGCTTAACCATTCACAATAACAGTAATTTTGACCAGGAGTGCTCAAACCTATACATGCCACTGAACCCACTTCTAAACGTATAATATTGGTCATTTTGTGTTCCCCAATCTTAGGAGAGCAACATGCAAGTAGTGATAGGCCGAAGGCTTTCTATCTTGGAATAATATGTGTAAAATGCCCAATGAGACCAGGAACGCTAAATCAACTCTTTCCTCCAGGAGACTCAAAATATAAAGCTTAGCTTCTGGTTGTACTTGCATATTGAAGATTTGTTTAATTAAATCAAGCACCTCATTCCAATAGTCTGCAAAACTCACCCCTTCCAAATCATACGGTTGAGGCGTGCATCATCCTGATCACAATGGGGGAACAATGCATCTTACCTGGCTCTTATTTTACAAAGGAGAATAGCAGTACTATAAACCCTACGATGCAACTGAGACTCTATCAGATCATGACAATGTAAGAGTTCGCTCCTCAACGACAACACACTGATTATCTGTTAGGGGTCCTACATCTCTTTACCATTTATCTTTTTCTTGTAAAGTGAATTTATTCAAATACTAGATTGTGGCCCGATTCTAAAGCATTGGGTCTTCTAGAATATGTGGGTGTGCGGCAGTGCGGGTGTGTGGCGGTGGCCCCCCTCAGCTCTCACCTGCTACAGGCTTCTGTACAGCCGCCTCTCAGCCTCCGGCAGCCACCAATGAGCGGCCTCTGTCTGGCGCGCGATTTCCGTGACAGACAACATTAGATGATTATATAGTAGATGAGGGGAGCAATTGGTTATATAATGAAGCCCACACTTTGATCTTGAGGAACAGGTTGTAGCATTTAATAAGGAAGCGGCTACATAGAAGCAGGGGAGAGGGGTTATGGAGTCCTTACTGTAGGGAGCCAGAGGCACTTCAGCCTTTTAGACTGACCAGATAGCACTTCCAGAAGAGGCACATAGCGGAATAAAAGTTGCGCTATACAAAAAAGATATGTGTAATCGACAGTGGATTTGATTTAAATCTAACTGATTTAAATCACGATTTAAATCACTAGTCAGTAAGGCTTGATTTAAATCAGTGATTTAAATCAAAGTTTCTACCTAAACTAGTTCTTACTACTTTAACATGCAAGTAGATGAAGATTTTTAGAATCACTTTTTATATTACTTTTTTCTCCCCAGTTTAATGGGTTAATCATTCATATTTGGACACCACTGTTCTGTTGTACTTAGGAAGGAGAAAAATAATCCTGACCTTAATAACAATTTAAATAGATTTATTCAACTGAAACAATAACAACATTACAGCATAAGTTATTTGCTTAAACAAACATCCATGTTTGTTAACTAATTTGGCTAAACAAAATATATACGGTATATATATTTTAAGGAACTTAGACTGTCAGCCCAGCCGACACATGAAAAACTTAAATACTACTGTCCCTGCTGTCCTCTGTAGCACACTTGTCGTCATCTTCATCATCATCTTCTTCTTTGTTCCTATTCATAATCTGGAAAAGAAAAACAAGCTTTCCTGCTTTATTGGGTCCCAACAGATTTCTCAATTTAGAATGAATGAGTCCAAAGGAAGAGAATATTCTTTCAACGCCTGCAGAAGAAGCTACTGCTGTTAAAAGTGAAATCATTACTTGAACAGTCTCTAAATCCAAGCGCTTAAGTGACTTCCACCAGTTTACTGGTGTGACCTTCCTTAAAATATCTTCAGCAAACATATATTTCTTGAATGGTTCCCCCTTAGCTCTGAAGTTTATTATAGTTGGCATTAAAGATGGATGATTGCTGGATACCCATGTGATAGCTAACTCCTCTTCCTCAGCACTTAGGTTTTGACCCTGATATTGGATATTGACAATATTTGCCAAAAAATGAGCTGGAGTCAGTGCTTGTCCCATTCGTTTGTTTACTGCTTGTAATTTAATTCTGTCCATGTGTAGTTCTGTTTTTAAGTGTTACTCAGTTCCTTCCAAATTTCAACAGCATCCGCAATAAAACAGCTATTTTTCTGTATTTTGTTTAAAGCTTGAGAGATGGTTTCAGGAAGCTCAGCATATGTTCAACATTTCTCTTAAGCCCAATGTTGAGCATTTTGGCCGTGACAGTGCCATCTATTTTATCTCGATTTTCTTCACAAAGTGTCATCAGAATAGGCCAGTTTTTGATGTACTGCTCAAAACAGTCCACCACAGAGTTCCATCTAACATCTTGTGGGAGCGTTAGCTTGGTTCCACCCATCCTTTTCATAGCTGCTGCAGCAAAATGATTATTACGGAAGTATTTAGCAATTTCAACAACATTAGCCTTTATTTCTGGAACACTTAAGTCTTTGGCTAAGAGGTGCAGCAAATGAGCACTGCAACCATATGTTATTAGCAGCTTTGTATTCCCTCCCTGCTTTTCTAAATCTCTTCTCATCTTGGATACGTTTGCAGCATTGTCAGTGACCAAACTGCGTACTAGACATTTGAATTTTTGTTCACATGTCGTTATTGCTTTACTGCCACTTCTTGTAAGTATTCTGCTGTGTGTGCATTTCCTGACGTATCAGTTGTTTGTGCAAGGAAGACTTTACCTTCTTCTGTTGTTATACAAGCACATACAATAGGATCATTGTGGACATTACTCTACCCATCAATACTTAGGTTAACAATTTTACCCTCCAGAGCTGTTGCACATTGCTCCATTTCTCTGTCATACACTTGATCCAGCAGTTTCCCTGCAATATCAGCTCTGCTGGGTGGACTGTATCCTGGTCTCAGTGACTGAAGCATATTAATGAAATGTGGGTTCTCAGTCAGACGGAAAGAAGAGTTCGTTGCATAAATAAACTGGGCAATTTTTTCATCAATCAACTCTTTTTCTAATCTGCTAGTTCTTATCACAAACCTATCTATGGTGGTTCCAGGAGGTAAAGGTTTTTTCTTCCTTTTGGGTGATGGTGATATGTGGCTGTGGGTGTCTGATTATGATGCTGCTGCTAATGAAGCACTATCCTGGATGGATAACTCTGAAACTGTAGAACAGGATGATGGTGATCTTGGAGGTGGATAGTTTCCAGAATCCATGAATTCCCCTAAACAAAAAAAGTCAATGCTGTTATTTTATTGTTTATTATACAATTTCTGCTTATTGTACACAACACATCACTGCCCCTGCCCCAAAAGGAATATTTGTTTTTCTTCATAACTGTACCAAATGACAGTAACATGCAGTAATAATAAGAAATATAATTTTTCTCACACATGACAGTTCAGTCTTTAGAAATAGGATTCAATAAAAATGTTTACCAACCTGAAGATCCTGCCTGTTCAGAAGTGTTTCTTTGGTCATCTTCATCACCGCACTTCTCATGATGTTGCCTCATTCGCGCCACCAGGCCTTGCATCTCTTTGTTGCATCGTTTGCATTTTGCACGCATGCCTGCCTTACCGATAGGCGAAGGAGCTTCATTAAAATATTCCCAAACTGGGTCTCTTTTACGGCCTGCTGCCATTATAAGGAAAGAATGTAATAAACCTCAGATCGTACACACAAACAGATCCAGACTTGTCTGTCTGTGGCTATGCTGCAGTATTGTGCTCAAAGTTTCACTTTTATTTTCTCGTCTGCTTGCCCTTCCTCCTCCTCACACTTAGATTCACATTCTTCTTGTGTTGTGCAGATCTATTCCACTCCAAACAATCAGAAACATATTGTCTAACTTCTTGGACTTGGCACTGAAGGGGTTGATTCTGTATTCATAGGTTTGTAGAACAATAGGATTAAGGTCTTTTTCTCAACTCTGTTCATGTTGTAACATTTTTGCCGTGAAGAAGAGGCTGGGACCTCTGTGGAGTCAAATTCAGTTTTGAGAACTGCGCAAGTAAAGCGAGCGTCTGTGATAATATAGGAGAGAAACTGCCCACTAATCCTACAGAAACCTCTGGAAGAGCATGGCATTGTGAATGTTACACATATACAGCCTTTATTCTACTGAGTTAAACAACTCAGCTTTATCTCATGATGGAAGAACCTTTGGATGGTAAAATATTTTCCTCAAAAAGCAGTTTATTGAAAAAAAATCCGATTTAAATAAAAAAAATCCGATTTAAATAAAAAAAAAAAATCCGATTTTTTTTATTTTTTTTTTTTTAAAAACATTGATTTTTATCCACCCTGGTGTAATCACACCAACCCCTCTAATACGCAGCAATCTTCAGGGTCAACATTACTGACAGATTTTTTTTATCAAGTGACTGTCAGGTGCCATCACAAGCTGTGTGATATGCCGGGGACATCTATGTACTCTCTTTATTTTGTATTCCCTCTTAAACTTTAAAGAATGAATCAGTTTACCAGAGTTTGATTCCGACAACCTTCTGAAAAATGCTTTAATCCTGATCTATCATAAAACCTGAATGTACAGCATCTAGTAGCAGAGACTGACATCAGACAGCGGCTCAGCGGCAAACACTGCGGAAGATCAACTCTCTTAATGGATCAACACATTGAAAAGCGTAAGTTATCATAAAACACATCATAGAAGTAATAAAGGAAACAGATCACGGGGGGGAAGGGTGAAAAAGTGCATTCACTCACCTGTAACGCTGCCTGGCACTTGTCTACTAAACCTTGGATGAGATAATATTTGGCTTCTGCCATTAATTCCTTAATCTCATGTCTGTTCTTTGGAAGAGCAATGGTGTCGTCTCGGAGATAGTTTAATATACTCCCAAAATGCTTTCCGCAGCGGTCAATAAGGATCCAGCCTAGAACAAGAGGTCTATGAATTAAAGGGTATGTTCATCTATGGAAGCCATTTCACAGAAGTGCATACACAATTCTGCAGTCCCGAGCTCTCCAACACTAATTACTGTTTCAGTGTCTGGACAGAACTTGTTCTGGTAATTTGTACCCTGGTCATTGTATTCTGACAAAAAGTCAGATAGTGTTTGAGAGAGATCTACTTTATCCTAAAAGCTTCATAAGACCATTGGTCACCTGCAGCTCTGCTGGCATACAATGCTACCTTACAAGAGAAGTAATGCATCTTAAGATGAACCAGGTCTGCTCCGAACTTCAGAGAGTGAAAACAGACAAGGCACCCAGTATTATGAGCAATCCATATTGGAAAAATACAAACTGAGAAATGAACCTTTGACCAGTTGAAATGTCTGCACCTTTGCTGTAGTGGGTCATAAATTTGGACTTATTAGGTTAATATAAAAATATATTAAAAAAATTAGCAGTTTGAGTTGTTTATTGATAACCTTATTTGTAGTAGCATATGCCTTAGGAGCCCATCACACCAGGTGACGTCGCCGGAGATGTCGGAGGTGACGGGCGGTAGTGGGCACGTTTTTGGCACGTCGCATGTTTACATGCGGCGACACCTCCGGCGACGCACCGGCAATCTTACAGGCGGCAGCGCCGCTGGGGTGTCTGAAAACCCCAGTGGCGATGCCGTATCATGGGGGCCTATGGCTCCCACTGCCTGTGAGATCGCCGTCCCCCGTTTACATGGGACGATGTCTACACATAGCCCCATAGGATTCGCCTGGTTTCACAGCGCTGCTGTGAAAACAGGCGACCACTCCAATGCGTCGCCCTCGCCTATTCACATTAGGCGACGCATTGGCGATGTCGGCGGCGATGAAATCGCCGCCTACATCGCCAGGTGTGACAGTGCCCTTAGGGTCACTCACGCAATCATATAACTTGATGCACGGCTATCTGAAGTTTTAACGTGTAACCCTTGTTCCAATATTATACTAGGCGGCAGTGTTGATCAGCGATTTTTTTCTTACGACAATTTGTCATGAGAAAAAAAAAATGTTGCATGCTGCGATTGGCATCGTTTATCAGACCAAGATCACCCATAAAAGTCTATGAGAAAATGAGAAACATCATCCTAGTGCAGTCCGAACGCCATGTCACCCAATGGAGAAGATGGAGTAATTAAGGTCTACATCTCCTCACCTGTGATCTATTCTTGTATGCAAGAGAATCGGATCACAGTAAATGACACTTGGCTCACACTCGCCGCAGAGTTTGAGCAGAGCGTCGTTAACATAATCAATCCAATTCTCTAGCATGGGATGCTATCTACCATGGCCTTAAAGTACCACTTCATCGTTTCTTTTTTTTTTTTTACAGAGGTGGATTTGTACTTTAAAGGGAACCAACCATCAAAAAATACCTATCTAACCTCTAAATATCTGTCCCTAAATGACTATTCTAACCATCCCTGACTGACTAAATCTAACTAACTACAGGCAGATTCACCTTTCTCCAGTAACGTTTCGGGGAGTCTTCTTTGATTTTTGACCTGCCAGCAGCTCGAGTGTTTCATGGTGCAAGCCCAAAGTCACAACTCAATACATCTCTGAGAGCCACATTCTGGCCTTTTTCTGGCTCTCCTAGAGATTCATTGGGAGCTTGTGACATAACTACTGACTTCTGGGTACTCAGACGTTATGGGCACAAGATGGCCCTGTAGAATTAAAGCACGCCAAAAAGAATGAAAACATCGGAGGGCGAGTATAAAACAGGGTGCAGGGACCTGGGTTTAAAGGGAACCAACCATCAAAAAATACCTACCTAACCTCTAAATATCTGTCCCTGGGGCCCTAAATGACTAAATCTAACCATCCCTGACTGACTAAATCTAACTAACTACAGGCACAATAAATCACTTTTATACTTACCAAATTCTTGTCGGCTGGGCGTTGCTCCAGGCGGGTCTCCTCGCTGTTGTCCGTCTTCTTTCCAGGGCGGCATCTTCTTCCCACGGATTCAAATTACCCGCCCATTGCGTCCTCGCAATGAGCGGGTCACGTGCTGCAGGCCCCGCGTCACTTCCGCCCGCCGCGTCACTGGTACACTCAGGTCGGCTTCTGAGTATGCGCAGATGGCATGCTGAAGCCGGCCTGGGCGCGTCACAGTCCCAGCGACGCGGCGGCCGGAAGGGACGCTGGGCCAGCAGCACGTGACCCGCTCATTGCGAGGACGCAATGGGCGGGTAATTTGAATCTGTGGTAAGAAGATGCCGCCCTGGAAAGAAGACGGACAGCAGCGAGGAGACCCGCCTCGCTGACAGAGAGCCTGGAGAACGCCCAGCCGACAAGAATTTGGCAAGTATAAAAGTGATTTATTGTGCCTGTAGTTAGTTAGATTTAGTCAGTCAGGGATGGTTAGAATAGTCATTTAGGGCCCCAGGGACAGATATTTAGAGGATAGGTAGGTATTTTTTGATGGTTGGTTCCCTTTAAACCCAGGTCCCTGCGCCCTGTTTTATACTCACCCTCCGATGTTTTCATTCTTTTTGGCGTGCTTTAATTCTACAGGGCCATCTTGTGCCCATAACTTCTGAGTACCCACAAGTCAGTAGTTACGTCACAAGCTCCCAATGAATCTCTAGGAGAGCCAGAAAAAGGCCAGAATGTGGCTCTCAGAGATGTATTGAGTTGTGACTTTGGGCTTGCACCATGAAACACTCGAGCTGCTGGCAGGTCAAAAATCAAAGAAGACTCCCCGAAACGTTACTGGAGAAAGGTGAATCCGCCTAACGTTGAGTCAAAGGATTTAGATTTCAAGCACCAGACATGGGGTGAAAAAAAACAAACAAAACTGTTAGGGGCTGTTACACATAATGTCCCAGCGATCCGACCAACAATTGGGGTTGCTGGGACATCGTTATCTGATCGCTGGTGAGCTGTCACACATGCAGACTCTCCAGCGATCAGCCACTCGTGTAACAACCTCGAGACCATGGAAAAGAATATAAAATATTCTGTCCCATGATGTCGAGGTTCTGCTACGCTGGGGTAAGCAGGAGAACGCTGGTAACCAGGATAAACATCGGGTTACTAAGCGCAGCGCTCTGCTTAGTAACCCGATGTGTAACCTGGTTACCAGTGCGCTGTGCTTAGTAACTCGATGAGTACCCTGGTTACCAGGGAACACATCGGGTTAGCTGGTCGCTGCACCTGTCACACACAGAGATGCAGCCTGTCCAGTGGGAGATCACAGATCGAAAAATGGTCCAGAACGGTTTGTCACGATCAGCGATATCCCAGCGGTGGGCTGATCGCTGGTGTGTGTCCACACACAGCGACATCACTGGCGAGGTCGCTACAACGTCATAAAACCTGTGATGTTGCAATGATATTGCTGTGTGTGAAGTACCCCTTACAGTAGTGCTTTTATAGGGGTTACCTAGGACTTTCTTTCGAAGGCCAATAATTAGGATAGGTCATCAATATCAGATTAGTGGGTGTCTTATTGTCTGTACTCCCATCAGCCTGCTGTTAGCTCGTCCCTCTGAGCTGAATGAGAGTTGAAGCGCAGTACCTACATAAAGTACCTATACAGTATATTATTATTTAATTATAGAGCACCATTAATTCCATGATGCTGAACATGAGAAGGGGTTACATACAAAATTATAGATATAGTTTACAATAAGCAAATCAACAATGACAGACTGGTACAGAGGGGAGAGGACCCTGTCCTTGCCAACTTACATTCTATGAAGTTCTGGTCTTCTATTTTCATACACTACTGACTTTCAGCAGCCAAAAGATCAGTTAATAGCCGTTCTGTAAGATTTTGGACTTCCACCAAATAGATATTGATTACGTATCCTAAAAATAGGTCTCCAACATTAAAATTCTGGGCTGCCCATTAAGGGGCTGTCCACTACTTGGACAACCCATTCTCAATGCATATATTTCCCCCCTGTAGAATAACACCATCTATAACCCCCTCTGGTCACAGCGGCGTTCCACCACTGCCTATTCCTGGGGATTACATGATGTTGTTATGTCATGCGACCCTTGTGGCCAATCAGCAATGGCTTCACTCTTCCCTCCTTCAGACAAATCAATATCCAGACAAAGTGAAAGCTGTGGCTACCCATTCACTTCATCCCGATGTCTAATTAGCTCTGTAGGAGTGCCTGCACACACTAGCAATCTTCTTAATCTCCATAGTTCTGTAGGAGAGGAGAGTAAAGCGAGAGCTACAGGGATCAATCAGCAGAACAAGGTCACGCAATCCCCGGGAAAGGCACTGCCAGCACCACATAAACAACACCGGCACCAGAAGAATAGGTGGTATTATTTTACAGAGGGGAAACATAGTGATTCAAAAGGGGGTGTCTGAGTAGAGTAAAACCCATTTAATGTTTTATGATGGATATGTACATTATAAAGCATGGTAGGGTGTTTAGAGGGGAGTCAGAAGCCGAAACCACTTCACTCAGGGCAGATGCTGGCTATATTATGTTGCTGGTAATTAGTTTAGAGAGCAGTAATCGGTGCTACCACCATTCACTGTTGTAAACGTCTTAAAGGGAATCTGTCACCACATTTGAGCTATCTAACCTATTAATACGGGCATACAGGTTATAGACTGCTGAAAAAAAATCATATCAGATGCTTTGGTGAGGATAAATCATCTTTTATCACTTTATGTAAATGAGCTCTTCCAGGCTGTGGGCAGGACATTGCCCATAACTCTGCCTCCACACTTTATTATCATATGCATTACTCCCACAGTGTCACTTGTCCTTCTGATGTTGCTGCCTGTCCAGAGATCTTGCACCTGCGCATTCCATCTTCATCTTAGACAAGAGTGCACCTTTTCTGTACCCCGGAGAACACTGCGAGCGAAGTACTAGTGACTCGCCAGCACCTGCGCAGAAGCAATATACAGCGTATGCCCATAATAGGGCAGAACTATGAAGAGGAACAGCGGGAGATGGAATGTGCAGGTGCAAGATGTCACAGGGACAGAATAATGCTGTGGGAAGAGATGCATGTGATAATGAAGCGAGGAGGCAGCACTATCTTCAAAGCAACATTCTGCCTATAGACTGAAAGACCTCATTTACATAAAGTGTATAATTATATCTCACACTAAGAAACTACTAAAACCTATGGTGGAGGCGTGTCCTTTTGTCCTTTCTCAAGTGTGTTGCTGTCTGCTTATCATTTTTCAGTATCACATAGGGGGAAGAAGTACACGCCCCCAACGCAAACCATCTGATAACACCCAGTTGGACTTAGCAATCAAAGTATCCAGCAGATAATAAGATACTTCTGTTAATATCTCTGCAATGGAAAGGCGAAATTAAATAAGAAAAAATGGTTTTATTCTGCTCTGCTGCCACTATTACATCCTGTGTCCAGTTCAACATGAGAATTTTGGTAAAAAACAAAACATTATATTAACTTTGCAGATTAGCCCTATATCTGCAGGTTAATAATTCTAAACTGGCTGCTGCCCTAAAAGCCTGGATACCAGGAGAAATTTTAATTTATTCCTCCTGGGAGTCTCTGGCTTTTTCAGAGGCACGGCGGGTGCAGCATCAGTACAAAGTGAGTGGTGGCTGTAATCAGCCTTGGCATTGACTAACAGATTGATATGTAATGATCCACTGCCACGCCGGCTGTCAGTCAATGTCTGGCTGAAGTTAGAGTTGTCGCTCACTATTTTCTGAGCAGTAACTGACGCTTCACACTCTGCACCTGTATGACTGGAAGCCAGAGGCTCCCGGAGGAATCATGTTCATTTCCTCCCAGTAGCCAGGCTTTCACTGTGACAGCCAGACAGCTTTGAAACTATCTTAACCTGCAGATCTGCAGGTTAATAGTGTTTTTTGACATGACAGGTTCCTTTATCAAGATCGTTTTTTACCAAACTCTGAATTATGAAGAATATATACAGCTAAAATCCACATAACTGATGGCAAACACTTAACGTAGCAGCACTGGTCACACAATCACAGATGCCTCTATATCGCATGCTGCTTGTATTCTTTTTCCTCAAATCCAGTTCTCGATGAACCTCAAGTGCATGTTCCTAGACTTCCCTATGCTGAAGCGAAAGAAAGATTAAATTGCCTTTATCAGGATTCCAGTATTGAAATCATCTCACCTTCTTTGTCGGTCAGGACCTCCATGCGGCCACTGAACATCGCCTTGAGCATAGTGTCATGTCTCGTCAGGACCTGCACTGTGGTGTAGTACAAAGATCCTCCCACGTTCAACCGAACATATTTATTTCCAAGGCAGCCCCCTTTAAAGCTGTAGGTTTTAGGTTTGGCCCCTGAAGCGGGGCACATTGCTGTCAGACAAGTGTCCCAGACATCTCTCGTTGCAAGTAGACGATGACTCTGCACACGGTGGGCTTCACGTGTGCCGCCGTGGTGGGAGGGCGCGTGTGGAAGACACACCCTAGTTAGCAGAGAGTGGAGTCTGCTAACTGATCTGAATTTCTGCAAAAAAATAAAAATTGAGAAATGACAAAATGGAAAGCTGTTATAAATAACTTGTGAAAATAAGTAAAGGGGCTTGGTTACTTGATAAGTTGTTAATCGTGGGGGTCCTCCTCTGTTAATGCACACCATCAGTTATTGTCTATCTGCCCATCTACAGTGCCTACAAGTAGTATTCAACCCCCTGCTGATTTAGGTGGTTTGATAAGATGCAAATAAGTTAGAGCTTTCAAACTGCAAACGAGAGTAGGATTCATTAACAGAAGCATAAATCTTACAAACCAAAAAGTTATGTTGCTCAGTTGAATTTTAATAAATTTTAAACATAAAAGTGTGGGTCAATTATTATTCAACCCCTAGGTTTAATATTTTGTGGAATAACCCTTGTTTGCAATTACAGCTAATAATCGTCTTTTATAAGACCTGATCAGGCCGGCACAGGTCTCTGGAGTTATCTTGGCCCACTCCTCCATGCAGATCTTCTTCAAGTTATCTAGGTTCTTTGGGTGTCTCATGTGGACTTTAATCTTGAGCTCCTTCCACAAGTTTTCAATTGGGTTAAGGTCAGGAGACTGACTAGGCCACTCCATCACCTTGATTTTTTCCCTCTTGAACCAGGCCTTGGTTTTCTTGGCTGTGTGCTTTGGGTCGTTGTCTTGTTGGAAGATGAAATTACGACCCATCTTAAGATCCTTGATGGAGGAGCGGAGGTTCTTGGCCAAAATCTCCAGGTAGGCCGTGCTATCCATCTTCCCATGGATGCGGACCAGATGGCCAGGCCCCTTGGCTGAGAAACAGCCCCACAGCATGATGCTGCCACCACCATGCTTGACTGTAAGGATGGTATTCTTGGGGTCGTATGCAGTGCCATCCAGTCTCCAAAAGTCACGTGTGTGGTTGGCACCAAAGATCTCGATCTTGGTCTCATCAGACCATAGAACCTTGAACCAGTCTGTCTCAGAGTCCTCCAAGTGATCATGAGCAAACTGTAGACGAGCCTTGACATGACGCTTTGAAAGTAAAGGAACCTTACGGGCTCGTCTGGAACGGAGACCACTGCGGTGGAGTACGTTACTTATGGTATTGACTGAAACCAATGTCCCCACTGCCATGAGATCTTCCCGGAGCTCCTTCCTTGTTGTCCTTGGGTTAGCCTTGACGCTTCGGACAAGCCTGGCCTCGGCACGGGAGGAAACTTTCAAAGGCTGTCCAGGCCGTGGAAGGCTAACAGTAGTTCCATAAGCCTTCCACTTCCGGATGATGCTCCCAACAGTGGAGACAGGTAGGCCCAACTCCTTGGAAAGGGTTTTGTACCCCTTGCCAGCCTTGTGACCCTCCACGATCTTGTCTCTGATGGCCTTGGAATGCTCCTTTGTCTTTCCCATGTTGACCATGTATGAGTGCTGTTCACAAGTTTGAGGAGGGTCTTTTATAGTCAGAAAAGGCTGGCAAAAGAGATAATTAATCCACACGTGAAGCTCATTGTTCTTTGTGCCTGAACTACTTCTTAATACTGTAGGGGGACCAAACAGAATGCTGGTGGATTGAGGGGTTGAATAATAAATGACCCTCTGAATTAACTTTTAACGCTATAAAAAAAAAAAAAAAAAAAACAAAAAAACAAATCTTTTTGGCTGCAGTGCATTTCCCACTTCCAGGCTGATCTAAAGTCCAAATGTCACAATGCCAAGTTAATTCCGCATGTGTCAACCAGCTAAATCTGCAGGGGGTTGAATACAACTTGTAGGCACTGTATCTGTTTAAGTTGCACACAATTACACAAGTGGTTGTGCACATGCTTGACTACAGCTCTGCTCAATCAGGGAACTGCAGGGGCTTGCTCTCATGATTGTGGGGTCTCAACGGTCGCCTACAGTGTGGTGATCCTATAATTGCTAACATTTTAAAAGTGTTTAGACACATGAAAAGCTGTGGTCACTTTATATCCGTGACCCTTACATGGAAATTAAAGTCAGAGGAGAGTGCCGCACATCCCTTTTAGCATTTGTAATTGATCCAGGCCTAACCTAAAGCAAATGTTTGACCAGAAAATGACACATTGTTTAAATCAGGTTTGAGAGTTAAATATATTGTACGTATTTTACAATCAGTGTTAAATATAAGACATATTACAATATATCCACCAATCACTGAGGGATTTTTCTTATGGTGCCGTTACACGCTCCAATATCGAGTACGATATTGGAGGAAAAGTCATGTGACTGAAATCGTTCGAACGATATTTAATTATCGTTTGTGCGTCGTCACACACAAGGATATCGTTAACGAAGTTAACTTTGGCACCGCGCCAGAGTCTGAGCGAAAATTTTCTGTCCGATGTAATAAAGGCTGAACAATGGCGTTATAATAATGTGGCAGCACTGTGACAGCAGCACTGGCACATTATTGTATGTAAAAGTCATTACCAAACTTTTAATTTTAATTTCCATTCGTGATTTTACATTTAAAGCCGCTCTGCACTACATGTCGGCACAGAGCTGCAGGAGCGGGCATGAACCCGGTGTTAGGGTGCTTTCACATCTGCGTTTTTCGTAATTCGCGGCAGATGCGGTGAAAAAACCGCATCTGCCGCATAACCGTTCCACTTGCGGCGCGGTTGCGGTTTTTTCTATGCAAAGTATAGGCATACTTGCGGCAGGTGCGGCAAGCGCGGTTTTGCACTTGCGGCAGGTGCGGCCGCGAAAAAAACCGCGGCTTACTGCGGTTTTTTTTCGCGGCCGCACCTGCCGCAAGTGCAAAACCGCACTTGCCGCACCTGCCGCAAGTATGCCTATACTTTGCATAGAAAAAACTGCAACCGCGCCGCAAGTGGAACGGTTATGCGGTAAACGCGGCAGATGCGGTTTTTTCACCGCATCTGCCGCGAATTACGAAAAACGCAGATGTGAAAGCACCCTTAAGTGGTTAATGATAGTGTGCCACATGGCCCCAGAGCAGGCCAACACTCCCTTGAGCCATGTATCCTAAAACCTTGGCAGGGCAGTGGTGACATAATTTACTTTTTAGAAGCCGCACACTGTCGGCTCTGCTACATCCATTAATAAAAAGTCAGGGCTCCTGTCATTTTACATTGCAGCGTGAACAATTGCTAAACAGCTTCTTGAATAGGGAGCTGTACCAGGTACTTACGCTAAATGCGTACTGTACCCGTCGCTGTCCATGGTGCTGATCGCTTCAGCATTAATAACTATGGCCAGCGCACCGGAGTTTCAATGTGCGCTGGCCATAGGTAATACTGAAGCGATCAGCACCATGGATAGTGACGAGTACAGTACGCATTTAGCGCAAGTACCTGGTACAGCTCCTTATTCAGGAAGCTGTTTAGCAATTGTTTACACCGCAATGCAAAATGACAGGAGTCCTTGGCTTTTTATGAATGGATGTAGCAGAGCAGACAGTGTGCGGCTTCTAAAAAGTAAATTATTTCACCACTGCCCTGCCAAGGTTTTAGGATACATGGCTCAAGGGAGTGTGGGCCATATGGCACATGATCATTAATGACTTAAACACCGGGTTCATACGCGCTCCTGCAGCTCTGTGCCGACATGTAGCACAGAGCTGCTTTAAATGTAAAATCACGACCATAAAATGTTTTTTAATAAACTTTGATAAATGACTGCGGCAGGAATAGGAGTCTTTTGAACGATATCGTTCAAAAGGCTTCACACTGAACGATGTGGCACATCGGAGATTTAAATTGGACGACGAACGATGATTTGAAGTCAGGATCTCAAATCTAGGGTGAACGATCCAACGTTTTTTTCATCCTATATCATTCATTTAGGATATCGTTTCAACAATCTCAAATCCATGACGTTGCAACGATATCGTTAATGATATCCTTGCATGTAAAGCCACCATTAGACTCAAAACTTTGTCTTGTTTTAGGGTACCTTGTCAATCCACAAACGTGGGAGACATTTTTGACGGTGATATGTCGCCCTGGAATTATCGCTGCCAAATTGCCTCCTAATTGCGGCGTGTATTTCGGGAATTTGGCAGCGATATGTCACCTCGCTCCGGTCGCCTGATTTTGGAGCAGTGCTCTAAAATCAGGCAACCGTGGTGAGGTGACATATCGCCGCCAAATTCCCGAAATACACGCTGCAACTAGGAGGCAATTTGGCAGCGATAATTCCAGGGCGACATATCGCCGTCAAAAATGTCTCCCGCGGTTGTGGCGTGACAAGTTACCCTTAAGGGGATGTCACACGCATCGATATCGCTGTCAATGTCGCTCATACGTCACGGATTTTCAGTCGCTCAAGCGACGTAAAAGTGCCGCAGGAGCGACATTGAAGCGTGTGACCAAGCGATGCAACCAGCGATATGTCGCTGATCGCCGATCGCAGGTTTCACTGCCAGACGTAAAACCTGTTGCTCATCGCTCAGTAGACCTTGTGCATCGCTGCGTGTGACACTAAATTCAGCGACGTATTTTCTATTTTGACAACGTACAAGCGACTAAATAAAATCGCTCGCAAGATGGCGACATCACCGCATCGCTGGGTCATATTGACGCGTGTGACATCTTACCTGCGATAATTCCACATCACTCAGGCGATTAATAATTTGTGACGCATGAGCGATATCGCGGGCGACATTGACACGTGTGACAGGCCCTTTAGGAAACAACACATGTACTGTATATGGCCGGGTCAGACCATGACCCTATCTTTTGTATTGAAACATCTGCTGAGCCTGTATAGAAGTAATTGCGAGTGGAGGAGAAGCAGGGTCAGTGCTGACATCACCTATTGTTAATGGTTAATCCTGTGTTATCAACTATGAATAGAGGCGTCACGTGTCATTCTAATCCTGCCTCTGATTTAAACAATGGGTCATTTTTTAATAATTTCACTTTAAATCTTTGTGCTCATGATGAGATTTTAGTGAGTTTTTGACCCTGCATATTTTCGCTGCATCAAAAATGCAAATCTGCACAAGACATCAATAAAGTCAAATGCCAGGAAGTATCAAATACAAAGCAGATTTTGTTTTTACACCTCCTGCTTTGCACTGACCCTAGTTGCACTGTCCGTGCCTATACCATGTTTTCTGTGTTTAATAAAAACAAATTATATATAAAAAAGCAGCATTTAAAAACATGACATACCAACATGAAACAAAACACTGTAGCATCAAAAACACAATAACAATGCATGTAAACCCCCCAAAAGTAACACAATTGAAATGATGCAGTTGGCAGCATATCGGACAGCACACACCCTTTCAAGTCTATGGGTGCGGGCAAAGCATCACAATGTACTCGTGTGTATAATAAAAGCTGACACAGACAATGGAGAAGAAGGAAAAATTAAGTGTATCACACCTGCGCTCTATTTTTGTATGCGAGTCAGATCACAATGAATGACACTTGGCTCACGCTCTAATCAGCATTTGAGCTGAGTGTCAATACCATTGGGCCGATTCTCTCGCATTAGAGAGTGTATAATCATGTGAGCCCAGCCTTAAGGTCCCATTACACGCTGCGATGTCCCAGCAAATTCGACAAACGATCGGGATCGCTGGGACATCACTATATGATCGCTGGCGAGTTGTCACACAGACAGACTCACCAGCGACAACGCTGGTAACCAGGGTACACATCGGGTAAGCAAGTATAGCGCTGCGCTTAGTTACCCAATGTTTACCCTGGTTACCATGTCCCAGAGTGTACTGTGCGGCGCCGGGCATCGGCCGGGAGGTCGTTGATCGTTGGTCTCCTGCTGTCACACACGCCGATGCTGGTCGCCTAGATGTCGACACGTGTAAACTGACCTTTACACTTCTAGGTCAACCCCATTCAAGTGCAATACCTGATGGAGCCCTTGGACAACAGCGGTGCTATTTAGAAGAATGTGTCATTAGAAAATTACCTACTATCTAAATCAGATTTTTGTATTCAATATATTTTATAAAAATGATTTTATTTCTCATATAACTGTAGTAAATAAAAAAAACTAAATAATTAAATCTTCAATTTTCACTCCTGCCACTAGTCCCAATATTAGACTCCTACCTCCTGTTTTTCACCTGGACATTAAAGGGGTTGTCCAACACTTGGACAGCCCCTTCTCATTCACCATATTTGCTTTAAAATAACAAAACTTATATAGTGACTTCCAGTATCGACGCTGGCTCTCCAGGGACTCACGTGATGTTACACCACACGAGCCCCGCAGTCAGCGCTGGCTTCACTCTCCCAGTGTTCAGATGAATTGAACATCAGGAGAAAGTCATTGCTGCGGCTGCCACTCACTCTCTATTGGTGTTTGATTTATCTGAAGGTAGGGGTGGTGAAGCCGGCGCTGACTGTGTGGGGCTTGTGTGGTGTAACATCATGTAAGTCCCTAGAGAGCCAGCGCCGACACTGGAAGTCACTATATAAGTTTTGTTATTTTAATGCAAATATGGTGAATGAGAAGGGGTTGTCCAAGTGGTTGACATTCCCTTTAACAACAAGACTCTGACTCTATTTGTATAAATGTTATCTAAGCATAGACAAAGCTCAATGAGTGGGGGGTAGGGGAACAGTGATCTCCCCTATTAATGGCAATTCTGTGTTATCGGCTGTGTATAGAAGTTAGGCTGCTTTCACACTGCGATTTTTGAGGATCCGTGGCTGTCCGTTTTATAACAGACAGCTAAGGATCCGATTTGGCCCCCATGTTATCCTATGGGCACGGATCAGATTTGCCCTTAATGACATCCAATTTTTGGCAGATCCGATTGTGTCCGATTTTTTGCTGTGCCCAAAATTGGAGACTGCTCCGATTTTGGGCACAGCAGATCAAATCAGACACAATCGGATCCGACATGATCCGCGCCAAAATAACATGGGGCCTATGGAGCACGGGTCCGACGAAATAGTTGATCGTTCCTCAGACCCGATTTTAGTGTACTGAGCATGCTCAGTACACTAAAACTGCTGTGTGCCGTCTAATTTCACTTCTGCAATGTATATCCATACATTGCGGAAGTGAAATTAAGTAAAAGCAAGGGGTTAACAATTAAAAAAGCTCTATTCTCACCTTCTAGCGATCCCCCGACGCCTCCAACAAGCTCCGGATAACTACAGGACCCGGCATTACGTCACAACCCGATCAGCTGATCGGGTCACACGACAGTTTATCGCGCTAACTGCGGTCATGCCACCTGATGACGCTGCTGGGTTGTGACGTAACGGCAGGTCCTTTAGTCACCCAGAGCTTGCTGGAGGAGTCGGGGGATCGCTGTACGGTGAGAATAAAGTTTTTTTTTATTTTTAAGCCGTTGCTTTTACTTAATTTCACTTCCGCAATGTATGGATATACATTGCAGAAGTGAAAGTGCCCCGCACAGCTCTTTCTGTGTCCGGACCCGTGAAATCATGACCCCGGACACAGAAATAGCACCAGGAGGCTCACCTCTGATGCTGTCCATTCCTGTCTGTGGGGTCCTGCAATAAGTAGGATCCCACGGACAGGAAAAATATTGCGATGTGAAAGCACCCTTACCGTCATTGTAATCCTGTCTGTGAAGACCATGAGACGAGCACAAGTAAGGCTGGCTTTACACTACAATTTTGTTCCTGTCTGTGGGATGCTGGTTTTTTTTTTTTTGCAGGACTCCAGGGACAGGCCCGGATAGTAAACTTCGAATGCCATTTCTGTATCTGGATCCGGGATTTTGAGGGATCCGGACACAGAAAAAGCTGGGGGAACCGAACCTGCAAAAAGCGCAGGCAAGTTGTGTCGGTGCTGATCACTTTAACAGTGTATCTATATACACTATCTACATACACTGCTAAAGTGAAATTAAATAAAGGAATGGTTTAAATGGGCATGCGCAGTGCGGGGCTTGAAGCAAACAGAGCGGCGTGGGTGTAATACGTCACCCGGCGCCGGAAATGATGCGATTCGCGTCACACAGCCCCACTGCAGCACGGCCAACGCATAACAGAGCGGGGAGGCGGCGCATTTGACTCAGAGATAAAGATCACGCCTATTGAGGTGTGTTATCATGAAGAGGGAGAGCCTGGCTGGGTGACTATGCATACAATAGTCACTAATTATAATCACTAATGAGGTACTGTAATAACGTTTATCTTTATTCTCAGTAGATGCTTTTAGGAGCTAAAAGGAGTGTAGGGTAAGTGTTACTATGCTCTAGGGACAGCTTTTAATAGCTTTAGAGGTGGCAGGATCCCTTTAAATTGGCCGCCGATCAGTTTTTGCGGGCGATTTAAACCTTGCTGATGCGGTCATGTGACCCATCAACAGATCCGGTTGCCCAGCTCCTTCCCGCTTAGCGGATTAAGTTCCTTTAGCCATCGGAGGTGGATGGATAGTCGGACACTCGGCGGACAAGTGAGCATTTATTTTTAACCATTCCTTTACCGTAGTTTCACTTTAGCAGTGTATGTAGATAGTGTATGTAGATACACTGTTAAAGTGAAATTACAGGAACAGAGCAATTTTAGTTCCAGGAAACGATCCTGTTTTTTCCCGGATCCGATGCCCATAGACTCCCATGTTATGTGCGTCGGATCGCCCTGGATTAATTTCTGTCCAGTTTGCTCCATTTTTTCCACCGGAGCCCAAAATCGGAGCAGTCTCCGATTTTGGGGCCGGGAAAAAACAGGACAGAAACGAATCCAGGACTGAACAGGCAGAATCGGATGGCCATAAGGATACATGGGAGGCTAAAACGATCCTGTTCAGTCCTTTTCAAAACGGACAAAACAGGATGCCAAAAACCTTGGTGTGAAGGCAGCCTTACCTGTACAGAATAGGAAGTGCAAGGCCTAGTGGACAGTGTTAAAACTGTAAGATTTCTGCACTAATATTTAGTGTTTTAAAACATTTTAAAAACACAAAAAACGGATTTAAACAATAGATAATTATAATTCTTTCTATTCTCAGTCACCATTTTATGAAGCTGTAATTATTAAAGCAACAGTGTTTTTTTTTTTTTTTTTTTTCATTACTGGAGTGGCTCTTTAAATCCAAGTCCCCTGCCCAAAATCTAATCTACCCCCCGGTGTTGCTTTAATTTTTTTCCGGCGTTGCACCATCTTGTGCCTGTAACTTCTGACTGGCCAGACGTTACATCACAAGCTCCCAATACAATTCTAAGAACATCACAAGTTCCCAATACAATTCTAAGAGGGCCAGAGCGAGGCTCCCATAGAGATGTATTGGGCTGTGTCCTCGGGCGCACCCTGGAGCTGCCACAGGTCACAAATCACAGAAGACCGACAGGAGCGGCAGTGATAGAAAGTGTAGATGGAGGCAGATGGGTATTACACAGGGTCAGGGGACTTAGATTTAAAGCACCACTACAGTGCTGAACTGAAAAAACTAACCCTGGAGTGGTGCTTTAAATAAGTTGGATAGAATAGTGGTCAGACAGTATCTTGTCTCTGTGCTATGTGAGGGGACACAATTGGCTTTCATGGTGATCTCATTTCCTTTGTGCTCCTGTTGGACACACTCCGTGCTAAACTTGAGCCCTGGAAATCACAGATCACATTATCCATCATCCTGTTTCCGTTAATGTTACATGGATGACTCAGAGGACAGCACAGTAGTGAGGCCGGCGATGCCATAGCCTCATAGCTGGAGACCATGTAATCCTAGTGCTGGGGATATGAGGAAATGTACAGACACAGACGCACACAGCAATCCATCGTCATGTCATCCTCACTGGGATGTTCAGGAATAGGGAAGAGTCTTTTTAACTTTTGCTCACTCTGGATTCCCCAAATATAATGCCATTTAGTAGAAAGTATTCATGTATTATTTCCTGAAGTAATACGCTGCAGCCTAGGACAGCACTATAGGAGGCAACATAACTACCGTATATACTCGTGTATAAGCCGACCCGTGTATAAGCCGACCCCCCTACTTTTGCCCCAAAAATCTGGAAAAACCTATTGACTCGTGTATAAGCCGAGGATGGACCCCAGCACAGGTATACAGCCCCCAGCAGTGTGGTATACAGGCCCCCCAGTGGTAGTATACAGCAGCCCCAGTGGTAGTATACAGATTCCCCAGCAGCCCCAGTGGTAGTATACAGATTCCCCAGCAGCCCCAGTGGTAGTATACAGGAGCCCCAGCAGCCCCAGTGGTAGTATACAGATTCCCCAGCAGCCCCAGTGGTAGTATACAGATTCCCCAGCAGCCCCAGTGGTAGTATACAGGAGCCCCAGCAGCCCCAGTGGTAGTATACAGCAGCCCCAGTGGTAGTATACAGGAGCCCCAGCAGCCCCAGTGGTAGTATACAGGAGCCCCAGCAGCCCCAGTAGTAGTATACAGGAGCCCCAGCAGCCCCAGTTGTAGTATACAGCAGCCCCAGTGGTAGTATACATGAGCCCCAGCAGCCCCAGTGGTAGTATACAGCAGCCCCAGGGGGTACCCAGCAGGCCCCCAGGGGTACATATAGCAGCCCCCAGGGGGTACCCAGCAGGCCCCCAGGGGTACATATAGCAGCCCCCTGGGGGTACCCAGCAGCCCCCTGGGGGTACCCAACAGCCCCCTGGGGGTACCCAACAGCCCCCTGGGGGGACCCAGCAGCCCCCTGGGGGGACCCAGCAGCCCCCTGGGGGTACCAACAGCCCCCAAAAGCTGGCACTGTCCCCCCTTGTAAGGCCTCCCCCCCGCTGCTTATACATTACCATCCCGGTGTTCTGATCGGCGCCGCTCCTCGGTGCTGCGTCTTCATCCTCCCGTCCGCGCTGGCTGCATCCAGGATCTCCGGCGGTCGCGCGATGACGTCATAACGCTGCGACAGCCGGAGAACCCGGATGGATGCAGCCAGCGCGGACGGGAGGATGAAGACGCAGCACCGAGGAGCGGCGCCGATCAGAACACCGAGATGGTAATGTATAAGCAGCGGGGGGGAGGCCTTACAAGGGGGGACAGTGCCAGCTTTTGGGGGGCCATATGCACTGCTTCCCCCTGCCGCTGATTGACAGGGGGAAGCAGTGCATATATAATGAGCGGCCCCACGTGACAGGGCCGCTCATACAGCAGCCCCCCCCCCCGCCTCCTCCAGCCTCCACAGCCCCCGGGACACAGCCCCCCCGTATATGACCCGTGTATAAGCCGAGGGGGGGACTTTTCAGTCCAAATTTTGGGCTGAAAAACTCGGCTTATACACGAGTATATACGGTACTTCAGATTTCAGGTGCCCTGATGTCATGAAGCCCGAACTGCGACTGAATGACTGAAGTCGGAACATTGTGCGGTAACTAGCCACCGTGGTCCGAGGAGCCCCGTCCGTCCACATGCCTCATAACAAACTGCATTATGCCAATTGCTAGAAAACTAAGAGCAGCCACTGGGTGCATCAATCCATAGACGGTGAGCCCTCGTGGACAGGGTCCCTGCCCCTCCTGTACCTGTACGTCCTGATCGCCTAGATTTAGTGTACTTGTTCTTGTCTCCCTCATCCTCATGTAAAGCGCCATGGAACCTAATGGCGCTATATAAATAAATAATAATAATAATAATAATGACAGCGGAGCAACAAGGCTTATAGCGCACGTTAGGCTAGGTTCCCACTTGTGTATTTTGCAATCAGTTTGCTTGCATCAAATTCACGCAACTCCCTGGAGATGCATGTACACCCACAGATACGTGCAAACCGATGTCCACGTTTTTTTAACGGATCCGTCACCATTGAAAATCAATGGAGACAAAATCGGATCAGTGTCCATTTCAAAACGGATAGAAACTGATTGCAAAATATGCAAGTGTGAACCCAGCCTTAGAGACCTTTCTATTACTTCCACCATCTTGGTCAGGCTATTCTACAGAAAGAAATACAGGGTGGGCCATTTATATGGATGCACCGAATTATAATGGGAATGGTTGGTGATATCAACTTCACAGGCTGTGAAGATACGAAATGTGCAGCATCTGAAACAACGGATATTGGACGCCTGTGCTAGCATTTCTTCTGTGATGCTGCTATCAGTGTGTCAAGAGTGGGAGAAGAGGGTTGGCATTGACAATCCAACACAATGGGCAGCACTTTGAACACATTTTATAAGTGGTCATAAACTTGTAAATAACTCATGAAAGAATAAAGATATGTTAAAACCAAGCACACCATTGTTTTTCTTATAAAATTCTCAATAAGTCTGATGTGTCACATGACCCTCTTCCCACTGAAAAACATACAGTTGGATCCAAAATGGCCGCCATGGTCACGACCCATTTGGAAACGTTTTTCCCCTCCCATATACTAATGTGCCACAAACAGGAAAGATGATATCACCGACCATTCGCATTTTATTTAGGTGCATTCATATAAATGGCCCACCTTGTATATTATGTCTGTCTCACACAGGTCTGTGGAGTCAGAGCCCATTGTGGTGGAATTCTGAGAAATTGAGGAGTCGGCCCATTGGCTTACCGACTCCACAGCCCTGGCTCACAGCAGTAGCAGACCACCGGCAACACTGCACGCTGACATCCCAACAAAAACGCAGAGTAAATGGATTCATAAAGTGTCTCAGCACCCCCACCTCACATCAGAACTCCTCCTCCATCCCACATCTCAGCTGGCCCTTGCAGAGCACAACCCACATCTCATCCCCTCCTCCAGGGTGCACCATACAGCTTGGCACCTTTCCAGGGAGCACCACATCTCAGCGGCCTTCCCCCGGTGAGCACCACATATCTCAGCTCTAGGTTATATCCGATGTCTAAGCCCGCCCCCACAGAGCATCATGTCTCAGCCTTCCTCCAGGGTGAACTTCACAGCTCAGCCCCTTCCCTGGGATACACCACTCAGCTTAACCCCTCTTAGCCCCTCAACCTGAGCGCGCCACAGGCCCCAGCCCCTCAACCTGAGCGCGCCACAAGCGCCTCAGCCCCTCCTCTGAGCGCGCCACAAGCGCCTCAGCCCCTCCTCTGAGCGCGCCACAAGCGCCTCAGCCCCTCCTCTGAGCGCGCCACAAGCGCCTCAGCCCCTCCTCTGAGCACACTACAGGGGATGTCACACGCGTCGATATCGCTGTCAATGTCGCTCGTACGTCACGGATTTTCAGTCGCTTAAGCGACGTAAAAGTGATGCAGGAGCGACATTGAAGCATGTGACCAAGCGATGCAACCAGCGATATGTCGCTGATCGCCAATCGCAGGTTTCACTGCCAGATGTAAAACCTGTCGCTCATCGCTCAGTAGACCTTGTGCATCGCTGTGTGTGACACTAAACTCAGCGACGTATTTTCTATTTTGACATCGTACAAGCGACTAAATAAAATCGCTTGCAAGATGGCGACATCACCAAATCGCTGGGTCATATTGACGCGTGTGACATTTTACCTGCGATAATTCCACATCGCTCAGCCGATTAATAATTTGTGACGCATGAGCGATATCGCGGGCGACATTGACACGTGTGACAGGCCCTTACAAGCCTCAGCCCCTCCTCTGAGCACACTACAAGCCTCAGCCCCTCCTCTGAGCACACTACAAGCCTCAGCCCCTCCTCTGAGCACACTACAAGCCTCAGCCCCTCCTCTGAGCACACTACAAGCCTCAGCCCCTCCTCTGAGCACACTACAAGCCTCAGCCCCTCCTCTGAGCACACTACAAGCCTCAGCCCCTCCTCTGAGCACACTACAAGCCTCAGCCCCTCCTCTGGGCACACTACAAGCCTCAGCCCCTCCTCTGAGCACACTACAAGCCTCAGCCCCTCCTCTGGGCACACTACAAGCCTCAGCCCCTCCTCTGGGCACACTACAAGCCTCAGCCCCTCCTCTGAGCACACTACAAGCCTCAGCCCCTCCTCTGAGCACACTACAAGCCTCAGCCCCTCCTCTGGGCACACTACAAGCCTCAGCCCCTCCTCTGGGCACACTACAAGCCTCAGCCCCTCCTCTGAGCACACTACAAGCCTCAGCCCCTCCTCTGAGCACACTACAAGCCTCAGTCCCTCCTGTGAGCACACTACAAGCCTCAGACCCTCCTCTGAGACCTACAAGCCTCAGTCCTCCTGTACACGCTACAAGCTCAGCCCCTCCTGTGAGCACGCTACAAGCCTCAGCCCCTCCTGTGAGCACGCTACAAGCTCAGCCCTCCTGTGAGCACGCTACAAGCCTCAGCCCCTCCTGTGAGCACACTACAAGCCTCAGCCCCTCCTGTGAGCACGCTACAAGCCTCAGCCCCTCCTGTGAGCACGCTACAAGCCTCAGCCCCTCCTGTGAGCACGCTACAAGCCTCAGCCCCTCCTGTGAGCACACTACAAGCCTCAGCCCCTCCTCTGAGCACACTACAAGTCTCAGCCCCTCCTGTGAGCACACTACAAGCCTCAGCCCCTCCTGTGAGCACACTACAAGTCTCAGCCCCTCCTCTGAGCACATACAAGCCTCAGCCCCTCCTCTGAGCACACTACAAGCCTCAGCCCCTCCTCTGAGCACACTACAAGCCTCAGCCCCTCCTCTGAGCACACTACAAGCCTCAGCCCCTCCTCTGAGCACACTACAAGCCTCAGCCCCTCCTGTGAGCACACTACAAGTCTCAGCCCCTCCTCTGAGCACATACAAGCCTCAGCCCCTCCTCTGAGCACACTACAAGCCTCAGCCCCTCCTCTGAGCACACTACAAGTCTCAGCCCCTCCTCTGAGCACATACAAGCCTCAGCCCCTCCTCTGAGCACACTACAAGCCTCAGCCCCTCCTCTGGGCACACTACAAGCCTCAGCCCCTCCTCTGAGCACACTACAAGTCTCAGCCCCTCCTCTGAGCACATACAAGCCTCAGCCCCTCCTCTGAGCACACTACAAGTTTCAGCCCCTCCTCTGAGCACACTACAAGCCTCAGCCCCTCCTGTGAGCACACTACAAGCCTCAGCCCCTCCTCTGAGCACACTACAAGCCTCAGCCCCTCCTGTGAGCACACTACAAGCCTCAGCCCCTCCTGTGAGCACACTACAAGCCTCAGCCCCTCCTGTGAGCACACTACAAGCCTCAGCCCCTCCTGTGAGCACACTACAAGCCTCAGCCCCTCCTCTGAGCACACTACAAGCCTCAGCCCCTCCTGTGAGCACACTACAAGCCTCAGCCCCTCCTGTGAGCACACTACAAGTTTCTCTACAGTACACGGCCGCAGCGCTCATCCTGTCAGTTATCAGCCCGCGGCCTCCCCCTCCCCGGAGCTCAGGAGAGCCCTGCAGCCCCCGCACTCACCTGTAACCAGGGCCGGCAGCCTCTTCTCACTTCTCCCCAGTTTTCTCCCATCTTTTCTAACACAATGATGTCATTTCCGGCCGCAGTTACCCCAGTAACTGTACTGCACACTGTGGGACAGGGAAGTGCCCGGCCGCGCACTGCTCTATGGGACATGTAGTCCTGGGTCGCCTCCTATGATCAGGACACGTCACTCTGTAATCGCGTCATCGGCAGAGCTGAAACTACAAATCCCAGAACCCTTCGCGTCTGCTGATCCGCTAGGTGAGGCCGCACTCCTCTCACAGAGCTTCTATGATTAGCATTGCATTATCGGGATTTCTCAGCACATGTCGTGATACCACCAACCTTCGATTATTCCTACAACTCCTCACGGGCGGGAATGATCGATAACCCGGGCAAAGTGCCCACATACAAGATGGCTGCCCGCCGATACTACTTCTGCCTCGTCTCTATGGTACCAGGGCTGTATTCCCGGAAGTGACGTCAGTAAACACTAGCCGGCTGTCTCCGTGGCAGCCGGGGTCGAAGAAGGGAAGCGACAGCTGTGACATCAGGTAATCATTGAGCCGGCGGCGCCTGCTGCTCTCTGTTATCAGCCAGTTCAGGCAGGGAGCTGCTCTCTACAGGGATTAATAGATCATTATCCTGGAGCCAGATCACAAAGAACCTGACAATGCTGGCGTGTCCACAGGAGAGGTGTGTGGGCTGTGTGACTACAGTGAGCATCCTGCGGGGTCCTGCAGTGTCTGGAGCCCCTGAGGGGTGGGCTGTGTGACTACAGTGAGCACCCTGCGGGGTCCTGCAGTGTCTGGAGCCCCTGAGGGGTGGGATGTGTAACTACAGTGAGCACCCTGTGGGGTCCTACAGTGTCTGGAGCCCCTGAGGGGTGGGATGTGTGACTACAGTGAGCACCCTGTGGGGTCCTGCAGTGTCTGGAGCCCCTGAGGGGTGGGATGTGTAACTACAGTGAGCACCCTGTGGGGTCCTACAGTGTCTGGAGCCCCTGAGGGGTGGGATGTGTGACTACAGTGAGCACCCTGCGGGGTCCTGCAGTGTCTGGAGCCCCTGAGGGGTGGGATGTGTGACTACAGTGAGCACCCTGCGGGGTCCTGCAGTGTCTGGAGCCCCTGAGGGGTGGGATGTGTAACTACAGTGAGCACCCTGTGGGGTCCTACAGTGTCTGGAGCCCCTGAGGGGTGGGATGTGTGACTACAGTGAGCACCCTGCGGAGTCCTACAGTGTCTGGAGCCCCTGAGGGGTGGGATGTGTGACTACAGTGAGCACCCTGCGGGGTCCTGCAGTGTCTGGAGCCCCTGAGGGGTGGGATGTGTGACTACAGTGAGCACCCTGCGGGGTCCTGCAGTGTCTGGAGCCCCTGAGGGGTGGGATGTGTAACTACAGTGAGCACCCTGTGGGGTCCTACAGTGTCTGGAGCCCCTGAGGGGTGGGATGTGTGACTACAGTGAGCACCCTGCGGGGTCCTGCAGTGTCTGGAGCCCCTGAGGGGTGGGATGTGTGACTACAGTGAGCACCCTGCGGGGTCCTGCAGTGTCTGGAGCCCCTGAGGGGTGGGATGTGTAACTACAGTGAGCACCCTGTGGGGTCCTACAGTGTCTGGAGCCCCTGAGGGGTGGGATGTGTGACTACAGTGAGCACCCTGTGGGGTCCTGCAGTGTCTGGAGCCCCTGAGGGGTGGGATGTGTGACTACAGTGAGCACCCTGCGGGGTCCTGCAGTGTCTGGAGCCCCTGAGGGGTGGGATGTGTGACTACAGTGAGCACCCTGCGGGGTCCTGCAGTGTCTGGAGCCCCTGAGGGGTGGGATGTGTGACTACAGTGAGCACCCTGCGGGGTCCTACAGTGTCTGGAGCCCCTGAGGGGTGGGATGTGTGACTACAGTGAGCACCCTGCGGAGTCCTGCAGTGTCTGGAGCCCCTGAGGGGTGGGATGTGTGACTACAGTGAGCACCCTGCGGAGTCCTGCAGTGTCTGGAGCCCCTGAGGGGTGGGATGTGTGACTACAGTGAGCACCCTGCGGGGTCCTGCAGTGTCTGGAGCCCCTGAGGGGTGGGATGTGTGACTACAGTGAGCACCCTGCGGGGTCCTGCAGTGTCTGGAGCCCCTGAGGGGTGGGTTGTGTGACTACAGTGAGCACACTGCGGGGTCCTGCAGTGTCTGGAGCCCCTGAGGGGTGGGATGTGTGACTACAGTGAGCACCCTGCGGGGTCCTGCAGTGTCTGGAGCCCCTGAGGGGTGGGATGTGTGACTACAGTGAGCACCCTGCGGGGTCCTGCAGTGTCTGGAGCCCCTGAGGGGTGGGATGTGTGACTACAGTGAGCACCCTGCGGGGTCCTGCAGTGTCTGGAGCCCCTGAGGGGTGGGATGTGTGACTACAGTGAGCACCCTGCGGGGTCCTGCAGTGTCTGGAGCCCCTGAGGGGTGGGATGTGTGACTACAGTGAGCACCCTGCGGGGTCCTGCAGTGTCTGGAGCCCCAGAGGGGTGGGATGTGTGACTACAGTGAGCACCCTGCGGGGTCCTGCAGTGTCTGGAGCCCCTGAGGGGTGGGATGTGTGACTACAGTGAGCACCCTGCGGGGTCCTACAGTGTCTGGAGCCCCTGAGGGGTGGGATGTGTGACTACAGTGAGCACCCTGCGGGGTCCTGCAGTGTCTGGAGCCCCTGAGGGGTGGGATGTGTGACTACAGTGAGCACCCTGCGGGGTCCTGCAGTGTCTGGAGCCCCTGAGGGGTGGGATGTGTGACTACAGTGAGCACCCTGCGGGGTCCTGCAGTGTCTGGAGCCCCTGAGGGGTGGGATGTGTGACTACAGTGAGCACCCTGCGGGGTCCTACAGTGTCTGGAGCCCCTGAGGGGTGGGATGTGTGACTACAGTGAGCACCCTGCGGAGTCCTACAGTGTCTGGAGCCCCTGAGGGGTGGGATGTGTGACTACAGTGAGCACCCTGCGGGGTCCTGCAGTGTCTGGAGCCCCTGAGGGGTGGGATGTGTGACTACAGTGAGCACCCTGCGGGGTCCTGCAGTGTCTGGAGCCCCTGAGGGGTGGGATGTGTGACTACAGTGAGCACCCTGCGGGGTCCTGCAGTGTCTGGAGCCCCTGAGGGGTGGGATGTGTGACTACAGTGAGCACCCTGCGGGGTCCTGCAGTGTCTGGAGCCCCTGAGGGGTGGGCTGTGTGACTACAGTGAGCACCCTGCGGGGTCCTGCAGTGTCTGGAGCCCCTGAGGGGTGGGATGTGTGACTACAGTGAGCACCCTGCGGGGTCCTACAGTGTCTGGAGCCCCTGAGGGGTGGGATGTGTGACTACAGTGAGCACCCTGCGGGGTCCTACAGTGTCTGGAGCCCCTGAGGGGTGGGATGTGTGACTACAGTGAGCACCCTGCGGAGTCCTACAGTGTCTGGAGCCCCTGAGGGGTGGGATGTGTGACTACAGTGAGCACCCTGCGGGGTCCTGCAGTGTCTGGAGCCCCTGAGGGGTGGGATGTGTGACTACAGTGAGCACCCTGCGGGTCCTACAGTGTCTGGAGCCCCTGAGGGGTGGGATGTGTGACTACAGTGAGCACCCTGCGGGGTCCTGCAGTGTCAGGAGCCCCTGAGGGGTGGGCTGTGTGACTACAGTGAGCACCCTGCGGGGTCCTGCAGTGTCAGGAGCCCCTGAGGGGTGGGCTGTGTGACTACAGTGAGCACCCTGCGGGGTCCTACAGTGTCTGGAGCCCCTGAGGGGTGGGATGTGTGACTACAGTGAGCACCCTGCGGGGTCCTGCAATGTCTGGAGCCCCTGAGGGGTGGGATGTGTGAATACAGTGAGCACCCTGCGGGGTCCTGCAGTCTCTGGAGCCCCTGAGGGGTGGGATGTGTCCCTCAGCCCTAGACCCTGCCCCTGTGGATGGGACTGCATGTCTAATGTGGGGCGGTGACCCAGACTCCAGCGATGTGTCACTTACTGGGCTGCTGATCTGATTAATTCACATTGTATCTACATGGGGGAAGGTTAACTAGTCATACATATAAAACTGCAGCACATAGCCCACTAAGTGATATCACTGGAATCTGGTCTGGTCTCTGTCTCTACATTATGCTGTCTTGGATTAAAACGTAAAAACTTTCTGACCGATCCCTTAATTGATATTACCTCCTTCACCCCCGGGCGATTTTCCATTTCAGTTTTTCTTCTTTCAAGATACATAACTTTTTATTTTTCCATCACTATAGACATATGAGGTTAATCAGCAAGAGAAAAGCTGGGCACCACCGAATACTAACATGTAATGTCGGGTCTGATGGGCACCCTTACTCCCAGATTGCACATCTAATGATAAATCAGGCATGGAAGTCCACACAGATAGAAGTGAAACAGCTGGCCCTCATCGGGAGAAGGTAGAAGTCTTCTTTATTGTAGTTCAGCATGGAGTGTACGGGTCCTCCCACAGAAGAACCACCAGGCGTGAAGCACCTTATCATTGTCCATACCTCCACTCCCTGCACTTCATGTAACCACAGTGCATGTACATCCTTTGTTGTGAAGAGGTTAAAGTCAACCTGTCCTGTGACAGTGTCCTCTAATGCTATGCGGCTGTCAGAGATTAGGGTGGTTACAGCAGTCACTCTCCATACAGACAGTGGTGACTGAGAGCTCTCCATACAGAGAGCGGTGACTGAGAGCTCTCCATACAGAGAGCGGTGACTGAGAGCTCTCCATACAGAGAGCGGTGACTGAGAGCTCTCCATACAGAGAGCGGTGACTGAGAGCTCTCCATACAGAGAGCGGTGACTGAGAGCTCTCCATACAGAGAGCGGTGACTGAGAGCTCTCCATACAGAGAGCGGTGACTGAGAGCTCTCCATACAGAGAGCGGTGACTGAGAGCTCTCCATACAGAGAGCGGTGACTGAGAGCTCTCCATACAGAGAGCGGTGACTGAGAGCTCTCCATACAGAGAGCGGTGACTGAGAGCTCTCCATACAGAGCTCTCAGTCACCACTCTCTATATGGAGAGCTCTCAGTCACCGCTCTCTATATGGAGAGCTCTCAGTCACCGCTCTCTGTATGGAGAGCTCTCAGTCACCGCTCTCTGTATGGAGAGCTCTCAGTCACCGCTCTCTGTATGGAGAGCTCTCAGTCACCACTGTCTGTATGGAGAGCTCTCAGTCACCGCTCTCTCTATGGAGAGCTCTCAGTCACCACTGTCTGTATGGAGAGCTCTCAGTCACCACTGTCTGTATGGAGAGCTCTCAGTCACCGCTCTCTGTATGGAGAGCTCTCAGTCACCACTGTCTGTATGGAGAGCTCTCAGTCACCACTGTCTGTATGGAGAGCTCTCAGCTCGCTGCTCTCTGTATGGAGAACTCTATAGAAAAACTTTGCAAGGAGTTGAAAGTCTTTATTGCTCAGCGACAGCCCCAAAACATAACTACTCTAGAGGAGATTTGCATGGAGGAATGGGCCAATACCAAGAACAGTGTTTGCCAACCTTGTGAAGACTTACAGAAAATGATTGACCTCTGTCATTGCTAACAAAGGATATACAGTATAACAAAGTATTGGGATAAACTTTTGTTATTGACCAAATACTTATTTTCCACCAAAATTTGAAAAAACTTCTTTCCAAATCAGACAATGTGATTTCCAGGATTTGTTTGCTCACTTTGTCTCTCATAGTTGAGGTCACCTATGATGTCAATTACAGGCCTCTCTTATCTTTTTAAGTGGAAGAACTTGCACAATTGGTACTACATGCTTTTTCTCCCCACTGTATTATTAATCTTTTATTAGGTAATTGGGGGGGGTTAAAAGGGGTTGGGGAAGGGTGGAGGGCAAGTGAATATTAGCAATGTTTGGATACTAAAGTTACAAAACAACAGGTTACATTAGTCATAAAGAAAATTCACGGAGGATTTCAGAACTTCATCTAATGAAATACAAACCTTTTTATTGTGTGAGGATATAGAAACAATGTAAGTAAAAGAATAGGAAAGGTGATCGAAACGTTTTGGAAGAAAGAAGAGATTTTATAGGCTTACAAAAGAGTTTTTGTACATGTAAGCTAAATGACAGAGTTGCTGGATAGTCTATAGGTAAAAAAAAAGTAGCGGCCAAAACGGACATCCACAAAATCTAAGGTATATAAGGTGTTAAAGGCACTCCAATCCGTAAAGGGCCCTTTACACGCCGCGACGGCAGGCTGGATACATCCCGCTACAGGCTACAAATGTAGCTTGTAGCGCCAATGTAGCCCGTCGTAGCGGCGTCTGAAGACGTGACGCTACAGCCGGCAACAGATACATCTGTTTCCTAGGTCTGCTCGAAAACTGATGGCTACAAAGCCGATTGTAGCGAGCTGTATCGGCGTGTAAAGAGGCAACGGAAGGGAACTCTGGACACCTGGGGCTGTAGCTGCAATGTAGCTAAGGCGTGTCCCAGGCTCTGGGATACCGCGCCCCATCACCGATCATTGGAGGAAGCTCCTGCATGACGATTGGTAGTCGCTGCCTAGGGCGGCATATTTAAGGAGCTGACCAGTCACACTACACAATCGCTCGAGCGTGCTGTATTTCTCAGCCTCCTGCGATGCCTGGCCAATCATGATGATATTGCGCTGTCCTATCATCGTACGGACGGCTCGTAATCCACGATTGTGGCACGCCTATGTGCTGTCCCTGCTGTACCAGGTCCGCCCATATTAGCTTATTGTAGCGCTGTGTAAACGTGGTACGCTAAGCTACAGCTGGCTACTTGACACACCCGGCGATGTAGCTAGCTACAGATGTAGCGTGGCGTAGCGCACCTTATGGCGGCGTGTAAAGAGGGTGCGTTGACCGTTTGTAGCCGTTTGAGCGTGCTCGTGCACGTGAAGTAGCGGGATGTATCCAGCCTGCCGTCGCGGCGTGTAAAGGTACCTTTATAGTTAAA
Source organism: Allobates femoralis (assembly GCA_033576535.1). NCBI lineage: Eukaryota > Metazoa > Chordata > Amphibia > Anura > Aromobatidae > Allobates > Allobates femoralis. Next base: position 110,221,841 of record JARQOC010000002.1, read on the forward strand.
ATGCAATACAGGGCAGAAATGCTCCTCAGGTACTGCACTTATAAAAGCGCTGAACACAGATCGGGTCCAAATCAGATACCAAAGGTATAAAGCATACAGGGCGTTTTTCTCCATATTTGTTGCACATTAGAAGACATTGGCTTAAAATTCAGATCTAATTTGAGAATAAATATCATGGGCAACATTTGAAAACCAATGGGATAGTTTAATCCCGGAGACCATAGGTTCGAAGGGTCCTGGAGGTATACAGAGTCTTCATTCAATCCAGAGAGAGGTCCTGAGAGATGGTTCAGTCCAAGAGACAATAGGTTTGGAGGATCCCTAGAAGCGTGCAGAGTCCTCGGTCGATCCAAAGAGGTGGTATGTCTTCAAGAGAGCTGTGCTAGATCTTAAGCGGCCGTCACGCGCTACGATATCGGTAGCGATATTGTTAGCGATCACGTGCACGCGCGATCGCTTACAATATCGCTCACATCGCTGGTGAGCTGTCACACAGACAGACTCACCAGCGATGTGGACCAGCGAGATCGCTGGTTACTATGGTACACATCGGGTTACTAGGCGCCGAGCGTCGCTTAGTAACCCGACGTTTACCATAGTTACCATCTCCCAGCATAGGCTCTGCCGCTGGGAGATCGTTCATCGTGGTGTCATACACCACGATGAGGCAGATTGTTAAATCGTTCATCGCAAGATCAGAGCTCCGGAGCTCAGATCTCGATTTTGCGATTTGATCATTTATCGTTGGTCGTATCTTGCCGTCACACGCACAGACATCGTTCAAGCGATGTTTAATCTGGCGCGTTCAAGCGATATCTTTCAAGATATCGTAGCGTGTGACGGCCGCTTTAAAAAGATCTACCGAATCTAAACACAAGAGAAGAGGAGAAGAGAATGAGGAGCGATACAGCATGAATAAACACTTAGTCTATACAAGCTAATTGCTACGGGGTACATTGAAGGGCATTGGGTATTAGCTCCATTTGGTATTCATATTTGTTTATGAAACGTTGTATAGAGAAGCTCTTCATTCAGACCACACAGAGTTAGGCACTGGAGATCATAAATCCTGGTCATGGCATGCAATTACAATGTGCAAAAAATAGTGAGGAGCGAGTGTAATCATTACTATTCGCTACTCGCACGGATTCTACAGTGTTCGATACTCGTTACTCGGCGAGTAATGCCGAGTGATAGGAAACGAAGGGTGGTTATTAATGGAACACACTCAGAATGGGTCGCAGTTAACAGTGGGGTACCACAGGGGTCAGTGTTGGGCCCGCTTCTATTTAATATATTTATTAATGACCTTGTAGGGGGCATACAGGGTAAAATCTCAATATTTGCAGATGACACTAAACTCTGCAGGGTAATCAATACAGAGGAGGACAATTTTATATTACAGGAGGATTTATGTAAACTAGAAACTTGGGCTGATAAATGGTAAATGAGCTTTAATGGGGATAAATGTAAGGTCATGCACTTGGGTAGAGGAAATAAAATGTATAATTATGTTCTTAATTGTAAAACACTGGGCAAAACTGTCACTGAAAAAGACCTGGGTGTATGGGTAGATGACAAACTCACATTTAGCGGCCAGTGTCAGGCAGCTGCTGCAAAGGCAAATAAAATAATGGGATGCATTAAAAGAGGAATAGATGCTCATGAGGAGAACATCATTTTACCTCTATTCAAGTCACTAGTGCGACCACACTTAGAATACTGTGTACAATTCTGGTCTCCGGTGTATAAGAAAGACATAGCTGAACTAGAGCGGGTCCAGAGAAGAGTGACCAAGGTTATTAGAGGACTGAGGGGTCTGCAATACCACGACAGGTTATTAAACTTTGTTTTTTTTTTCGTTTGGAAAAACGAAGGCTTAGGGGTGATCTTATAATAATGTATAAATATTTGAGGGGACAGTACAGAGACCTTTTTAATGATCTCTTTACTCTTAGGCCTGAGACTGGGACAAGGGGGCATCCTCTACGTCAGGAGGAAAGAAGGTTTAATCATAATCACAGACGCGGATTCTTTATTGTACGAGCAGTGAGATTATGGAACTCTCTGCCACATGATGTTGTAATGAGGGAGTCACTACTAACATTTAAGAAGGGCCTGGATGCCTTTCTTGAAAACTATAATATTACTGGTTATACATACTAGATTCTTTGATAGGGCGTTGATCCAGGGAATTAGTCTGATTGCCGTATCTGGAGTCAGGAAGGAATTTTTTTCCCCAATGTGGAGCTTAGTGTTGCCACATGGGGGTTTTTTTTGCCTTCCTCTGGATCAACATGTTAGGCTATGGGTTGAACTAGATGGACTTAAGGACTTCCTTCAGCCTTAAATACTATGTTACTATGCTGGCACTCATGAGTGATGTGTCCATCATGAACAATCTGAAACATATTGCTGACTCCCTTCAGTACCCAAAGTGAGTCGGCACCCAGTGAGAGCAGATTGGATGTTAGGGTCTCTCTGGGGGGCACAGCAAGGTGTTTTATGCATTGAAAACCCAAAAAAGACCACCCTCCCGTCCTGCCCCAGAAAGACTCGTTTTATGGCCAGATGTGAATGGTAGGAGCCTAACATTGGACTTGCTATTCAAAAGAGTATGCGAGTATTACAAAGTACCAGTCTAGTAATTACGAATATTTCGCTACTCGCTCATCTCTAGCAACAAAGCTAAATAACACTTAATTAAAAATAAATTCTAATATACTTATTTAATGCCTTCATGGCCTGACAATTTTTTTTCCTGGTTTGTGCTTTTAGTTTTTCCCCTTCTTCCAGTGTTGTATTTCTTTTCCATCATGGAGCCATATGATCACTTGTGTTTTTGTCCAAAGAGTTGCCGTTATGATTGATACTACCGTATACACTTGAGTATAAGCCGAGGCCCCTAATTTTACCCTCGAAAACTAGGGAAACGTATTGACTCGAGTATAAGCCCAGGGGGGGAAAATAGGCAGACTCTCATCACGGTATACAGCCCCTCTCATCATGATAAATGGCCCCCCATTACTGGTATATAATCCCCCATCACTGGTATATAGGACCTCCATCACTGGTATACAGTTCCCCCCCCCATCAGAGGTTACAGCCCCCATCAGTGGAATTCAGCCCCCGATCAGTGGCATATACGGGCCCCTCCATCAGTGGCATATACGGGCCCCTCCATCAGTGGCATATACAGGCCCCTCCATCAGTGGTATATACAGGCCCCTCCATCAGTGGTATACAGGCCCCCCTTGCTGCCGCACACCTTTAAAATAATAAATCACTCATTCTCACCCTCCGTCGCTCTATCACCGCGCGTCCTCCGGTCATCTTCCTGCTTGTACCCGGCTTCTATTCCTGTGGCAGGCGCAGCAGCGATGACGTCATTGCTTCTGCGCCGGTCACAATACGTCAGGTACAAGCAGGAAGAAGACCGGAGGACGCGCGGTGACAGAGCGACGGAGGGTGAGAATGAGTGATTTATTATTTTAAAGGTGTGCGGCACCAAGGGGGGCCTGTATACCACTGATGGAGGGGCCTGTATATACCACTGATGGAGGGGCCTGTATATACCACTGATGGACAGGGTGATGCAGTGCATATTGCATTGCACTAATGAGCGGGGGCATGTGACCACCCGCTCCTATTGCAGTCTCCCCCTGCCTCCTCCAGCTCCTGATCACCGCGCCCCCTGAGCCTTCACACTATGACTGTAAGCCGAGGGGGCAATTTTCAGCACAATTTTTGTGCTGATAAACTTGGCTTATACTCGAGTATATATGGGTATTAATTTTACAATATAATGTACAAAGCTAGAAAAAACCTGCAATGGGTAAATGGAAATTTAAATGCAATTACATCCCGTTTTTTGGGGAGTTTTGTAAATTTACGCTTTTCAATGTCCAGTAAAAATCACTGTAAGGGCTCGTTTTGTATGTGACCAGCTGACAAGTTATACTGACATCATTTTGGGGTACAAATAGCATTTTGAACGCTCTTTATTGCATTTTATGTTGGAGGTGTGGTGACCAAAAAACAAGGCAATCCTGTACTTTCTATCTTTTACTCTTTACCATGTTTATTGTACAAGTTAATTCATTTTATATTTTAATAGATCAGACTTTTCCACAATATTAAATTTTTTTTACATTTTTTTAAATGTCTGTATTTTTGAACTTGAAAAAAGGTAGAAGTGGCAATTCAAAATTTGTATTTATTTATTTTATGTTTCATATTCTTCTTCCTTGCGGACTTCTTGCTATTGCTTGTTCTATGTATGGCCGCAGGACGCACCACTATGTCTTATGTCAGAAAGGGCTTAATTTACTTGTTATTTTAATGACCTCTGTTGGCTCTCAGTGAGTGGAAACAGTCAGTGGCTATAAATCTATTAAGACCTCATACAGTAATACCTCGGTATTCATTGACATTGGTTACTGTTTATTTTTTCCATGGTTTTCGTTGGTGTGCATACTGCTAATCTTGCTAGAAAAATATGTTGACCCACGTGATTCCCCTTCCAAAACAATATCTGCACCCCTCTCTCCCCTCCCCAGCATCTTCCATACGCTAAAAAGACTGTTTAGAAAAATAAATGCCATGTTAAATGTTTATTTATTCTTTTCATTAGTCTTTTATACTCATTTCATAATGTTTAAAATATTAAACACTGTCTTTATTCTCTATAAAATGTGTTTTTGGTATATATTTTGGTGTGTCTACAACAAATTAATTGGATTTACATTGATTCCTATGGAAATGGTTGCATCGGTTTTCGTCGGTTGAAGGGGTTTTCCGACGGATAAAGTTCATTTTAATATATAGGTCTTGGAATAATAATAACTTCCATAATTGGATGTGTTTAGTGAGTAAAAAGTGCACCAAAATCACAACACAAAATTGGCATGTGACTTCTTTTTACGGACCTGCTTTTCAGCCCAAAAGCGGCTATGTAAAAAGTGCAGTGTCTGAATGCCAAATAGTTAAATGCATTGACTTGACTTGACAGCCAAAGTCAATGCGTTTCAGTGCATTTCACTGCAAATAGAGGATTCATACTAAGTAGACCAATAGCGCAGCATGTGAACATAGCCTAAGATCTATCAGGTCGGAGTCCAGACTTTCAGCCATAGACAACTGATGTGATGTTTTACAGCAACGATGGCTAAAGACTCACTCTCTGAAGCTGGGTTTCACTTTGACGAACTCAACAAATTACGTATCTTGGATCCTGATGTCTCGCAGCAAACCACAGAGCTGAAAGAGGAATGCCGGGAGTTTGTAGAAAGTAAGTCACTTTTTTGACCTTCTTGTTTAAGAACTCTGCTGATGTTTGTGAATTGAAACAGTATAAATCACATCCTGAGTAAGAAAGCCCTTACAAACTTAATACTATACATGGTTAAGGGTTAGCAACAATGCATCTATTCTAAGTAAACCTTCTTATTAAATGGGGTTTCAGGTGTCGTGGAAACCCATCTTTAGGAATAGCTTTTAAAGTACCGTTACACGCATCAATATCGTTTAAGATCTCGCCAACGATCTCACGGGAGCGCGGTCGTTAGGACATCTTTTTGAGATCGTTGGTGAGATGTGCCATGCATAGATATCGTGAATGATGCACCAACGATGTGGCGAGCAGCTATCATTTGCACAACCCAGCGAACGATACTTGTTCACTGTTGTGAATAGGCGAAGTTGTTAACGACATCGTTATCACGGTGTCACACACAACGACGCAGCAGGTTGGCTGAACGATGATTGTCTGATTTCAGAACATGTTCTCAAATCTGCGATCAACGATCCAATGATTTATCGTAGTCGTATCTCGGTGTCACACGCAACGACGTCCTGACGATATCGTTTCAACGACTCCTAAACCGTGACGTATCAGCGATATCGTACCGTGTAATGATACCTTTGGGGTGGACACAATGAGTCTGCACATTGCCAGTGAGTTTCAAATTAAAAATCATTCATGAATAGACACGAGACATAAGACATTCATGTGTCTGCAGGTAAGGTCTTGTCTGCCTGTAGCTCCAAGACCCCCAGTATTTATTAGCTTGAGAAAGCAAAATGACAGACATTGCATAAAAATGAAGGGAAACCAAAAGACATTATCAGGGACAACACACTTCCATAGTTCAACACAAAATTACCTTGTCAGTAAAATTACAAAGGAAACTAGATTCCTGGTCAGACATTCCATGACGCAAGTCTTTAAGAAAATAATACATATGCAGAAACGTAAAATTGTTTCAAAATAATAATGAAGCCAGATATAAATTATTAACCATAACATAGGTTTTCTTCTTTTCCAATATAGAAGAAAAAAAGGCATTACCTTAGTGCTCCAACGGTGATGCTCAGACCATCTCTGTCAGACTGGAAAAGATGACGTCTCAGTCACCTGACCCTGGGGCCTCTGACGTTAGGTCATGGTGGTCAGGTGGTCTACCGAGTGCATTTTTCATTTATTTTTAAAGGGGTTGTGCCACAAACAGTTGCACATTTTAATTAATAGATTTTCGAATAAAAATAAACTCCACAATTGAATGTCTTAAAACAAAAAAGTTCCTGTCCTGAGATATTCTTTTCGATAATGAAAAACATTTAATTGCCTGTTTAAAAACTTGTTTTCCATCCCAGGAATATTCATCTCTGATCCCCAGCTGTAATGTCTGCATTCTGTCTTTTCCTTCCTCCCTGCCCAGGAGCTGTGGTATATCCGACCTGTTCCTGCATGGTCGGACCATACATTACACAGGGGCACAATTATAAAAAATATCTTGGGATCAGAAAGTTTTTTTTCTTAACACATCCAATTGTGGAACTTATCTGTATGCTAAGATCTATTAAAATGTACAGTTGTTCGTGGCACAACCCCTTTAAGCATAGTTTCCTGAATTTAAAGAATACCAGAAAACCCTTTTAAAGGTAATCTGTGAACAGATTTTTGCTAATCCGAGGATCGTATGCTGTAAGGGTTAACACACAGTATTCAGGAATGTGCCTCTCATCATAACATGCGTTGCTGTTTATTTGCAATGTTTGTTTCAGTACCAGTAGTTTATAATTCGATAGAGAAGTGCCTGAGCCCAAGTCTTGCACACCCGCCTGCTCTGATCAACAGCTCCTCACTGTCTATGGACTTTGTATACAGAGTCCGGTGTGGGCGGGAGCAGCACTCCCAGCTCTGCTACATGGCTAAATCTAAAAACTGTGTCAAAATGGTTGCACCCACTAATCTAAGTGATACATCATTGGATTCAAAGTCTCTTTGCCTTCATCATGCTGATTTCAGATGAGGTAGCAGACAGATTCCCTTTGATATCTTTGTATGTACCTAGTCTTAGGGAGGGTGAAGGCATTATCCTGCTCCGTACAGGGCCACTCTTTTTTGCATTTCCAATCATGCACACGTCTGTTAGTTGTGTGTGGCCGTAACACCATAGCACCAAATAACCACATTTATGTCAAACTGACACTCTTTTATATGACATATTCACTTCTGCTGTGAGGAGGTCTTGAATGCAGCCTTCTGAACAGGCAGGGTATGTTACCTGCCACCATGATAATATGGAACCGAGTGTGGATAGTCTGCCAAAAATAAGTGTTGACTGAAGCCCATCAGAATGACAAGATGTGAATCCTGGTATAAAAGGACCAAATGTGTGTTTAGAGAGGCTTGTGTACAAGTAACTAGGGGAAAGACCCATAAAAAAACGGCCTACTATTTAGGCTATGTGCACATGGTCCGGAGAAGCTGTGTGTTGGACGCAGCTCCTCTAGGCCTGAGTGAAGCCGCGGATGCCCGCAGGGACACCGCAGCCGCCTTGTGCTCACCATGTGCGGCGGGTGCAGGGTGGCTTCTTCCTGCAGTCACCCGATGGGAGCCGCATCCGACTCAGCAGCATGAAATGAACATGCTGTGGAGGAGTGGACTTCCAGCAACCCGCACCGCAGCTAGAAGATCGCTGCGGTCGGGTTAAGCATAGTGAGCTATGCTTATACTGTACTACACAGCAGCAAGACGCTGCGTCCAAAATGCCGCGACTACTCATCATGAGAATGCAGCCTTAAAGTGGTGTGTTTTCACAAAAAAAGGGCACTACCATGCAGCAAAAAATGTGGCAAACCTTTATCTTTAGTACAAATTTCTAGCCAACTAACAAATGCTGTAAACTTAATGGTCATTTTAATTTATTTTCCCAACAAATTAATAGCACGTGTGAAAATAAGAAACTTTGTAATTTTATTAGAGACATTTGCTTATTTCTCCACCAGGACTGATCATTCAGTCTCAAAATTCTCAATTGAACAGTAAAATCTGTATTCAGTGAGGACAGATTTTCCCATTACTAAGATGGGAGATGACAGTTGGTGCTGATAAAGTTCTATGGAGAACTGTTCCTGTAGCCTCAGGAGAACTTTCTGCAGAATGAATGTCTGTCTCTGACTCTAGCTCCCACCTATGCCTCTAGCTCCCACCTATGCCTCTAGCTGCCACCTCGGCCTCTAGCTCCCGCCTCTGCCTCTAGCTCCCGCCTCTGCCTCTAGCTCCCGCCTCTGCCTCTAGCTCCCGCCTCTGCCTCTAGCTCCCGCCTCTGCCTCTAGCTCCCACCTCTGCCTCTAGCTCCCACCACTGCCTCTAGCTCGCCCCTCTAGCTCTTTCCTCTGCCCTAGCTCTTTCCTCTGCCCCTAGCTCCTCCCTCTAGCTCTTTCCTCTGCCTCCAGCTTCCCCCCCCCCCTGCCTCTAGCTGCCATCTCCTATCTCAGTAATGGGAAGGTTGATCTGCACTGAAAACAGATTTTGGAGTGAGAGGGCAGTCATGGCAGATTTCTCTAACAAGTTATATTACAAAGTTGCCTGTTCTCCTGGAGTGACAGATGGCCCCGTGTGTGTATAGGCAGAGAGCTGCCACTCCAGGGAAGTTGGTGGGGTGGGAAGAAGACGCCATGGACCCAGCCATTTGACTAGTTTCCCATGTGGCTCTGTCTCCATTGGCTTTTAGGCTACCTTCACATTTGCATTTGTGTCTGAATGCTGATGGCATGCAGACACAAACGCAATGAAAAGCAGGGTCATTTTGATGTGTCCGCAGCGGAGAATGTCCGCCTGCGGACACATCACTGTGGAGCCTGGGCAGCCAATCGGCGTTGTCCGGGGGCGGGCCGGAGGCGGAGATCAGCAGCGGAGATCTCCTCCTCCCCGCCGCCGGTAAGCTCCGGGACGTGTCAGCGGGGTTCAACAGCTGATTTGACAGCTGTTTGAATCTCCCGCGCCGACACCGAGAGGAGATGTCGGCGCGGAAGATTCAAACAGCTGTCACATCAGCTGTTTCTCCCCGTCGACACCGTTAGGAGATTACCGGCGGCGGGGAGGAGGAGATCATCAGAGGCTCGGCTGATCTCCCGGTGGCCGTCGGTGATCTCCTGTGACATCACTGGCGGCCACCGGGAGAGATTTCAATGGGTCCGCAGCGTTCTCCTGCGCTATCAAGCGTAGAACACTGCGGACCCGTTGACGCCAATGCATTGTTTTGTGCGCTTGGGGAAGCTTGCTGATTTTCGAAGGTCCCCGAGCGCACAAAAAATGCAACATGCTGCGTCCCATGTGCGGACGGGGGACCCTGGAGGGGGCAGATATCTTCCGCATCCGCACGCAGCAAACGCTGGCAAACGCAGGCACTATGCGGTCCTATGTTAAACATAGGAACGCAGTGCGCATGCGTTTGACTGCGTATGGGAACGCAGCATACGCTGCCTTCCCATACGCAAATGTGAAGGCACCATTAAAGTACGTTTTTCTCTGAGAAACTGCAGCGTGTAATTCATTCATACCTGGCTGAGTTCATGCAGCCAAGTGGCTGATAATGTAGGCAGTGGATCGGACAGGATGTACCCGCTGTCAGTTACCCTATCAATATGGGTAACGATGGATGATAAATCAGTCTCATCGTTAGACTGTCTAGTTTATCTTCATTCCACCTATTGGTTGGCTTACTTCGTGCCGAAATTTTGATCAATTACTTGGAACATGATATTGCTCCTCGTAGGATAGAATATGTCTTCAACACATTATAAAGGCATATTAGCACAGGAAATCTCCCCCTAAGTTCACAGGGGTAAATGTACTGGAATTAGAGATTCTTGTTGATTCTTGTACTGTATTATGGATTCTTGTTGATATTCCTTTGGAATTACACAATTTATATTCCATGACATGAGCTTATTTTTTTTGCATTTCAGAAATAGATGATTTTCAAAAAATAGTAGGCGGTCTAATAGATCTAGTGGATCAGCTGGCTAAAGAGACGGAGAATGAGAAAATGAAGGTAAGAGACTTACAACACCAGCGTGACATCCGAACATAGATCAAAAGCATTGTGATGCCAGAGCTTGGGGCAGCGCTGAAGGTTAGGGAAGGGAACGGCATAAATATCACACTAAAATATGAGATGATCCGTCTGTTCTCAGCGAGAAGATCCTGAATCACAGATGTAGGTTTTCAGCAGTTGCTGCTTGAATAAAACATGAGTTAATCTGCTGTAGCTTGTGAATTTACACACAGGCTGCATAATGTTGTATGTATTGAAGAGGCTTTTATACAAATGTTACCTCTGAAAGTAAATATATATTTAAAGCACCACTCCAGAGTTTTGTTTTTCAGCACTAGAGAGGTGCTTTAAATCTAAGCCCCCTGTCTTATACTCTTCTGGCGTTTTCACCTCAGACCAATACTGCTCCGGTCCCACTGCACCATCCTCTGGCTGGCCGGAATTCAGAAGTTATATCACATGAGCTCAATGCATCTCTTGAGAGCCAGAGCAAGGCAGAATGAGGCCCCATAGACTGGTATTGAGTTGTGACCTTCGGCATGCTCCATGAAACGCTGGAGCAGCCGGCAGGTCACACATTCCCGCAGACCTACCAGAGCACTGCCGGAAAAAAGGTTAAGCCATCGAAAGGTGAGCATAACACTAGGGGTCAGGGACTTGTATTTAAAGCACCACCACAGCGGAGCAATACAAATAACTATGGAATCATCGATGCTTTAATACTTTTGTTCCTGAGGTCTGTGAATGTGGAAATGAACAGAAGCACGCCTAACCATGGCTTGTATGTAGTGCTGTAAAATACCATTCAAGGTCCATTTTTATAGACCAAAAATTGGTGAACAAGTATTAATAAGAACATTCATTCTGATCATCAACCGTGTACAAAGACGTCCCATGTCCAACAGATGTAAGTGATTTGTTTAAACGTGGTGAGAGTGAAATGGCCGCTGATTGGCTGCAGGGATCGCGTGACATACAGTAAATATGTCTCTCAATCTCCGGCAGAATTGGTGCGGTCAGCACTGGAACAGTGCCACAGTTGAGAATAAGTTTTATTACTTTACAAGAAGGGAACAAAGAGATTCCGAAGAGGCTGTCCAAGTAATGGTCAACCCATTCAGATGAGCACCGATTAAATTGTTAATAGTTCATCGCTCTTTGTTGATGGGCTGAAATTTGCCAAACATTGAACACTCACTGATTACTAGCCTGAGTTGATGAACCTTAATTCGGTCTCATTCGCTTCAAAATAGCTGAGCTGCAATTCCACCAACCTATGAGGGCCACTTTTTAGACTTTAGAACCCAGAAGCAGTCAGCTATCGATGGTGGTCCATTTAAGAATGAATGAAGTAGCAGAGTGTGCATGATCCTTGTATTGGTAAAGGTCCCAGACATCGGATCCCCATCAATCGGGAAGCTATCCCCTTATCCCACAGATGTAGAATAACTTTCAACTTTGAGAATGCCCTTTTTTTAAGACCCAATGTATATGCTTTGTTTTGATCATTAGGCCATTGGCGCCCGTAATCTATTAAAATCCATCGCAAAGCAGCGAGAAGCGCAGCAACAGCAGCTGCAGGCGTTGATAGCGGAGAAGAAGATGCAGCTGGAAAGGTAAGAGCTCTGCAACTGAGTATCATTGCTGTATACACTGGTCTATGCTGGGCCTGGGCTTATGCACTGGACTGAGTCTGAACAGGCAGAGCAGAATATAAAGTGCAAAGGCCCCATTACACGTTTCAATGTCCCAGCGATCCCACCAACGATCCCACCTGGCTGGGATTGCTGGGACATCGTGAACTGATCGCTGGTGAGCTGTCACACAGGCAGACTCACTAGCGATCGGAACAGCAAGAACGCTGGTATCCAGGGTAAACAGCGGTAACTAAGCAGAGCGCTGCGCTTAGTTACCCAATGTTTACCATGGTTACCAGCCTCATCCATTGTTGGACTCTTGCTGTCACACGCGCCGATGCTGGCCGCCCAGCAGGAGACCAACGACAGATTTATGGTCCTGGCCATAAATCTACGATTAACGATCAATGACTTATCGTTGATTCGTGTCACACAGAACAATGTCGTTTCGACATCGCTGCAACGTCATCAAACCGGTGACGTTGCAACGATGTCCTTCACAATATCGTAGTGTGTAACAGGGCCTTAAGGGAGAGTCACGGCAGCATTCACAGCTCTGGAATGAGAAGGTCAGCCCAATATGCAGAGCCATTAAGCTGCTGCATTGGAAACTTTGCAGCCTTTGTTGCTTTCACTGCTGCTGCATCAGTTCATCTAGCTTCAGAGGAATTCGTAGCTTTATAGATCAGACGGGTGTCTTGGAGCTGTTTTCTCAAATTAAATAAAGCATGCATATCCACTAAGGTCCAGAGTGCATAGTGACGTGGATCAGCAGTCTGGGGACAGCTGTTAAATGTGTTCAGGCTGCATGAAATATTAATGGCCTTCAGCTTTCACTACTACCTGTTATAGATAAAGAGCGTAACCCAAAACAAAGCTCAAAGGGCAGTTTTGGCAAGTTGTGGTGATAAGATAATATACCGTACTGAGTCAGTTGTGGTGCAACTCCCTATGATGCAAAACAGATTAACCCTAATTTGATTTGATTTGGTTTATTTCAACTCATAAACCTAATGGAATAAATCAGAAGTATACAAACGCCTTAGTATAAATGGAGTTAATTTCATATATGCAGAGAAACCAAACCCACTGGGTTGGCAGAAAATCCCCATTTGCCAATACATGTGACACACAAAAAATTAATTTTACGTACAAAATGTATTTTTATTGTTGAAAATTATTGAAAAATAAAATTTTTGGTGAACATGTGAATGTATAATGTAGCATATAGTAGACAAATCAACGCATGATGATTGTTAGGGAACTCGTCCAGCTACCAAAAAATAGCCATTGTTTTGTATATTGACATATATGCCCCTGACGCGTGTTTCATGTTGCGTCATCAGAGAGGGTCAGGGGGCCTTTCCTTTTCTGGTAAGACTTTGGGTAATGTGCCACCATGTGACTTTATTTACATATGAATTTGCCTTTTACTTTTGTTGGGTCTTTCTATATGTCAGCTTAGTACTTGTTAAACACCCTGTTTCTTTTCCATGACTTTGCAGCACTCACCACCACTAAACAGAATTACTTTATTACCCTCATATCCTCTTTATCTCTCAACCCCAGGCAGTTTTCCAATACATTTAACTCCCTCCTCCACCCCCCACTGCCCCATCCTACTTCTCGTATCTCTGCAGAAGACTTTGCAACACACTTAACCAACAATATTGAAAAGATTACACAAGTCTTTACTACCCAACCACCACAACCCTCATGTATACCAGACTACTCCCCTCCCCCACTAACCCTCCTCTCCTCCATCACTGAAGGAGAACTTGCACACCTCTCCAGATCACAGCTCACCACTTGTTCACTGGACCCAATCCCATCCCACTTCCTCCCCAACCTCACCACCACACTTATCCCAGCCCTAACCCACCTCTTCAACCTATCACTAACTTCTGGTTCCTTTCCTTCTGCTTTCAAACATGCAACAATCCCATGTATCTTAAAGAAGCCATACCTCGACCGCACTTCTACATTCAGCTACCCATATCCCTGCTCCCGTTCGCTTCCAATCGTCTCGAAAAGCATGTCCACACTGTACTCTCATCCCATCTCATCTCCTTTTTTCAATCTATACCCTTGGTCTGGGACAACTCAAAGTCTCATGGCTTCCAGAATCACCTGTACGCTGATTACACTGAGATCTCTCTCTCTGGCCCAGATGTCACCTCTCTCCTGTCTGGAATCCCGGAGTGTCTATCAGCCATATCCTACTTCTTCTCCTCTTGCTTCCTAAAACTCAATGTAAACAAAACTGAACTCATCATCTTTCCTCCATCTCACGCACCTTCCTTACCAGATCTATCTATCACAATAAATGACATCACACTTTGCCCTGTACCTGAAGTCTGCTGCCTCGGAGGAACCCTTGACTCTGCCCTGGCCTTCTCTGCATATATTAAACATAATGGGCCTTGATGCCCATGTTAACCAGTCACAATGAAGCTTTAATTTTTTTCTTGAGCATTTTAAGAAATGAATGTGGAGCTGTGATTGGTTACTGCGGAAAACGAGGCTGGTTTTTCTGTGTAAACAGTTTTATTAAATGTTCTATATGAAGAGCATGTAACCGCAGCTGGCCGATCAGTGCTTTCATTAGACTGGAAACACACTATCCGACTCACATGCAAATCTCTCGGATGAGACTCAGATCAGTGACCCTGAACGGCCTCCCCCTTCTCTGCACAGAAGTGTGATGCTGCACAAAGACACAAGCAGCTGACACTCCCGTCCAGAGAGGGGGAGGCCGTTCAAGGTGACTAATCTGAGTCTCATCTAAGAGACTCGCATGTGAGTCGGATAGTGTGTTTCCAGCCTCACAGTCCATTTATTTCCTATCCTTCCAATATAAATCCTTTTGGATTTACATAAATGATCGTATGTTCCTGAATCCATTACTAATATGGTAGGAAAAATTCTACAACCAATGTGTTGAGAGTACGGACACATTTCTCTTGCGCTGTAGAATCACTGCATCTTTTCTGCCCAAATTGCACAGTATCACTGATTATTTGCTGTATTCCCCTCTAAAGTCCTGTGACGCGGGACTAACTCTCTAATAATACCTATGGGTTTATTATGGGATGTCATAATGGCTCCTGTTGGTGTAATGTGTAGGTTCTCACTTTCTCCATATAGTGTATTTCAGATATGCAGCACTTTTTCTTCTATGTTTTTTTTTTTTTCAGGTATCGAATAGAATATGAGGCTCTATGTAAAGTGGAAGCAGAACAGAATGAATTCATAGACCAGTTCATCCTCCAGAAGTAATGTCTAGGACACTTCATGAAATCCTCTCCCGGACACCCGACATATTGACCATTTTCCCAAGACCTTGTGATCTCTTTCTTTACAAGGACGCAATTATTAAAAGGCTTTCACATTTTATTTTTTGGAATTTGTTGTTGGGACCAGTTTGCCCTCAGTCATTTCTCAATGGCCGTGCATCTCAAATATGTTTCAGAATGGGTTTTCCACAAATCCTTTTCTTGCCGCACAGTTTTTCCATATTCCTAATGTATATGACGTGCATTAGGCTACATTCACAAGCTGTTGTGGCTTCCCTGAACATGGTAATATATCATGGACTCATTGTGTGACTGAAGACTAAAGCGGGCCAGACACATTAGATGGCTCTCGGCCATATGACTCTTCAGACGACAGTTGTCTGTTGTTCACTTGTACTCCTGAGTTTCTCTATGCAAAACCCCAGACTGACCCCTCGACACTTCGGCCTGCGGCTTAATTACAGAAGGTCAAAACGACTAGCAGACAAAAGCGGACATGTGTGATTGACATCTCCACCAACCATCATCCAGCTAGAGCCATCATACACATTATACTGTTAGCTGAACCCATCGATGGCAGTGAGGTCACCTGATATTAGTCCAATATGTACAGAGGCCTATAGTTTTATCGAAGATAGGATAGATTGTAATCATTGTATAGTGTAATATAGGTACAATACAGAGGGCAGGACTCGGCTTCATCAATCTTCAGTTTGGCTCCATGCACACAACTACATGTTTGGTTAAAAACAAATGTCAGTAAAGCGCTTCAAAAGAAACCAAATATGATTTGATTACACAACTCCATGTGAAATGTCTAGCAATGTTATTCTTTGGTTCCAGTTGAAGCCGCAGCTTTGTCTTTCGTATGATCGGCCTCTTGATACAAACTATGTCACACACCCTTGTATAGGTATAAAGGGAACATTTTGCATAACAAATAGTACAATTGCTTGGAAAGCAAGCCTATTCCCATATGCACCTTAATATACTATATTATCAACATTTCAAGACGAGGGGGAGGGGAGGAGGGAATACCCCTGAGTCACTTAGTGCAATGTGAGCAAGTCAAATTTTACAGGGTTCTTACACATGACGGGTGGGCAATGTTATCATTGTTCTTGTGATACTCCATTTATGTATGTTTTTTTTTCTTCTTTTCATACATATAATATTCCGATTGTGTTATATTTTTTATACCGTGTTGTGCAGGTTTGTGTTCCTTACATATTGTATAGGTTTGGAAGTAGGACCATTTGCATTGCTTTTTACATTTATAACCCCTTTAACTCCTGCAGAGTTTTTAAAGTTTTCCTGAGTCATATTTCCAGGATTTCCTTAGTATTGCATGGGTGATGTAATTATGGCCAGCGCCGGTTATCCATTCTGTGGGATATCCTGAAATCAGGAGTTATTGATGGGCCTGGAGTTGGAGAACTCTGTGGGCTGTTTTTCTTTTAAATAACAGAATATTATGAGACACTATGGCATATGTGAAGACGTGGCTAAATATGACAAATGGCGGAGAAGAAGAGAACACTTTAGAGCCAAGTTCACACTTGCGTTTCTTTACACCCAAAACCTGCCCACTTTTTGGATTTTTAATAAAGTGCCTTATGTGCAGTATTTTATTTGCTTTTATTTTATAAAAGTATGTGGTTGTAATAAAGTTTGTGCTAATTATATTTAACCATTTATTGTCTGTATTCTCTTTAGGATTTTTTTCCCTGTTCTAGTATTTTGGCCAGACCACATTCTGTAAGATGATGATATGACTGTGCAAAAAAAAAGTTCAGTTGATTCCCATTCAGAGGCGTCAAATCTGCGAGTTAGGCCGGCTTCACACCACAGTTTTTGTCTGTCCGGGTGGATCCTGTTTTTTGCAGGATGAAATGGACAGGACAGGATGTGTAGAAAGTGTGGCCAAATATGGTCCTGGACAGGACAGGACGTGTTGATAGTGTGGCCAAATATGGTCCCGGACAGGACGTGTTGATAGTGTGGCCAAATATGGTCCCGGACAGGACAGGACGTGTTGATAGTGTGGCCAAATATGGTCCCGGACAGGACGTGTTGATAGTGTGGCCAAATATGGTCCCGAACAGGACGTGTTGATAGGGTGGCCAAATATGGTCCCGGACAGGACAGTGTTGATAGTGTGGCCAAATATAGTCCCGTCCAGGACAGGACGTGTTGATAGTGTGGCAAAATATGGTCCCGGACAGGACGTGTTGATAGTGTGGCCAAATATGGTCCCGGATCCTGTTTTTTTTTAAGGATTTGTTTTCTGCCGCTGTCCTAGGTGCTAAATTCACAGCCTGTGCATGAAATCCTGCTGTCCATGGTGCTGAAGTTAGAACGGCAGGATTTCTGAGCATGCTCTGTGCAAAAAAAATCAGATCCGGGAAACGATCTGATTTTTTTCACGGATCTGGCACTCCTATGTTATAGGCGCCGGATCGCCCCGGATCCGGGACTATCCGATTTTACCACCGGAGCCCAAAACCGCTGCAGTCTCCAATTTTGTGCACAATGGAAAACCGGACAAAACCAGAACAGGCACAGAAAACACAAAATCGAATAGCCAAATATAACCAATCCAGCACCATAGGAATACATGGGGGGCAAAACCGGTTCAGGTTCTGTCCGGATCTGCACAAAACCATGGTGTGAAGCCGGCCTTATAGACAAATAATTCCATCAAACAGACTTTGCCTAAAGCATTATCTTTTGATTGTTAAAATGAAGCTTTTGTGTTACGTGTATTTTTATACTTACATTGTTGCCACTGTATTTTTTTTTTGTCTGTAACCTGAGACATCCATTTGTGATCTGAGTTATGGATTAAATTCACCCATTTACATCATTGGGTCTATGAAAAACAAACAAACTGATGTGTTATCGGAGTCCTGTGTATACAATAAAAAAGAAAAAACACAGACTTTGCTTAGCCAACACTGCCGCAGACCCGCAGCATATACGCACCATAAATTAGCAAAATCCACAAGATATCCGCATCATCAGCACATGGCCTAATAATAAGGATATGAGAGCAATAATGCAACAGACACACCAGAACCCAGTGTGACTGATCCCTTATAATGGCGTCTGTGGTTTTGATGGGAGGAGTACGGCTGCATTATTATTCCTGTGATTAATGATGGAATCTGCGTTGGATGCTTCCATGGTGAAGGCCTCACACAGCGATTACTGGAGGGTTTTTTGATCTAAAATGCCTCAGCGGGAAGGTTTTTTGAAGACTATAAAGATTAAAAATTTGCACACCACATTAGTTCATAGGATTTTGGAATCAGTGGTATTTTTATCAAAACGGCATACTGAAGCTTCACATTACATTACATTGTAATCCAGGTGTAGAAGGAAAAGCCGGGCGCCAACACTAGAGCACCCTGTCGGAACTGATCAGGTCCTAGTCACACTGCTCCTGGGTTACCAAATACTAATGCATCTCAATGAGTTAGAATATCATCAAAAATCAATATCATATTACCATGTTTCAGGGCGTCTCTGGGAGCTCTGAAACACATTGACTAATAAATCAATATTATATTCACCTTTTGATGTCTCGTGGAAAATAGCAGTGCGGTTTTTGACCTTTGGTTTTTCATTGGCTGTAAACCATAATCATCAACATTAACAGAAATAAACACTTGAAATAGATCACTCTGTAATGACTATATAAGGGCCCTTTCACATCAGCGTTTATTTGAAATCGCGGCAGATGCGGTGAAAAAACCGCATCTGCCGCATAACCGCTGCACTTGCGGCGCAGTTGCAGTAATCCCCATAGAAAGTATAGGGGGACTTGCGGCAAGTGCGGTTTTGCACTTGCGGCAGGTGCGGCCGCAAAAAAAACGCGGCTGACCGCGTTTTTTTTCGCGGCCGCACCTGCCGCAAGTGCAAAACCGCACTTGCCGCACCTGCCGCAAGTCCCCCTATACTTTCTATGGGGATTACCGCAACCGCGCCGCAAGTGCAGCGGTTATGCGGCAATCGCAGCAGATGCGGTTTTTTCACCGCATCTGCCGCGATTTCAAATAAACGCTGATGTGAAAGGGCCCTAATACAGTATATGCTTTTCACTTTATGTGTTGAATTACTGAAGTAAATTAACTCTTCAATTCTATTTCATTGAGATGCACTAGTAGAACTGGCGTTGCTTGTCCTCAGTAATGAGAATGAAAAAGACAGACAGCACTCACCAGTTTCAGCAATGCAGCTCTTAAGGCCCCGTCACACACGTCAATGGCGTCAGCGATCTGATCGCTGGCGACATTGACGGCTGATCGCTGGTGAGCTGTCACACAGGCAGACTCACCAGCGATCATTGGACCAGCGACATCATGGAAATTATTTAAATATCGTTTCCATGATGTCTGCAGGCTGGTATCCAGGGTAAACTGTGGGTAACTAGGCAGCACGCGCTGCCTAGATACCTGATGTATACCTTGGTTACCAGCCTTCTCCGCTCACCAGCTGGTATCCAAGGTACACAGCGGGTAACTAAGGACCCTAGTTACTCGCTGTGTACCTTGAATACCAGCCGGTGAGTGGAGAAGGCTGGTAACCAAGGTATACATCGGGTATCTAGGTAGCTCGTGCTGCCTAGTTACCCGCAGGTTTACCATGGATACCAGCTCCCAGCCTTGCTGAGAGCGCTGGGAGTAGCTTATCGGTCGTCTCCTGGTGTCACACGCAGCAATGCTGCGTGTCCACTGGGCGGCCATCGCCAGGTTTTCGGTCCAGTCCGAAAACCTGCCGACCATCAACCAGTGATTTATCGCTGGTTGATATACCATGTCACACACGTCAATATCGCTGCAACGTCACGTGCAGCAGCAATATTGCACGCGATATTGACGCGTGCGACGGCCCCTTTACATGTCTCGTTCTGGGAATGTACATCAGTGCAGGAAGGGAAAGTGGAAGCGGTGAACAACAACTCACCGTTTCACGTGGAAGCGCTTTAACGGGTCTGCCTCCACTCTCCCTCCCTGCACTGATGTACATTCCCAGACCGAGACATGCAAGAGCTGCTTTGCTGAACCTGGTGAGTGCTGTCTCTTTTTCTGCATTGAAGTTTACATAGATTTTAACTTGCTGTATTTTTTAATGCAGCCTTAAAAACAATTAAAAAAAAATGCTTTAAAAAAGAAAAAAAAAAAAAAAATAGAAAATATTTCAACCTGTTTGAACACCTAGGGAGGAGGTGGGTAGCAATATTACCTTTTAGACTCGGTAAATGAAAAAAAAAACCAAAAAACTAAGCTTTAAGGTAGTGCACATGGGCGGTGTTTCGGGGTTTACCTGTTGTAAACCGCCGTTTGCAACATTAGTTTTATTTAAATTTATGTTAATCCAAACCGACGTTTGGATTAACATTGAAACTAATGTAACCCGCCCAAGCCTGTGCACATACCGGCGGTTACCCAGCGTCATCCGTTGCTAACCCGCAGGTTTCCCAGCGGGTTAGCAAAGAATGACCATGTTCTAAAAACCGGCCGGTTCTGCAGCGGCTGCAAGCAGAATCATGTGCTGCTTCCAGCCGCTGCAGAATCGCCGCCGAGAACCCGCTGGGCAGCCGCCGGATACCGCCCGGCTCCCGCAGCTCATACCCGCCAAGAAGCCGGTGCACGGCGCCGGAGCTTCCTGGCGGGTCCCGCCAGCAGCCGCCGACCGAACCGCCGGGTAAGTGTGCACTTACCCTTAGTCCCCTACCAGCGCTGAAGAGCATTCAGTGCAGGCTGCTCGGTGGTATTCATGTACACTGCAGAAAGGTGTCACTGTTCAAAGCGGATGCGGGACCACTGGGGCCTGTGATTGACACCCGCAGCGTGTCATTGGTGACATCACTGTCGTGCTGCAGGAGTCACCTAAATGCAACGCCAATCAAGTCTCGCTCCTGGTGTAAACGCAGCAAACGGAGCGGCCTATGCTGGATTCTGGATCCTTTAACAGGAGTTCATCAGCAAGAAATTACTGTTCAAATCAAGTATAGGCACTCAGAGGCCATTTTAATGCACCTTCCCCATCCACTTACTTTATATCTCTCTGCCCTCAGCTTCCTTGATTGACAGCTGTGAATTAAAGAGCCAGAAAAAAGTGGAAAAAAGATGGAAAACGAGTACAAAACAGTAGACATCCGAGCACCTCTTATTGCTCATATTGCTCTCTCTTTAAGTCATTTTTACCCCTTGCATTACATGATGGCTGTATTTGCTTTTTAGATCAAATTTATATTCAGGTTCATCCCGGACAGCCCCGGACCGGATCACGCTGCAGTGTGAAGGCACCCTAAGGCTGGCTTCACATTTGCATTCCCCTCCGCAATGTGAGCGCAGCCACCGCAAGTGCCTATGTTTATAATGGGGACGCACGGGGCTGCGCTTGACTGCGCATGACCGTGGGCTCCCATTCATTTCCCTATGTGATTTGTATGCATGCACATGCTTGTGTACAAATCACTCTCTCGTCCGCACAGGAACACGACATGTCACGTTCCTGGTGCAGACGACTATGTATGATTTGTATGCAAGCATGCGCATGCGTACAAATCACACAGGCAAATGAAAGGGAGCGCACGGTCACGCGCAGTCAAGCGCAGCACGTGCGTCCCCATTATAAACATAGGGGCTTGCGGTGGCTGCGCTCACATTGCGGTTCCCCTCTGCAGAACGCTGCGGAGGGGAACACAAATGTGAAGCCAGCCTTAGGCTGGCTTTACACTGTCCGGTGTTTTGCAGGAAGCACTGAACAGAACCTGACAGCCCGCACAAAACAGAATATGCCCTCCGATCCTGTTTTCTGCCGGAATCCTCACTGCGCGCAGCTGCCGCTGTCCAAGTGCTGAAATTTCAAATAGTGTCTGGAAGGGAGCACTCCAGGTGCTGAAATTTCAGCTGGCGACTGTTTTAGCTGCGCTGTCCAGGTGCTGAACGAGCGCAGCTTGAAATTTCAAAGCCGCTGCTCGTTCAGCCCCAGCGTCCGGGAACCGGATAGTTTTGCTGCCGAGTCCGGCGCGATCTGGCATCCATAAACTACCATGTTATGGGGTGCCGGATCGCTCCTGATTCGGGAGGATCCGGTTTTGATCGATTTTTGCCCCGGACAAAAAAAAGCTGCATGCTCCGATTTTGTGTCCGGGCTAAAAACAAATCCCCTCCAGCCGGACATTACCAAACCGGATAGCAAATAGCTGCCATCCGGCGCCACAGTGATATAATAGGGGCCAATCGGATCCAAGGCTGTCTGGTTCACACCGTACAGTCCCAGATCCCAAAAATCGTGGTGTGAAGCCAACCTAAGATGCACTATAGGATTATCTCCTAAATACAACACACTTATCAACTAAGCTCAGCTGTATTAGTCATGTGGCATTTTTTTCCTAAGGTGCAACATGCTCTAGTTGTGGTTTTTGGTGTAAAAATCTGCACATTTTGGCCCTGTGCCCACAGTACTTTAATGCTTTGTTTGATGCAGATTTTGAGAATCTGCATGTCTACCCTGAAGATCAAAGTCTGAGAGTTCAGAAGTGATGTGAGCAGGTTGCTTTTTTTCTTAAAGATTTAGGTGCAGAAAAAAAGAAATTGCACCAAATTTGCAAGGAAAAAAAAGCAACCTGCTCACATCACTTCTGAACTCTCAGGGTGCGTGCACACGATCAGTATACACAGTGTCTTGCCACTGCGTCCAAAACGCTGCGTAGTACAGTATATGCATAGTGGATGGGATTTCAAGAAATCCCATCCTCACTATGCGTAACCCGCCCGCAGCGTGTTTGGAGCTGCGGTGCGGGTTGCCGGGAGTCCGCTCCTCTGCAGCATGTTCATTTCATGCTGCGGAGTCGGAAGCGCGTCCCATCGGGTGACTGCAGGGAGAAGCCACCCTGCACCCGCTGCACACGGTGAGTACAGGGCGGCTGCGGCCACCCGCGGCATTCCTCAGGTCCGGAGGACGCAGCTCCTCTGGACCGTGAGGACATACCCTCAGACTTTGATGGCTTCAGGGTAGACATGCAGATTCTCAGAATCTGCATCAAACAAAGCATTAACCCCTTCACCACTCGGCGATTTTTCGTTTTCCATTTTTGCTTTTTCCTTCCCTTCCAAGAGCCATGACGTTTTTATTTTTCCGTCAATACAGACATATGATGGCTTGTTTTTTGATGGACGAGATGCAATCATTTATTTTACTACATAGTGTACAGGGAAATTGGAAAAAAATTCCAAGTGCAGTCAAATTGCAAAAAAAGTGCAATTACACATTTGTTTTTTGGGTCATTTGCCATGTTCAATATATGGTAATACCGACATGACGGTGTGATGTCACGGGGCAGTATGCGTTTTTAGATACCAAACATGTATACCTTTACTGGTATCTAAGTAGTGAAAAACAATTACCGTAACTCCAAGACTTCTCCAGAGCTGCACCAAAACTCTGGAATGCTTTACCCCAAGAAATCAGGACTATCCACAACTTGCATGGCTTCAGGCGATCCGTAAAAACGCATCTTTTTAAGGCGGCCTATCATACTCCCTAATAGAAGTCCATTGTACTGTAGACAGTGAATGGGTCACCTTCATTTCTTGCTTTATTTATTGTATTTTCTTTTTTACATTGATTCTATGACTTTTGTTTTGTATCCAATGATTGTACTATATTTGTTCTCTACTGTAATTACTTACTGTATTGTATTTTCTGTACTCTAACCCCTACATTGTAAAGCGCTGCGGAATATGTTGGCGCTATATAAATAAAGCATTATTATTATTATTATTACCGTAAGTTGAAAAAAAAAAAAAGAATCTTACTTTTTGTGCCATTTCCATGACCGGTAGTTTTCTCATTTTTCAGGATCTGGGGCTGTGTGACGGCTTATTTTTCGCGTCTTGAGCTGGTGTTTCTAATGATACCATTATTGGGTGGAGGCGCTGTTTTGATCGCCCATTATTGCATTTTGTTACAATGCTGCGGTGACCAAAATAACATAATTTTGCCGTTTGGACCTTTTTTCCCGTTATGCAGTTTACAAATCTGATTAATTGATTTTATATCTTGATAGATCGGGCAATTCTAAACGCTGCGATACCAAATATGTGTATTTTTAAAATACTTTTATTTTGAATGGGGTGATTTAAACTTGTGGTTTTTTTCATATTTTTAAAAACTTTATTTTTTAATTCATTCTTTATTTTACACTTCCCCATAGCGCGCCACAGTGATGAAGTGTGCAATCACGTGTGCCATGTCCTGATGAGCTGCAGCACATCAGGACATGGCACAAATGATCATTGTGTGTGGTTGGCAGCGCTCGCCAAGCACTCACAGGAAGTGAACCCTGATAGCAGAAGTTTTTAAAGAAAAAGAATTGCACTTTTGCGCCATGTTCTGTGACCCGTAGCGTCCTCATTTTTCGGGATCTGGGGCGGTGTGATGGCTTATTTTTTGCGGCTTGAGCTGACGTTTCTAATGACACCATTTTTGGGTGGATGTGCTGCTTTGATTGCCCGTTATTGCATTTTATTTCAATGTTGCAGCGAACAAAAAAACGTAACTTTGGCATGTGGACTTTTTTCCGGTATGTAGTTTGATCTGGTTATTTGATTTTTTATTTTGATAGATCGGGCATTTCTAAACACAGCGATACCAAATGTTTGTATATTTATTTTTTTAATAGTTTTATTTTCAGTGGGGCTAAAGGGGAATAATTTGAACTTTTTTCATATTTTTAGAAAACTTTTATTATTTTTTTTCTTTATTTTACTTTGCCCATTAGAGGGCCTCCGTGCTGTCTGATCACTTTCCCTGTGTTCGGATAGGTTACAGCTCTTCTGAACATAGGGAAAGTGATCATTCTCTGCTGATGAAGTCACTGGGACATCACAGACAGGAAATGCTTCAGGACAGCTTCCGGGGTCATCACAAGACCTCGGGATGTCCAGGTAAAGCATGGAGGTCATATGATCGCATCACGGGACCTCCGGCTATGCATGATCCCTGCCGCTGGGCTTTGGATTGTGCTGTCATAGTTTGGTCTCCTGATGGAGTGATGACAACGCTCCGAAACGCGTAGATAATGAATAAAGCCACCATTGCATGATTTATCACAGTGGTCCTTTTCATCATACGGAAGCGCAGATCACCCACACAATTATCCTTTGGTTCGTTTGGTTACACCAGGGGCAGGGAACCATTGTTCTGCCAGGGGCCATTTGGAAATATCTACAATCCTTCAGGGGCCGCACAAAATTATCAACTTGAAAAATACCCGCTATATTTGGTTACACAATCAACTCACCCCTACTGTGGTGACTGGGGCTGCTTCTCTTTGTCTTCGGTGATATTGGTCATGTTGCTTCTCATCTGCTTTTCCAGGTTTGCTAGAGCCCTAGACATCACAGGAGAGGCTGGGAGCATATACCTCACTGGGGAGGCTGATGCTGGGGCTTAGAGATCACTGGAGAGCTAGGTATAAAGGGCAGACAGTCGGCAAAACGCGTCTGCCAGTCTGAGCACTGCGGTCCCCAGGAATGCGCCCGAGGGCCGTAAAAAAGTCATCGAGGGCCGCACTCGGCCCTGGGGCCTGAGGTTCCCCACACCTGGGTTACACACAGACACGGAGAGACCTGGCAATGGAATTGAAGTGGGGAAAAGCCACTGCTGCCTGATCTCTAGAAATGGTCTTCCAAGCTCCATGGTTTCTGGCTGGCTTTTGGTGAAACAATCTGTTAGTTTGATTAAGATGATCGTTCTCGGCAGCACATCATCCTGGGAACCAGGAGCAGTCCAATGGTGACAATAACACCTAATAACATCTATCACTGATCATTCTGTGCCCATATTAAGTATGTCCTGCCTGGCTGTTAAACGACTATCGATAAGCAACTAAGTAGCCGATCAGTGACATTAAGTGCCGCAGTTTGGTGTTATAAACCCACCATTACACACCATGGGCTCCCGGACCCCTAACAATATTGTTTACTGATAGATCTATAGCATCTAGTGGAAAAGAACACGGCAGACACGAATCCTGCTGATAAATAAAAGGAAGAAAGTTCAAGAATTACATGATGAAATATTTCAAAAATACATTTATTTAGTAAACTGTATGAAAGATGGAAGTGATTTTTCCCCAATAATTGTAAATATAAAAAATTAAAAAGTTTTAGATTCCAAAACATACATTTGACAGTAAAACAACAAACAAATCAAATTTTCAGTCTTTTTGAACACATTTTGTAATATAGGAAACGTCACTTGCTAGTGTTGTACAGAAAGTCCCTAACAGCTGGTCCTACAATCTCTGGAATGAACAGCACCATAGATGGGTCTATAGCTCACCTCATCACGCCTATGGACACAGGGGACCTGAATTTGGCAGAGCAGTGATGAGTGCAAATTGTGGACATGGTTGGCCTCAGACCACACAGCAGGCGGGGACTGGAGTTGTCTGCTTGGGCCGCTAGATTACTGGAATGTCTAAATGGGCCTGGAGGAATAGTGCAGATTAATGATGGATGTAGGCTATGTGCCAACGCTACTTTTTGGGTGTGGAAGTTTCCTGCTGCTAAACTGCACCTTGTGGCAGAGAAATGCACCACAAAACGGATGCGTTTTATTGACCATGCGTTTTTTCATGTCAGTGGCAGGGAGGGATGAAAAACTCTGCTAATATGCACCAAGAATTGACATGCTCATTTTTTTTTCTCTTAACCACAATTCACAGATTAAAAAAAGCATCATCGGCACTTCAGAATTAATTATTATTATACATTTATATAGCGCCATTAGGTTCTATGGCGCTTTACAAGTGAAAGGGCAGACGAGGACAAGAACGTAAAATGCCAACAACTGAATCATACAGGTACAGTAGAGCAGAATTCTCATAGACTTTGCTGGGGAAAGGATACACATGCAGGTTTGTGACAAAAGGTGACAAAAACGCATAAAAAACCATTGGTACATAGGCCTTATTCACACATCAGTAGTTTTGCATCAGTGTTTGGATACCAAAATTGTACCAGCGGCATTAACAGGGAACGATTCCTTCTATTTGGGGTTGGATAAATGATCATCTCATTGTGGAAAAAAAAAGGTCTAACCTATTTTTTGGGTTTGTTTGCAAATTGAATTTAGTGTTAAGGCCTCCATACACAGGGTAATGTCAGCCAGACCCAGATGCCGACAGGTTCAGTCAACACTCTGTGTATGGGAGACCCCCGAATGATGATTTTCAGCCAAGAAAGGGAAATTGGACAAGACAGATACTTTTGTTCTGTAAGGCAGGGTTCACATCATATTTACCCTTATGTTCAGTGGCTCCATTGAGGCTTACATCTAAACATCTGCAAATCGGGATCTGGGCATATGCACTCATGGAGCCATTGACTATTAGGCTATGCGCCCACTGTGCGTTACTGCTGCGTTTTTTTACTGCTTTTCTGCAGCAGATACCAATCATCCACAGCTTTATCATTAAAGTCAATGGAATTATAAAAATGCTGTGCCCACATGTGCGTCTTTAGATGTTGCGTTTTTGCTGCAGAAAACACCTGCGCTCAAAAAGGTCCTTGTCAATTATCTTGTGCGTTTTTTAAATGTGTTTTCCAATTGACAGCCATTCTAATCACAAGGAAAACATAGCATAAAT
The DNA here is from genome assembly GCA_033576535.1 of Allobates femoralis. Classification (NCBI taxonomy): domain Eukaryota; kingdom Metazoa; phylum Chordata; class Amphibia; order Anura; family Aromobatidae; genus Allobates; species Allobates femoralis. The sequence continues at coordinate 110,249,790 of JARQOC010000002.1, forward strand.
GGTCAAAAGATAGCTTGTCTGTGCAGCTGGAAACTCAGCAAAATCGCAGCACACAAAAGAGGGTGCACAAACGTTCAGGGGGCACATGGCCCAACAATGCAGATGGAGTCACAGTTTGCTCCGTCGTGCATCATTTTTGGGTGCACCTTCCTAGTTGAGGTGGACAACAAGTCATAGTTGACCGCAACTTGGAGACAGAATCCAGTATCTATATACCAGAGGTCCCCAACTCCAGGCCTCGAGGGCCGCCAACAGTGCAGGATTTCCTTAGTATTGCACAGGTGCCAATGTGATCATCTGCACAGGTAATGATTCCAACCCCTGTGCAATACTAAGGAGATCCTGAAAACCTGCACTGTTGGCGGCCCTCGAGGCCTGGAATTGGGGACCTCTGGTATACATGGTCAAAAATGATGCACGACAGAGCAGACTGACCCCATCAGCACATATGCCAGGATCCCGTCTTGTGGGGGTTCTGATGTAAGCCCCGACGGCGCCATTTAAAGTGGGTGCAAATGCAAAGTGAGCATAGCCTCGGAGATCAGCCACTGCCATAGATGTCTACCGCTCTTAGAGGAGTACTCGGCAGTGTATTGAGGAGTCAGACCCACAGCGTCTACACTATAAGCAGGGCTTAGAGAATCAGCTCTTCCAATCAGAAGTCTCCCACCTTTTGCCTACAGCAAAAATGTACAGATAGCAATGATAGATCTTGTTTTCTACCACAGTCCACTGGAGGATTGAGGTTTCAGATATACAGAGAGCATGCAGACTGAAGGAGGTCATCCAAAAGAGAGTTTTTCATTTCTCTTGCATCAGCCATTGCATTATTTTCCCTTATTTTTGGGCTCCCATCAGCATAGTATACACAAGGCCCACTAGATAAGAACATGTAACTGAGCAATCATTACTTATCATCAGCGATAACATTACCCGTTATCTTTGTCCTTCACCCGTTATCGTACTGCAATGAGACTTTGGCACAGACAGACAACACTTAAGAATGGGAAACAAAAGACTAATTTCCCATAATTCATATTCTTATACTTGATCACACATTATCGCACAGCCATGATTTCAGATCACCAAGAGTAGGAGATCCGAATATTGAAGGGAGGATTACATTGATTGGAAAAGACCTCCATGCTTTGTCCCAGTATATAATTGTATCTAGTAACGATTCCCCTCCATAGGAACCACTGGTGACAGGTTTCTTATTTTACAAAGGTGAAGACATTAGTTTGTTAATTGTAATTTCATTGAGGAGCATCCCCGTCCATAATTCTCTAACATTAGGTTGTATTAAGACATTTTATCTTCTCGTCTTCCATGATCTTTACTTTCTCTTCCGCTTTTCTTCTTTAGAATATCGAGGACTAAACAGCATGGTGAGCAGGATGAGCAGAGGGATCACCAGGTATGGAGCGTAAATGGATACCAGGGTCAGACGCTCCTGCTGGCTTGGAGAATCTATTTGGCTTGTTTTTGGGAAGTCACCATAAAGAAGATGGGCAAGAATGGGCAAAACTGTGGTGGCTACATGGGAGGAATAGACAATGGCAGGAATCCTGATCCAGCGACATCCCCTGAATATGGAAGAAGCAGAAATACAATTAGTCTTCACTGATAAAATCTTGTAATACTCACGGTTATCAGTTCAAAGGCCAAACATGATTAGTGAAAACCCAATGTTCACTGAGCAGAGAACAAATCACGTGTCTACACACTGAGCATTATAGGGACTCATCCAAAACACCCACACACAGGTTCATCTCAATGAATGAGATCATCAAAAGGTTCATTTATTTCAGTAATTCAATACGAATAGTGAAACACATACCGTATATACTCGTGTATAAGCCGACCCGTGTATAAGCGACCCCCCTACTTTTGCCCCCAAAATCTGGGAAAACCTATTGACTCGTGTATAAGCCGAGGGTGGACCCCAGCACAGGTATACAGCCCCCAGCAGTGTGGTATACAGCAGCCTCCCCAGTGGTATATACAGGCCCCAGCAGTGTTACAGCAGCAGCCCCAGTGGTATATACAGCAGCAGCCCCAGTGGTAGTATACAGCAGCCCCAGAGGTATATACAGCAGCCCCAGTGGTAGTATACACGCAGCCCCAGTGGTATATACAGCCCCAGTGGTAGTATACACGCAGCCCCAGTAGTATATACAGCCCCAGTAGTATATACAGCCCCAGTGGTAATATACACGCAGCCCCAGAGGTATATACAGCAGCCCCAGAGGTATATACAGCCCCAGTGGTAGTATACATACAGCCCCAGTAGTAGTATACAGTCCCAGTGGTAGTATACAGCCCCAGTGGTAGTATACAGCCCCAGTGGTAGTATACAGCCCCAGTGGTAGTATACAGCAGCCCCAGTGGTATATTCAGCCCCAGTGGTAGCATACAGCAGCCCCAGTGGTATATACAGCCCCAGTGGTAGTATACATACAGCCCCAGTAGTAGTATACAGCCCCAGTGGTAGTATACAGCCCCAGTGGTAGTATACAGCAGCCCCAGTGGTATATTCAGCCCCAGTGGTAGTATACATACAGCCCCAGTAGTAGTATACAGCCCCAGTAGTAGTATACAACCCCAGTAGTAGTATACAGCCCCAGTGGTAGTATACAGCCCCAGTGGTAGCATACAGCAGCCCCAGTGGTATATACAGCCCCAGTGGTAGTATACATACAGTCCCAGTAGTAGTATACAGCCCCAGTGGTAGTATACAGCAGCCCCAGTGGTATATTCAGCCCCAGTGGTAGTATACATGCCCCAGTGGTAGTATACATACAGCCCCAGTAGTAGTATACACACCAGTAGTAGTATACAGCCCCAGTGTAGTATACAGCCCCAGTGGTAGTATACACAGCCCCAGTGGTATATCAGCCCCAGTGGTAGTATACAGCCCCAGTGGTAGTATCCAGCAGCCCCAGTGGTAGTATCACAGCCCCAGTGGTAGTATCCAGCAGCCCCAGTGGTAGTATCCAGCAGCCCCAGTGGTAGTATCCAGCAGCCCCAGTGGTAGTATCCAGCAGCCCCAGTGGTAGTATCCAGCAGCCCCAGTGGTAGTATCCAGCAGCCCCAGTGGTAGTATCCAGCAGCCCCAGTGGTAGTATCCAGCAGCCCCAGTGGTAGTATCCAGCAGCCCCAGTGGTATATCCAGCAGCCCCAGTGGTAGTATACAGGGCCCCAGCAGGGCCCCCCTCATAATTTGGCGCCCCCACCTCACTTGCTGGGCCCCCCCGCATGCAGCGCTGCGCATATACATTACCTGTCTAGCAGCTGTCACCCTCCGATGGCGGATCGCGGCTCCTGGCTCCATCTTCCTCTCTGTCTTCCTGCTTTGTGACCGGGGCTCATCGCGATGACGTCATCGCGACGCCGGCCGGTCACATGACAAGGAAGACACAGAGGAAGATGGAAGCCGGAGCCGGGAGCCGCGATCCGCCATTGGAGGGTGACAGCTGCTAGACAGGTAATGTATATGCGCAGCGCTGCATGCGGGGGGGCCCAGCAAGTGAGGTGGGGGCGCCAAATTATGAGGGGGGCCGTATTGACTCGCGTATAAGCCGAGGGGGGGACTTTTCAGCCCAATTTTTGGGCTGAAAAACTCGGCTTATACGCGAGTATATACGGTATATTATATAGAGTCATTACAGAGTGATCTATTTCACGTGTTTATTTATGTTAATGTTGATGATTATGGTTTACAGACAATGAAAACCCATAGGTCATTATCTCAGAAAATTAAAGTAGGGAGGATGAATGGACTGAGAGATAAAATATTACCTAAATAGGTATCAGAGGCTTCACCTTCTGTGGTTGTGAGAGTCAGAACCACTATAAAAGCAGATCATGGCTGCTGCAGTCCCCAGCGTGCTGTATATAGAGTAGGGAGGATCAAGGGTTAAAAACCGCGCTGCTGTATTACACAAGACATCAAAGGGTGAATATAATATTGATTTATTGGTCAATGCATTTTAGGACTCCCTAAATATGAAATTGATTTGATTTGAGGAAAGGGCCAGGGGGTCCTGAAATGCATTGACTAATAAATCAATATTATATTCCCCTTTGATGATTCGTGGAATACAACAGCGCAGTTTTAACTCTTCATCATCCCTACTTTCATTTTCTGACATAATGACCTTTGGGTTTTCATTGGCTGTAAACCATAATCATCAACATTAACAGAAATAAACACTTGACATGGATCACTCTTTCTGTAATGACTTTATATAATATATGCATTATCACTTTTTGTATTGAATTACTGACATTATCTTTTTGATGATATTATAATTTATTGAGATGCACATGTGTGTATATAATTAGATGGTAGAACTACAAAAAAATAAAAAATATCAAAACTTTTTTTTTTACTCTACAAGTCCAGGGCTGTGTGTTCAGGGAAATTGAGCAGTTGCACGTCAGATGTTTGGGCTACTGACTCCACACCCCAGCCTACAACTATATGACACTTTAATAACCAAACAGAGGTAGCCATTGGAGTCAAGGCTGTGAAGTCAGCAAGTCAATCATCCAACTCCGACGCCTCAATTTTCCATGAATCTGACTCCACTCAAAATGGACACCGACTCCACAATCATGGCTGTGAAGTCAGTAAGTCAATCATCTGACTCCGACTCCTCAATTTCCCTGAATCTGACTCCACTCAAAATGGACACCGACTCCGAACCACAGCTCTGATTGGAGTGAGAGAATAAACTACACAGTAGGCACCAAAATAAACTATTTCATAACATTATATATTGAAAAATATACAACAGTTATAATGAGAGAACAAAAGTTATAAGGGAGGAGAGAATCTACAGTAAAAAATGAAAGAGCCGAGACTAAAATAGCCTAACCCCAACCCCAACCACGGGGTAAAAAGACCTGCAAAACAATCACCAATAAAACTGCAAATAGTACATATACAGGGTAGAAATAGCACTGTCTATGAGCAGAACCATCACAATACCAGCTGGACTGAGGGAGGTAAAGCTAGAAAAAGCCTAAAGTTCACTGCAGCAGCAAAACCAACAAAAAAGACGAAATGATAAGACAAAAAGTGGAGCCAATATTATAATAATGCAAGAACTAATAATAAAGTGGGCTAAGTACCTCAAACTATCTGACACTTACCCTCCACCAATCTTCCCCATTTAGTGTGTGGCGCTGCAACCAACTAGTGGCCTCAGCAGTCTCTTGGGTGTTTCATGCAGTCCACCATATTTTTGATACGAGTGTTATCCATCAAACAATTTGGACCAATGCTATTCAAAACGGCATGAACATGCACAATTTACCTCTTAGAATCAGATGGCACTTGGCCAATCAAGTCTAAGGGTCAGTAAAACAAAAAACCAGACCACACTTTCATGATATCAGAGTTTGGTCCAAATTTTCACAGATTGACCAGATAAAGAAGGTGAACAAACTTATTATTTTTATTCTCCACCTTTAAAAAAAACAGATCACACTAATCAGACCGATTAACATATTCAGACTTTATCTCAAATAAAGAAAATATGTTCATGTGAACCCAGCCGTAGCCGTACCCAGCACTGCGGCTCTCATTGATGGGCGGTGAGGACAGTAGTTTAGCACCTGCCTGTTATGGCCAGTGATTGGCTCCAACACTTATAACCATTGATTGGGAAGATCGTTGGAGCATCAGCTTTGGATTGCAGGTACAGTTGGTTTGGATCAGTTTGTAGGACTCGGTCCAGTGGCCAAATGTGGTCTTGTTGGATGGGAGTTGTGAGAATCACCTCCTACCTTCCTAACATCCATGGCTTTTGTTTTGATTAGCTGGCCTTGCGAGACAACACATGTGCGCCAGGCCGCAATGATGACATCACGCCAAGACAGGATGGCTAATAAAAAGAGAGGCCATTTAATGCCCATTAGGCAAGAGGTGGTTTATAGGGCTCCAAAATTAATGGGCACAGATTACTGACCTGGCCACTGGACTGGGTCATATGTGTCGATCCACACCAACTATGTAGTTTAAGCTGGAAACAGACTATCCTACTTCCTACTTACATGCGAGTCTCCCGGACGAAACTCGGATGAGACTGGATCAGTGACCCTGAATGGCCTCTCCCTCTCTGGATGGGAGTGTGATGCTGCACAAAAACACAAGCAGCTGACACTCCCGACCAGAGAGGGAGAGGCTGTTCAGGGACACTGATCCAGTCTCATCATAGTTTCGTCCGAGACTAGCATGTAAGCAGGATAGTGTGTTTCCAGCCTTAAAGGGTCTTGTCACATTAATCATACTTACCCAAACCACAGGCATCATGAATCAGAGACTGTGATTGCAGCCAGGAATGTTCTATTCTGAAACACTGGAGCGTATCAGAGAAAACATAGTTTGAAGATCTGGCCGGAGACTATAGCTAGAGATTAGATTAGTCCGGCAACGCCATAGCCAGCTTTTCCCAGCTCTACTAGAAGTAACTGACAGGTCTCTCACTATAAACACGCAGTCTCTTTGGCAAGGTCTTCGCTCTATATATTTTCTCTGAAGCACCGGGAAGTTTCAGAGAAAGATCTACCAGGCTGCAATCATGCAGCTACCTGATGTGTGGGCAGTATACATCGACTGATACGTTTCCAGTGAAGTCATTACAGCCCCAAATTGTAATTTTAGGAAACCCCTTAGGCGGCCGTCACACGCAAAGATTTCTTGCCCGATATCGTTTAAGCGATCTCCTTTTTGATCGCTTAAGCGATATCGGGCAAGAAATCGTTGCATGTAATCAAGCGATTTACGATTTGAAATCGCTTGATCGTGGCATCGCTGATCTGAGCTCCGGTTCTCAGATCTAGCGATGAGCGATTTGACGATCTGTCTCATCGTGGTGTATAACACCACGATGAGCGATCTCCCAGCGGCAGAGCCTATGCTGGGAGATGGTAACTATGATACACGTCGGGTAACTAAGCGACGCGCGGCGCCTAGTTACCCGATGTGTACCATAGTTACCTGCGAGATCGCGGATCCACATCGCTGGTGAGTCTGTCTGTGTGACATCTCACCAGCGATGTGAGCGATATTGTAAGCGATTGCGCGTGCACGTGATCGCTTACAATATCGCTATAGATATCTCAGCGTGTGACGGCCGCCTAAGATGCACTATAGGATTATCTCCTAATACAACACACGTCTCAACTACACGTCGGTTAACTAAGCGACGCGCGGCGCCTAGTTACCCGATGTGTACCATAGTTACCTGCGAGATCGCGGATCCACATCGCTGGTGAGTCTGTCTGTGTGACATCTCACCAGCGATGTGAGCGATATTGTAAGCGATTGCGCGTGCACGTGATCGCTTACAATATCGCTATAGATATCTCAGCGTGTGACGGCCGCCTAAGATGCACTATAGGATTATCTCCTAATACAACACACTTCTCAACTACACGTCGGGTAACTAAGCGACGCGCGGCGCCTAGTTACCCGATGTGTACCATAGTTACCTGCGAGATCGCGGATCCACATCGCTGGTGAGTCTGTCTGTGTGACATCTCACCAGCGATGTGAGCGCTATTGTAAGCGATTGCGCGTGCACGTGATCGCTTACAATATCGCTATAGATATCTCACCGTGTGACGGCCGCCTTAACGGGAGGTACAGGATTAGGATTATATGGCTGCACAATATTTACTTCTGTGAAGTTGACCTGCAGTAGCAGACACATCCCATGGACAGCCATGTTCTCTAATCCTGGACATCTGTTTGAGAATTGTAGGGGTGTGATCAGATGACAAGGATTCGTAAAATAAGTTAATCCCGGCTGATATTTGCAGTGTATTGCTGATATGATGCTGCACGTGTATATTCTAGTGAAGTGCTGACGTTCCTGCTCACAATCTCCATTCATAATGGTTTTACCTTGGATTACAAAATTCAGCACCAATTATTTCCATAACACGAATACCTCTATTCACATGCATTGCTGCAAATATTGACTGCAGTAAGGCACAGATTAGGAATCATACCCAAAATGGGGGAGCATCATTTTATGATAACCTCAAGACAAAGTATATCTGAGTGATGGACGATACTCACCTTTAAGGAAAGCATATGCAGCCACAGGGAAGAATGGGAGCTGAACGATGGCTTCACAATATACAAAGCTCTTAAACCAGGGAGGGGGGTTCATCATCAGGTGGTCTTTAAAATTGACACAGTACCAATTCATCAAATCAAGCAGCTGAAGAACAGAGAAGAGCACAGCAAGGGTTAACGACGGAGCCAACAGAAAATACAGAAAAATTGCTTTTGTTTAAAGTCTGAACATTTCTGACAGGTCTTAAGCTCTGATCAGTGAGGGGCCGTCTGCCGAGACCCTCTGATAGAAGAGCAAAAAGGCAAAGTCACATTAAAAGTGCCACGTCCCTGCAGCACTGATGGCCACTCCCCAGAAACATTAAGAGATGAACGAATCCAAGGAGATCAAAGCCAAAGGGGCCCATAATCATATCAGTGAGGGTCTCAGCACCTGGACCCCACCGATCAAAGCCGATGATATGATGGAATGTTAAGAAACTAGAAGTTCACTATAAAAGGGTTATCCAGCTATCTAAGGATAGATTGTGAAATATTAGATTGTCGAGGCTCGGACCAGCTGTGTAAGGCTGCTTTCACACTACGATTTTGTAAAATCCGACGCTGTCTGACATAAATCAGACAGCGTCGGATCTGTATTTGCCCCCTGTGATCCTATGGGGATCGGACTGATTCGGATGTGCACTAAATGGCATCCAAACTGCGTCCGATCCGATTTTTTCCTATTTCTTTCTGGTGCAAAAATTGGAGACTGCTCCAATTTTTGCATCCGAATCGAAAACCGGATGGAATCGGATCTTACAAATCGGATGGCAATTTGGCCAAATCCGATCCGATGCCTGGTTTTTAACATGGGGCCCTATGGAGAAGGGTCAGAGGAAACATCTGATTTCTCCTCGGACCCGATTTTAGTGTGCTCAGTACACTAAAACTGCTCCTAACCATCTAATTTCACTTCCGCAATGTATATACATACATTGCGGAAGTAAAATTAAGTGAAGCAGGGGTTAAAAATAAAGAATATGTATGCTCACCTGTCCTCGAATCCCCCGGCGTCTCCAGCACATCCTGCCTGTAGGACCTGCCGTGATGTCACAGTCACATGAACAGTTACCGCGGTAACCAGTCATGTGACTGTGACATCACACGAGGTCCTAGGATCAGAAGATATAGCTGGAGACGCTGGGGGACACGTAAACAGGTGAGAATAAAGATGGGATTTTATTTTTTAGTCCAGAGGAGAGGGGAGAAGAGGGGGAAACACAGGGGAGAAGAGGGAGTACCGGGGGAGAAGCGGGAGTACCGGGGGAGAAGCGGGGAGTACCGGAAAACACAGGGGAGAAGCGGGAGTACCGGGGGAGAGCAGGGGAGAACAGGGGACAGACAGGTGACAGGAGGCAGAGAGGAGCGAGATGACAGGAGGAGCCGGCCAAACTGATCCTGCAAAATGTCGGAATCGGATGCCTATTTGGATGCCTATTTGGCATCCGATTGCAGGGATCAGTTTGGATCTGATGCTCTCCAATTTATATCGGACAGCGTCAGATTTCACAAAATCGTAGTGTGAAACCAGCCTAAGAGGCTGCGGGGCCACGCTTCACTGTCTGATGGCAGGCAGGATCCTACTTGACTGGGCTGGGATTTTCTTTTTTAGCACTGATACTACATATTGCAGGATTGTTCCATTGAAGTGAATAGGAAAACACTAATAATACAGAGCAAAGTACGAACCAGCCTGATGTGAGCACTCAGCAATAGTATATTGAATAATCAGCTTCTTAAAGGCTCGATAATCCCTTTAAAACTTTCAGGTACTGACTCACCTGCAGAGATATTTTTAGACATCTAATGGAGGCCATTAAGACAAGTACACTCTATCAGGGAAACTTCACCCACCCAGAGCAGGACGTGCCCCGTGTGAGCGCCTACTATGGGCCCTCAGGTCATATATACTACAGCAAGGAAAGGGGTCTACATATGGAAACGTGTGGAAAAAAGGCGTACGTTAGGAAAAGTAAAGAAAACAGGGGTCTCTGTATGGAAGAGTGCGGAATAAGGGTCTACATACGGAAGAGTGCGGAATAAGGGTCTACATACGGGAGAGTGCGGAATAAGGGTCTACATACGGGAGAGTGCGGAATAAGGGTCTACATACGGGAGAGTGCGGAATAAGGGTCTACATACGGGAGATTGCGGAATAAGGGTCTACATACGGGAGAGTGCGGAATAAGGGTCTACATATGGGAGATTGCGGATAAGGTCTCATAGGAGATTCGGAATAAGATCTACATACGGGAGAGTGCGGAATAAGGGTCTACACAGGGAGAGTGCGGAATAAGGGTCTACACACGGGAGAGTGCGGAATAAGGGTCTACACATGGGAGAGTGCGGAATAAGGGTCTACACATGGGAGAGTGCGGAATAAGGGTCTACACATGGGAGAGTGCGGAATAAGGGTCTACACATGGGAGAGTGCAGAATAAGGGTCTACACATGGGAGAGTGCGGAATAAGGATCTACACATGGGAGAGTGCGGAATAAGGGTCTACACATGGGAGAGTGACGGAATAAGGGTCTACACATGGGAGAGTGCGGAATAAGGATCTACACATGGGAGAGTGCGGAATAAGGGTCTACAATGGAAGAGTGCGGAATAAGGGTCTACACATGGAGAGTGCGGAATAGGGTTACACATGGAGAGTGCGGAATAAGGGTCTACATATGGAAGAGTGCGGAATAAGGGTCTACATATGGAAGAGTGCGGAATAAGGGTCTACATATGGAAGAGTGCGGAATAAGGGTCTACATATGGAAGAGTACGGAATAAGGGTCTACATATGGAAGAGTGCGGAATAAGGGTCTACATAGGGAAGAGTGCGGAATAAGGGTCTACATAGGGAAGAGTGCGGAATAAGGGTCTACACATGGAAGAGTGCGGAATAAGGGTCTACACATGGAAGAGTGCGGAATAAGGGTCTACACATGGAAGAGTGCGAATAAGGGTGTACACAGGGCGTAACTACCACAGGTGCAGGGGTTTCGATCACACCGCCTGCCCTAGGGGCCCCAAAAGTCCCTTTGGCCTATAGAAAAAGACTAATACTGTTAAAGATTTGCAATAATTGGGGGCCCCGTTGGAGCTTTCGCATTGGGGCCCCTGGGCCTGAAGTTACGCCACTGGGTGTACATATGGGGAAAGTTTAGCGCGTCTGCCCAGGAGTCCTGGAGGGCGTCCTCCTCCTCCTCCTCACAACATGGAGCAATTTTGCAGGAAAAAGTAGGGACAGACTGGAGGACTCCGCTAGGTCTGACCAGTCATGTGACTGCCCGCCATATAGTGCCGCCATGCGGAGCTATGGGACACTACGGTCATATTCACACACAGCAGATTGTTGCAAAAATGTCTTAGGGCCACTTTACACACACCAACTTATCTGTCCATCTTCTGAACAACTCACTGGTTGCAGTGAAATCATGGACACTTGCTCCATTTTGTGGCCGTGTACAAATGGAACAATGTGTCCATGATTTCACTGCACCCAGTGAGTTGTTCAGAAGTTGGACAGATAAGTTGGTGTGTGTAAAGTGGCCATTACAACTGTTCCCTTTATCAGACCCGAGGTGACAGAAGCCAGGTGCAGGAATGTCAGCAACAAAGTGACCCTTGTGAATGTTCCCAGGGATCAGGTAGATCCATTAACCCTTCACAGGCCGATTGTTTACTCCATTCAATAGCACAGACCCCTGCCCTCCAGCATCTGATGGATCAACAAAGACAACACAAGGAGCAGCCAATCAGGATCGTGGATTCTGGTTGCTATGGGCAACTGCTCCCTTTTTGCAGCTGCTCTGGTGCATCCCTCAGGGCCAGTCTATGGAGCCTGGTAACAGGCAGTGTAATCAGTGCACTCACTTGCTGCGGGTACCAGCCGGAGGGCAGGATGGCCTGCAGATCCACCAACAACGTGATCGGGATGTGGGAGAAGAAGTAGAAGAAGAAGAGCCACTCCAGAGGGCGGGTGAGGGAGGCCATGGTGTCCGGAGCAGGCGAGCACAAGAACACAGGCACAGCTGTTCACCACACAGCACACAGCGTACTCCGCCCACCACTACAGGCCAGCCAATCACAACACAGCACACTTCACCTAATGCTACAAGCCAGCCAATCACAAGACAGCACACTCCGCCTAATGCTACAGGCCAGCCAATCACATCACAGCACAGGGCGTCACATCACTTGACAACTACAGGGAAAACCAGCATGTGTGAGATTGTAGGGTAAAGGTAAAACATTACAACCGGCACAATATGGAGCTGTGAGGAGAGCGGCCTGGAGGCGAGGAGGAGGGCCGCCATTAATGCATTGAATTGAAGGGTTTTGTTGCACATACGCCACGCCCTCACAGAGTGTCCCCCACCACACTGCAGTGTCCCCCACCACATCAGTGTCCCCACACAGTGTCCCCCACCACACCGCAGTGTCCCCCACCACATCGCAGTGTCCCCCACCACACCACAGTGTCCCCCACCACACACTGTGTCCCCCCACACACATTCCACGTGTCCCCCACCACACCACAGTGTCCCCCACCACACACAGTGTCCCCCACCACACCACAGTGTCCCCCACCACATCACAGTGTCCCCCACCACACCACAGTGTCCCCACCACATCACAGTGTCCCCCACCACATCCCCAGTGTCCCCCACCACACACTGTGTCCCCCACCACATCACAGTGTCCCCCACCCATCACATCACTGTGTCCCCACCACACACTGTGTCCCCACACACATCACATCAAGTGTCCCTCACCACATACACAGTGTCCCCACCACATCACAGTGTCCCCCACCACATCACATCACAGTGTCCCTCACCACATCACAGTGTCCCCCACCACATCACCAGTGTCCCTCACCACATCACGTGTCCCCCACCACATCACAGTGTCCCCCACCACATCACTGTGTCCCCCACCACATCACAGTGTCCCCCACCACACCACGTGTCCCCCACCACACCACAGTGTCCCCACACATCACATCACAGTGTCCCTCACCACATCACAGTGTCCCCCACCACATCACAGTGTCCCCCACCACATCACAGTGTCCCCCACCACATCACTGTGTCCCCCACCACATCACATCACAGTGTCCCCCACCAATCACATGTGTCCCCCACCACATCACATCACAGTGTCCCCACCACATCACAGTGTCCCCACACATCACAGTCATCACACATCACAGTGTCCCCCACCACATCACAGTGTCCCCCACCACATCACAGTGTCCCTCACCACATCACAGTGTCCCTCACCACATCACAGTGTCCCCCACCACATCACAGTGTCCCTCACCACATCACAGTGTCCACCTCACCATCATCACAGTGTCCCCCACCACATCACTGTGTCCCCACCACATACGTGTCCCCCACCACATCACAGTGTCCCCCACCACATCACTGTGTCCCCCACCACATCACAGTGTCCCCCAACCACATCACAGTGTCCCCCACCACACTCACTAGTGTCCCACACATCACGTGTCCCCACCACATCACTGTGTCCCCCACCACATCACAGTGTCCCCCACCACATCACTGTGTCCCCCACACACATTCACAGTGTCCCCCACCACATCCACTGTGTCCCTCACCACATCACAGTGTCCCCCACCACATCACAGTGTCCCCACCACATCACAGTGTCCCCACCACATCACAGTGTCCCCACCACATCACAGTGTCCCCACCACATCACAGTGTCCCTCACCACATCACAGTGTCCCCACCACATCACAGTGTCCCCCACCACATCACAGTGTCCCCCCACCACATCACAGTGTCCCCACCACATCACAGTGTCCCCACCACATCACAGTGTCCCACCACATCACAGTGTCCCCACCACATCACAGTGTCCCCCACCACATCACAGTGTCCCTCACCACATCACAGTGTCCCCCACCACATCACAGTGTCCCCCACCACATCACAGTGTCCCCCACCACATCACAGTGTCCCCCACCACATCACAGTGTCCCCCACCACATCACAGTGTCCCTCACCACATCACAGTGTCCCCACCACATCACAGTGTCCCCCACCACATCACAGTGTCCCCCACCACATCACAGTGTCCCCCACCCATCACTGTGTCCCCCACCACATCACTGTTCATCCATCACATCGCTCCACACCACCCCCAATACACCTCAGTGTCCCCCACATCGCTCCACACCACCCCAACAGTGGTAAAAGCTGTTTGATTTGGTTGTTCTCTGCCTGTACACTCCCAGGTTATATGCTGGTAGCAAAAAACACGTCATGATGTTGTAATAACAATATAGGCTGGAGATATGTGTACAGCAGAATCTGTGTTCAGCTTCCCATACACCAATGTATTGGTGATCTGGTCTGTATGATTGGCTGGCACAAGCCATGGATTATATTAACTGTGATCCATAAAGGTACCTTTACACGCCGCTACCAAAGGTTAGAAACCACCGGGTGTCGTACGTGCACGCGCGCGTTTCAACGGTTCCTAACGGTACCTAATACTGCATTTACACGCCGCTACAAGGTGCTCCACAGTATGATTTTTCAATCCCTGGAAGTACCAACGGGTGCCGCAGGTTACCTTCTGTAGAGCACCTTCCCTGATTGACACGCCGCTACCACAAGGGAATATGGGAGGACCTGGGGCAGCAGGGACAACACATAGGCGTGCCAGAGTTGTGGATTACGAGACGCTCATACGGTGATTGGACAATGCAATAGCATCATGATTGGTCAGCCAGTGCAGGAAGGCTAGCTAATACATGACGCTATTGCAATTGTGTATTGTGACTGGTCAGCTCGTTAAATATGCCGCCCTGTGCAGGGACAACCAATGGGTACACAGTATTCCCCACCAATGATAGCTGATGGTGCGTGGTATACATGACGCTCAAGCACGCCCCAGGTAACTTAAATACTGTACCTGTGCCCCGATTACACGCCGCTACCATAGGGGTTATACCTGCTTGTTTTTGAGCACGACTGAAAGACAGGTATCCAAAGAGACAGGACGGTGCTACCTGAATTACACTCCGCTACCTCGCAGTGTTTTGAAGGTAAAAGGTACAATTGTCTCCGACACCCGGTGGTTTCTAACTTTCGGTAGCGGCGTGTAAAGGTACCATTAGTGTTTTATGGGGATGGTTTTTTTAAAGGGAACCTGTCACCTGGAACTAAGCCCCTACACTATCACTACCTGTCCCTGCACCTTCATAGCTGCTCCCTATCTATCCCTCTCTGAGCTAAATCCGCCCTATAAAACTGCAGAAAAATAACTTATAACTTACAGCAGTCCCTGAGGCTGGGGACTGAGAAGGCGGCGCCAGGCTCCATTCTGCCCCTCCTCCATGCAGCAGCACACACGCCCCACTGGGCGGCATTATTCTTTCTTCATCGACGCCTCCTCCATTTGGAATCTCCTGCCTGCTTTACACCTATCATGTTGTGGTGATGCGACCTCGATGTGTCCCCTGACCGAGACACAGCATATGGGAGATTGTATCTTCTGCTCAGTAGCAGCACACACAGGTGAGCTGCTACTGGAGCTAAGTGCTGATTGAAATAACTGACCCCCAGGTGTGCGGGTGAATAGGAGATGATATGTGCTGCCCTGGGCTGTGGGGAGGGGGTGGAGTGTGTCAGGACAGCAGCAGGAGCTGCTGGGATTGTATGAGGTTCTACTCGGCTGTGCCCCGGTGTAACAGGCCAGACTAACCCCCCCCGACCAGAATATACTCGGGGTTAAAGTGGCCTAGGCCAGATTATACCCCTCCGTATACCACAGCAGCTGTAGATCAGGGCTCCAAGCAACACATGGGGGCCCGAGGCAGCAGAAAGTGGCCCCAGGCAGCAGAAAGTGGCCCTACGCAACATACAGGGGCCCCAGGCAGTGCTAGGGGCCCCAGGCAGTGCTAGGGGCCCCAGGCAGTGCTAGGGGCCCCAGGCAGTGCACAGGCCCCAGGCAACATACAGGGGCCCCAGGCAGTACCAGGGGCCCCAGGCAATACCAGGGGCCCCAGGCTACACACAGGGGCCCCAGGCAGCACAAAGTGACCACAGGCAATATACAGGGGCCCCAGGCAGTGGCCACCCGGGGCCCCTGTGTGCTGCCTGGGGCCCCTGTGTGCTGCCTGGGGACCCTGTGTGTAGCCTGGGGCCCCTGTGTGCTGCCTGGGGCCCCTGTGTGCTGCCTGGGGCCCCTGTATGTAGCCTGGGACCCTGTGTGTAGCCTGGGGCCCCTAGTACTGCCTGGGGCCCCTGTATGTTGCCTGGGGCCACTTTGTGCTGCCTGGGGCCCCGTGCACTCCCTGGGGCCCCGTGCACTCCCTGGGGCCCCGTGCACTGCCTGGGGCCCTTGTATGCTGCATGGGGCCCCTGTGTGTAGCCTGGGATCCTGTGTGTAGCTTGTGGCCCCTAGTACTGCCTGGGGCCCCTGTATGTTGCCTGGGGCCTCTTTGTGCTGCTTGGGGCCACTTTGTGCTGCCTGGGGCCCTGTGCACTGCCTGGGGACCTGTGCACTGCCTGGGGCCCTGTGCACTGCCTGGGGCCCCTAGCACTGCCTGGGGCCCTAGCACTGCCTGGGGTCCTTGTGTGTAGCCTGGGATCCTGTGTGTAGCTTGTGGCCCCTAGTACTGCCTGGGGCCCCTGTATGTTGCCTGGGGCCACTTTGTGCTGCCTCGGGCCCCCATGTGTTGCTTGGAGCCCTGATCTACAGCTGCTGTGGTATACGGAGGGGTACAATCTGGCCTAGGCCACTTTAACCCCGAGTATATTCTGGTCAGGGGGTTAGTCTGGCCTGTTACACCGGGGCACAGCCGAGTAGAACCTCATACAATCCCAGCAGCTCCTGCTGCTGTCCTGACACACTCCACCCCCTCCCCACAGCCCAGGGCAGCTCATATCATCTCCTATTCACCCGCACACCTGGGCGTCAGTGCTTTCAATCAGCACTTAGCTCCAGTAGCAGCTCACCCTGTGTGTGCTGCTACCAAGCAGAAGATACAATCTCCCATATGCTGTGTCTCAGTCAGGGGACACATCGAGGTCGCATCACCACAACATGATGTGTAAAGCACAGATTCCAAATGGAGGAGGCGGCGATGAAGAAAGAATAACGCCGCCCAGTGGGGCGTGTGCTGCTGCATGGAGGAGGGGCTGAATGGAGCCTGGCGCCACCTTCTCAGTCCCCAGCCTCAGGGACTTCTGTAAGTTATAAGTTATTTTTCTGCAGTTTTATAGGGTGGATTTAGCTCAGAGAGGGATAGATAGGGAGCAGCTAGGAAGGTGCAGGGACAGGTAGTGATAGTGTAGGGGCTTAGATCCAGGTGACAGGTTCCCTTTAATGCATTTGTGTTTTACTTAATTCTGTAATAAAGTTTGATCTATTTTTGCATGTACCATATTGTGGTTTAAGGGAATACACCGTGAATCTTTATATGGCAATGATTTCTTACAAACATCTGAAGGCAGGGTTAGGTATACTAGAACCAGTGAAGAATCACTCTTGACTTGTTCCAGGTGTATAGCAAAACATATCAGTCTTCGGCCTCATTCACACATCTATGCTTCCGGTACATGTAGCGTCTGTTTCGCCACAAACTAGAGACACAGATACGTATATCAGTGTTCATAAATAGTTATTTTTACATGTCCATGTTTCTACACAGCGACATATCACTTTTTGGCTGGCAGTACAGATGCCACATGGACCTCATACACTGATGTGATCCGTGTAACATGAACAAGAGCAAACGCATGTCACTAAAATAAGTGGATTTCATACTTACAAGTCTCAGACGCTGCTGCCTGTCACACTTGCTTCATGAATATTCACTGAACTGACTCAAACAGCGGCCTGGGAGCAAGTGGGACAGTAGCACAGGAGACTCGTAAGTATACAGTCATGCTGTCCGTGTGCTATCTAGATGTTAGGCGGCCGTCACACGAACGATTTCTTGCCCGATATCGTTTAAGCGATCTCCTTTTTGATCGCTTAAGCGATATCGGGCAAGAAATCGTTGCATGTAATCAAGCGATTTACGATATTAAATCGCTTGATCGTGACATCGCTGATCTGAGCTCCGGTTCTCAGATCTAGCGATGAGCGATTTGACGATCTGCATCATCGTGGTGTATAACACCACGATGATCCATCTCCCAGCGACCGCGCCTATGCTGGGAGATGGTAACTATGGTACACGTCGGGTAACTAAGCGACGCGCGGCGCCTAGTTACCCGATGTGTACCATAGTAACGAGCGAGATCGCAGATCCACATCGCTGGTGAGTCTGTCTGTGTGACATCTCACCAGCGATGTGAGCGATATTGTAAGCGATCGCGCGTGCACGTGATCGCTTACAATATCGCTAAAGATATCTGTGCGTGTGACGGCCCCCTAACACAGATAGCATATAGATGCATATGGACTCATAAACAAACCCTTGCACATGTGCGTTTTTTGCACGTATGTGTGAAAGGGGCCTTATGCTGTTTAGCGGCATTGCTCCGATCCTCTTGTGGACCATGACCGCAATTGTGACTGGCCGTATTGCCCCAGTGTTTGCTGCTGGGCAGTCTGGAAGTCCCTTCTCTACGTAAGTCTATGAGACTTAGGAGAAGGCTTCATAGACTTACATTAAGGGTTGACTCACATCTGCTTATAAATCAGACAAGAGCAAAGCGATAAACAAAAAAGGATGACACCCGGACACATTATTCAATGAGGCAGTGCAGTTACCATTCTGTAGCGCAGAACGCTATGAATTGCCCTGTAAATCATTGTGGAATAATTGCTGATAAAAAAAATGCATTACATACACATGACATTTGTCCCAGTTTTCTGGATGAGAACGGGACCAATTTTTTATACGCCAGTGTGAGCGAACCCTCGGGTTACACTCACTTTTGTGCATAAACCACACTAGTGATATTCAATGTTTTATCACATAGCACTCTCTCTCCAATGTTATACAGTGGGGCTTCTATGATTAGAATTTTATGGATTTTATGTGAAATGCACTCGTGTAATTATGTACCCTTACAACTGTGGTTTACTGCACGGCACTTTGGCAGGCTTTTTTGAATCTGCCGGTTTGCGCCATTGCGTCCAGGTTATAAATCTGTAATGGTACCTTTACACGCCGCAACAGGATGGTGGCAACAACCGGGTTCTTAACGCGCATGAGCACGCACAAACGGTTGCAAACGGTAATCGCACCACCTTTACACGCCGCAACAAGGTGCGCTACGGTAGGTTACATCTATCTCTGGATACACCGCTGGGTGCCACAAGTTACCTTCTGTAGCTTACTTTACCACATTTACACGCCGCAATAACAAGGTAATATGGGCGGAACAAAGGCAGCAGGGACAACACATAGGCGTGCCACAATTGTGGATTACGAGAATTCCGTGCGCTGATAGGACAAAGCAATAACATCATGATTGGCCAGCCAGCACGGGAGGCTGACTAATACATGACGCTCGAGCAATTGTGTAGTGTGAGTGGTCAGCTCCTTAAATATGCCGCCCTATGCAGCGACTACCAATCGTAACGCAGGAGCTTCCTCCAATGAGCGCTAAAGGGGGGTGGTTTCCCGGAGGCTGTGTCACGCCCCGGGGAGTTATCTAGGTGACGAATAAACCTTACCCTACCATATTTACATGCCGATACAGCCCGATACAACCCACAACCATCGCCTTGAAATCCACCTGTTTTCTTCTCGCCACGACAGCACCCACATGAGAGAGGGATCCGCCCACCAGGACAGGAAACCTACAGATAAAAAGGGGCGGTCCCCCTCGCTCCCTCAGTTTTGGTTTCCTGTCCTGATGGGAACCTGCAGCAAAAGCTTACCTGGGTTCAATCAGCCTCTGTGCGGTATCTTTGAGAACGGCAGGGCCTGGAACTCCAGAAGCAGCGTCGGGAAGTCCGGTTTCCGGCTCTCCCCTCGTCTGTCTGGGATGTCACGTTGTCAGCGTTGGATCTCCACCCTGACTCGTGGGAGCGCGGTGCAGTATGGGCAAGCTGCATTCATCCACGGTGGTCACCAGCATGGGGCGGCCGGGAGGCCCGGAGGTATGTGTGTACCGGGTTCTTTCTGGCTGGCTCCGGCGGTAGCAGCGCCTGCACTTCCTGGGGGGCTGGGGCCCTATGGCGCGGACATTTTGCCGCCATTTCTCGGGGGATGGGGGCCGTGCCCGGTGGTGGGCGGGTCCGTGTCTCCCGGTGGTGGGGTGGGGTGTCGGCGCGGTGGGGTCCGGGGTCTCTGGGAGTGTGGGGAGACTGCGGCCGCGGCGATCGGCTGCCTTCTGATCACTACGCCGGCTTCCGGGTTGCCGGCGCCTGCGCAGTAGCTTCAAAGCGCTCCTGACCCGGAAGTAGTGCGGCTTTGCTTCCGGGCGGCCGGGGAGGTGGCCCCAGCACGGGATGTGAAAGGCAGATCGGCAGGGGCGCTGGCGGTGTACAGATCCCTGTGATGTCTTCTCCTGGGGCAGGGGGGCTGCAGCAGCCTGACACTGACTTGCAGCCATCCAGCAAGACTCGTGGTGGCAGTGGGCGCAGCAAGGAGGCTGGGTCTGCTGACAGAAGTGACCGGAATAAGACTGGTCCACCATCACAGGCTGGTCCTCCACCTCCTGAACCGGTCAGTATGCACAGCTTCACGGGGTGAGTGTGTTCTCTGCTCCTCTGCTGCTCCCTTTCTATTTCTCTTAGGCTAAGAAGGGCAAAAAACTGAAGCATAAAGAATGCGCTCTGTGTACGCAGCCCCTTCCTGAGACATATATGAAGCGTCTGTGTCAGGCCTGTATAACTCAGACTTTGCAGGAGGAATCCTCTGTTAAAACGGCTGACATTCGCTCTATGATCCGGGAGGAGTTATTGTCCTTTAGTGAGGTGGCTCATTCTCGGCCTGGTTCCTCCAGGGCTAGGAAGCCGGTTTCCCCTAGTGGGTACTCTCCGGACGGCAGCCCGGTTAGATCTCAGGGTGTCTTCGGGTCCCCGTCGGCCTCTCCTGCCTCTTCTTCTTCCTCATCAGATGATGAGGGAAAGTCCTGTTTCCCCTTGGACAGTGTGGACAACCTTGTCAAGTCCATTCGCCACGCTATGGAAGTGCCGGATTCTAGGGAGTCTCGTTCAGCGCAGGATATCGTGTTCACCGGCCTCTCGGAAAAGAGGAGACGAGCTATTCCTGTGGTGGTGGCGGCTCTCAAAGATCTGGTGTATCGGGAGTGGGATAAGCAGGACAGACGTGGGGCTCTTCCTTCTTCTTCCAAGCGGAGGTATCCCTTCGATGATGAGGACTTAGCTACATGGTCCAAAGTCCCGAAGGTGGATGCTGCTGTCGCCTCCACGTCTAAGCGTTCCACCCTCCCGGTGGAAGATGCGGGGTTGCTGGCAGATCCGCTGGACCGAAAAGCCGAGATGTTACTTAAGCGGTCCTGGGAATCTTGCACGGGGGCCTTTAAACCCGCTATTTCGGCTACATGTACTGCCAGGTCCCTGTTGGTCTGGGTTGATCAGCTTGAGGATCAGATTAAGTCGGGGGTTCCCAGGGAGCAGTTACTGTCGTCTCTTCCATTGATTCGTGGGGCCTCGGCTTATTTAGCGGATGTGTCTGCTGATTCCTTGCGCCTGGCGGCTCGGTCCGCAGGCCTGACCAACTCGGCTCGTCGGGCCCTGTGGCTTAAGGGGTGGAAGGGCGATTCTCAGTCCAAATCCAAGTTGTGTACGCTCCCCTTCCGTGGTGAGTACCTCTTCGGTCCTGAATTGGATGATATTCTGGCTAAGGCAGCTGACCGTAAGAGGGGGTTCCCTAATCCTCCTGTTCCATCTTATAGGAGAGCCTTCAGGAGACGTCCGTTCGGACAGAAGAGGTCGTATAGGGAAAACCGGGAGCGTTGGGAGCCCAAAGAGGGTAAACAACGGGGTGCCCTGTTTGGGGAGTCCTCCTTCAAACCTGGTAAAAAGTACCGTTAGGTCGGATCTCCCGGTGGGGGGTAGGTTGTCGGCCTTCTCCGATCGCTGGGCAGATATATCCTCTAGCCCCTGGATTCTGAGGTTGATTACCTCCGGTCTTACTCTGGACTTTGCCCGTTCCCCTCCAGATTCGTTTATACTTACCTCTCCTCCGTCGCATCATCAGCGTGCCCTGATACTGGAGATTCAGTCCCTGTTGTCTAAACGCGTTCTTGTTGAGGTTCCGGTGGGCCAGGAAGGAAAGGGGTTTTACTCCCCCTTGTTCCTTGTGTCTAAACCAGATGGTTCCTTTCGGACCATTATTAATTTGAAGAAGTTAAATTCCTTCCTGGCGTTCCGGTCCTTCAAAATGGAATCTATTAATTCCACGATTAAATTATTGTTCCCTAGATGCTTCATGGCGGTCCTGGACCTCAAGGATGCCTACTATCATATCGCCATCCACGTCGATTACCAGCAGTTTCTGCGGGTGGCGGTCGTCTGGGAGGGTCAGACTCGACATTTCCAATTTGCAGCAATGCCTTTTGGTCTTTCAATGGCTCCTCGTGTCTTCACCAAAGTAATATCCGAGGTGATGGCTTTTTTGCGGCACCAGGACACGCTCATTGTGCCGTATTTGGATGACTTTTTGATAGTGGGTAACTCCTTTGAACAGTGTCAGTCCCGTGTGGTTAATGTCATCTCGTCTTTGCAGGACTTGGGCTGGATCATCAACAGGGGGAAGTCCAGACTGACTCCCGTGACTCGTCAATCTTTTCTGGGTCTCCTTCTGGACTCTGTAAGTCAGCTCTGCCTCCTTCCGGATGACAAGATATCTCATATCAGGACTAGGATCAGTCAGGTTATTGCTCACCCTTCCCTGTCATTGCGTGAGGCCATGTCCCTGTTGGGTTCCCTTTCGTCTTGCATTCCGGCGGTTCAGTGGGCGCAGTTTCATACACGGCCATTGCAACAGGCGGTTTTGCTGGCGGAGGTTGCCTTGCAGGGTCGGCTTCAAGGTCGTCTTACCCTGCCCCTGGATGCTGTGGAGTCCCTTGCCTGGTGGGTGGACCCGCGTCACCTTTCAAAGGGGGTTCCCTGGGTGATTCGGCCTTCTCAAGTCCTTCTGACCGATGCCAGTCCGGACGGGTGGGGGGCTCACCTGGGGGCCTGTTTAGCTCAGGGACGTTGGTCAGTGGAGGAGTGTTCCGATTCTTCCAACTTACGTGAATTAAAGGCTATCCTCCTTGCTCTACGTCATTTTCTTCCGCAGCTGCGGGGCTCGCACGTTCGGATCTTGTCAGACAACACCACTTCGGTGGCGTATATCAACAAGCAGGGAGGTACTCGATCCCGGACGCTGCTGTCTACTGCGGTGGCTATCCTCGACCTGGCGGAGGCCAACCTATTGTCCCTCTCGGCACTACATATCCGGGGCGTCGACAACTCCACAGCAGACTTTCTGAGTCGCCATACCCTCCATCAGGGCGAATGGGCCCTCTGCCGTCAGACCTTCCGGAAGATAATTGCCTTGTGGGGTCTTCCAGACATCGACTTGTTTGCAACCAGGGCCAACAGGCAAGTCCGCCGGTTTGCTTCCCTGGATTTAACCGACGATCCAGAGTTGGTGGATTCCCTCCAGTTCCCTTGGACCTTTCAACTAGCTTATGCGTTCCCTCCAATGAACTTGCTTCCTGTTGTGATCAGGAAGATCCGGGACGACAGAGCACGGGTGATTCTCATTGCCCCGTTTTGGCCCAGGAGGCCGTGGTTTTCATGGCTCAGAGCCATGTCTGTGTCCGATCCGTGGCTTCTTCCTTCAGTTCCGGGCCTGCTCTCTCAGGGTCCGTGCCGTCATCCTCGGGTGAAGGGCCTCCACTTGACGGCCTGGAACTTGAAAGGAGCTTATTGAAGTTTCAGAGCAGCTTATTTCCACCCTTCTCTTAAGTAGGAAGGAGGTTACGACAAAGATTTA
This sequence comes from Allobates femoralis, assembly GCA_033576535.1. Classification (NCBI taxonomy): domain Eukaryota; kingdom Metazoa; phylum Chordata; class Amphibia; order Anura; family Aromobatidae; genus Allobates; species Allobates femoralis. The sequence goes on from JARQOC010000002.1 coordinate 110,273,886, forward strand.
TGGTAGAGTCTGGCGGAAGTTCCTTCAGTTCCATAATGCTCCTTTTTCTCCGATTGTTCCCATCCATTCTATTCTGGAGTTTCTTCAGAAGGGTCGGGAGTTGGGTCTTTCAGTTAATACCCTTAAGGTCCATGTTTCTGCCTTTGGGGCATTATATGGTTCAGATGTCGCAGGGAACAGATGGGTGTCGCGGTTTATTGCAGCTTGTGAGCGTAGCACCCCGGTCCATATTCCTCGGGTGGCCCCGTGGGATTTGAATTTGGTCCTGGACGCCCTTACAGGGCCCCCCTTTGAACCTCTTGAGGCAGCCTCCCTTAGGTCCCTGTCTCTCAAGACTGCTCTGCTAGTTGCCCTCACTTCAGCTAGGCGGGTGGGTGATCTACAGGCTTTGTCTATTGATCCTCCTTTTCTGTCCATCCTGCCTGATAGGCTGGTCTTGAAACCGGATCCTTCCTACTCCCTAAGGTCGCATCCCGGTTTCATCGGAGTCAGGAGATTTTCCTCCCTTCCTTTTTTCCTCATCCTACTTCTCCGGAGGAACAGAGGTTCCATACTCTAGATGTCAGGAGATTAGTCTTACACTACCTGGATAGGACTAGCGCTTCTCGGCAGAGTAGGGCTCTGTTTGTGTCTTTCAGGGTCCACGCAGGGGGTTTGCCGTTTCTAAGAGCACCTTGTCTAGATGGATCCGGGATGCCATCTGCTTGGCTTACTCGGTGCTGGGACGCACTCCTCCGGAGGGTGTGCGTGCTCATTCGGCTAGGGCCATGGCTTCTTCACGGGCTGAACGCGCTGAGGTCTCCATTGACTCTATTTGTAAGGCTGCGACTTGGTCGTCCCCTTCTACCTTTTATAAACACTATCGCTTGAATTTGTCTTCTGACTCTGACTTGGCTTTTGGGAGATCTGTCCTCAGCACTGTTGTCCCACCCTAGTCTTGCTCTCTGCAATTCTCTCATGTGGGTGCTGTCGTGGCGAGAAGAAAAGACATGATTACTTACCGGTAATTGTGTTTTATGGAGTCCACGACAGCACCCACTCACTTCCCTCCCTTTTCACGATTTTGTGTGTGATTTGCTCCACTGGCATTGTACGGGGGTTGTTGGGTTGTACTTGTTCTGTGTATTGTGAGATTTGTTGTGCTTCTCTTAACTTGGCGGTTCCTCTCATGCTCTGTAAACAAACTGAGGGAGCGAGGGGGACCGCCCCTTTTTATCTGTAGGTTTCCTGTCCTGGTGGGCGGATCCCCTCTCTCATGTGGGTGCTGTCGTGGACTCCATAAAACACAATTACCGGTAAGTAATCATGTCTTTTAGGGCTCTGCTCTGAAACATGTGCCTCAAGTGACGGGTGGCAACAACCGTGTTCACACGCCGCAACAGCGGGTTGATTTGGCGGTGCAAGATACATTTCTCTCATGTACCCGGTTGTTGCCACCATCCTGTTGCGGCGTGTAAAGGTACCATAAATGTTTAATCTGTGTAACCCTGAAGAAGTAGCAGGATGCTATGAAATGTGTTGGCTAAATAAAGGTTTTAATCTATAAATTGGAGATTCTTATTCATTTGGCAGCGCTGGATCCAAGTCCTTATTACATTTCTACACTTTTACTGCTTAAAACAGTACATTTTTTTCTTTCATCCATTCCTTTGTACTTTTGGATGTGTGCTTTGAGTTATTGTCTTGCTGGAGGATCAAACCAAGATTTCTTACACTGGGTAGGCATTTTGCGCTAAAATCTCTTGATAATTGTCTGACTTCATGATTCCTGTGATACGGTCAAGGCCTCCAGTACCGCACGCAGCAAAGCAACCTCACAGCATTATGGCTCCTTCACCATACTTAACTGTTGGTAGCCTGTTCTTTCTTTATGAGCTTCATTGCGCCATCTGTAAACTGTTGCTTTGCATTGTCAAAAAAAGTCTATTTTTGCTTCATCTGTCCACAGAACATTTTCCAAGGAATGTGGTTTGTCAATGTACTCTTTGGCAAAGATCAGTTGTTCCTTTTAATGTCAAAATACCAGTGATTCTCTGTCTGCTGTCTCTCAGGGTACCTTTACACGCCGCTACTGGAGGATGGATACAACCCGCTACAGGCTACAAATGTAGCTTGTAGCGTCAATATAGCCCGTAGTAGCGGCGTGTGAAGACGGGACGAGACAGCCGGCAACAGATACATCTGTTTCCGAGTACTGTTCGAAAACAGATGGCTACAAAGCCGATTGTAGCGAGCTGTATCGGCGTGTAAAGAAGGAACAGAAGGGTTGTTTCTACACCATGCTATGTAGCTGGGGCGTGACACAGGGTCCGGGTTTCCGCGCCCCCTTCAGCGATCATTGGAGGAAGCTCCTGTGTTGCGATTGGTTGTCACCGCACAGGGCGGCATATTTAAGGAGCTGACGAGTCACACTACACAATTGCTCGAGCGTCAAGTATTAATCAGCCTCCTGCGATGCCTGCCCAATCATGGTATTATTGCTTTGTCCTATCAGCGTACAGACGTCTCGTAATCGCCATGTGTGCGCAGCGGCCGCCAGCTCCTATCTTTATAATGGGAGCGCACGGTGCTGCGCTTGACTGCGCATGACCGTGCGCACCCATTCACTCCCATATGTGATCTGTGCGCAGGCAGATGCCTGCGCACAGATCACACAGTCTCGTCCGCACCAGGGACGCGACATGTTGCATTCCTGGTGCGGACGAGACTGTGTGATTTGTACGCAGGCATCCGCATGCGCACAGATCACATATGGGAGTGAATGGGTGCGCACGGTCATGCGCTGACAAGCACAGCACCGTGCGCTCCCATTATAAAGATAGGAGCTGGCGCTGCGGAGGGGTCCGCAAATGTGAACCCAGCCTAACATCATGTCTTCTCTCTACCTTAAAATGAATCTGTCAAAAACTGAACTTCTCGTGTTTCCTCCTTCTCTTAATCTTCCGAAACCTAATATTGCCACTTCTGTATGTGGTTCTACCATTACTCCTCAGCAGCACGCCCGCTGTCTTCGTGTTATATTTGACTCAGATCTCTCCTTTACTCCCCACATCCGGTCTCTCACTCGCTCATGTCACCTACACCTCAAAAACATCTCTAGAATTCGACCTTTTCTTACTGTTGATTCGACAAAAACTCTTAACTGTTGCCCTTATTCATTCTTGCATGGATTACTGCAATTCTCTATTAATCAGTCTCCCTCTCACTAAACCCTCTCCTCTCCAATACATCCTCAATGCAGCAGCCAGGATCATAGTCCTCTCCAACCGCTTCACCAATGCTTCTATCTTGGGTAAGTCATTGCACTGGTTGCCAATCCACTATAGAGTACAATATAAAATTATCACTCTCACCCACAAAGCACTCCACAGTTCAGCTCTGCCATACATCTCCTCTCTCATCTCTGTCAATCGCCCTACACGTGCCCTCCGCTCCGCAAGTGACCTAAGACTGACATCAGCTACAATCCAAACATCCCACTCCCGTCTCCAGGACTTCTCATGAGCTGCACCAATTCTCTGGAACGGTGTTACCAAAAACAATTCAAAGAATTCCCAATACCAATGGTTTTAAGCGAGCATTAAAAACACATCTCTTTAGACTGGCCTAGCACCTCACCTCACTTGTGTAACTATTCCTATCTTCCCTTTTCCAAATCTGCCCTCTCGTGTCATCTGTCTGCACCTGCAGACTGTGTCTGTCTGTCCCCCATGCATAATATAGCACTTTACCTGTACTTGTACAGATACCGACCGATTCATGCAGCGCTACGTGAATCCCCTAATTATTATATTGACGGCTGGACCATATATGACATCATTTGTTACGGTTACCTTTTGTGCCTCCCCTATTTCCTCATAGATTGTAAGCTTGTGAGCAGGATCCTCATTCCTCATGGTTTTTGAATTTTTGTTACTCTGTATTGTCTCATATAGTCTGTACATGTCCCCTCCGAATTGTAAAGTGCTGCGTAATATGTTGGCGCTATATAAATAAAATTATTATTATTATTATTATTAATGTTTTTTTCTTCAGCAATGATTTCTTCCTTGGCCTTCACCCATAAAGCTCTGCTTGGTTTAGTGTGCGGTGTATGGTACTTGCTGAAGCCATGACCCCAGACTGTTCCAGGTGAGCCTTCAGGTCTTTGGATGTTTAAAGCGAACCTGTCACCCCCTCCAGGCATCTAAAGATAACATAGCCACCTTCTACAGCACTAAGGCTGCATTCTGACAAGGTGTCCATAGCATTTATGCTCCCTTGATTCACTGAAATAAAGACTTATATAAAATCTGTTTCAAACCAGATCCAAGACCGGGAGGCGGGTTTTCATGTGTCTGTCTCCCTCCTCTGTGGTGTCAGTCATCCCTCTCTGCTCTCTGTGCGTCGCCTCCAGGGCCATCTCCCTCCATTACAGAGCTTTGTCAGCTCTGCTACAACATAGAGCTGCTGTTATAGGAGACCCCACAGTAGTAAATCTTGCAGGAGGACCCTGAGCAGACAAAGCACTGCCTGCTATGTAGCAGCCTTGAGCTGAGCTGTCAGCAGTGCAGCAGAGTTGAGTTTGTGCTTTAGATCAGGGGCTGAGGAGCAATGCTGCTGGGTACAAGAAACTGAAAGTGAAAACTGCTCAGCTCAAGGGCTGCTATGTAGCAGGCAGTGATTTGTTTGCTCAGGGTCCTCCTGCTAGATTTACTACTGTGGGGTCTCCTATACCAGCAGCTCTATGTTGTAGCAGAGCTGACAAAGCTCTGTAATGGAGGGAGATGGCCCTGGAGGCGGTGCACAGAGAGCAGAGAGGGATGACTGACACCACAGAGGAGGGAGACAGACACTTGAAAACCCGCCTCCCGGTCTTGGATCTGGTTTGAAACAGATTTTATAAAAGTCTATTTCAGTGAATCAAGGGAGCATAAATGCTATAGACACCTTGTCAGAATGCAGCCTTAGTGCTACAGAAGGTGGCTATGTTATCATTAGATGCCTGGAGGGGGTGACAGGTTCGCTTTAATGTGAGGTTTTACCTCCATTCTCACCAACCTTCAAGGACATTTCTTGTCAATTTTCCTCTTTTCCGCACATCCAGGGAGGTTTGTGATGGTTTCATGCTAGGTAAACATCTTAATAAAATTGTGCATTGTTGAAACTGGCATACCATGGTCTTTGGACAGGGCCTCTTGCCTTTTGAAAGTCTTTTGTTTGTTAATAATAGCAGTTGTGATGTCCTCAGACAGCTCCTTTGTCTTCACCATCATGACAAAGAAACAGGGCCTAGCATGTGGCTTTTAAAAACACTGAAGTGATTATTCATTGGCTAATTCAAGTCATCACCATCTCCTACTCTCTATGCTGCACTTTATCGGTATAAAGGATACGGCTCTCTCCTGGTTCTTTTCCTATCTTTCTGACCGATCTTTCAGTGTAACATTCGCTGGCTCCACTTCCTTCCCTCTTCCTCTCACTATTGGGGTCCCCCAGGGTTCAGTCCTCTGACCTCTTCACCTCTCTCTACACAGCCCTGTTTGGACACACCATCAGCAGATTTGGCTTCCAGTACCATCTCTATGCTGATGACACACAATTATACACTTCAGCCCCTGCCCTTACCCCTGCTGTATTTCAGAACACCAAGGACTGTCTAGCTGCATTTTCCAACATTATGTCTGCTCTCTATTTGAAACTCAACCTTTCCAAAACTGAAAAACTTCTGCTTCCGCCCTCCACTAACCTCCCTAAATCTGACATCTCTCTGTGTGTGGCACCACGATAACGCCAAGGCAGCAGGCTCGCTGTCCAGGTGTTATGTTTGACCATGATCTCCTCTTCACCTCCTATATACAATCTCTCGTCCGCTCCAGTCGCTTGTACCTCAAGAACAACTCTAGAGTCCGCCCCTTTCTCACCGTGGAAACAACAAAAACCCTCACCATGGCCCTAATCCACTCCCACCTTGACTATTGAAATTCTCTATTAATCGGCCTCCTCCTCTCTAAACTTTCCCCTCTCCAGTCCATCCTTAATGCAGAAGCCAGGATCACCTATCTGGCCAATCATTACTTAGATGCCTCTGCTCTGTGCTAGTCATTGCACTGGTTGCCCGTACACTACAGGATCCAATTCAAATTGCTTGTTCTCACACACAAACCTCTTCACAGTGCAGCATCTCCATACATCTCCTCCCTCATCACTGTTATCACGCCACCCGTTTCTCTACGTTCTACAAATGACCTTCGACTAACATCTGCACTAATCCGATCCTCCCACTCCCAGCTCCAAGATTTCTCCTGAGCTGCACCAAGTCTCTAGAATGCTCTACTCCAAGAAATCAGGACTATCCACAACTTGCATAGGTTTAGACGCTCCCTAAAAACACATCTTTTTAAGGTGGCCTATTACGGTATGCTCCCTAATAGAAGTCCTTTGCACTGTATATCGCACATTCACTATCTCTCTGGTCATAACTCTTCTTCAAACCCAAAGGCTGTACCCAGATTGGCTGGTGACCATTCATTTAACTTTGTTTCTATCCCCATTTCCTCAAGATGCCTGGACCATTAGTGTTGTAGATTGTAAGCTCTTTTGAGCAGGACCACCTTTATTATTGCTTTAATTACGGTATTATATTGTACATTGATTCTATGCTTATTGTATTGTATTTTTTACATTGTTTCTCTGCTTTATTGTACTTTTTACATTGATTTTCTGGTTAGTGTTTTGGATTTTTTATATTGATTCTCTACCTTACTTACTGTATTGTATATATTTTGTTACCTATGACCATTTGTAGATCACTGTATTGTAAAGCACTGCGGAATATGTTGGCGCTATATAAATAAAGCTTTATTATTACATGGGCACCAACAATTTATCACAGGTGATTCTCATTTATGATTTACCACAAGTGAGTCAATATGTTTCGATACTAATTTAATGTAAAGGGTGCCAATACCAATGTCACAGCTAGAGTTAGTTTTTTTTACTTTTCCCTTCCATTGTTTTACATTTTAAACTGTTGTTTATCATTTGCTCTTTTGTAATTAAAGGGAACAACCACCTAAAAACCCCTATCTAACCTATAAATATCTGTCCCTGGAGCCTAAAATGACTATTCTAACCATCCCTGACTGACTAAATCTACCTAACTACATGCACAATAAATCACTTTTTATGCTTGCCAAATCCTTGACTGATGGGCGTTCCTCCAGGCTCTGTCAGATACGCGGGTCTCCTCGCAGCGCTCGCTGCTGTCCATCTTCTTCTAGGATTCAAATTACCCGCCCATCGCGTCCTCGCAATGAGCGGGTCACGTGCTGCAGGCCCCGCGTCACTTCCGGCCGCCGCGTCGCTGGATCTATGATGCGCCTAGGCCGCCTTCAGCATGCCATCTGCGCATGCTCTGAAGCCGGCCTGGGTGTACCAGTGACGCGGCGGGCGGAAGTGACGTGGGGCCTGCAGCACTTAACCCGCTCGTTACGAGGACGCGATGGGCGGGTAATTTGAATCCTAGAAGAAGATGGACAGCAGCGAGTGCGGCGAGGAGACCCGCCTATCTGACAAAGAGCCTGGAGGAACGCCCATTAGTCAAGGATTTGGTAAGTATAAAAAGTGATTTATTGTGCATGTAGTTAGGTAGATTTAGTCAGTCAGGGATGGTTAGAATAGTCATTTTAGGCTCCAGGGACAGATATTTATAGGTTAGATAGGGATTTTTAGGTGGTCGGTTCCCTTTAACACGAGTGCTGTATGCAAAAAGCTGTTTCACTTCATTCATTTTTTCCAGGAGATATTCAACATTATGTACTTAATCTTCATGGGTGCAAATAACTATGAACAGGCCTGTATATACACTGTCAGAGCAAATATTTCAAAGTCCGGCAATTATCAGTTCCACCAATTCAGGAGATAGTCAAAACTCATGGTTCATGGTCATTGACTGGACTTTGACTTCACAATACTTTGCAGATTACTCATGAAATGATTCTCTTAAAATAACAAAGTAACAGGTTTTATTTGTTAGGTCTACTATTAGTGCTTTAAATAAAAGGGATACAAATTTTAAAACAGAAATAACCCTGTGATTATACAGCATAGAGATTATTACTATTTTTCGAGGATTGATGCAAGCACTCTAAAGGTACAGTCACATGCGGCAATGATTGCATGCAATTTCACTGGCAATTTGCTGGTTGCAGTGAAATCATAGACACATTGTTCTATTTTGTTGCCGTGTACAAACAGAACAATGTGTCCATGATTTCACTGCAACCAGCAAATTGCCAGTGAAATTGCCTGGCAATATTGCCGTGTGTGACTGTACTTTAAGTCTCCAAGTCTAGATAGAGTTCAAGTTTTTTTAAATAAACAAACCAGTTATACTCTATCCTTTCCATAATGGATGGGGATCCAACTGCTGGGACTACTACCAATGCCCAGATAGGGGCTCTGCAGTCCCATTGCGGAGTTTCAGCTTGCATGACCTCTGTGCTCCGTTCCATATTTGTGTGAGCGCTGTATTCAGCAGTCCTATAGACCAGGGGTCCCCAACCACCGGTCCGCGGAGGTGTGATCCTGTGGCATGATAGAGAAATCATTATTTTACCGGCGATTCTATGTATACAGTTGTGGCCAAAAGTATTAATCATTATACTATATACAGGGAAAAACGGGGTTATAATAAAGTAGGTTATGGGGCCGTCATACTATATAATAAGTGTGGGTCGTCATAAATGATATAGGGAACTGTGGGGGCCAATCATACTGTATGTAAGGGGGTATGGGCCAAAGTACAGTACATAAGAGATTATGAGGGTCTAAATACAGTATATGAGGGGCAGCAGAAGTTATCAAACATATTATAGGGAGCTGTAGGGAGCATCATACAATATTTAGGGAGATAAAGAGACCATCATACTGCATATAGGGAAAGGTAGGGACCATCATTCAGTAATATATATTATATATTATAGAGCTGTAGGGACCATCATATACAGTTGTGGCCAAAAGTATTGACACCCCTGCAATTCTGTCAGATAATATTCAGTTTCTTCCTGAAAATGATTAAATCACAAATTCTTTGTTATTATTATCTTCATTTAATTTGTCTGCAATGAAAAAACACAAAAAGAATTGTCCTAAAGCCAAATTGAATATAATTCCACACCAAACATAAAAAAGGGGGTGGACAAAAGTATTGGCACTGCTAGAAAAATCATGTGATGCTTCTCTAATTTGTGTAATTAACAGCACCTGTCCCGAAAGCTTGCTATGTTTACCATCTTTTCAGTTAGCCATTAAAAGGTATCAACCACTGAGGACTCTCAGATTTCAATATATTTTTCATAGATGAGACAGTTTCACATCATAGTTTTAGATAATAAAGGATTAAGCATAGTATGCAAAGAATTCTATAAATTTTATAAGTATTTATTAATATATGGTAGTTTAGCACAGCAGCACTTTAGTATACATTGAAAAAGCATTACAGTCACTCATAAGATAGGTATCTAAAATAACCAATATAGAGAGTTGCAAAATGGTGGCAGACTTCAAATAGGCCTATTGCGCAGGTGCTGGAGTCACAAGATGGCGCCGTGCAAATTTCCTGTAGTTGCTAGGCAATGGTCAGTGATGAGTGGTGCTGCGCATGCGCAGATTCAGCGCTGGCGGTGGATTCATGAGGATAATGGTGGGAGCATGGACAGAAGGCAATGAGGCGTACTGTTTATGAATGGCACATTAGTGCGGACCCCCGCAATAATTGAGCCCCTGGTGGAGATATAAGGTTAATACAAACAACAGTGTTAATTTAAAGTGTAATCAGATGAGACAATGAGTGTTAAAATGTAAAAGAGGCATGGAGTCACTAATATCACTGATAAGAGACAGTCACATGTGGATGTAATGAGATGTAATTACAGTCATATGAAAAGATTTGGACACCCCTCTTAATCTTACTCTCTTTTTTTTTTTTTTTGTTTAAAATTGTTTTTTTGCAACAGCTATTTCAGTGTGATATATGTAATAACTGTGGCAAAAAACTATCTTTTAACAAAAAAAAAAAAAAAAAAAGAGTAAGATTAAGACGGGTGTCCAAACTTTTTCATATGACTGTATTTATGTAAATGAGTTTGTATATAAAGTTTGTACTAGCTGTGTCTAGTTGCTAGAAGAAAGGCTCATTAGCCTGAAACGTCGCACTATGCACCTGAAGGCCGAATAAAGGCAGTGTGGATACTATTTGGAGTGCTGCTTCCCCCTTTTTTTTGGATATTTGAAGTAAGCGGATGGGAGATACGCTTGGCGAGATCTGCACCCAGTCTTTTTTTTGGGTAAATATATTTTTATTAAACAAAAGCATATATTAATTACACAACAATCAGAATAAGCACTATCTCAATTACATAGTGGTGTTTTGATGCCTAGTACACATTCCATGCAATTAACCTGATAACGACAGCCTTACGTCTACAGACGTCGGAAAAAAAAGGGTACTAAAGCCTAGCTGACGTCTGTAGACGTAAGGCAGGAAAAAGCCCTGTAGCGCAGCCCCTGTAGCTAATATCTCTAGGGTACCGATTGTAGCGGAGACCCTCGAGATTAGTAATTAGCTGGTGTTTTACCGGCACCTGTAATGTGATGACCGGTAAGCACCGTTTACCGATCATCACATTACAAACAGTGAAAGTGCCGGTAAAAAGTACTTTCACTTTGATCCGACATGAAAACACATGTCGGATCAAAGTGAAAGTATTAACCCCTACGTTCCCCAAGACCCCCAGTACTGGGGATCACCCCCCCATCCCCATCCCTCCCCCACAACATCCAAAATGGCGGCGGAGTGTAAAACCCGCCACCTCCGCTTCATCTCCATGCGCTCTGACAGGTCAGATCACATGGAGATGCCATCCATGGCTGTCCCCTCAGTGGCCCCCCCAATATTATTCCCCCCTACCCTCCTCCATGATTCCCCTCCGCAGTTACTTCCCCCCTCCTCCCTGCTCCATGCTCCCTGTGCCTCCTCCATTAACTCCATCCGATCTGATCAAACATCAGATCGGATGGAGTTTTCCCAAACCCCCCCTGTCCTCACCCTTCTGGGCACCCCCCCTGCCCCCTTCTGGGCGCCCCCCCTGTCCTCACCCCTCAGGGCACCCCCCTGCCCCCCTGCTTCTCATACTCACCTTGCCTTCAGTCCCGGCGTCCTGACTGCTTCTTCTCTCTGCCTCTGTCCCGGCGTCTCTGCTCTGTGGGCGTGCACCGGGACAGAGGCAGAGTTAACCCTGAATCACCACACAGGGATGAACATCTGCAGTTGACCATTGTGTGGACACTCAGGGGTTAACTATCTGCAGATCACCCCTGTATTGTAACACAGGGGTTTACTGCAGATGAGTTAACCCTTGACTGACCACACAGGGATGAACATCTGCAGTTAACCATTGTGTGGACACTCAGGGGTTAACTATCTGCAGATCACCCCTGTATTGTAACACAGGGGTTAACTGCAGATGAGTTAACCCCTGACTGACCACACAGGGATGAACATCTGCAGTTAACCATTGTGTGGACACTCAGGGGTTAACTATCTGCAGATCACCCCTGTATTGTAACACAGGGGTTAACTGCAGATCAGTTAACCCCTGAGTGACCACACAAGGGTGAACTGCAGATCTTCATCCCTGTGTGGTCAGTCAGGGGTTAACTGATCTGCAGTTAATCCCTGGGTGACAACACAGGGGTAATCTGCAGTTAACCCCTGAGTAACCACACAGGGGTTGACTGAAGATCATGATCCCTGTGTGGTCATCCAGGGGTTAACTGATCTGCAGTTAACCCATGATTGACCACACAGGGGTTAACTGCAGATCATGCTAAATGAGAATCATCGTGGGACCTCCCACTGGACTACGTCGGACGTCACAGTAATAAAGATGGGGTCTAAAGATGTTTGTTTTTTTTTCCAATAAAAATATTTTTCTCTGTGTTGTGTCTTCTTTACAATTTACTAGAGATTCCTAATGGTCCGGTCTAATATTGGCCAGACGTTATGAATCTCGGGCTTAGTGCCAGCTGCCAAAAAGCTGGCATTAACCCCTTATTACCCAGTCTGCCACCGATACACGGCAGCTGGAAGAGCTGGATACAGCGCCAGAAAATGGCGCTTCTATGGATGCGCCATTTTCTGGGCGGTAGCGGGCTGCAATTCACAGCGGGGGGGGGGGAGCCCAGAAAGCTTGGGCCTCCTTACGCTGAGGATTCCAGTCCCCAGCTGCCTAGTTGTACCTGGCTGGCCCAAAAATGTGGCGAAGCCCACGCCATTTTTTTTTTTTTTTTTTTTTTTTATTATTTCAAGAAATAATTGAGAAAAAAAAAAGGGCTTCCCTATATTTTTGGTTTCCAGCCAGGTAAAACTAGGCAGAAGGGGTTGGTGGCAGCCCGTAGCTGCCTGCTGTACCTGGCTGGACCAAAAATATGGCAAAGCCCCACGTCGTTTTTTTTTTAAATTTAATAAAGAAATACTAAAAAAAATGCAGGAGAGGAGACGACCAGGACACGGTGTCTCCATATCTTGTGCACATGCTCTAAAGTGAGAAATTGTGTGAAAAAAGAAATGTTCAATATGACGTTATCAAATTCTTTGAAGTAGCTGTAGTTTCTAAATGCTCACTATACCCTAGATATAATCCTTGAGGCGTCTAGTTTCCAAATGGGTCACTTGTGCTGGAGCGCCAATGTTTAGGCACAGAGGGCTCTCCATATGCGACTTTTTGAATGGTAAATTAGTTCCAAAAGTCAAATTGCGCTCCTTCCCTTCTGAGCCCTGCCGTGCGCCCAAACAGTGGTTTATGACCACATATGAGGTATCAATATACTCGGGAGAAATTGCCCAACAAATTTTAGAATGCATTTTATCCTGTTGCCCATGTGAAAATGAAAAAATTGAGGTTAAAAGAACATTTTTGTTGGAAAAATTAAAATGGCCATTTTTTGTTTCCATTTTGCTTTAGTTGCTGTGAAGCACCTGAAGGGTTAATAATCTTCTTGAATGTAGTTTTGAGTAGCTTGAGGGGTGCAGTTTTTGGAATGGTGTCACCTTTGGGTGTTTTCTGTCATTTACACCTCTCAAAGGGTCTTCAAATGTGATGTGGTCACTAAAAAAAATGGTTTTTTAAATTTTGCTGGAATAATGAGAAATTGCAGATGAACTTTGACCCCTTATAACTTCCTAACCCCAAAATTTTTTTTTTCCAAAATTGTGCTGATGTAAAGTAGACGTGGGAAATATTATTTATTAACCATTTTGTGTCACATAACTCTGGTTTAACAGAATAAAAATTAAAAATTTGAAAATTGTGAAATTTTCAAAATTTTTGCCAATTTTTTTATATTTTCACAAATAAACGCAAAAATTATCGACCTAAATTTACCACTAACATGAAGCCCAATATGTCACGAAAAAACAATCTCAGAATCGCTAGGATCCGTTGAAGCGTTCCGGAGATATTACCTCATAAAGGGACACTGGTCAGAATTACAAAAAACGGTCTGGTCATTAAGGTGGAAATTGGCTCCGTCACTAAGGGGTTAAAGTACTCAGTTTGTTTTGTCTTTAAACCTAGACAAGTAAAAAATTTAGAATAGAAAATAAAAACTTAAGAAATATTTACAAGTGTCCTCGTCAAGGCGAGGAATCGAATCAGTAACATAGTTAAACACTTATGTCATAATAGATCATCAAAAGGTCTTACCGACCTCCAGTCAGACCATTGACCAATATCCACGCAGGGGAGAAGAAAAGGGGGGAGTAGAAAAGAAAAAAAGAGAATAGTGTATATACAGAGCTCATATACTTATCAAAGATAACCAAAGGTTGTCAATTGTAGGGATTACCAGAGGCAATTGGGGAGATATTCTCTTGAATGGAGATTGGGTCTAACTCATTATAGTTATTGGCGTCTTTAAATATGATCCATTCAGACCAAGGGACAGAAAAAGAGGGCAGAGTCTGAAAAAGTCCAGCCGATATCTCCTCCGATTTAAAAAAGAATTCCATCTCCGAGAACCACTCGAGGATGGTAGGCGGATTCCGATCCTTCCAATGTCGAGGAATCACTGCCCTGGCAACCGATAGGCAGAATCTCAAGATATTCTTCTTTTGGGCCTTCACCGATCTAGGTAACTAAGAGAGCAAGGCCAACTCAGGAGTCCCCACCAAGTGTTTACCTGTAACCAACCTGTAATTACGAAATACCTTCTCCCAAAACTCACTGATCAGGCAACAGCCCCACCAAATATGTAGCATCGCACCTTCCTTGGACCCACACCTCCAACAAAGCCCAGAATCCTTTGGAGAGAATTTATGCAGCCTATCTGGAGTGATATACCATCTGAATTGTATTTTATAACACTTTTCCTGAGCAACGCATGAGCCGGGTAATTTGTGCCATGAGAAAGCACCTCCCCCAGTCTTCACAGGAGATGGGCCTCCCCAATTCTCTCTCCCACCTAATCTGGTATTTATGTTTGTCATTGTTGTCTCTCACTGACAAGATTTGGTAAATAGCTGAAATACACCGGGCTGGCGGAGCCTCACTTGAAAAATTAGTCTCCATGGGTGAGAGAAGAACCTCAGGGCCCCCAAACAGTTTTACCGACTTTAGGAAAGAACGTAACTGTAGATACTCCCACCAGATTAATTTTGTGTCGACGGCATTATTTTGCAAAAAAAAAAATGTGGGAAGCTCACCTTGTTGTAGGATGTGTCCGATACAAGTATCATCTCTGAAACACCACCCCAAAAAGTGCTGTCTATTTAAACCTGGGGGAAAGCCGGATTTAGAAAAATAGTCAAAGAGCTCACAATCTGAGGATCCGGTTTCCCCACTGACAGGGCTTTCCATGCCTTTAGAGTTTCTAAGGTAAGGAACGCAATGTTCTCATGGTCTTTGATGGTATGTCTGGGGATCCATTGTAAGTATCGAAGGGGTAAGTCAATCCCCTCTTGTTCAATCTGGACCCATTTCTTGGAGGCCTCTATATTTCCAGTCCAGAAGTCTAACTAAGATGGATGCCTGACAGTATTTGTGAAGATCTGGAAGACCCACTCCCCCGCAATGAGGAGGCGCCGACAGGGTCCCATAATCCACCCTTGGATTTTCCCTTTCCATATGAAACCAGAGAGCAAAGAGTGGACTTTGGTGAAAAAGGATCTGTGTGGCCAGATGGGAACTGATTGGAATATATATAGGAAACTTGGCAGGATGTCCATCTTAATGGCGTGAATTCTGCCCAGCCAGGAGTTTTAAAAGCCTATAGGAATCCAAAAGGATTACTACTACTTTGTCTAGGATGACTTGATGGTTCAGAGGGAAAAGTCTATGCAAATCTTCGGGGAGGTTCACACCTAAATAGACGCTAAATAGACACCTAAATGACGCTGCTTCGACCGAAAAGGAAAGTCTGTCGTTGGGGAGGCTACTAGCAGTGGGGGAAGGGAAATGTTCATCGCCTCTGTTTTCGAGTAATTTACCTTAAAATTGCTTAATGCCCCAAAAGTGTCAAACTCCTGTAACAAAATCGGGAAGGAAGTAATAGGTTGGGAGACCATCTGCAAACAGGGCCTTCTTCTGGGTGGAATTGCCCACCTGAAACCCCTTGATCTCGTCGCAGCAATGACGTCATTGCCGGCGCCGAACACAGGAAACAGGAAGAAGACGCATGAAGATGGAGGATCGCGGATGTCGGCAGATGCGGGCGCGGACGGCAGCGGGACAGTGATAAGTATATTTTCCTTTACAGGTGACCGGAGTCAGGCTGGGGGGGCCCTGGATTACGGGGGCTGCTGTATACTACCGCTGGGGCTGCAATATACTACCACTGGGGCTGTATACACCACTGGGGCTGCAATATATTACCACTGGGGCTGTATATACTACTGGGGCTGCCTGTATACTACCACTGGGGCTGTATATACTACTGGGGCTGCCTGTATACTACCACTGGGGCTGTATATACTACTTGGGCTGCCTGTATATTACCACTGGGGCTGTATATACTACTGGGGCTGCCTGTATACTACTGGGGCTCCTGTATACTACCACTGGGGCTGCTGGGGCTCCTATATACTACCACTGGGGCTCCTATATACTACCACTGGGGCTGCTGGGGATGCTATATACTACCACTGGGGCTGCTGTATACTACCACTGGGGAGGCCTGTATACCACTAGGGGGGGCCTGTATACCACACTGCTGGGGGCTGTATACCTGTGCTGAGGTCCACCCTCGGCTTATACACGAGTCAATAGGTTTTTCCAGATTTTTGGGGCAAAAGTAGGGGGGTCGGCTTATACACGGGTCGGCTTATACACGAGTATATACGGTAATAGGACGTATAACAAGGGGGATAACGGACACCCCTGTCGAGTCCCATTTTGGATACAAAAATGGTCAAAGACCCATTAATTCTAACCCTAGCTGAGGGACTCGAATACAGGGACATGATTCCATTCAAAAATTTTTGTCGTAGCCCAATGTGTTCTAAAGCATCCCGTAAGAATCCCCAGTGGACTCTGTCAAAGGCCTTTTCTGCATCAACTGACAGAAGACAAAGAGGGGACTTCCACATCCTAGCCCTGTCAATAATTAGAAGGGATCTAATGATGTTGTCCCGCACCTCTCGGCCCTTGACAAAGCCCACCTGGTCCAAGTTAATAATTGTGGGTAGTATCTTGGATAGTCTGAAATTTTTTGCAAAGAGCTTAACATCCACATTTATTAAAGAAATCAGGCTATAGCTTGCCGCCACCAAAGGGTCCTTATTAGGTTTCGGGATCACACGAATATGTACCTCCAGAGCCTGGGGAGTGAAACAATCAACCTCCATAATTGCGTTGAACGTCAGAAGAATTTGGGGCAGCAAACTATCCAATAAAGTTTTGTAAAAAATGGGCAAGAATCAGTCAGGACCTGAGCATTTAGATATAGGAGTGGCCCTGATCACGTCCAACAACTCCTCTGCAGTTATGCCTTTTTCTAACGTTCAATAAATCGGTTTCCGGCAAAGATGGGATACCGTTCTTCTTGATGTAACTTCTAATTTTAGCTCTAAGTCTGGAAGGGTCCATATCTGAGAACTTCCCCTTTAAGTTATAAAGGTCTTTATAGAATCTTTGAAAAACCCCAGTAATCTCATTGTTGTGAACCCCTTTTCCGGCCCCTGTCCTAATTGAAGAAATGAAAGTGTGTTCCACCCTTGGGTGTAGCAATCTCGCCATAGGACGACCACACACATTGGCATTTTTATAAAAAAAAAAATCCTGCTGTACGCTCACTTTCTCTTAGAAATTGTCTATCTAATATACTCTTTAGTTCAAGACGTTTAGTGGAAAACTCAATCAGAAGGTCGTGGGAATTTGTTATTTTATGTCTAGACTCCAAGATTTTGATTTGTGTCAGCAAATCATTAATTTTATCATTTTGACCTCTTTTTAATCTGGCACCGTGTTTGATTAAGGTGCCTCTCATTATGCACTTTAGTGCCTCCCATTTAATAGCTTGGGACGTATTATCCACCTCATGCATCTGAACAAAGGTGGCTATATCTGTTTTCAAATCCTCCAGACAGGCCGCATCTTGTAAGAGGTTGCTATTTAATCTCCACGACCCCTTTCTCTCAGATAGCCCAGGGACCTCCATGGATAAATAAATAGGGCTGTGGTCCGACAGGAGAATATTTCCTATCGTGGCCTCATGCCGCCATGAAAGAATCCCATGACTTACCAAAAACAGGTCAAATTTTTCTGCAAGAGCTGTGGGTCCTAGAGAAAAAGGCAAAATCCCTACACTTAGGGTTAAGGACTCTCCACACATCAGTAAGCTGAAGCTTGAAGAGGAGTTTCTGCAACGCCTTCACACGCCTTGAGGAATCTGCTGTGGGGTCAAAACTAAAGTTAAAATCACCTCCAATAAGAACTTTCCCCTCTGTGAATTCAGCTAAATTTACCAGGAGAGATCTGCATACTCTGGTTTGTTCTCTGTTCGGGAGGTACCAATTTACAATAGTCATGGTTTTCCCCGCTATTTTTACTTTCAGAAAGATTTATCGGCTTCCCTCGTCTATCACTGAGTCAACTACTGTGAGATTCATACATGTGTGGATAGCAATCGACACTCCTTTCGTTCTGGAGTCAGGGTTCGTGCGGTGTATCCATCTATTGTAGTATTTGCCCTCAATGGTTGGTACGTGGTTAGATTTAAAATGAGTTTCTTGAAGGAGTAAAACGTGTACACCCTGTCTGTGCATATCCACTAGCACTTGTGCTCTCTTTTGAGGTGTATTAAAACCTCTCACATTGAGAGATCCCAGTTTGACAGAACCCATGTCACAGGATTATCTGGGCGAACAATACTTAAGGTTATGTAGAGTACACACCTATCTAGTAACCTTAGAAAGAAAAGGGGAAAAGAAAGGGTAGGGGTATAGGGGAAATTACCCTGGGCGGGTAAGGCAGGTATGTAAGAAAACAATTACAATTGCGATTGCTATGGGGTATAATCTTATGCAGATTTCCTACACTCAAAAATCTAAGTGTAGTACCCCAGGTGAAGAGAGACCTTTTCTCCGGAGGAGGGGAGAGACACCAAACCCCGAAAAAAAAACCACAATTAACTTATGATTACTGTAACAAAATAGTATAGTACACAAATACACAGGAGGAATCCTCCCCCCGGACGACACACCTAACTGGAGCATATTATATGACACTGTTATTACAACCTAAAAAGAAGTATATAAGAAGAATAGAATTGGTAATACACAAATCAGAAAACCCCCGTATTCCGATATGCTCCTTGCCATTGGTACCTCCGGGAAACAAATTATAGACCTATGGCCTATTGAAGACACAAGATTATATTAAAGAAAAGGAAGTACTTAGCGGGGCATAAGGGCATACCACTGGGCTACCAACAAGCTATGGTACAAATAAAATGTTTACGATTTGAAACCACTCCAAATTAATCAATAATTATGAGTTAGAACCGCGCCCAACCACGGCTAGACTGTATTATTATGACACACTAACAAAAGCAATAAAATAAAAGACCCTAATAGCATTGTTTCAGGATGGAATAGAATGACCCGGGGAGTATAAGGGAAAGAAGAATAAACAATAAAAGAGAAGAAAAGACGGAAGAAAAGAAAAGCACAAAGAAAGAAAAAAAAAAAAAGAGGAGGGGGAAGGAGGGAAGGGAGGACAGGGGGGAGGAGAGGAAGGGAACCAGAAAAAAGGAGGGGAAAGAGAGGGAGGGACTGAATGTAGCGAAGGCATGTAAAGTTGTGACAAATACATCACATGCTAAGGAATAAATGATTGTAGGGTAAAAAGTCCCTCTCCGGGCCCTGAAAAAAGGTCCAAAATAAATAATTGGTTACAATCCAAAGGACTGTAAAGAATTAAAAATCAATCCCAAAAACAGAATTGAGAACTCAGCCCTCTTCTGATCTGTCGACCTGGCTATTTCTCCGTCTCCGTGCCTGACCTCCCGCCAAGTCACCGATCTCCTCTGTCTTCTCCGTCACACTAGCTGCTGCCGCTCCTGGGCCACTGCCTCCTCCCGCAGACATATGAAGCCGCGGGTCCAGCGCAGCTCTCAGTGCCTGCTCGCGGGCTTCAGTTTCACTCCTCCCGCTAAATTCTTAAGGTCTCTGATCTGGGGGGAGGGATCCGCCACACTGTCCTGGGGCCTCTTGCTAGAGCTCCTAAGAAACCGGGTAATACTCGCGGAACGTTGCACCGGGGGTCCCGTGGAGGTAGCAGGTCGGTTGGTCTTCCTTTTCATTGACATAAGGCGAAATTAGAGTAGGTTGTGATAAGGATAGAAGGCCTTTTGCAGGCCGGGGAGCAGGAGCTCCAGATTCAGCGTCTGTCCCCCCCTCATGGCCAGGCCACGCTCCCCGCATCCAGTCTTTTTAGTCGTGCTGCTCTTATTCTACTTTATATTAATATACAGTTAACGAGTGATCAGAAGGGTTTTCCCACTAACAAAGTTAATTTTATAGTTAATTCTAATCAATAGATGTTGGAATTATAATAATTTCCTACAATTTAATGTGTTTAAAAAAGATGTGCCTGTGCTGAGATCATATATATGTGCCCATGCTATGTACTGTGTAAGGCTGGAATCATACTCTCCGTGTGATATGCAACTAAGTCAGACATGTCACGGATGATAAACTTGGACTGGCCTCCCCCCTCTCTGGACAGGAGTATCAGCTGCTTGTGTTTATAAGCAGCTCCACACTCCTGTCCTGACAGTGGGAAGGCCATTCCAAGTTTATCATCCGTGACACGTCTCACTTAGTTGCATATCACACAGAGAGTCTCCTGTTCTGAGATAATCTTATATATGTGTCCCTTCTATGTACTGTGTAATTGCTGTGTCTGACCGTACAGGGACATGATCTGATCATACCACATCTCCTAGGCAGGAGGGAGACGCAAAAGAGTATACAGACATTACAGCACGGGATAACAATTCTTTGTTTGAGGTAAAACATTTTTTAAAAACGGGGAAATGTCTTACCTCATAAAAAGAATCAGCTGTGATCCCGTGCTGTAATGTCTGTATACTCTTTTGCGTCTCCCGCCTGCCCAGGAGCTGTGGTATGATCAGACCATGTCCCTGTACAGTCAAACACATCCATTACACAGTACACAGCAGGGACATATAAGATTATCTCAGCCCAGGAGATTAAATTTAAAATCAACTGTGTTCATGGGAAAACTCCTTTTAATGTCTAATATAGGGAATAAATGTATATGTGTATAATTATATTATATATACATACATATACACACACACACACACCGTGTTGGCCAAAAGTATTGACACCCCTGCAATTCTGTCAGATAATACTCCGTTTCTTCCTGAAAATGATTGCAATCACAAATTCTTTGGTATTATTATCTTCATTTAATTTGTCATCAATGAAAAAAAAAAACACAAAAGAGAATAAAGCAAAAAATTGATCATTTCACACAAAACTCCAAAAATGGGCCAGAAAAAGTATTGGCACCCTCAGCCTAATACTTGGTTGCACAACCTTTAGCCAAAATAACTGCGATCAACCGCTTCCAGTAACTATAATGAGTTTCTTACAATGCTCTGCTGGAATTTTAGACCATTCTTCTTTGGCAAACTGCTCCAGGTCCCTGATATTTGAAGGGTGCCTTCTCCAAACTGCCATTTTTAGATCTCTCCACAGGTGTTCTATGGGATTCAGGTCTGGACTCATTGCTGGCCACCTTAGAAGTCTCCAGTGCTTTCTCTCAAACCATTTTCTAGTGCTTTTTGAAGTGTGTTTTGGGTCATTGTCCTGCTGGAAGACCCATGACCTCTGAGGGAGACCCAGCTTTCTCACACTGGGCCCTACATTATGCTGCAAAAGTTGTTCGTAGTCTTCAGACTTCATAATGCCATGCACACGGTCAAGCAGTCCAGTGCCAGAGGCAGCAAAGCAACCCCAAAACATCAAGGAACCTCCACCATGTTTGACTGTAGAGACAGTGTTCTTTTCTTTGAATGTCTCTTTTTTTCTCCTGTAAACTCTATGTTGATGCCTTTGCCAAAAATGAGAGAATATGATTCCAAAACGTTTTAGGCTTTCTCAGGTAAGTTTTGGCAAACTCCAGCTTTGCTTTTTTATGTCTTGAACTTGTTTGGATGTTAGTCGAGGTTCTTTATCCACCATTCGCACAATCTTGCGTTGAAATCTCTTGTCAATTTTTCTATTCCGTCCACATCTAGGGAGGTTAGCCACAGTGCCATGGTCTTTAAACTTCTTGATGACACTGCGCACGGTAGACAAAGGAACATTCAGGTCTTTGGAGATGGACTTGTAGCCTTGAGATTGCTCATGCTTCCTCACAATATGGTTTCTCAAGTCCTCAGTTCTTTGGTCTTCTTTCTTTTCTCCATGCTCAATGTGGTACACACAAGGACACAGGACAGAGGTTGAGTCAACTTTAATCCATGTCAACTGGCTGCAAGTGTGATTTAATTATTGCCAACACCTTTTAGGTGCCACAGGTAAGTTACAGGTGCTGTTAATTACACAAATTAGAGAAGCATCACATGATTTTTCTAACAGTGCCAATACTTTTGTCCACCCCCTTTTTTATGTTTGGTGTGGAATTATATTCAATTTGGCTTTAGGACAATTCTTTTTGTGTTTTTTTCACTGAAGACAAATTAAATGAAGATAATACCAAAGAATTTGTGATTGCAATCATTTTCAGGAAGAAACTGAGTATTATCTGACAGAATTGCAGGGGTGTCAATACTTTTGGCCAACACTGTATATATATTATATATATATATATATACACATACACACACTAGATGGTGGCCAGATTCTAAAGCATTGGGTAGTCTAGAATACGTATATAGTTTATTTATGAAGATTTAACAATAGATATTGTGTATGACTTGCACTATCTCCTACCTATGTATCTATCGTCTATGTATTTTAAAATATGGTGGCATGGTGAGTGACGCTATTCTGATTGGTCGCCAAGTTCAGCGCCGACCAATGAGAGAAGCGGCGCGCGGTTTGAATACCGCTACTCTGATTGGTCACTGCGTTCAGCGCCGACCAATCAGAATAGCAGCGCGCGCCATATTTCAAATATGTCGCCGCGTTCAGCGCCGACCAATCAGAGGAGCGGCACGCACCATGCCCCCTCACCTCTTGTGTGGGTCCCATCACCAATCAATCTCTCTGGGCCCCGCCCCCTGATCTCTACTGCAAGCCCTGGAAGTTATTCAACAGCACGGGAGCCAGCAAAATCTGTAAGATGAGCTGCAGCAGCTGCAGGTGGTGCGTAGGAAGTGTGTGAGTTTGTGTGTGTGTGTGGGGCTGACTGTGTGTGGCTGTGGCTGGCTGTGTGTGGCTGGAACTGCATAGCTGTGGCTGTGTGGCTGACTGTGTCTGTGTGTGGCTGGAGCTGCATGGCTGGTGCTAGGGCTGTGTGGCTGACTAGGTCTGTGTGGCTGACCATGTGTCTGTGGCTGGCTGTGTGTGGTTGAGGCTGCATGGCTGTGGCTGACGGTGTGGCTGGGGCTGGCTGTGTGTGGCTGACTATGTCTGTGTGTGGCTGGGGCTGTGTGTCTGTCTGTGGCTGTCTACCTGGCTAGCTGTGTATGTGTGTAGCTGGCTGGCTGGTGTGGCTGACTGTGGCTGTGCGCGCGCTGCCTAGATACCCGCTGTTTATCATAGTTACCAGTGTCCTCCCGCTTCCAGCGATGTGGAGGTGGCTCCCTGGTTGCTGAAGAGATCTGCCTGTTTGACAGCTCCCCAGCGACCAGGTAGCGACGGTCCAGCGAACCTGGCCAGGTCGTTATCACTGTCGGGATCGCTGGAGCTTTTGCAAAAAAACACATGCGTTCTGCATCTGCAGAAAATTACATGTGTGTTTACTTGCGTTTGCAATGCGCTTCCCATTGAAATCAATGGGTGCTTTAACGCATGCATGTCATTGAGTTTTGCAGTAAAACCGCAATGCAGCCAAACACAATGCCCTGCATTGATGTGAAAAGGCCCTAATCCTTACAGGGAAGTATACATGTGGTCCAGGCAATGGTTTCTACAAACTGAACACTGGGGAAGGAGGGAGGAGCAAACTAATACATACAACTACAGGAGGGACACAGGGTCAAACTTCAGGGAGCAGGAATTTGCCTAGCAACAGAGAAAGAAAGAATACATAGAAAATACATTATGAGTTGTTCCCATTCATGGGACACAATATAAGTACACACACAGGGGCGTAAGTACATCAGGTGCAGGGGTTGCAATCGCACCCGGGCCCTGCAGCCTAGGGGGGGCCCCAAAAGTCCCTTTGGCCTATAGGAAAAGACTAATACTATTAAAGATTTGCAATAATTGGGGGCCCTGTTGGAGCCTTCGCATCAGGGCCCCTGGGCCTTAAGTTACGTCACTGTACACACAAGTTATAGCACACACCTGTTTTATCAAGTAATATTTATTAAAAGGTAAAAAAATCCTATTTTAAATGTTCCCAAGTATAGATTGTCTTATATTATGATATCAATCTAATCTAGCAATATATGTATAGTATATGGTCTTGTACCCAGGCAATTATAGGTTATGTGACACCTCAAATCCATTTGTAAAAAATTACAACATACAATTCCAATATGCTTGTTCACAAGCTTCAGTTTGTGCCAATTTATCCATGCAGTTTTGCAGCAGAAAAAAATGCAAATATGCTACATTTCATAGTACCAGGAAAGTGATTGAGATGCCAAAATGTCATAGACATCCTTATTTTTTCCCTTGCAGATCTGAACCTACAAAAGCATATTTTTCAGATCTGCAGTATGTCAACATGTGCATTTTTTTGCATTCTACTCAGCATTCATGCTGCAATTATTTGCAGTGTCCTTGGGTGCGGATTACATGTGTGCTTTCTCTACAGTACTGTAGTAATGATTGCTATTGGAAGCGAAAATAGCCCTGTTACATTATATAGGATGTTATATCAGGGGCTGGATTGTAGTGCAAGTATGTGGCCGGAGGCCACACCCCCTGCCCATACAGAAGTGTGAGGGGGTGGGAATGTAGGAAGATCATGGAGCCCCCAGGGTCCATTCCCCCTACACAACTCCTGCTCTTACCAGCAGCATGAGGCTGATTTTTTATGTCTCCAGATGGAGGGTGAGACCAGAGGAGCATATATGATTTTATTGACCTATAAGCCAATACAGATCTTAGAAATATAGTGCCCAGATCAGCTTCGTCATGTAGGAGGGCAGGGACAGTATTAAAAATGATCTCCCTAGAGCTCCCCTTTAAACCCTCATTCTTTTAAAAAGAGAGGTTTGCGGCCTCTGAATTATGATGTTTTGCAGCATTGTATCACACACTGTAGACACCGATGATCCACTTATTTTGCCAGGGAAGAGAGTACTATGTGATGATTCCTCTGTGACTCACACAGATGTCAGCTTGTGAGGTTTATGTATTATATCCCCTTTTATTATTGTGTAGGGTTGTTGTACATGAGACTTGACTTACCTTCAGAGACCATTTTTCTGAAAAGTTCACAAATGCCTTATAGAGCATTTTACAATCAAAAGCTGCTCTGAAAACATAAAATTTTAATTTCCGAACATAAGTGATTTGTGAAGCCGCAGTTTTGTCAGTTAAGATCTAAATGTGCCCATAAATGAAATAGATGTCACCTTAGCAGCTAATAGTTAATGAATTGCTGTCAGTCACTGATCCCATCTAAGAGTTCAGTAATGAAAATCAATCTACAATCAAAAATTCTGTCACACAACCCAGCAGAGAAATGAGCAGCTGTCCTGTGACTTTATGTTCATCATCACTCACAGCAGGAGGCTCTGAGCTGCGACACATCCTGGCTGATTCACCAAAGATTACCTGAACTGCAGTTCAATAAACCAGGACTAGTCTCCAAACCTCATCATCAAACATGCATTAGGGAATCTGTCACAACTTATTTGCAACCCTATATAAAAGCAGCATGACTGATTCCAGTGATGTGTCACTTACCAAGCTGTATTGGATAATTCTGCTAAAAAACAATTTTTTTACTGCTGCAGATCTAGCAGTTCTCTGAATACTGTACGCTGTATAACTCCACTCACACCAATGATTAGCAGCTTTCTGTTTACAGTGTGCATAGGCAGAAAGCTGTCAAACCATAGATTTTAATTTCCTGCTCAAAGATTCCCCATCATGCAAAGTTAGGGTTGTCTCTTGGACATTAGAATATTGTAAAGTCTGATTTATGGTGGCAATTCCCAAAATAACTTTCCTCTTCACTTATCTCCCTAAACCCCGCCAAATTCTCTGTTCATCATCTATCAAAGATGAGTTGCTGCCATCTTCGATCAACATCAAGTTGATCAAACTTCAATGTTTTTAAGTGAAATGGCAAAATGGCTAAGGGCCACGTCACACACACAGATATCTGTGCAGATATTGTTCGCAGATCTCTGGTTGCAGTGAAATCATGGAGACATTTGTACACGGCCACAAAATGGAACAATGTGCCCATGATTTCACTGCAACCAGAGATCTGCGAACAATATCTGCACAGATATCTGTGTGTATGACGTGGCCCTTACATGCACCTTCTGATCAAGTGCTCTGGTATTTTGTGAATAAAATATGCCTGTAAAATTTCAAAATCATTCTTGCATCTTATTTCCTCCTGCTGTTTTAAGTTAGATGATTGATTGATTTATTAAGGAGTTAAAATAACCCCGGATCTGCAGGGCGTGGCCAGCTGATGAAGGAGTAGGACGCTCGCTGCAGTAGCTCCGCTCCAGCAAGCCCCTAAAGCCGCTTCCATGCAGCCCAAAAAGCCGCTAATACCCAATGGGCAAGACACTGAGAACTACTGGAGGACCTGCAACCAAGGAGCCCGGTTCCCAAGGCGGTATCGATTGTTTCCTCCGGTCTGGTGCGAGCCCTCTCTCAGCACACGTGCCTTGTAAGATGGCGTCATGCCCTCACCATGCGGCTGCAGCAGCGTGGGACAGAAGAGACTGAGGGAGCAGATATGCAGAGCTCCAGGACAATCATGTTGATGATTCAGACCAGTCTACCACCGCTGTGGAGGACATATCTTGAGCTGAGCTAAATACATACAGCTCTGGAAAAAATTAAGAGACCACTGCAAAATTTTCAGTTTCTCTGATTTTACTCTTTTTTGAGTAAAATGACATTGTTCTTTTACTCTATAAACTACTGACAACATGTCTCCGAAATTCAAAGCTAAAAATGTTGCAGCAAATGAGAAATCTTCAAAATATAATACATAAACAGAACTGTGCTTTCAGACCTCAAATAACGCAAAGAAGACAAGTTCATATTCATTTAGAAACAACAATACTAATGTTTTCACTCGGGAAGAGTTCAGAAATTATTTGGTGGAATAACCATGATTTTTTAATCATAACTTTCATGCGTCTTGGCATACTTTCCACCAGTCTTTCACACTGCTTTTGAGTGACCTTATGACACCTTCTGGCACAAAAATTTAAGTTCTTTGTTTGATGGCTTTTGACTATCACATCTTCCCCTTGATTACATTCCAGAGGTTTTCAATGGGGTTCAGGTCTGAAGATTGGGCTGTCCATGACAGGCTCCTTCATCCACACATTGATTGACCTAAAGGTACTGTCACACGTCGCGAGATCGCCAGCGTGATCGCTGGCAATTCCCGAATTCGGCGATGTGGAAACCAAGTGGGAAGTAGAGTGTGACTGGGCGATTCTACGGCGAGAAATCGCTGGTGTAGCTTCGCCTGATTGCCCGGCACTGCATTGACATCAGGAGATACCCACCAGGCAATCTCAGCGCATTGTGGCGTGTAACGGCAATAACGATGTAGAAAGCGAGAACAGACATTCTGGAATCAATCCCGTAGGTGTGCCTGAGTGTGCTGTTTTCTGCGCCCAATCTGCGGCGATTGTTGGCTTGGTGGTAACGCAGTTGTGTAGGCCAATCGGAGTGGTAGGGGCGTGGTGTAACACAATCTGGCACGCCCGTCTCCTCACCGTGGTCAAACTCTACGCCCATATCGCTGATGTGGATGTGGCTTTGTGGGAAGGGAAGATCGCTTCCGGTCTTCTGCAGGTGATTTCCGAACACTGGATCGCCGGAAATCGCTACACGTGTCACAACTCCACAGCGATCTGAAAAAAGTGCCCGAAACGTGCACGCTCACGTCAAATCGCCAGCTATATGGAAGCCATATTGCGGCATGTGACGGTACCTTAAGACTCTGTCATGGCCAGCCCAATCTCCAGACCAAAATTATTCCACTAAATATTGATTTCTGAACTCTTCCCGAGTTAAAAACATTAGTATTGTGGTTTCTAAATGATTATGAACTTGTTTTCTTTGCATTATTTGAAGTCTAAAAGCACTATTATTAGTTTGAAGATTTCTCATTTGATGCTAATAAATACAACATTTTTAGCTTTGAATTTCGGAGACATGTTGTCAGTAGTTTATAGAATAAAAGAACAATGTCATTTTACTCAGAATTATACATAGAGAGAAAAATCAAGAGAAACTGAAAATTTTGCAGTGGTCTCTTAATTTTTTCCAGAGCTGTATATTAATAACTTACCCACCAAAAGGGACTTAGAACAGTTTGCTTGCTGCCTAGTAAGCACATATAAAAAGGAGATCCAAGCTCTCAAGTCTGTGTTCACCTCCACCTGCACTGCACCAAACAACCCCATGACGGTATTTAATTTTCTTGAGAGATGACAGCTATCTGCAGAAAATAACCTGCAGAGAGCCAGCAGTAAGGTGGCAAGCACTGACCGTCTACCATTGGTTCCACCACCACATCGTGAGTGTCCTGCTTCAGCTTCCCACTACCAATGCCAGCCTGCTGAAAGTCATCTTAGCACAGGTATGCCATAGATTGTGATACAGTGTTCTCAACAAACCCATTGCAGGAAGGGCAACATGGAGATCAATTTTCATTTCGCCAAAGTCTACAGACTTTTGGTGCGAACATACATCAACCTGGCCCCAGTCGTCCTTACACCCTTGCAACCAATACCAACCCTTGGCAACCCACTGGGTCATTCCATGGGCCAACCCAAAGTCAGGCTCAGAACAGGAACATGTTGCCTCCACAGCAATATAGCCAGTTCCTGCCACTCAGGGTACTGAAAGGAGACATGTTTTCCCGAATTTCCCTGACCAGCCCACACAAGAGCAAAACAGATACACAAATCCATAATGGGACTTTGTTGATGTAAAATATTCCTTACAAATTAGCAAAATGTTATTTTTGGACACTTTTTCTGCAGGACCGTTACTGTTTTTACCAACATGTCACCCACACAAATGATCCAAATATGTGTTGTTGTTTTTTTGTTTTAAGTTGGTACACATGTTTTTATTGTTAGTGAACACCTGTAATGAATGTGTTGGTTAATTTAATTTCATGTGTCAGACATGTGTATGTAAACATGCTGACACTTTTTTGAAGCAAAAATTTTTTTATATACAATGCCTGCAGAAAAGAATTGTATTAAACAAGTTACAACTCAGCCAAGTACTTCTTGTTGACTGGACTGGGTATTGTGCCATCCTCAGAAGCAAAATATTCACATAATATATTGCGCACACATACACCACTAAGAGGCCGCCCACGAGTGGCCCTTGAGGAGGGTTGTGTGCTGACATGACTGTTCCCCAATGCATGGGAGACCCCAATGCTGCATTCAGGGATGGGGTCTCCCATGTTTTTACCTCCCCTGTAAGCTGTTAAAAAGACTGTGGAAAGTGTATAGATAAGGAGTCCAGGGGGCCTTACTCAGTATGGAGTCATCGCTATTCTCCGGTGTCCTCCCGCCCCCTTCCTCTGTTCCGCCTCTTGGCTCTGTGTGTCTCCCCTCATAGTCTTAAGTGACGCAGGTGCAGAACGAGCAGGTCCTGGATGCTGAAACGCCTCCTGCCAATGAAGTCAGCGCCAGATCTCACCCTGCTCTACATTATACTGTATTCATACAGCAGGGCGGGCTCTGGTGCTGACATCACCGGCAGGAGTCGGCACAGAGAGGAAGGAGGCGGGCAGGACACTGGGGGAACAGCGATGACTCAATTCTGAGTAATGCCCTCCAGACTCGTTATCTATACACTTTCTAAAGTCTTTAACAGCTTAGGCTACTTTCAGACTACGATTTTTAAGGGGACAGCATCGGCTCCCTTCTGATGCCTGGAATCGGATGCCAAAAAAAAAAAAAAAAGTATATGCTCACCTATCCCCGAGGCCCCCGCCGTCTCCCGGTGTCCTCAGAGGTCTTCTTCCTCTGTACAGGGCCTGCCGTGATGTCACAGTCACGTGACCGCAGGTTACACCATGGTAACCTGCGGTCGCGTGACTGTGACATCACGGCAGGTCCTGTACAGAAGAAGACGACCTCTGCAGACACCGCGAGGACACCGGGAGCCTGCGGGAGACTGCGGGGGCCTCGGGGATAGGTGAGTATATACTTTTTTTTTTTTTTTTAACCCCTGCTCTTCCAGTTTGGAGCAGTTTTGCTGTACTGAGCATGCTCAGTACAGTAAAATCGGGTCCGAGGACACATCCGATGTTTCCTCGGACCCTGCTCCATAGGGCCCCATGTTAAATTGATCGGACCAAATAGGATGTGCACTAAATAGCATCCGATTTGGTCCGATACGATTCTGTACGATTTTCGGTGCAAAAAAATCGGAGCATGCTCCAAATTTTGCACTGATAAAAAAATCGGACAGAATCAGATTGGACCAAATCGGATGCTATTTAGTGCACATCCGATTCGGTCCGATGCCCATAAGGCTGCATGGAGGCAAAAATCGTTCCAATGCTGTCCGATTTTTATCGGACAGCATCGGAACTGCTAAAATCGTAGTGTGAAACCAGCCTTACAGGGGGGAAAGTAGAAACATGAGGGATCCCTTCCCTGAATGCAGCAGACACACTGTATTCAGTTATGCATTCAATTTGCATAGCACCAGGGAAGGAAGGGGGGTGACAGGTCCTCTTTAATAGACTTTCAAAGTAATCAGTGTTATTTATGTCTTTCAGGAGACAGCTATATTTGTTTCCACCTTTATGAAAGCGATAAAGTGGTACTTATTAACACCCAAACATACCCTCCGACGGTTATCCACAGCGATATCCAGCAACGCACACAAACCTGGCTCTACTACATCCACAGACCGCAGTGATAGAACAAACATACTTTCGCTGCAGTCTCTGCAATCACACTGACTGCCATGGGGTGCAGTGAGGTCACTCACAGCTCTCCGCGGCAAAGGACACAGGTGCCCCGCTGCTGTATTGCGGGACATTACAGCAAAGCAGTCCGGCAGCAGCTTCAACTGAGTTCACAGCACTAGTTTTCCATGCCTTGAACCTGCTGTTGGATTACGGGACATGATAGCCCAGCAGTCTGGCAATCTAGCAGGTTCAACTGAGTTCAGTGCAGTAGTTTACAACACCATGAACTCCAATGAACCTGCTCCTGGATCACCCGACAGCTGTGCCACCAAGTCCCACAATCTGGCAGCGGGATCATATGTTTTCTCGGACTGTGGTGGCGAGCAATCAGTAACTAAGCGAGTAACGTCACTACTCTCCACTGCAGTAAGTGTAATCTCAGATATTGCAGCAATAGGACTCTTGTTTCATAGCTGCAGTCTCTAGATGTAACAGAGCTAGGATTGTGTGCTTTGCTGGATATCGCAGTGGATTATCGTCAAAGGGTATGTTTGTGGTTAATAAATGGGAAAATGAGGGTTGTGTGTATTTTATTTCAAAATATAGTTTTTTGTTTTTTTTTAAACTATTAACTCAAAATATTGATTGTGGGCGGGTCTCCTAGAAACCTGAAGATTATCAATCTAGGCTTAATGACAGCTGTCAATATTCACAGCTGCTATTAACCCTATGACCCCGATGCCACCAAACCAGGGCATCAGGAAGAGCTGGGTAAAGCTTCAGGAATTGGTGCTTCTAATGAATGCGCCAATTTTTGGGGTGGCTGCAGATTGCTACTCTGCAGCATGGGGGCCCCAATAACTATGTGCCTCACCCTGCTGAGAATACCAGCCCCTAGTTGCCTGTTTTTTTCACCTTGGTTGGCATGTAAAATAGGGCAAAGCCCACTCTTTAATATTTGTGAAAGTAAAATAAAAAAAAAAAAAAAAAAAGGAGCTTCCCTGTATTTTTGATTGCCAGTCAAAGTAAAGCCAGGCAGCTAAGGGTGGCAAACCGTAGCTGTTGGCTTTATCTGCACTGAGAATCAGAAATACAGTGAAGTACTATGTAAATTTTTTAAAATTATTCATTTTTTCACACCTAAGACGGCAGGCTCATTGTCCATGGCAACCAAACACAGATGCCGACACAATGGGTGAGGGGTGCAACAGCCAATCACAGGCGCGGTCAAGGAGAGTGGACGTCTGTGATTGGCTGTTGAAGCCAGTGCAGTGAATAATTAGGTAGTTAATAATGGCCCGGAAGTACAATTTTGTGCAGTCCTCGGTAAGTAATTTTGCTTATTTTTACAGTCTCTAGCCACCATTGTATAACTTTAAAGTGTCGGTTCGGGATCAAGCCCTCTCCTGAACCCAGGGCTTTAAAAAAAAAATAAATAAAAAAGGCCGTCTGAATCCGCCGAACCTGAACATTGTCTGGTTTACCAGTCTCTAGTAACGGGCTACAAACTGTGCAGTCTGATCCTGCCGTCAAATTTTCATTCATCTTGTTAATAACCTTACAAATGTATCTTAGCAAGCATTAGGCGACATGTGGGACCAACCGTGTCTGCAGAAATGGACTGCACATGGTTTATCAAATGTCTTCATAAGAGCATTACACTTGCTAATAAAAGGATTTGCAATACATCAATAAAGAACTTAACATAAAAGTATAAAACTGCTTTCAATAAATTAAAGGGAGAAACCAGAAAAGTTTTTATTGTCACATTTAATGTTTTCACCACTTTACTTCAAATCTACATTTTACAAAGTGACCATCAAGTGTCTCATAGACCATTATGTTAAGATATTGCCTTTCAGGTCTGCGGCTCCATCCATTGATTCATTTTGTTGATGGTAAATGCTTCATTTGGAGCTTATTTAGAGCCACTTTAGAAAGAAGAAAAAAAAAAAAAAGAAAGAAAACAAAAAGTAGAAAAAGATTCCATACCATCTCTTAAAATTTGGAATTCCAATATACAGTCTTTCACAGCAAGTTACTTCATTGAAGTTAAAACTTCCCATAAGCTTAAAAACCCCAAAACAGAAATAAAAACACTTTAGTCTCCTCCTATTACAATCCAGCTCATTTTGGATAAAAATATTATTCTAAAAGATAAATTACAATAACTTTAACAATTAATAGTCCATTACAAATACCTCTGTCTTCCCCCTCAAAACAATTCTTCTTGGATTCATACAAGGCTAGTCCATCAAAATGTCTTGATATAGGTGAAAGCAATCTTCTGTTTTATTGTATTGTAATGTTTACATATAAAAGTTGGAAGGAACATTCAAGTTTTAAAGTCTGCACACTGAACCTAAAAATAATTTGGAGTGAAACAAGCTGAGCTGTAAACTCCAGGAGGTAGAGGCCATCAGTTTGTATGTACATATACACAGAAAATTCAGTGTTTTTAAAAGAAATAAAATGGGGAAAAAATAAAACTCTACTGTGACATTTCAATGTATCCACATCCAACATATCCCTAAATACAGATCACAATTAGAGATACTCCCTATTTTCGGTTCTAGCTTGCTTTTATTTCTGTCCTTCGAATTGTCCAGTGCAAGAGGGAGAAAAAAAAATAAAAATTCACAAAAAACAACCAAAAATGTGCCAGCTAGTGCACCTTTGTACAGCGGGGCGTGAAAAGGACCTTTACAAAGAAGTCCATCAATGGAAATATTTACACAGATGAAGAATGATGCATGCCCATGAATGAAAAGGTAAGAAAGAAAGGAAGTCTAAGAAAAATAGATTAAATATATATTTTATATATTTATATGGGGCAGGAACCCAAGTGTCCCCATCCCCTCTAGTCACAGATGCACTCATTCTAACCACAGACCTTCTGTCTTCACTATATCAAAATAGCAACACGCTCCTCGTAGCACAGTGCTGCAGAGTGTCGGAAACCGGACACCGGGTGCCATCACCATCCTGTGGTCAGCGCCTGTTTTTGGGAAGTACTTCATGATTGGTCTCCAGACAACGTCTGCATTCTTCCTTGCAATTGCTTGTATCAACTTAAAATGAGGTTTTAGGAATGGCTCAGTATAAAAACGCTTCGCACAGTCTCTCATTAAAATATAAATAGAACAAAAAATACTTAAAAACTTAAAAGCAACCTCTAACAGAAACAAAAAGAAAATTATTTCACAAAATTTGGTGCAATTGTCAATTTGTTCTGAGCCTTAAATTACTAAAAAAAAAAAAAAAAAAATAACCAATGTGGGGTTAAATTATTTCATAATACAACCACTTTTTCGGAGTGAAAGTCATTAAAACGCCATTTTCTCTTAAATATAATATAGATTTTACATTTAGTGGTTGATAAGTTAAAAATCTTAATTACGAAAATAGTACAAGCATGATCAAGCTTCAAGATTGCAATCCCCAGACTCCAGTGGAAAGCTACAGGACACCTTCAGTAGTAAGTCTTCCAATCTATTCCCAAACCAGTGGAGATGGAGGCATCTCAGATGGCTGAGCAACAGTGGAACTGCAATGGTTAAAGAGAGCACAAGCGTTAAAGATAATGATAATGGTAAACATTATGGATATAACATTTAGATGAGCACATATTCTTAACGTTATCAAATCGATTATTGAAACTTGACCTGAAAACTCTTTAAAAGGACCTGTCCTTCAGAAAGCATTCATACAGTCTTTGACACTTTCCATGTTACATGAATATATTGTAATATTTTAGTTCAAAATTTTTATTTTGTGTCCTAAAGGAGTTTTCTAAAAATGCAATACCGTAGTATTGTGACACCTTCATGTTACCCCTACAGGAACCTTTGGTGACATCTTATTCTAAAGCTATAGACATTACAGAGTTGGTTGCAACTTTGCAGCTATGACAGCTTACACTCTTTTAGGAAGGCTTTCTCCCAGAATTTGGAGGTGTATGTTGAATGTTTTGCCCATAAATCAAGAAATTCATTTGAAAGGACAAACACTGATTTTGGACAAGAGGTACAGGCTCCCAGTCACCATTCTAGATCATCCCAAATGTGTTCAATGGGGTAGATGTAGGAGCTCGGAATGGGCCAGTCAAGTTCTTCCCACCCAAAGATGCCTTTACGGCCCTTACTTTGTGCACTGGCGCACGGTCATGCTGGAATAGAAAATGGCCTTCTCTAAACTGTTGCCATAAAGATGAAAACTAACAGTTGTCCAATATGTCCAAGTATGCTGAAGCATAAAGGGGTATTATGACATTGCTACTGTTGGCGTGAAAATAAGAAAGTTTGCAATCGACTTGCTTTTGCCAGCTGCTTTCATTCTCCTCCTGAGAGAGCTTTTATCTTACGTAGTGTACAACTTGTTTTAAGTAGACAATAACCAGAGCTTGGCCACTTATGAATAGTAATTACATTCCAGCCTTAGGAGTTAACAGGGTATTCCCCACCATAAACGATGCATTTAATTAAGCAGGAAATTTGCAAATAAATATTTTTTTATTTGACAGCTATTAAAAATTATCTTCTGTTTAAAATATGAACCTTCAGGAATAGGCTCCCTGGCGTTACATTAGTGAGTTGCATCTCTCCATCCCAGTGGCCGCGCATGCTCAGTTCCTTTAATACTTTAAATAAATAAAAAAGTCCCCCTGGCATACAAAGCATAGGTGGATTCTCCGCACACTCACACGAGTCTGGCAGCTGAGTGGTGTTGTTCTGCTTCAACTGCGCACACTGTCAGACCTGTGCGAGCGCTGGGAGCATCCGCATATGCTGTGTATGCCAGGAGAGTTTTTTTGTAGGATGAAAAAACTGTACATGTGCAGCCACGGTGACTTGCACCTAAACTCACTGTCATAACTTCAGGAGACCTGTTCCAGAAGATAAAAATTTTGTATTTTTAGCAGAGAAAATAATTTTTAATAGCTGTAAATTGGAAACATATTTTGTTACACATATTCTGCTTCATTAAATGCATCTTTTATACTGGGAATACCCCTTTAACTAATAAGATCCCAGTCAACTGTTTCTGCCCAATAATTTTGCAGTTATCTGCTCACCTCTCCCTCAGCTGATATAATCAGTCCTGCAAAATGACCAGCCCCCAAAATCTGCATTTTCCATAGTAGTCCTCCTAATTACCACTTGGTTGGTGACAGGTCCTTTTATTTCTGTATGTACATATAGAGTTAACAGTGTAAACTCTAGAACAAGAACTGCCAGATCGATAGTGTGTCATATGCAAATTGTCACTTCAGTGAAGAAGTGGACGAACTCTAGCGCCACCTTTAGTTAGCAATCCTCAAACTCACAATCGACTCTTTAACAAGCGTTTTAATATGACCAAGGATTTATGCCAGATCAGAACTCCAAACTGCGATGCTGTGGTTCGGGGTGACTGCCCCTCATCAGTGCAGTATGTGGGAATTCTGATCTAGCTGTTTGAGAGGCTAAGACGAGGTCTGGGGAACTAGTTATTTTCCTCAAGGAGAGGAATCTGCCTGCCGGCATAAGGAGACTTATAGTCGCAATGGTCCTCTGGTAAATATGCAAATTGTCACTTCAGTGAGGAAAAGGATGAACTCTTGCGCCACCTTTAGTTAGCAATCCTCAAAGTCTTAAGCCTCTCCATGAGAAAAATAGCTAGTTCCCCAGACCTCGTCTAAACGCCCTATTACACGTGTCGATATTGTTAACGATATCGCCACAACGTCACAGGTTTTATGACGTTGCAGCGATGTCGCTTTGTGCGACATGTAGCACCGACCAGCGATGAGCTCGCTGATCGTTGCAGAATGGCCGGGACCATTTTTCCATCGTTGGTCTCCCACTGCCTAGCATGCATCGGCATGTGTGACAGGACCAACGAACAATGATTCCCATGCTGCGCCCGGGACAGTGAGCGATCCCAACGGCCGTTGGGGGATGCAGCATCGGTAAGTTGGTCGTTCAGTGTCACTGCTCACCAGCGATCACATAGTGATGTTCCAGCGATCCCGGCCACGTCGGACTGTTGGGATTACTGGAATATTGCTATGTGTAACGGGGTCTTTAGCCTCTCTCACAGTCAGATCAGAATTCCAACACACTGCACTGATGAGGGGCAGGAAACCTGAAACGCAGGTTCTGCAGTTTGGGGTTCTGATCTGACACAAATCATTGGTCATATTAAAAGACTTGTTAAAGAGTCAACTATGACTTTAAGGATTGCTACCCAAAGATGGAGCTAGAGTTCATCCACTTCCTCACTGAAGTGACAATTCACATATTTTCCAGAGGAGCATTGCGGCTATAAGTCTCATCAGCTTATCTATCTCCTTATGCCGGCAGACAGATTCCTCTCCATGAGGAAAATAGCTAGTTCCCCAGACCTAGTGTGGCATAGGGCCACGTCTCACACACAGATATTTGTGCAGATATTGTTCACAGATCTCTGGTTGCAGTGAAATTATGGACACATTAATCCATTTATATACAGCCACAAAATGGAACAATGTGTCCATGATTTCACTGCAACCAGAGATCTGTGAACAATATCTGCACAAATATTTGTGTGTGTGACGTGGCCCATAGTAACATGAGCTCACAGAAGGAAACTGACAATACCTGTAACTTAAGGAGGATTGCCTGTTCCCCAACAAAGATGTAAGGAGACTGCTGAACTGTGTGCTGCTCAAGGCACAGCTGGAAAATAACCATTTAGAGGTTCCCTTTCAGTTGAACTATAGAACGCAAGTGAACCTAAAATAAAGTCCTAAAGCACTTGGTGACCCTGTTCTGTAATTTTATGTGGTCTCCACTTGGTGGCTGAGTTACTGTGGATTTTAAACACCACTCACAGGTGATCATGGAATATTTAGGAGGAAAGAAATGTAATTCTATTACACAACCATACTTTAGTTCATTATGCTATTTAGAACCAGATTTTCAGCAAAGGTATTACTTCTAAAGCCATCCAATGTGAAGAGGGGTGAGAGGGGGATTATCAGGACCCTACCCTGGGCGACCTGGGGGACAAGACCGGGCCCCATAACAGTCATTCACTCCTGATGAACTCATCTTCATATCTCTGATGGGGGAAACGCGTTGAGTGTTGCACTTCAGGATAAGAGGAGTATATTTGTGATCTATAGATGACTGAAGTGTAACAAATGTCTTGCATGTCATAGGTCCTGTTGACCTTAACTGATTTAGGGAAGAGGGGCTACAATTTGTATCCTAGCTCCAGGCCATCCATCTGTTTAGGAATTGACTGAATTTATTGTATGGTGAATAACTGTATGGGTAGAGGTGGGGATATATGTGGTGATACTACATGTAGAAGGTGGAGAAGGGTATCCTTATACATTACCCGGATCCAGTGACCCACCACAGCACAAAACGCCTCTCCACGGGAATATATAGGATTTATAGGAAATATCACCATATTTTTGGGTGGAGAATTCCTAAAGTGGTATTTTACATCGCCACGGAGTCTAAGGGATGGACCCGGACTTGCTGGGATTAACCCTTTAAGCATGTTTTCATGGACCCACTAAGTATATTGATTAATGGGGGAGTCCAGAAAGATTGATATGACCCACTCCTAATCACCATAAGGGACAGCAAGGATAGCCATCCTGGAACTGGGACACCTGTTAGGGGGTTTTTATGTGTTGAAAACTCCGTTGACAGGCAGGGCAAGCCAGGGAAGGAACAGGGTCATTGTTTCCCCCTTTCCCCTTCTGCTTGTATCTAATGCTCGACTGTATAAGTTGGGACAGATCATTCCCATTATTTTTAGAAGAAACCATTAAAAGTTATATTTTAAAAGTAATACCTTTGCTGAAAATTTGAATATATTAGGATTACTTATATCTGTTATTCGGTGAGCTACCCATTTAGAACCAGGCAATCTTTCACATATGTTAGTAAAGGCAGAAGGCATCGCAAGGGACTGGAAATTACACACATGGTAAAAGGGGACTGAATGAAAAATCTTAATATCTCTTTTCATCGTAAGTCCTAAAATTTCTGTCCATACAGATTACAAGCCATCTATGAGTGTATTTATTTATTTTTGCATAACTCATAAGATTTGTTTAGCCACCAATATCCACGTACCACCATTGATGGTGTGTAGATTTTCGATAATGAACTTACATATAATGAAGTCTGATATACACTAACTTTTCTAAGTAGTGATGAGCGAGCACTAAACTGCTCGAGTGGTCATTACTCGAAGCAAGTCTGATAGTCTGATGCTCAGACAGAATTGATAAGAGTAACAAGTATAATGGAAGTCAATGGGGAACTCTGAGCATTTTTCCAACAGCCCCCCCAGGAGGACTGGCAGGTCAAGAAAATTGCTGAAGTGAATGGAAACAGCGCTCAAATGGAATGGGAACAGCATGGGGAAGATGCCTGGATGCATCTCTGACTTCTAGTGCGCTGCTGGGAATTAAATATTGTGAATAATTAAGCAAAACTAATATAAAAGGTATTATGTCCCAACCATTTTTGAGAACAGCCAAGGTAAAACAAAAAGCTGCAGGCTGGTATCAGATTGGGAAGCCCCTTGAATATTTCACCCTTCCCAGCCTAAATATAGCCACCTCAGAATTGGCGTACAAGCTCTTACACTTTGCCCAGTCTCTTCCACATAGCCTTGGTGCATTGGCAATCAGGGTAATATTTCTGTGGGTTGTTGTCAGCTGTGTAATGTCAGCTGGCATCAAGCCCAGGGGTGAGTAATTGATAGGGATAGACATGCCCATTATTAACGCTCACACAAATAGTTTATTTGAATAAAGACTCCCCCACACTATCCCTCGTTCACCAATTTATTATCAAAAATGTTCCCACAACGTTCCGTCGTACTACACTTTACACTAAATGCAACTACCGCAACTGTGAATAGCAGTAAAGTACATCTATTCACATACACAGGGTAGTAACTACAGCTCTTATCAATGTTGCCGAGTCTTGCTGAGCGCGGTGTTGAGCCAGCGGCTCTGTGGGAGATGTCATTACTTGGCGCCAGTGAATAGCTTCACTTTAATGAAATTCTGTCACCGGAGTTAAATTAGTGGATTATGACGGAACTTTGTGGGAACATTTTTGATAATAAATTGGTGAACCAGAAAAAAAGCGAAAAAGTCTGTATTCAAAGAAACTATTTTGTGTGTCTCTTTCTTTTCACCTACTGGGTTAGTAATGGGGGTATATGGTAGACCCAATTTTCCCCTTTATAGGAGTTAAACAATCCTCAGATAAAGAGGTATAATAGCAGATTGTGAGATATAAGCAGGAGTCTTACTGATTGAGTGTAAGTAGCACACATACCTTATAAAGCTTTTAAAAGCAGCAGACTGAGGGTTAATGCACAGTGGCACTCTGTTCCCTTTTTGCTGCTCCAAAATGAATTGATGGATGATTTCTGCATAAAACAGTTAAAAGGGGAAAAACAAATAAAAATATTGGTACAATGAGCTTATTCTAATTTCATTATCATTATCTATATAATAAGTATGCTGCATCTTTATTTAAAAATTTCAATAAAGTTGTTTTTTTCCCTTTAAATTCAGTCATGATTACAGTTTTATAGATGTCAAGTATAGAGTGGTCTACCATCTTCAAAAGGAAAGACAAGA
This sequence comes from Allobates femoralis, assembly GCA_033576535.1. Classification (NCBI taxonomy): domain Eukaryota; kingdom Metazoa; phylum Chordata; class Amphibia; order Anura; family Aromobatidae; genus Allobates; species Allobates femoralis. Next base: position 110,314,326 of record JARQOC010000002.1, read on the forward strand.
AGTGTGGTCACACTTGTACCAGGAGTGGACAGCAGACCACTGGGATAGTAATTTTCTCTTGAGATGTACCATTTAGACTATTTGGGACATCTGGAAGAAATTGTCTAGAGAAGAAAAGAGGAGTCCAGTGCCATTTTCCCTAACAACAAGGGAATCAAGAATGTGATCTAATCATCCCCCAAGAGCAACTTCTCCCAACTATCCAGGGACAATCGGGTGATTAACAATAAGTTTCCAGTATGCTGATACGTCACAGGGCAATAACAACCAAGAGGCTCGGTGAACCAAACATCGACATTTTGGGCCCATGGCCAGGAAACTTCGCAGATCTGAATCCCAGAGTGACCCCATGGTCAATCCCTAAGGGGTGGGAGGACAAAAACACAGATTGTGATAAACCAAGCACTGATTAGACAAGAATGAGAAGTCATCACCCACCATTGGGTCCATAGGCGGATATCCAACATGACAGGGCAAATTGCAGAAACCTTGAAATACAAAGGTCAACACTGGAAATATAGTCAGTGTTTGCATAAACCATGGAAAATCTGACTAATGGACACTACAGCAGTGAAGTTTGTGAAAACTGTCAGGCGATAACTAGGGAAAAGGGGAGAGCACTCATGGAGAAAAATCTGAAACTTGACAGATTTGCAGACTTTTAACCCCCATCCTAACAATATTTATAAGGGATTTCTTTACTCATGTCAACACTTTTCCTTTAAGAACATAATGAATTACTTAGGCAGACAGTAATTGATAAAGGTGAATTTTAAGATATTAACACTTGAACAACTAACATTATTTTTTCATCTCAACTTTGGCAAGAGCAAATTCTCTGCATATAGCGGATATGGCGTCTATTTGTTATGCTCACACAGTCTTTGTAACTTAAAATTATTTCCATTTATGTAAAGATAGATGAATGAAACGCAAACTATATTTGTGATGTGCATAGCCTCATTTCTATTTAACAATATCTCATCTTTAATTCCTAATCCTGCATAGCTGGTAATCAGAGATGTGATGATTACATTCTCATCCTGTCTGTTGCTTACTTTATAATGTACACACTGCTCAGGTATACGAACCCCTGATGAAGCCAGCCTTACAAAGCGAGACACATGGGACATCTACATGGATGTACTGATTACTTCTCTAGGATATTTCTCCCCTCCATACATCAAGGTTCTCTATATAATCCATTTATTGGATCTCATATTATTTAAGGGTTGGTTCAACACCAAGCATGTCCTTCCTAAATATCTATCCTTACACCTTAAGCATGTTTGTAATTATGTGTATTACACAATACCCTACACTTCTCCTTATCTAGCTAATCCCCAAAATATTTATTTATCTGTGCTTCCTGTGACATTTCATTTGGGAGAAGTCTCAAACGTGACATCACAGGAAGCTGGGGCTGCACTCGCGTCCATGCAGTATCTATTGCACCTCCTGGAACAGAACATTGTCAGGAGGCGGCGGTGTAGTTACTGCACCTTCTTGTATCACTGCCCCCTCTGAAGATATTGTGGATCCATGCCAGTAGAAGATGTGGGAGATGCGAGAACAGCACCAGCACTTGTCTTCTATCTTCGCCATTGCTTCTGTGAAAGACGATGTCAGCAGGGGGTGTAGACAGAAGCAGTGAATGACACCAGTGCTGTCCCACAGCTCCTAACACCTCTCTCAGATAAGTAATTATCAGGGTCAGCGCTGGGGTCACTCACTACTTCTAGCACCGCTCCATGATGACATCATGTTTCATAGTTAGAAGGTATGACAGTGGCAGAGATAGAAGCAGAGTGCCGGTGGTGTACTCCTCTTCCACAGCTTCTATAAGTAATATGGATCCAGGACATCTTCAGAGGGTGGCAAAACAAGAAGCTGTAGGTGGTGTCTGCAGTGCTGACCCCTGATGATGTCTTGTTCCAGAAGGGGTGATAAATGCTATGTAAAAGGAGTTCAGCCCCAGCCTCCAGTGATGAGTCTCCTATCAAACCCTTTCTTTCTTACTGCATCAGCATGATACAGATAAGTGACCACATTATAGCACTGCTATTACTGTTTTTATTAGGATGCTGTATACATTTGGAGAATACCCCACTAAGGACCTATCCACAGTATCCATATGTGGATGACAAAATATTTTTGACTACTTTTATATGTTTATGTAGCGTGTCATTACAGCAAATAAAATTACATTTTTGAATGTTACAGGTGTGTACATGCTTTACTTGTGTGCTTCCTTTTGTATGCAAGTGACAAAGGCCCCTTTCACATCAGCGTTTTTGTCCAGATCTGTCTGATCCGGACAAAAAAACGCATCTGACGCATGTGCTGCCTACCAGCCGAACTTGCGGTAAGCCCCATGCATGGTCTATGGGGCTTGCGGCAAGTGCGGTATTGCCGTGATCCGGCACTTGCGGCAGCAAAAAATAACGCGGTCAGCTGTGGTTATTTTGCTCGGCCGCACCTGCTGCAAAAACGCTGATGTGAAGGGGGCCTAACACATAGCACCCTGATGTGGATTTTGACACTTCTTTGCTTCATACTAAGGGTGCCTTCACACTGGCATTCCCCTCCGCAGCGTTCTGCGGAGGGGAATCGCCATGTGTGCGCAGCATCCGCCTGCGCACAGATCACATATGGGAGTGAATGGGTGCGCACGGTCATGCGCTGTCAAGCGCAGCACCGTGCGCTCCCATTCTAAAGATAGGAGCTGGCGGCCGCTGCGCACACATGGCGATTCCCCTTCGCAGAACGCTGCGGAGGGGAACGCCAGTGTGAAGGCGCCCTAACATAGTCTGCAGAGAGATTCTCAGCATTAGAAACAAAAGAACAATGGAAACCTGACTATGTCAGTGGGATCTATCAGGATTCACTTTATCTGTCTGAAAAGAGAACAATGACTGTTGCTATAGATCTATCAAGAAAGAAAGCCATAAGCAGAACATATTCTGTCTGGAGATCAATCTTATCTTCTCATTTAACAATAAACTAATAGAGTTTAGGAAAGAAGTCAGTTCTGGTAAAAGACTTCTCTTCCTATTCCAGGTGATATACCATTATATTCTGATTGGAAGATAGACTGAGGTCCCTCCAGTCAGATCTTCCCAAACAGAACAATGCGGTACACTTTATGCCTTTTATTGCATTTCCTAGTTTGATGGGTACTGAAAGGTGCAGATATGGTTTATCGACCCATTACACAAGAGAAAAAATAGCAAACAATATCTTCTGAGAGGGGAAATATGCTTTCATGTCCTTACCTTTCACCTGCCGTACAGAACTAAGGTTCTTTTCAAAAGTGTCATCGAATTTTGGATTTGTGATTGGCTCAAAGTCATTGGTGTAGACCCTGCCCGTAGAGGTGGAGAAACAGCATTTGCACATGCAGGTGTGATATCGCAGACGCCCTTCATCCAGGTAGGGGTGAGCCAATGCATCTTTAGCAGATATCCTTTTGGACTGAAAGAAGTAAATTATGATGTGAAATATAAATTATGTCTCTACCCCAAACAATTTGACTTCTTAAATTGGCCACCTTATAAAAGGCGCTTCCACTCCTAGCATCTGCAATAAACCAAAAATTCAGATAAATAGCTGTAATACAACAGAGGCTTGAGTTTCCAAGAACGTGAGCCGCTGTTATACTACAGCTTCACATTGTGGCTCAGAAGGTCCAAAGTGGGGTGTCCCTCTAGGATGCTCTATACGGTATATGGACAGGGGTTGCATTCATGAGGCTACAATTTTGTATCACACCTTGTTATACTAGTGTAGTGTACCCAAGTCTCTGCATAGTGGAATGGCGTAATCCTTGCATGTGCTCTAGGTAATACATCCATAGAGACTGAGGCTAAACAAAGACATACTACATACCATTGTGGCAGAGGAGGTTGTGAGTAACAACAGGAATAAGGAGCACTTGGAACCGTTCATTTTAGGTCTGATATGTTAGACGTCCTGTGAGCATGCATGTATTACTGGAGTAGGGACATTAAAGTAAAAGATCCCCAGTGATCGAGACTCATCTGAATAAAGCCCAGTCTCTAGAATTAATGGATAATGAGCAGATGACATGATCACTGCTGAAGAGCTTACACTAGCTGCACACACCACAAGGTGGCGCTCAATCCATACAAAACCAGCATTAAATAAGAGGAGAAAGCCTGCCATGGTGTGTGTGGCCTTGTTTAATAGGAAATATAAGAGTGTGCCCCAGGGAGGATGACCCTGTCCACAGGCTGTTATGAAGGAATGATTCCTAGCTTGTGTTTGTTAGATTCTCCTAACCAGGATAATTATTAGTTTAGCTATGTACACTGGACTATAATGCAAATGACCCTTGTACAACGAGCTAAGTGTTACTTTACATAGCACCGGGGTGTCATGTGGAGACTACACTGGTGTCTACCGATAGAGACCCGCTGTATGCACAATATTCATAGTATCTATAGGTAGACTATGTGTAGGTGACAACAGCTCCATCAAACTATAAGGCCATTAAATAAAGTCCAGCTTCAGTAAACTATGGATTCAGGAATTTCTCCAGTCATTTGGTTTCTATTTTCTGAAAGATCCAAGTACAAAAGCCGGAGATGCAAGATTCAAGCTTGGCCGACACGGTTACCAGGTAAAAAGCAGGCAGTTTTAGCTTTTATTTTATTCCCAATACTCCCTGAGTATACATTTAAAATCTGCCATACTGTTCTACTATTTTGGGCATTTATATATATTTTTTATGCTAATTTTTATAGGTATTACCAAGGGGGAGGTGCTCATAGGGTAAAAATGCAGAACAGTCTAAAGACACACCCCCATGGAATTCTAGGCCACGCCCCTTACAAAAGACCTTAAAAGTTAGTAAAAAGTAAAAAAGCATCTCGCTTGAAACAAACAGTGGATTAATAGAAAATGTATAAAAATACTGTATACCCAGGGGAGAATTAATAGAAAAAAAATTTTGCAAAAACTGCTCCTTTTAGACCCAGTGACAGGATCTCTTTTAAAGTGGATTCGAGCTGTGGAGATTTTTAAGACAAGTTTTACAAAAGTCAATTTTGTGACAAATGCAATTTTTTATCCTGCTTAGAATTCTATGTAAATTGTTTTCTTTTCAGAAATAAATGACAATCGTCTCCACCCAATATAGGTATGTGATAGAACTATGCAATACACTTTCCCTAGATAGAATTGTCATCCCCTATTAAATCACTGTTTCCGTGCGGTCAGAACCTCTCCTGTATTATCACGTTTTGTTCCTCAACTAGCCGGTTAGTGCATAAATATATGCACACATGATGGAAGTGTTCAGACTATACGAGCCAACATCTAGTGAAACCACTGAAAACTTTCTCATCCCAGTAAAGCTTTATGTACGGCACAGTATAACTTACCTAACGATGTGTAAAAAGGCCATTCTGTATTCATAAGGGAATAGGTCACCATATATGCCATCTGTTTCTAATGTTCATAGGAAACCTGTCAAATATACTGGTCCTAAACCACCATCATTATTAACAGTAATGGTTTTCTTAGTCCCACTCTGAAATAAATCTTCGTGAAAATATAGAGCTATAAAGTAGACCGTCAGCTGGAAGAGTCCAGGAGGTGGTCCCAGCCTCATATTGGCTAATGAAGTGCTGGCGATACAAAGCAGCCCCCTCCTCCCGTGGCATCCGGCACATGCACAGTGGAGCATGTACATAGGCCCCAGCTTCTCCTGTATACTCAGCTATGGTCATTAAAGACTGCAGCCGTCCAATGGAGCATTGTCCGTTCATGTCTCCTATTTTGGAGGGGATCTTGCTTAGAAAGCTTTTCCCATTCCTCAGTAGGATATAGCGGTGTTTATGGGTCGTATATTAGATGACAAGTTCCCTTTATACATTACAGACAGACATACTACTGAAAACATGAGGACCTTGCATCATTTCAAGAAGTGCATAAAGTGAGCAGTACAAGCGGATTGATGATCTATGGCACAGTGTAAACATACTTACTGGATCAAAGACTAACATCCTGCAAAGTAGGTGCACAGCTTCATGAGTGGCCTGGCTGGACAGTGTATACAAGACAGGAAGAGATGGCTGCAAGAACAAAAGCAAAACACGAGATATAACATGTCTGACTAGCGCAGGAAAAGAGCTGAGTTGCTTCTGAGCCCTCCAGTTATGCAAGCAGACTGAAATTACCAATTTGGGTGATAGATGCCTGGAGTCAGCCAGCACTGCAGTTCTGTCTCCTCAGTTTAATGTCAGCCCAGCAAAGTATCACACTGAGGATCTCACCACTTGGAAAGAAATCTGCCCTTGAAAAGAACTACTTTTACTTTAGGTAATACTGACACTGCTGTGACTACACTGCTCCAAGATTGGGTCTATGAGTGGCACTGATTTTTTTGGACAGGGTGGGCTGTCAGCACTTTGTGCCTCTGGTGACACATGGCTGGTACATAGAGCTGACAAGCTGCCAGTGTACATGCTGAAACAACTTAATCAGAGTCTGTAGTTTGACAATTCACACACACTATACAGATTGCTGAATAAATAACACCCCTTAAAGGGATGCTGTCAGCACAGAATGACCGTTCAAACCCAGTATAGGCGCGCGTCCATCAGAACGGGGATAATCATTTATATACACCTTCACACCTGCTTGTTTCCCTTTCATCTCCAACCTCCCTTCTTTGATTTACAGATCGGGGTTCATACAGATGAGGCCCAGTTACACACACATATAATTGTGCAGAGATTGTTCGCAGATCTCTGGTTGCAGTGAAATCATGGAAACATTGTTACATTTGTACACAGTCACAACATAGAACAATGTGTCCATGATTTCACTGCGAACAATCTGCACAATTATCTGTGCGTAACTGACAAGGGTAGAGATAGAGGGAAAACAAGCAGGTGGGTCGGTGTATATAAATGTAGACTGAGCCCTCGCGGGCAGGGTCCTATCTCCTTCTGTACTTGTCTGTGCCTTGTATTGCTCATGATTGTACTTGTCTATGCATACCCCTTTTCACATGTAAAGCGCCATGGGATAAATGGCGCTATAATAATGAATAAAAATAATAATTATCCCTGCCATGATTGACGAGTGTTCTGTACTTAACAGTCACTCTGCTAGCAGAGTCCTTTGGTCAGTAAATACAAAAACATGTCTGCTCTTATCAAAAACAGCACCACACGTGCCCTCAGGTTGTGTCTGGTACTGCAGCTTATCTCAATTAAAGTGAATGTGATGCAAAACAACGCAAAACCTGTGAATAAGTGTGGTACTGTTTTTTCTGACCAATCCCTTCATAAGAGGTATTTCTGCTATCATCACTTTTGCGTTTTGACCTGAGCATGGCCAGTGACATCACATATACTAAGACCTGTCGAGACTTGCGCACTTTTAGCAGGTATTGTGCACCCGTCAGGGATCTGGCTCTGCACATTACCACCTCTAGATGAGAGTGCGGCTGGTGACACTGTGTCAAATGATACCTGGTCGTAAGCCAATTAGCAGGTATCATAGCTGGATGATACCTTATGGCTGTGCATGTGAGCCAGCAGATGTGGTGTCGGGGCCTCACTAACCTCCGGATGCAGAGCCAAATGGACTGAAAAATTAATCTACACCTTTAACTTTTTTTTGTGAAGCTACTTGCAACACATTGCTGAAGGAAGACAAGGTAAGAATGCTGCAGTAGATGTGCCTTCCTGACTGGCACTTTATGAGGCTGTTTCATGGGATTGTCCCTTCAATTTCAGTTTTATAAGGTCATATACTGTAACAATGTAAAGGGGGCAGAAATGCTTTAAAGATCTATTGGTAATAAACACCAATTCTGCTCGGTGGAGGATTTAGTCTCGGCCATAATTCGCCACCAGTGTCGTAAATGAGCAAAGCCGATGTGTGAAAACACTAAACATGGTGTGTAGAGGAGCACAGGCTGCACCTTATCCGGTCACTGATTGCCAAAACCGGGAGCGAGTGATGAGAGAGAAACGACATCTCAGATCTCACTTCATCATTCTACAATCTCAGTCCAAAAATAAGAAAGTTGCCAAGGTAAAAGGAAAAACTCCAGCAGGGGAACACAATGTTCCCCGCCAGTTTGAAAGACTCCCTAATGGTTAAATACAATAATTACCAGAAACGGCGTCAGCACATCTAATTTCCTAAAGGTGCAACTGCTAAAGTCTAACAATGGGCAAAAATATCACATTTATACATAAAATATACACACATTTGTACATAAACATATATAGACATTATATAAAAATATAGTCACAGATTCCTACATACATACAGCGGGTGAAAGTAGTCATGAACATGTCACCAATTATTTAAGTAAATATATTTTTCTATGGCCAGGTCTCATGATCAATGTTTGTTCAGGTTTTCAAGCAACTGAATTTTCCCATGAATCCCGCACCTCAGCTCACTTACATTTGTCCTTGTGTTTTTGGCAAATGCATTTTTGTCACAATAAAGTTGGTTGAAAAACAGGATGTTGCCTCAAGCAAAGAGTTCAACACACACACAATAATAATATAAAAGATATAGCTAGATAGCGCTAAATATATTACATAGTATAAATAGATATCCTGCACAACCTTCCTACCAATTATACACTTGCACCCTCTGGTGCCCAACATGTGGCACTAAAGGGTGTTTAGTCTTGTTTAACCTAATAAAATATAAAAGCAACGTGGGGTCTTTCCTATTTTGTAAACCAGCCAAGGTAAAGTAGACAGCTGGGGGCTGATATTATCAGGGTGGGATGGTCCTTGGTTATTTGGTCATTCGAAACCTAGAAAAAAAACAGCAGCTGCCACAAAAAAGCGAAGAATTACATTATCTGCCACTTTGCCTTGGCTGCTCCCAATTGCCTGATGCTGTGGCAATCAGAGTAATGGTTTATGGGGTTGAAGTCAGCTGTGTAGTGTTAGCTGGCAACAAGCAAGCCAAACAGAAAAATAAAGGACAAGACACTGTCCCTTGTTCACTAATTATAAGAAACAAAAAATACACCTCTCTCCTCCTCGCAGCTCAAACATAATCCATGGAGTACCCCCAACGTCCCCCGAATTTGTAATAAAATCTATAGAACCTCGTATTGAGAACAATGCTTCTCTGCGATACCTAGTGACAGACAAGTGGTGATGATGTCAGTAACGTTATCGCTCACCACCACTTTTACCAGGTCGTTTGGAGCACAGTCTGATCCGGAGAGAATATGAAGCGTGGTTCTAAGAACAAGGCTCAATAGATGTTATAACGGATTCAGGGAATATTGTTGGTACACAAAGGACTATGTTGGAGCTACAGGGGTTATTTTTTTAATAATTAATTGGTGAATGAGGGGCAGTGTGTTGTCTTTTTTCTCTCTCTTCATGTTTCCATTTGTGGACTACGTTGGATTCAGAGGACGATTTTGGATTTTCATGGCTTTTAAAAAAAGAAAAATTGGTAAATCAGGGCAAGAGTTGGTGGTGATTTTTAAAATAAAATATTTGAGTGTTTTTTGCTCTTTATTTACTGGGTTACTATGATTTCTACATTACTAACACCAAGGCTTAAAGCCAGCTGACATCTACCCCATAAACTGTTATCCAGACTGCCACTGCACCAAGGCAATTGGGAGAAGCCGAGGTGAAGTGCCAGAATTGGCGCATGTAACGTAATATGCAACTTCTGGGATGGCTATAGGCTGGTATTTTTAGGCTGGGAAGGAGCCAAATATGTCCCTTACCAGCCTGATATCAGCCCGCAGCTGTCTGCTTATCTTGGATGGTTATCAAAAACAGGGTGAACCCCATGTATATTTTTTTAAAGAAATTTAGGATATGTTAAACCAAGTTAAGCGCACCCTTTAGTGCCAAATGAAAGTCACTAAAAGTTAATATGTAGCGTTGACGAAATAGAAATGGACATGATTTACCTCGAAAACATTGCAGGCGGGTATACACATACTCACCACAAAAAAGAAGCACGGTGGCCACAGCATTTCTAATAATCCCATACACTTTGCTTGTAGTGTACAATGCACAGTTTTGGACGAAGTGAATATTTGCAGTGCCCAGAATGCTAGTAACACTGATCATGAGCATGCAGCCTTAAGATGCCATTGAGTTGAATTTCCCACCAGATGTAACAACTCATTCAATCCACACAAGTAAAGAAATCAAACCATAGATGTCCATAAAATTAGTGATGTGTAATAATGGGAAATGACACAGGAAGAAAGTATTGGACACACTTACTCAAATGTATTTAATGCTTCTTTACAAAAGCCTTTGTTGGCGAGAACAGTTTCAAGATGTCTCCTGTATGAAGAAACTAGACCCATGTATTGCTCAGGTGTGATTTTGGCCCATTGTTTCACACAAGCACTCTTTAAATGCTGAAGGTCCCGTGGGCTTCTGCTATAAACTCTGAGCTTTACTTTCTTCCATACATTTTCTATAGGACTCAGGTTTGGTGGTTGACTGGATCATTCTAGCAGCTTTATTTTCTTTCTCCGAAACCAATGGAGAGTTTCCTAGGCTGTGTGTTTGGGAATATTGTCGTGCTGAAATTTCAACCATCGTTTTAGCTTCATCATCCTTGTAGATGGCAGCAGATGTTTAGCAAGAATGTCTTTATACATTTCTCAAATTCATACTTCATTCAATTATATGAAGTTTGCCAAATCCATATGCTGGAAAACAGCCTCACAGCCTAAAGTTCCAACCTCCAAACTTCACAGTTGGTATGGGGTTTTTAGAGTGATATGCAATGAATTTTGGCCTCCAAACATGGCGTGTATTATTGGCATCTAGAGTTAAATTTTTATGGCATCTGACCAAATTACTTCTTTAAAGTATTTCACAGGCTTGTCTAAATGTTCTTGAGCAAATATAGATGCATTTGAAAATGCTTTTTTTTGTAGTGGGTGTGCATTCAGGCCATGAAGGTCAAATGCATTACCTACCGTTTTCTTGGAAGCAATTGTACCTGTTGATTCTATGGCTTTCTCGAGTTCTCCACACATGGTTCTTGGCTCTTGGACAATTCTTTTGATCATACGGATCACTCCTCTAACTGAAATCCTGCAGGGATTACTTGGACATGGCGTGTTTGTGGTGAAATTATGTTCTTTTCACTTCTGAACTATGGCCCCAACAGTGCTCACTGGGGCCTTCAGTAGTTTAGAAATTCTTTTGTGACCAATGCCATCAGTATGTTTTGCAGCTCACTGGTTTTACCCACCACAAGATGTTTCTAGTCTAGCCTTTTAGGAATGAGATCCCTTTTTATAGGCCATCAGTTGAACCAGCTTATATTTTTCCCTAAGTAGCAGGATTGCTTTCTTATTACTGATAGATTTCAGCTGCTGTCATGACTTTAAATTACTTTTTGCACATCTCTATGTGTTTAATACCCTTTTCCTGTGTCATTTTACCTTATTACACAACTTAATTTATGGACATCTATGGTTTGATTTCTTGCCTGTGTGGATTGGATGGGTCGTTGCAGACATCTGGTGAGAAATTCATGTCAATTACACCCTTAGAAATGCATTTACATAGAAAATTGGTGATGTGTTCAATGCTTATTTCATCCGCTGTATAGAGATTAAAGAGCCCGACTTATCTACGAAGGAGAAACACATATATAAAAGACAAACTACTCGGTCTAAAGTATACAAGTGACAGAGCATTGTAAATTGAGGCTTTTGATAGCAGTATATTGCTCTTCAATGCTACATATTTCTGCAGTTCACAGTGATTTAAAAGACAGTTCAAGTGCACTGGACGTAGGACATGACTTCAATGCAGTCATGGTGATGTATAGCTGTCCATTTACAGCCATCCCCTTTACTGCATCATTTCCCCAGTTTTTAATACTTGCACTGTTTCCATCAGTATATAATAACCCAATAAACCTTGTGCAGAAGAAATATATCTCTCCATTAATGTGAAATTCTTAATCGGAGCTTATACCTAAGGGGTAAGTTTTTTCCTTGTGGAAGGCGTTATGCCAGGTCTAGTGGCACTATTAGGTGGCATTGGAGTTAGTGTTATTCCTCTCTGAAGGGACGATTTGTATAGTCAGAGCTTTGCATTCATCACATTTCACAGATTCTGCATTTTTGTTTGATAAAAAAAAAAACACTGTCCACAGGTTATGTGCAAAAAACACATTTATAGTACCAGCAAAAGAAATTAGATTTTTGATGTTTTATGCACATGGTCCTTCACCCATCCAAATGAATGCATAAAGGAGGAACGGAACATAAACGCAAGTAAAAATGGAAGAAAAAAAGTGAGTTTTGTACAATTTTTAATGCCAAGAGACGGTGATCTCCGTGGGTGAATGCAGCCGCCTGTGCCCACAGTCAGTGTTCAGGGCACAGTGGCTGTTCACTGCATTCACCCACCGAGATCACAGCCGTCTTCGCAGCAATAAATTGACATGCTCGCCGCCAGGATGCTGCCCTACATGTCAGTTTACGATGTGGAAGAAACAAGGACAGTGGACACAGGATTTCTATGAATCCATCCATTGTGCTTGTACTGCACAACGCAGGGCTTTGGACGTAGCGACGACACGGTATGTCCAGATCTCTGCAAACACTGATCGGGGGAACATGCCCTGATTGTACATCACAACTTTGTGAAAACCAAAATTTATATCAGTTTCAAAACTTTTGGCTATGACTGTGGATAAAACCATCTTACCAAAAGGCTGAAGCCTGGACCCTCTCCCTCTGGGCTCTCCCACCTCCAAGAAAATCAATGGACCCATTTTAAAGCAGCGTGACAGATGGCAGACATGGGTGAAGAAAAGCTGTGCTCAAATTTACACTGCTGCTATTTGCATTGTGGTTGCATAGCTTCAGGAAGATTTATGGTATTTGCATTTCTATGGTATGGAGGATGTGGGCAACATCAGTAAGCATTAACCCTTTCCCTGCCAAAGACTTATGAGATTTATCCTGGCTACTGGTGGCCATATCCCAGTCCAGATCTCAGCTTACTAAGGCTATGCGGGGCTCGGCTTCAAAATAAGATCAGGTTTGCCGCTATAGTTGTGATCCAGCACAAGATATTAAGGGTTAAAGTGAGCGCTGCAAGTGTCTGCAGCCTTCACGTTCAATTCCTTTTAACCAGTGACATTTTGGGCTCCAAATCTGGTCTCATTTATCTTATAGTGAAAAATACCTAGATCACCTGTGTGGCAGCGATCAGGCCCTCTTTAGCCATTGAGGGGGTGTTGTCAGCGGGCAATCTGACAGGCTGCAGCAGCAACAGGGGGGAGATGATGTATGATCTCCTCCTATGTAAAAATGTGTGCATCACACTAGGAAAACAAGAAAACAAAAAGCATAGAAAAGAAAAAATATATCATGGATATTTCCATATTTTCACATGATTTATCATGTTGGAAAAAAACTAAAATGAACATCTTTGGCATTACTCTGTCTAATGATCGATAAACTAACATCCTCACACCTAGCTCCTGCACCATAAAACAAAAAAAAAAAAACAAGAATCTGTAACGGCCCAGACCAAAAAATAATCACACGGTATATACTTCAAAGATTACACACAATTGGAAAAAAAAGGGACAGAATTGCTGATTTCTGATCCGTATCTTAAAAAAAATAAAATAAATAAATAGAAAAAAATTAAAAATTCTCATTAAACCCAAAATGGTACCAATACTACTTTTATCAGACAAATATCCCATCAGACAGGAGAGTTTTTTTAAAGTGGGGTCACTTCTTTACTGAGCCATGTGGCTGAAAAGTAGAATAAGGGTACCATTACACTTCGCAACATTGCATGCAATTTCACTGGCAATTTGCTGGTCGCAGTGAAATCATGGACACATTGCTCCATTTGTACACGACAACAAAATAGAACAATGTGTCCATGATTTCACTGCGACGAGCAAATTGCAAGTGAAATTGCATGCAATGTTGCAACGTGTAACGGTACCCTAAGACCAGATCTAGGTAGTGTTGTACTTGGAAAAAATCAGGCAAATTGTTAGATTTTAGGGAGTTAAAATTTGTCATCATTTCTTCATGTGAAGCATCTGATGGGTTAAACTTTCTAAATACTTTGAATAGTATAAGGAGTGCACTATTAAAAGTGGAGCTTCAACTGCATTGGTCCATCAAAGGTTCTTGAAAGCTGAATACATCCTTAAAAAATTAGCTTTCTGTGCTTTCAGAGCTGAGAGGTGGGTAGGATTATGGGCGTGGGACCAGTGAATATTCATGCTCTTTAATAGTGGGTACATGTGATTACCCAGCCACCGGCTTAGTGTTGGTGCTGGGTGATCACGTGTTTCTGCTATTAAAGAGAATGAATATTCACTGCTCTCCACGCCCATAATCCTTGGTTGGGGAGGCAGTGAATATTCCGGCAGCTGACATCAGTGTGACTGGGGTCGCATGGCAGTGGCGTCATGCACTGTGCCACTTACACACTGAAGTCAGAAAAAAACACCGCACAAAGAGAACAGAGGGAGGGTGAGTAGAATCTTTTTTTTTTTGCTATAGTATGTGGTGTGATGGGAGCCATGAACAGAATGGGTCTATGATCTGGATCATATATAGCAGGATGAATGATAGGTGTCAGAATGGGTCCAGGATGGCAAACAAGCATACCATGATGGGAATTATCATCATCATTTATTATATTAGTGCCAATTATTTCATGGAACTTTACATGTGAAAAGGGGCATACATAGACAGGTACAATAATTATGAACAATACAGGGCACAGACAGATACAGGAGGAGGGAGAACTCTCCCCTTGCGGGCTCACAGTCCGCAAGAGATGGGTAATCATACATACCGGGATGGGAATTATGAATACCAGGATGAGGGACATGTATACCTGAAAGAGGCCCACGATGTGGAAAAATAGTACCGGATTGGGGGACATTACCTCCATAACAAGGTCAGCAGCAGATTTCCCCCCCCTCCAAACATTCCACCATTACTGCATTTATTGTTCTAAATTTTTTTTCCTTCCACCAATCCATAAATGCATAAATCCATATGCGTCTTAGGGTACCTTTAAACGTCGCAACATTGCATGCAATTTCACTTGCAGTGAAATCATGGACACATTGTTACATTTGTACACAGCAACAAATGGAACAATGTGTTCATGATTTCACTGCAACCAGTAAGTTGCAAGTGAAATTGCATGCAATGTTGCGACGTGTAAAGGTACCCTTATAGTCCGGTACATCTTACAGCCTGAAAAATATGGTGCATCATTACTGATCCAGGTTTGGGGATATTGTACAGGGTGTTCATATAGTAACTATGCAGTGGTTAACACTTGCCAGTAGGTGATGTGTCCACGTCTTGTCTGCTCCTGTCGTGTCCCCACTTAACAAGGTCGCTACTGCAGCGCCACACAGAGTTTTCCACAGTCCTCACAATTGTTCTGCAATCTAACCGACCCGGCAGACGAATATACTGTGTATTAGTACTCATAACAACTCCACAATGCATAGTTACTTTATGAACACCCTGTATAACTTGACATTCATTTATCATTTTTGTTTAATGTACTGATTTATTAACAAATAAAGGAAAAAAAAGAAAAACCCTGATTAGACCTGTGTGTCTAGAGCTGCTGGCATTTCAGTGGTTTGCCTACCAAGTTGACCAAGGATGGGTTGAGGCAAGGTCATAGTAATGTTAGCAACCTCCACAATATACGACACTGCAATGTAAATGGACATTTTCCTTTAACTTCTGACAGATGCAGAGACCTGTCATCAAAGAGGTTTTTAATAAAACGGTTCACACAAAATATTAGATAGTACAGTTCAGTATTTAGATATTTTGCATTACTATAGCTATACTATCATTATCATCTGACTTTCAGGGCATGCTACTTTTGTAAGTCATGAACAACAAAAAAATATTAAGTATTCTTGTAGCCCTGCTGTTCCCACATCATGCAGGTCTACCTGTGCAGGATATAGGAAAATCGGCTCTATGTAACAAATCATTTGTTAATTTATTGAGAGCAGAAACTGCATCCAGTACAATAGACATCTCTGATATTTATCACATTGTTCCTGGTACTGAGCCGCCATCTACACGAGATAAATGAGCAGCGCTACTCTCGTGGATCTATCAGGCTCTATTTCACTTGTCTACATTAGGAGGGAGGCGCTCCTCTAACGGAGGCAGGCACAGTATAAGTGACAGCTTGGCAAACACAGGGGGCAATCATGTCCCTGATGTCACATCAATTCAAAGGATTCTGCTGTCATCACATCCCAACCAGTCTCACTGTGAGAGATGTGAAGGCGTTCCAGGAATCCGCAGTGGAGCGTGCACTTTGGCTCAAAAACATAGAAAAGGCAACCATGAACAAAGTTCACTACATCAAAAGCCACCCGACCCTATGTAAATGGGACATTTTCTTCTTCCTTATTAGACTTGGACTTGAGTCTCCTGGAGTGTGTGATCTTACTCTACAAATGGGATAATCTGCCATAGAGTGTGTCCCAATTCACAGTTAAAAGGGTTTTCCATAGTCTTAAAAAAAAAAATTGCCCACAGCCATCCAAATGGAAAGCAACTAAAAATGTGCTTGTACAATTTCCACCCTTGCAGCGCTTGTGCCACCGATGCCCCAACCATTATTCACTTGCTGCAACTCATCACTGGCATCAGCAGTCTCGTGCCTAACCTCAGAGACCAGCGACCGGCATCACATGAGGAACATGGGACGTCTCAGCTGCAACCGGGTACTAAGAAGGCCATCAGGGGGAATGGTGACATGACAAGGGCTAATTGGTGCAAGTACACGTTAATTGTTATTTTCTTTTAGCACTATTGGAGGCTGTGGGAATGTTTTTAAAAAACATGGAAAACTTTTTGCCTGTCATTCACATTGAATCACATGGCAAAATATTTATCTGGTGAAAGTAGCAGATTCGCTAAGAAAAAGGAAATTCTTTGCTGTGTATTTCTACAGCCGTACAACACAAGATTATGGTACAGCAGGGACTACCGCCGAGTGCGGAGTGAAGTTTGGCCGGCACATTACGTACAAATTAAAAATTAAATATGTCGATGCTTTTTCATTTCGGATTTTGTGGTTACTCATGTTAGATGCAGAGATGAGGTGGAGACTGCTTAATATCTTGGTCTAAGGCTGCTTTCACATCAGCGGTTTTCGCCGATCGCGGCAGATGCAATGAAAAAACCGCATCTGCCGCGATTAACGCATAACCGCTGCACGCCCCATAGAATGTCTATGCGGGCTTGCGGCAGGTGCGGTATCGGCACTTGCGGTAGGTGCGGCCGCAAAAAAAACGCGGCTGACCGCATTTTTTTTTCGCGGCCGCACCTGCCGAAACCGCACCTGCCACACACTTACCGCAAGCCCCATAGACATTGCATGGTGTTTGCCGCAACTGTGCCGCAAGTGCAGCAGTTATGCGTTAATCGCGGCAGATGCGTTTTTTTCACCGCATATGCCGCGATCGGCGAAAACCGCTGATGTGCAAGTACCCTAAGGTGGCAGTGTCCGCATAGTGTGGGGATGAGGCACAAACAGTATTATTATTTATTTATAGAGCGCCATTAGGTTCCATAGCGCTTTACATAAGAAGGTAGACGAGGACAAGTTTAATATATTCGTGTAGTCCGTACAAACAGGAACAGGAGGGGATGGGACCCTGTCTGCGAGGGCTCACAGTCTGAGGGAAACATCCAGCAGATCCGGATGTCGCACTGGATTGATCGGTTATGAATTATACGCCCTTTTCTCCCGGTTGCAGGTTTTATGACTTGGTAATATTGCACAGCAGCTATAATGTTCCACTTCAATTTGAAAGTATAATGGACTTTTTTCTTTTCATTGGCTTTAATAATCTCCTAAAGTAACAGCCCAATCCTGCGCGCCTGGAAAAGCTAACTGGTTTATTGAATTTCTACTTTCTTGTGCTTACTGATTAAATTGTAGGCATCGCTCTCCTGGCCAACGCGTTTCCTGCTCTAATGGCTTCACTGAACCAATCCCTTCACCCAGGGTTTGTCCTGCAGCTCGGGAGCTTTGCAGCGCTGACAGATGGGGACCGTGGCTTAAGGGTTAGTAATACTCAGATCTTCTTTGCCTGCTGGGAAGTGAATTCTCTTTTTTTGCCTCCCTGTAACTATGCTTTTGTTTGCAGAGTGACCCATGCTTGGCTTCTGACAAGGCTTCTGGTTACATGGCAGGGATATTGTGGTTTGGGCATGGTGCCAAACTGATGCCCTGCATTATATGTCCTGTCGGGGAATTAATGGAATCAGATCACAATAAATGAAAGTGACAGCACAATGCATTCCACAGTAAAGCACAACTGGGTCAGCGAAAATCACCGCCATGATAATGCTCGGCGCACCCGTAAACACCACACCACCTTCCTGACAGCTCCAGACAAAATGTGGTTACCCCTTTACAAATTGCAAGTGTCAATTTCTTATCAGCCGGTTCCTAATGCAACAATGGGTCACCCCTTAGCCACCAAAACCTACATGTGTCAAACCATCTGGTGCGTTTTTCTGACCAGATCCGGGGTGTATAAAGTCAGTGTCATTCTTCTGATCTCCAAAGCAGCAAATATGGGAGTCGGGAGGAAAAGTGCTTTGAAGTGGATGAGTGAAAATGCTTCTAAAAGCCTGAATGCTGGAGAGAGGCTAACAGGAGCCATTAGCCGGCTTACTATGCAAATAAACAGCACTGACCCAGCTATGGGATAATCTGCTTTTTAACATTTGGACACATGGAGACTGAACAAATTAATACTATGGGGAAAAATAACAAAAACATGGATGGCAGCATTTACAATTATGCATCACACGCTACTATATGAACCTTTACTATGCGGGTATAACCAAATTATCCATGGGAAGTGTTGTCTCCATTTAATAAGTTATAAGGAAATTTTCAAGGGTTTTTCACTGTCACGGACAACACAGAATGAGTATTTAAGGCAGATGAGTGACGTGCGGCGCTGGAGACTGTGCTCTCATGACCGTCAGTCACATCTGGCCTGCAGCGACTGTCATATCTGTGTCCCATATCCACTGATCTGATGACATACATGTCTCTAAAGTAGCTGTGCCAAGGATTAAAGGGAGCAAAACTACACCTAATAGCTACTGCACAAGGCTTCGACAGCTGCCCGCTCAGGCCGCCATATGTTCTCCTCTGATGCAATTTGTCCAGCACATTTCCCATAATCAGGTTTACAGTAATACTTGGACAGAGATTTTTTTCCTTTATGTTCTGCTAATATACAAAGCAAAAGAAATACAACAAAAAACTAAATATATATATATATACAGTATATATGGTGTATATATATATATATATATATATATATATATATATATATATATATATATATATATATATATATATATATATATATATATATATATATATATATATATATATATATATCTAGAAAGAAATGCTCTGCAGCACTCGGTTACTACCAAAGATGTACATGTGCTAACAAGCTATATATGTATGAGAAAAAAGTTAAAAACTTACGTTTTTTCAAAAAACTCAAAATCATATCTTTTTATTCTGAAGTTCTTGGTACATACATTGGCCAATGTCTGTTTGCTCGTCGACTGCGACAAAGTGACTTCAGGTCCGACGAGTCCTACTCTGATATCCCTATCCTCCTTGTATTTTATGGAGTTGCTGGCTCCATGCTGCAATTGCACCCTTGTTGACTGCAGGTGATCTAAGGTTGAGATGGGGTCTGCCCACTGAGAGGTGGGGGGTGGACAAGGAGGATAGGGATATCAGAGTAGGACTCGTCGGACCTGAAGTCACTTTGCCGCAGTCGACGAGCAAACAGACATTGGCCAACGTATGTACCAAGAACTTCAGAATAAAAAGATATGATTTTGAGTTTTTTAAAAAAACGTAAGTTTTTAACTTTTTTCTCATATATATATAGCTTGTTAGCACATGTACATCTTTGGTAGTAACCGAGTGCTGCAGAGCATTTCTTTCTAGTTATTTGATTCAGCAGCCCTGCTGGCACCGGTTCACATTAGTCTGTGAGTGCTATGCAGTTTTTTTCTGCTTTGTATTTTATGGAGTTGCTGGCTCCATGCTGCAATTGCACCCTTGTTGACTGCAGGTGATCTAAGGTTGAGATGGGGTCTGCCCACTGAGAGGTGGGGGTGGACAAGGAGGATAGGGATATCAGAGTAGGACTCGTCGGACCTGAAGTCACTTTGTCGCAGTCGACGAGCAAACAGACATTGGCCAATGTATGTACCAAGAACTTCAGAATAAAAAGATATGATTTTGAGTTTTTTGAAAAAACGTAAGTTTTTAACTTTTTTCTCTATATATATATAGCTTGTTAGCACATGTACATCTTTGGTAGTAACCGAGTGCTGCAGAGCATTTCTTTCTAGCTATTTGATTCAGCAGCCCTGCTGGCACCGGTTCACATTAGTCTGTGAGTGCTATGCAGTTTTTTTCTGCTATATATTATATATATATATATATATATATATATATATATATATATATATATATATATATATATATATATATACACACACACACATACATATTATATATACTATATAGATTTAAAAAAACAACAACATATAAACGTATATATATCCTCCATCTATAGAAGTTCAGATCTCTCACCATACAAGTGTGTTGAGGAGAAATCGCAAGTTTCTGAGCAGAATTTAATTTTTGCCTTTCCTGTCTGCACAACATTCACAGAGGGAAGTGCAAATTAAGCTTATAGGGATTTTCCTACAAAGTTAATTTTTTAACTTGCAGGGACACACATATAAGAATATATCAGCACAGGAGATGTGGTATGATCAGACCATGTCACTGTATGGTCAGACACGGCCATTACACAGTACATAGCAGGGACACATATATAAGATTATCTCAGCACAGGAGATGTGGTATGATCAGACCATGTCACTGTATGGTCAGACACGGCCATTACACAGTACATAGTAGGGACACATATATAAGATTATTTCAGCGCAGGAGATGTGGTATGATCAGACCATGTCCTTGTACGGTCAGATACATCCATTACACTGTACATAGCAGGGACACATATATAAGATTATCTCAGCACAGGAGATGTGGTATGATCAGACCATGTCCCTGTACAGTCAGACACATCCATTACACAGTACATAGCAGGGACACACATATAATAATAATCTTTATTTATACACTGTAGCGTCAACAAATTCCTCAGCACTTTACAATTCAGAGTTTTATATACAAACAGTCATAAGTAACAGTTATCAAAGAATACAATAAAGTGAAATAATGATGGCCCTACTCATAAGAGCTTACAATCTACAATGAGGTGGGGGTGACACAAATTACAGGGCCTTATTTACAAGATATGTAAGATCTCAGAATGCCAAGATTTTTTAAACGCATTCAATTGGGGAACTTATTATTATTCCAAGATCTATTGATTAAAATTAACTTTGTTTGTGGGAAAACCCCTTTAAACCTCGATGAAGACTTATGAATGCAGTCACTCTACTTTTCTGGGGTAATTCCAGTATAAAAAGAATGTTTTTCTCAAACACTATGTATTAAGGTCATTGATATATTTACCACTACCATACAAAGTGGTGGAATCTCAACGCTCATCGATGGGGGCCGATTTGTGGCTGTTTTGTTGGAAAGCGCTTAGTGAGTCTTGGTTGTACTGGGGTTTCAGGGTGGATATTTTACTTTTGCACCCTGTACCAGAGCTTAAAATTAACTGAGTTGTTCTGTAATTTACTTAAAACAACAAGGATTTTATCATTAGAAAGGAACCTGTCAGCACATTTTTTACCTCTAGAGGTATTGGTGTAGCTGCATAGGCTCTTGTCCACCAATAAAAAGGATTCCTTTTTGTAGAGATCCGATGTGACGAGAAATCCAGTGTAGAAGCCAAAAACAAATGAGGCTGGAAGTGCAGTGGACAACAATCACTGTAGAGGACCTTTAAGACTCAATTGAGTCCACTAGATTAAAAAAATATCATTGTCTTATAGTGGACCAAGTAATTAAAATAGAACGTTTATTGAAATAGATAGAAAAAAAGTATGGACGTTTCCATTGTGTTCACAAAGCCTCTCTCACCTCAAGTAGTAGGAGGTAAAGATACTAAACTGTTCACAAATAATAAGGAAAAATAAAGTGGATTGCTAGGGATATGTCCGTGATAAAAAAATGATACCAACGTGTAGTCCCAGACTCCCCTCTACTATAGAATGATGTATAGGTCCAGTCAATTGGTTCTAAATCTGTGTCCCTGATAAATACTAGCCAGGAAAAAACCCAAAGGGCAAAACCCTAAGCTTACTGCAGCGCAGGGCATTACAGCCAACTGGAGTTACATAGTCTCACTACCAATATTGCACTCTGGCCCTTTAAAAGGAAGTGCAATGATTGAAGGGGGGGGGGGGGGGGTTGGTCAATTTGGACCACTTATTCCAAGTGCACAGAGGCGTCCCCAGTGCACATATAGCCTGATTTGCATATGGCTTTTAAAGTAGATTTGTCATGACTGGTACAAAAATACTATGGTAAGTTACCTCTACTGATCGTATTTCAACAGGTTCCCTTTAACCGCTCTACCTTCCGGGACAACTATAGATATTAACACTGAAGCGGTTATCCATGCTCACAAATACATTGCTACTTTTTTGCCCCATACACAGCACCATATTTGTATTATTGATCAACAAGCTGAGCTATATCACCAATGCACAGCGATTAGAGGGGTTGTTCATGCTGTGTGTTGGCACTAACAGTTATCATTACCAACCTAGAATTCCCTGAAATGAACAATATCTCGATGGGTAATATGGACATACAGATGTAATAGAGCTCGAGGCATACTTTGTTAGACAGACGCAGCAATGAGAAACTCTCTCTCTGGGGGGTTTGTCGGCATGTACGTCCATCCTTGCAGTCAGAAGAGGGGATCATACACTGTTCTTACACTTAAGACACCGTCACACGCGGCAATTTTGCTAGCAATTTCACTGGCAATTTGCTGGTTGCAGTGAAATCATGGACACATTGTTCTATTTTGTTGCCGTGTACAAATGTAACAATGTGTCCATGATTTCACTGCAACCAGCAAATTGCCAGTGAAATTGCTAGCAAAATTGCCGTGTGTGACGGTACCTTTAGTTGTCGCTCTGTTTTTTTTGGGGGGAGATGCTCAGCTTTTGTGCCTTGATGATAATTTCCGTCCAGACGATAATATAACACAACGGTTTTAAGTACAAGGTGTAATGTGTAAGGTAAGTGGTAACGATCGGGTTGTATGCTTGAGAAATGAGTAGCTGCACTGATTTTACTGCTAATGAGACATCTGACGTAACCGGATCCTTTGGACATCAAAACTGAATCGGTACGGTTTAGATTAGAAAGCAAACGACACTGGGTGCAGAGTCCGAGGTGCCTGCCCAGCGATATGACCGATATTAGCATCTTACTAGCTAGGATTTTCTGATGAAATATTACTATTGCAAATTTGACCAGAATGAAGAAAGCTACAGTGCTATAAGGTTTTCTTTTTATTTCAACCAGTATTGACTCATAAGTCACTAAGGACATTTTAAATCTAATGGTTAATATTTTGGGGAAAAAGAATACTCTGAGTTACCTGTTTATGAGGACCCCTGAGTATATGTGCCTTGGCGCCTTCACAAGCTGTCCTCATTGCTTCAAGTGACGGTGTTCCCAACAAATCTGTGATTAAGTCCAACTGCAAGAAAAACAAAACGGAGGTCGTCATTAGTTTCCTAAGTGATTGGGGTCCGACACCAGCAAAGTCTGTAGCTCAATAACCTTCTTGGTCTTTATCTGTATGGCATGGATATGTAAGGCATTGGATTTCAAAGACTTCACCTATCCAAGCAATGTGCCAGAAAATCACTGCAATGTACAGTACATTTACATGCAGTTTTAAAGAATGTAAAGAAAAAAAAAAACATGAGTATAAGCGCTAGAACACATTTAAGACATACTACCTAAAAGGGGGGAAAACAAAATCAAACACAATATGAGGCAGTTCAAGGCCTGCGAGCGAAAATGCTCCACTGTCCAGCAAAGGTTTCCATAATGTGGCCTCATTATACACAGGATCAGGGAGATGCTGCATTTACACACCAGTCACACATTGCACCAATAGGACAACTTATTTTTGGCCTGTTTAATGCTAATTATTTTATTTGAACGCTATCATATCCAGCTCTTCTCCTTCCGTGAGTGAAGCTTTAATGTCACTCGACTGAACACTTGCCAACTGGCACTAAAGAGAAATCATCACAGGTGCTGGAGTCTGATCTTTTTTCGGTGAGCTCGACAGACAAGTCAATAGCCGCAGTATAATCTGTTGTCATTTGCAGACATTGAATGAATGCACTGTAGGGACCAATATCTTCAGACAACTTGATCTCATTTGCTAGATAATTTTTAATTTAAGTAATTTGCAGATTGTCCATTTATCACATTATGTTGTTTTAGGCCCCAAAAAAGCCCACTCCACTACAAAGTTCCAGCCTCAGTGTCTGCCTTCTGGGTAAATAGCAATCCACAGCCTATTGTCAAGTGTAATCAGTCTTTAGCAGCAGAGACGATTGGATGGATTACAGGAACTACAAGACGGTCTTTGCCTGTGTGCAGTTTGATCGATAGAAGAGTAGGCACAGAGAGACAGAGCAACAGATAGGCCGGCTTCACACTTGTGCAAGCTGAGCGCAGACACCGCGCGTCCCTATGTTTAACATGGGGACGCACAGTGATGCGCTCGGCTGCAGATGGGCGTGCGCACCCATTCACTTCCGTGTGTGATTTGTACGCATGCGGATGCTTACATACAAATCACACATTCTCGTCCGCACCCTGAACGCGACATGTCATATATAGGTGAGCTTTCAGTTCAGTCTGTGATATGGGCCATGCGTGTTGCAAGTTGCAACACATATAGTATTGGCAGAATGCAGTTTAAGAGAAATCACCTAATCCTCAATTTCCCTGAATCAGACTCCACGAAAATGGACACTGACTCAGACTCCAAAATCATGGTGTGCAGTTGGTAAGCAAGACCTCCATCTCCTTCAGTTCCCTGAATCAGACTAACTCCACAGTGATGTCTGATCTACAAACACGATGCTATAAAGCAAGAGATAGTAGTTACATAATATTATACATATATATATATACATACATACATACATACACAGACACACACAGACACACAGACGTGTTCAATTCTGTGCATTCAGAGAGCCGTCAATCACTGTGTAGTAGGGCCGCCCACTGGACTCATGGATACAAGGGTTTACAAAGCATATATTACAAAGTTTATGCTGAATGTTTTCCAACTTTTTCAACACCATTTTGCTGGGCTTTTCCTGCTCTATGCCATGCTGTCCACAGATCCAACTGCATGTACAATGTGACAGGTTCCCTTTAAGCTACATAAAAAGCAGAATCTGCCAAGTGCAGAGGAATAGTATACTTTAAGACACCCCACAGTGAAGAACGTAAGGAAAAGCATTTCTTTTGGATGTGGAAATGCATTGAAAACAGCCTCTAGAAAACACAAAAGCTTCTCTATAAAAAGATGCCGGGCACCATGTCACTAGGTGGAAGGTGTGTAGGATGAGTCACAGCTCGGGCAACGCAGAGTTAAAGCGATCAGTAGGCAAATATACCTGTCAAGTAAAGAAAAGGGTATAATTCAACCTTTATCAGTAGGGGTTTGTGCACCTGGTCCTCGGAGCTTGCCAAAGGATTGTTGTGAATGCTGCAGCTGAAGTAGTAATCGGAACAAATTCTCCCCTGAGAACCGTAATTGCTACAAAACTGTTGGTGCGTTGTTGCTTAGGAGAAAGAGGCACCTGGGTATCATGTTCTTTTGAAGGGCTAAAGAAAATTAATAACATTTGTGAAGTAGAGCTGCCTTATTCTTGTTTTGAGGCATTTTTCAGCTTGTACTCTTCCATTGTATAGATGTCACCTACTTACAATGTGAGAGATTGCTGCAGGATTGTCGCCCTACGGCAAGATCTGCATTACAGAAAAAAAGCAAATTGTCACACAATCTTCTAGGGAATTATTTCAACTATTGGTGTCTAGCCATCTACTGATGGTAGAAAACACATTCCGCATGTAAATACAAAGAGCTTTTCCACTACTAATGTGACCACTTTCTTTTGTCCAAACACTTTCCCAATATATTGGCTGTTCCTGTAAGCTTATCTCGTAAATACCTTTACTGATGTACTAGCTTTCATCCTTCTGGTCTGGAGACCGGATTCAAACCAACTGAGCAGAACACGTCACTGCTACAGGCTGAGAGGAGAGTGAAAGTGATCTGGGCTTGCGTGCCCAAACTGCTGTCACACACGGAGAGGCAGCCCCACCCCCACCAGTGTTGTGCCCTGCTCTGTTGGTCTGAATCCGGTCTACAGACCAGAAGGATGAAACCTACAACAATAATAAAGGTATATACAAGCCTCTTAGGGATAAGCTTACAGGAGCAGGGTAGGGAATAGAATATTGGGAAAGTATAAATATGCCCAATCCTTTGTTTTCCTCTTACTCCACTCAGAATTTTGTCATAAAGTGTCCATGTAAATGAGGTGGTGTTAATAGCTGTTATTCAACAGAAAATGAACCTGTATGGGTACCTTCAGCTTTTGAGACACACATGATTTACAAATTGCTTTATAACTGATGCTTTCCTTCTGATACAATGATCATAGAGGGAATTGTCGTAGTTTTTAAGGTCGAAGGTAGACTAAGTCCATCTAGTTCAACCCATAGCCCAACATGTTCTATTAACAAGTTATCCATTCACACAATGCTGCCTTTCCACGTAGTTTGTGTGTGGTGCTCAGGCACACGGGCTCTGCAGACCTGGGGTTTTGCGTTTGAGGCCGGATATCATCTACATAGAGTTTGTATGTTCTACTCATCTTTGTGTGACATTTCATCTGCTTCTCAGATTTCCTCTCAAAAGAAAAGCATGTGGCTTAGAGAAGGAAAAAGAAAGGTGGTTAGAAGACGTGGGGTCTTGATCAAACCAGAAGGGCCAAACACGTGGAAAGCAACATTAATTAATGTCAAGAGTAAAGCTAGAGCTAATTATCTGTTCTCACCGGAGCCCGGCCTATATAACATGTCCGCTACCAGTCGGCAGGATACAAGCAGTCAGCTCATCAGCAGTCATTCAAGTGGTTTGAGGACACTTCGTTCCCAAGCTTTCCACTGATGAATTAATTCGCTAATTCCTTCCTCTCTTTCAAAAATGTTTGAGGAGACTAATAAGTTACAGATCAAAAGTACTTGAGGAATTGTACAAATGCCGTCTGAAATCTTTGATCTGGTTTCAAAGCTTCCTTTCCATATATCCAAACAACGGCATGAGGAATCACAGGCGGAACAAATACTTCGCTACTTTTGATATGTTAGACGTTAGGTGAAGGAGAGAATCCGCAGAGTACGACGCTAATGAGCAGGTTTTGGAAATCTAATTATTTTTTGATTTGTCAATTTCCTGACACCCGATATACACGGTTGTTGCACTTCAATAGGTAGAGTGTTCTTCCTTTCATATCCGTGATATGATAATGATATTCTTGCTGCGTCATCCTCCATGTCAGGTCTGTGTTACTTCTGGGCTGGTGGGTGCAGTTTGTAGGAAATGTTAACATTTGATATTTCATTTTCTATAGATTACAATGTTATAGCTATAGAGCAAGAAACACTCATTCTAGATGTTACTGACAAACATTAGAAACCTGCTGCACGGCAACCTTTTAGGGTATTTTCCATAAACTGCCAGAAAGACATAGTGGCCATTTTTATTTTTTATTTTATACCCCTTGTTTAGCAGGTACTTCTGCTGTGGCTATGAAAATAGGGGCTGGGTTAGTCTACAGAACTTCTAAACCCCCATCCTAGATTTATAGGATCATTGTTGGAATCTAATAATTGCTTACATTTATTTTGACCCAGAATGATTCCAAAAGGTCAGACATAGAGCTACTTAATGTATCATATCACAAGGATATGTACGGAGGGAATAAATGGGCAAAATGGCAACAATTGACAATGGTTTCCGTACGTCAGAACAGGATCATTTTTTGCAGCATTTGGGGTTTACATACCCATTTAAACTGATGGAACTGATGATGCGGTGTTAGGATATGTTCACTTGTGTTGTATTTGCAGCAGACTTTTCTGCTGCAAAATCAAGACTGTTGGCATGAACAGCGCTGTGCAAGACACACGTGTTTTTTTTTTTTATGCATATTTTTTTTTCTCCATTGAATGTGTGGAAAAACATAGAAAAAATGGTCATGCTGCAGATCAGAAAAAAATGGTGAGAAGGTTAAAATTTGCAAGAACAGATGAAAGCAGTGTGTGCCTGAGATTTCAGAAATATCATGATCAACATGTAAAATGCAATTTTTCTTCCGATGGCAAATATGAGTAGAAAAATGTGCCAAAAATGCAACGCGTGAAGAAGCCCTTAGCGGCTCCCAGTTGTCATGTAGCTGTAAAGCCACACATTAAGGCCGAAATAGATTGGTCCTTTTGCCAGAGTCATCGCTTTTCCTCGGCATTGTTGCCAGAGACGACAACGCATTACAGACAAAAGCAAGCAGACTGATGAAAAAAAGATGACCATGTGAAAATCCCAGCTTGTAGTCATCAATTGTCAGCCATTGTTAAGCATCATCTGTCCCAGTTCTCCTTCCCAAACATGTAGGAAGCTTTTGACTGAAGACCCCTCATGAACAAACTTTATGCCACTTAGTGCATCCCTTTAAACAAGCACAGATGATTTACTGTGCATCCTTCTCCATTAAAGGGGTTGGTCTCTTTGTGGTAATGTTCAACCCTAGCTGCAACTTCCTAGTAAACATACTGCGCTATACCCACCTTCCCCAGGTCTAGCAGTGTGTCTCCAACATCAGTGAGCTAGGCTGCTCTAAAAGAGGCATTACATCTACATTTATTGCCTAACACATGGACATCAGCATGTCAGCCAATGCCTGACATCACGAGCAGCGGCTGAGACTCGCCGGTGTACAAAGAATGGGAGTACAGTCCTGTATGGTTTCTTTAACAAACTGCAGCCAGAGAAGAATATTTTTTGAAAGGAGATGACATCTAAAGTTTATAAAGCGGTGTAGCCAACAGGCACAGCCACTGAAAGATATTTAATATAGTATCTGGTTTGTATTGAAAATCAAATCTGGATTACTCCATATTGTTTGGTATTATCCTTGGGGGGGATATAGTGAGGAGACAAATGTGTCCGAATGTGAGTAACAACGATCATGTATCCACTAAGGGCGGTTTCACGCTTGCGTTTTTCTGCCCCCTGGCAGAGACGGGATGCTACAAGATGTACGTCGGATCCGGACTGTCTCCATTGACTTTCAATGGGGACTCCAGCACAAGTGGCGACATACGATTCCATTAGTTTTTTTTTTTTTTTTACCGACTTGCAGAAACACAATAGTGCTTTTTGTGGTCGGCAACATTAAATTTAAAGTGAATCGGCACTGGATCCAGTTTTACGAATCAGAAGGCATCCCTGTGAGCATCTGTGATTGGCTGTTGGCTTCAGACTCCACAATCTGTACTGGTGTCTGTGCTTGGTTGCCGTGCACATTAGTGTAGGACAACCAACCTGCCATCATAGTGTGTAAAATAAATAAATAATAGGAAAAAACATGCGTAGGGTTTTGCTGTATTTTTAATTCTCAGCACAGATTAAGCAGGCAGCTGCAGGCTCCCACCCTGCTAGTTTTACCTTGTCTGACAATGAGAAACACAGGGGAACCCATTTTTTTTTTTATTATTTAACTAAATGGAAAAGAAAAAAAAAGTGTGAGCTTTGTCTTATTTTTAATTGCCAGCCGAGTTAAAACTAGGCGGCTGGGCGCTGGTATTCTTAGTGTGGTGGGGCCCAGTTATTTGGCACCCCCTCCCTATAAAATAACAGCCCACAGCTGCTCCAGAAATTGGCACTTTTATTAGAAGCACCAATTCCTGGCGCTTTATTTGGCTCTTCCCGATGCCCTGGTGCAGTGGCATGTGAGTGATAGAAGGGGATTAATGATAGCTAAGTATTGACTACTTGTCATTAAGCCCTGGATTCTCTGTGTGTTTATTAACTGTTCACTTACCAGATTGGTAATGGGCAGGTAACAGAAGATGCCTGGCATTACCAATCCAAGGCTTAATGACAAGCTGTCAATATTCAGCTGTTATTAAGAAGCAGCTAAGGCTGGTTTCAGATTGGCGTTCCCCTCCGCAGCGCTCTGTGGAGGGGAATCGCTATGTGTGCGCAGCCGCCGCCAGCCCCTATGTTTAGAATGGGGACGCACGGTGGTGCGCTTGACTGTGCATGACCGTGCGCACCCATTCACTGCAATATGTGATTTGTACGCAGGCGGATGCCTGCGCACAAATCGCACACTCTCGTCCGCACCAGGGATGCGACATGTTGCATTCCTGGTGTGGACGAGTGTGTGTGATTTGTGCGCAGGCGTTCGCCTGTGTACAAATCACATATGGCAGTGAATGGGTGCGCACGGTCATGCGCAGTCAAGCGCAGCACCGTGCATCCCCATTCTAAACATTGGGGCTGGCGGCAGCTGCGCACACATGGCGATTCCCCTCCACAGAACGCTGCGGAGGGGAACGCCAGTCTGAAACCAGCCTTAACCCCTTAAGGACCGAGTCACTTTGCAGCTTAATGACCAGACCATTTTTTGTAATTCTGACCACTCTCCCTTTATGAGGTAATATCTCTGGAACGCTTCAACGGATCCTAGCGATTATGAGATTGTTTTTTCGTGACATATTGGGCTTAATGTTAGTATTAAATTTAGGTCGATAATTTTTGCGTTTATTTGTGAAAAAATAAAAAATTTGGCAAAAATTTTGAAAATTTAGCAATTTTCAAATTTTTTATTTTTATTCTGCTAAACCAGAGAGTTATGTGCCACAAAATAGTTAATAAATAATATGTCCCACATGTCTACTTCACATCAGCACAATTTTGGAAGAAAAATAAAAATTTGTTAGGACGTTATAAGGGTTCAAAGTTCATCAGCAATTATTCATTTTTCCAGCAAAATTTACAAAACCATTTTTTAGTGACCACATCCCATTTGAAGTCCCTTTGAGGGGTTTACATGACAGAAAACACCCAAAAGTGACACCATTCCAAAAACTGCACCCCTCAAGCTACTCAAAACTATATTGAAGAAGATTATTAACCCTTCAGGTGCTTCACAGGAACTAAAATAATGTTGAAGGAAAAAATGGACATTTTAATTTTTGTAACAAAAATGTTCTTTTAGCCTCAATTTTTTCATTTTCACATGGGCAACAGGATAAAATGCATCCTAAAATTTGTTGGGCAATTTCTCCTGAGTACACCGCTGCCTCATATGTGGTCATAAACCACTGTTTGGGCGCACGGCAGGGCTCAGAAGGGAAGGAGCGCAATTTGAATTTTAGAGCCAATTTTCCGTTCAAAAAGTGAAATGGCGCTCCTTCACTTCTGAGCCCTGCCGTGCGCCCAAACAGTGGTTTATGACCACATATAAGGTATCGGTGTACTCAGGTGAAATTGCCCAACAAATTTTGGGATGTATTTTATCCCTTTGCCCATGTAAAACTGAAAAAATGTAGGCAAAAAGAATTTTTTTGTGAAAAAAAAGTGTTTTTTTAATTTTTATGAATGAATTTGTGAAGCATCTGGGGGTTCAAAGTGCTCACTATGCATCTAGATACCTTCCTTAGGGGGTCTAGTTTCCAAAATGGGGTCATTTGTGGGGGAGCTCCAATGTGGAGACACACAGGGACCCTCCATACGCGACATGGTATCCGCTAACAATTTGAATGGAAAATGAGCTCAAATTGTTAGCGGACACCATGTCGCGTTTGGAGGGTCCCTGTGTATCTCCACATTGGAGCTCCCCCACAAGTGACCCCATTTTGGAAACTAGACCCCCGAAGGAACGTATCTAGATGCATAGTGAGCACTTTGAACCCCCATATGCTTCAGAAATTCATCCGTAAAAATGAAAAAGCACTTTTTTTTCCACTAAAAAATTATTTTTTCATTATTACGGATCAATTTGTGAAGCATCTGGGGGTTCAAAGTGCTCACTATGTACCTAGATATGTTCCTTTGGGGGTCTAGTTTCCAAAATAGGGTCACTTGTGGGGGAGCTCCAATGTGGAGACACACAGGGACCCTCCAAACGCGACATGGTGTCCGCTAACAATTTGAGCTCATTTTCCATTCAAATTGTTAGCGGACACCATGTCGCGTTTGGAGGGTCCTGTGTGTCTCCACATTGGAGCTCCCCCACAAGTGACCCCATTTTGGAAACTACACCCCCAAAGGAACATATCTAGATGCATAGTGAGCACTTTCTACCCCCAGGTGCTTCACAAATTGATCTGTAAAAATGAAAAAAGAAAATTTGTGTGGAAAAAAAAAGTGCTTTTTCATTTTTATTGATGAATTTGTGAAGCATCTGGGGGTTCAAAGTGCTCACTATACATCTAGATATGTTCCTTAGGGGGTCTAGTTTCCGAAATGGGGTCACCTGTGGGGGAGCTCCAATGTGGAGACACACCGGGGCCCTCCAAACGCGACATGGTGTCCGCTAACAATTTGAATGGAAAATGAGCTCAAATTGTTAGCTGACACCATGTCGCGTATGGAGAGCCCCTGTGTGTCTCCGCATTGGAGCTCCCCCACAAGTGACCCCATTTTGGAAACTAGACCCCCAAAGGAACATATCTAGATGCATAGTGAGTACTTTGAACCCCAGATGCTTCACAAATTGATCCATAATAATGAAAAAATAAATTTTTTGTGGGAAAAAAAAGTGCTTTTTCATTTTTACGGATGAATTTCTGAAGCATATGGGGGTTCAAAGTGCTCACTATGCATCTAGATACGTTCCTTAGGGGGTCTAGTTTCCAAAATGGGGTCACTTGTGGGGGAGCTCCAATGTGGAGACACACGGGGACCCTCCAAACGCGACATGGTGTCCGCTAACAATTTGAATGGAAAATGAGCTCAATTTGTTAGCGGACACCATGTCGCGTTTGGAGGGTCCCCGTGTGTCTCCACATTGGAGCTCCCCCACAAGTGACCCCATTTTGGAAACTAGACCCCCAAAGAAACGTATCTAGATGCATAGTGAGCACTTTGAACCCCCAGGTGCTTCAGAAATTCATCCGTAAAAATGAAAAAGCACTTTTTTTCCACAAATAATTTCTTTTTTCATTATTACGGATCAATTTGTGAAGCATCTGGGGGGTTCAAAGTGCTCACTATGCATCTAGATATAATCCTTTGGGGGTCTAGTTTCCAAAATGGGGTCACTTGTGGGGGAGCTCCAATGTGGAGACACACAGGGGCTCTCCATACGCGACATGGTGTCCGCTAACAATTGGAATTGTTAGCGGACACCTTGTAGGATATGAAGAGCCCCTATGTGCCTAAACATTGGAGCTCCCCCACAAGTGACCCCATTTTGGAAACTAGACCACCCAAGGAACGTATCTAGATGCATAGTGAGCACTTTGAACCCCCAGATGCTTCACAAATTGATCCGTAAAAATGAAAAAAGAAACTTTTTGTGGAAAAAAAACGTGCTTTTTCATTTTTATGGATGAATTTGTGAAGCATCTGGGAGTTCAAAGTACTCACTATGCATCTAGATACGTTCCTTCGGGGGTCTAGTTTCCAAAATGGGGTCACTTGTGGGGAGCTCCAATGTTCAGGCACACAGGGAGGGGCTCTCCATACCCGACATGGTTTCCGCTAACAATTAGAGCTAATTTTCTATTGAAATTGTTAGCGGACACCATGTCGCATATGGAGAACCCGTGTGCCACCAGCACAAGGGCAACTGGTAGAGTTGGGGTACAGCACCAGAAAATGCCGCCTCTAATGAATGCGCTATTTTCTTGGGTGGCTGTGGTTGAAATTTGCAGCGTGGGGGACCCACAACATTTGAGTCTCTCCACGCTGAGGATTCCAGTCAGCCAGCTACCAAGTTGTACATGGCTGGCTACAAATACAGCGAAGGCTTTATTTTATTTCTAGAACTAATTCTAGAAAAAAAAATGACGTAGGGCTCCGCCATATTTTTGGTCCAGCCAGGTACAACTGGGCAGCTACAGACTGCCAGCAACCCCCAGCTGCCTCGCTGTACCTGGCTGCAACCAAAAATACAGCGAAGCCCATTTTTTTTTATTTCTAGAACTAATTCTAGAAAAAAAAAATGACGTAGGGCTCCGCCATATTTTTGGTCCAGCCAGGTACAACTTGGCAGCTACAGACTGCCAGCAACCCCCAGCTGCCTCGTTGTACCTGGCTGCAACCAAAAATACAGCAAAGCCCATTTTTTTTTATTTCTAGAACTAATTCTAGAAAAAAAAATGACGTAGGGCTCCGCCATATTTTTGGTCCAGCCAGGTACAACTTGGCAGCTACAGACTGCCAGCAACCCCCAGCTGCCTCGCTGTACCTGGCTGCAACCAAAAATACAGCGAAGCCCATTTTTTTTTATTTCTAGAACTAATTCTAGAAAAAAAAATGACGTAGGGCTCCGCCATATTTTTGGCCCAGCCAGGTACAACTAGGCAGCTGGGGGCTGGAATCCTCAGCATGGAAAGGCCCAAGCGTTCTGGGCCCCCCATGCTGCGAATTGCAGCCCGCAGCCGCTCCAGAAAATGGCGCATTCATTGAAGCGCCATTTTCTGGCGCTGTACCCATGCTCTTCCAGTTGCCCTGGTGCCGGTGGCGAACTGGGTAATAAAGGGGTTAATGCCAGCTTTTTATTGGCAGCTGGCACTAAGCCCGAGATTCATAATATAGGGCCAATGTTAGACCCGCCATTAGGAATCTCTGGTAAGTAGTCAATAAATACACACAGAGAAAAATATTTTTATTAGAAAAAAAACACAAACAAATTTCGGACTCCATCTTTATTATAAAAAGATCCGACGTAGTCCACAACGAAGGTCCCACGACGCTCGATCACCTCCGACGTAGTCCACAACGAAGGTCCCACGATCACCATGCAGGGGGATCAGGGATCCCCATGCAGTGGAATGGGGGATCAGGGATCCCCATGCAGGGGATGGGGGATCAGGGATCCCCATGCAAGGGATGGGGGTGGGGGATCAGGGATCCCCATGCAGGGGGATGGGGGATCAGGGATCCCCATGGCAGTGGGGATCAGGGATCCTCCTGCAGGGGGATGGGGGATCAGGGATCCCCATGCAGGGGGGATGAGGGGGATCAGGGATCCCCATGCAGGGGGATGGGAGATCAGGGATCCCCATGCAGGGGGAATCAGGGATCCTCCTGCAGGGGGATGGGGGATCAGGGATCCCCATGCAGGGGGATCAGGGATCCTCCTGCAGGGGGATGGGGGATCAGGGATCCCCATGCAGGGGGATGGGGGATCAGGGATCCCCATGCAGGGGAATGGGGAGATCAGGGATCCCCCATGCAGGGGGATCAGGGATCCTCCTGCAGGGGGATGGGGGATCAGGGATCCCCATGCAGGGGGATCAGGGATCCTCCTGCAGGGGGATGGGGGATCAGGGATCCCCATGCAGGGGGATCAGGGATCCTCCTGCAGGGGGATGAGGGATCAGGGATCCCCATGCAGGGAATGGAGTGGATCCATGCAGGGGATCGGATCTCCTGCAGGGGGATGGGGGATCAGGGATCCCCATGCAGGGGGATCAGGGATCCTCCTGCAGGGGGATGGGGGATCAGGGATCCCCATGCAGGGGGATCAGGGATCCTCCTGCAGGGGGATGGGGGATCAGGGATCCCCATGCAGGGGGATCAGGGATCCCTGCAGGGGGATGGGGGATCAGGGATCCCCATGCAGGGGGATGGGGGAGGTCTTACCAGACGTCGGGCGGCGGTGAGAGGAAGCCGGAGGACGCAGGCAGGAGGACGCAAGCTGGAGGCGGCGGCGGCAGTAGGAGGTGAGTACCGGCGGTGGCGGGGGGCCGGAGACAGCGGGGGGGGGCCCAGAATCAGCAGGGGACGGGGGATAGCGGGTGGGGG
This sequence comes from Allobates femoralis, assembly GCA_033576535.1. Lineage (NCBI taxonomy): Eukaryota > Metazoa > Chordata > Amphibia > Anura > Aromobatidae > Allobates > Allobates femoralis. Next base: position 110,350,545 of record JARQOC010000002.1, read on the forward strand.
CCCAGAAAAAGAAGGGGACAAGGCACAAGGGGATAGCGGGGGGGCCCAGAAACAGCGGGGGATGAGCCGGGGGATGAGCCGGGGGATGAGCCGGGGGATGAGCCGGGGGATGAGCCGGGGGATGAGCCGGGGGATGAGCCGGGGGGGGGGGGGGGAGACACAGCGGGGGACAGGGGTATGAGCGGGGGAGCGCAGACACAGTTGGGGGACAGGGGGATGAGCCGGGGGGGGGGGGGGGGGGAGACACAGCGGGGGACAGGGGTATGAGCGGGGGAGCGCAGACACAGTTGGGGGACAGGGGGATGAGCGGGGGGCAGGCACAGTGGGGGTCAGGGGGATGAGGGGGGGAAGGTGATACACATCAGAGGGCACAAGCAGGGGATGTGTGCAGGAGCCGGGCACAGCTGACAGCCCGGCTCCTGCAGCGATCGCTCAGGGAAGTGCTGACATTCAGCACTTTCCTGCGCGATCTTGATGTGATCGGTCGGTCAGATTGACTGACCGATCACATCGCTCTGAGTGTGGGGACCCCTAAAAAGGGTCCCCACACCTCTGCCCCTGACCCTCAGCTGTCACTGACAGCTTTTAGAATTGAGCTGTCACTGTTCGTTTAGGAGCAGTGACAGTTCAAAGCCATGACGAGTATACTCGTCATGATGCGGGAACTGACAGCTTTTCATGACGAGTATACTCGTCATTAGTCGTAAAGGGGTTAAAGGGTGGCTCCAAAAGCAAGCAAGTCTGTGGTCAGCTGACGTGATGAATCGTGCCTGCCGATAGTATGCCTAATCCAAGTGTCCTATTGGTGCAGTAGCATACTGTTTCAGACAAAAAAAAAAAAAAAAAAAACAGATCCACCGGATCACCATTGGACCGAAAAAAACGCAAGTTTTAAGATGGATGTCATGAAGTCAGAGATTACCACACATGATCTTATTTCAGATTCAAATCATTATATCCTCCTTGTGGTGGTAAAGACCCCCAACTTTGCCAACCTCAAAAGAGAAGTTTCTTCCACCAATAGATGACTCTAAAACCATTAGGTATAAGACAGGATCACACCACAAACATTTTAAAATATGTACAATACTGTACATATACGACGATATACAGTGGATATTTTGCAAGATACATTGGTTTTTTATTTACAGTAATACGTTACCTGCTGTATTGGACTTTGTGCCTGAAATAATATTCTTCGCCCAAGCAGCTCTGCAAAGATGCAGCCTACAGACCAGATGTCTATAGCATTCGTGTAATGACGACTCCCCATTAGGATTTCAGGAGCCCGGTAATACTGAGTGACAACTTCCTGAGTCATGTGTCGAGATTCATCAAGCTCTTCTACCCTTGCCAATCCAAAATCACAAATCTAATAAGGGAGGAGAGAGAAAAAGAAAAGATTATTTCACATAACCAACAAATAATTCTATACAGGAGGAGTTGAATGCCACCACTGCTGCACCCCACGTGATGACTTTAAGAGATTTGAACAGGTAAAAAAAAAATCCAAAAAACAGGCGATGCACCAATATAAAGTTGAGCTGCTGACCAGAGTTACTGCAACTTTGTTCACTGCACTGTGTTGTCATATAGGAAAGAGCGACACTTTATTTAGCTATCAGAAGTGATCCTGTGCTAGACTTGGGTCTTCCAAGACTTTTCAGAGAGAATGCATTGCGCAAAAGTAAAGTTTCTTATTACTCAACTCCAGCTGCCTTAGCAGTAAGTAGAAGTAAGAACGCACCAGTCAGATGAAAGATGAGTGATTTGTAATCTTGTCCATCCATCACCTGACCGCTGCAGCCAATCAGTTATCTTAGGCTACCTTCACATTTGCGTTCCCCTCCGCAGCGTTCTGCGAAGGGGATCCGCAATGTGACCGCAGCACCGCAAGCCCCTATCTTTATAATGGGAGCGCACGGTGCTGCTTACGACCGTGCGCAGCCATTCACCGCCATATGTGATCTGTGCGCAGGCGTATGCCTGCGCACAAATCACCCAGTCTCGTCCGCACCAGAAATGCAACATGTCGCGTTCGTGGTGCGGACGAGACTGGGTGATTTGTGCGCAGGCATCCGCCTGCGCACAGATCACATGTGGCAGTGAATGGGTGCGCACGGTCATACGCAGCACCGTGCGCTCCCATTATAAAGATAGGGGCTTGAGGTGCTGCGGTCACATTGCGGATCCCCTCCGCAGAACGCTGCGGAGGGGAACGCAAATGTATGTGAAGGTAGCCTTAGAGGTCAGGACATCCCTTCCATGCCAGTGCAGACCACTGAAGTGGAAAGGAATATTCATTGGGTAAGTATCTTTTTTTTTATTTTACAACGCTCTTTTACCTCTGCAAAAACTGCTAAAAAGCCCCTTAACACCCCTTTGGCCGAGAGTAGAATAAAATCACTAGTAACATGCAGCCTTTCCTGTTGGTTCAGATGCTTACTTCTATTGCACTCTACTAATGGATAACGTGGATAACTTATTATCCCCATCACAGGGCTAGGATGGCAAGATACATACTAATCTTACTGTTATCAGCAGAGATAAAGCTGGAGGAAATGTTCTTTATTCTTTTTTGATATTAATAACCAGCCTTATATTTTATATAGCCCTTTGCACTGGAGAAGATCACACACGCCACATGTATCCTACAAGACCGGTAATTACATTTGCATTAGAATAATCTAAGAGGAAAATTACCTTGAGCACACAGTTGCTGTTCACGAGTAGATTCCCTGGTTTAATGTCTCGATGTAAAATGCCAGCTGAATGTAAATACTTCAGACCTAATGCCAAAGGAGAGAAAAAAACGCTAAAGATTTGTCATTGCACTCTTGAGTTTTGGAAATGAAGAGACTCATTAATTACATAAAACCTGCAGTCACTCACCCTGCATCTATCACCGCCCCCTGATTGCTATTCATTCAGGGAAAGAGGAGACAGTGTCAGAAATAGAAAATGTGACTGCAGCCACTGAAGATGCAGTTGACCGGGACAGAAGGTGCAGTCACGTCATTACCTTACCCTACTTAAAACAGGAGGTCATCGGGAGATTGTGGTGATAGAAGCTATGGTAGGTGACCACAGCGCAGTCCGTACTCTGACGACTTCCTGGCCTATGGTGTAGGTGGATAGGGAGAATTGTAGGGAATTTTATAATAAAGCTAGTTACAAAAGTTGATGGGGCTTAAAAAATGTATATATAAAGGATATCAGATAACGCCTCAAACACACTGTTGTCCATAAATACTGTCTGCACAACCATCAACAAACCGTACACAGCACACATAGTGACTATGATAGAGGCAGTATACATTGGACCCTAAGGGAATACATTCTCCCCTACACAAGTTGCTTTTAGAGGGAGCACCTTCCATGAAAAGGAGCAGGCCACATTTCTACAGCTGTAGAATGTCACCATGCCACCATCGTTGACTCACAGGAAATGCCTACTTTGCCTAATGGTGGTGAGGACCCGCCTAATCTAGTGATTGCCAAGTGTCCATTATAGTGTAACTACGGGATCAGGTAGAAACTTGCTAGGGATTGGGGCATCGTGGGAATGGGATTGGTAGTGGATCCATGAAGTATTGCAGCTTATTTAATTTTCATTCTTTGCCTAATTTGAACCTTTTGTTTCTTTGTTTTCAAACGCGGTGTCTTGGCCATATAATTAGTAGCATCGTTAAACTGAAATCATCATTATGTCAGAAGATAAGGTCAGACAAATGAAAAAACCTTTAAAGTAAACAGTTGATTAGAAATAATGAACTTTTTACGTCCAGTATTACAGTCAAGCCTTGATGTAAGGAGACATTGTGGCCACCGCTGTGTTTTATTCCTGGCCTCCTCCAGCACGTCACTTAATAGTAATTGCTATCGTTCCCCAGTAACAGGTAATTATGACCTATTATAGCATTGCCGGCTGGTTGTTCCAGATCACTCCCACATTCTCCTCTGTGGCAGGGATTCAGTTTCAATCCTCTAGTCTTCACTGGATTTTCTGCCCTCCCCTATAACTACGCTGCGGTAATGCTGACAATACTCGCTATACCCCGCTGTCCATGGTGGGACAGTGCACTTTAAATAGTATAGTGCTTGTCTAATTTAAGTAGACATCCACAGCAATTATCCACGATGCATTATTCCTTGCTATACAATGAACTGGTTAATTTTATTTTAACCCTATGTGCTGTGGGGAATCACTGAATACTGTATGTGGTGTATCTGCTGTAATATACCAGGGAGCTGTCATTGGAGCAGGTGTCCACAGGGTGTAGGTGCCATGTCCCAGGGCAGTCAACATAACGGTCTGTAAAAAGCCTCATCAAGGGGAAACTATATACGTGTATGTATAGATGTGATCGATCTGTCTGTATATAATCTAGATGACAAATCATTTTCATGTGAAAGATAAATGAAAGTGAAGCCTCATTCAGATGCCAGTCATTTTTTTCTTTGTGTAATACATGTATCCCATCATTGTGCTGGATCAGATTTTCATCAGTGTTTGGTCTATGGGACAGTTTTTCCATTAGTGATTTACTTGTATTTGCAATTTTATTTATTTTTTTTATTTTTCTAAAGATTCTCCCATTCATTACATTGGTAAAAACTGATAGCATGCAGGTTAGGCTGGGGGCACACTGTCATGCATCATGCATGTTTGATGCACAACAGTGATGCGAGTGTAATGCATGTTTTTTGTGTTTGTGGTGCGAGTGCGCTGCATGGCTGTATGCCTGGGAGTATGCTGCGTGAGTGCGCGTCAGTGTGATGTTGTCCGCGGTCCTGAAGCAAACTTGTGGAGCACTTGGGATGAGTCCAGGCCTGGAGCCGTGGACTGACAAGAGGTCAGTGAGTGGAGTCTGAGAATGCTCCATTGGGACATTTCTAAAGAAGTGAACCTGTGTGGGTGTACCCGTGTGTGAGGTAAACAGACTGTATACTGTACAGCAGTGGTGGGGAACGTCCGGCCCCCGGGCCGGATCCGGCCCGCCACGTTATCTCATCCGGCCCGCCAGGGCCGGGACGACAGCTAGGCGATCGACCGCCGCCCGGCCCTGGCGAGGAGAAGCTGCGGCAGCTAGCGGTGGGCGCCGCCATGTTCTTTGTGGCTGGCGCCCACTAACTGTACAGCCGGTCAATAGAGGTTGAGACCTCTACACAATGGCCGCGGTCTCCAATTAGCCGCGGCCATTTTGTTGAAGTCTCAGCTTCCACCAACCGGCTGTACTGTTAGTGGGCGCCGGCCACAAAGAACATGGCGGAGCCCACCGCTAGCTGCCGCAGGCCCGCAGCTACTCCTCGCAGGCAGCGTCCTGCCGATGTGCCCTCCGGGCTCCGGCACCCCTGCTCCACATCCACAGCTCAATGGTAAGTTTTGCTGGAGGCTGTGAGGGAGGCTGTGATGGAGGCTGTGGGGGAGGCTGTGAGGGAGGCTGTGAGGGAGGCTGTGAGGGAGGCTGTGGGGGAGGCTGTGAAGGAGGCTGTGGGGGAGGCTGTGGGGGAGGCTGTGAGGGAGGCTGTGGGGGAGGCTGTGGGGGAGGCTGTGAGGGTGGCTGTGAGGGAGGCTGTGGGGGAGACAGGGAGGCTGTGAGGGAGGCTGTGGGGGAGACAGGGAGGCTGTGGGGGAGGCTGTGGGGGAGACAGGGAGGCTGTGAGGGAGGTTGTGGGGGAGACAGGAAGGCTGTGAGGGAGGCTGTGAAGGAGGCTGTGAGGGAGGCTGTGGGGGAGACAGGGAGGCTGTGAGGGAGGCTGTGGGGGAGACAGGGAGGCTGTGGGGGAGACAGGGAGGCTGTGGGGAGACAGGGAGGCTGTGGGGGAGACAGTGAGGGAGACAGGAAGGCTGTGGGGGAGGCTGTGGGGGAGACAGGGAGGCTGTGAGGGAGGCTGTGAGGGAGACAGGGAGGCTGTGGGGGAGGCTGTGGGGGAGACAGGGAGGCTGTGGGGGAGGCTGTGGGGGAGACAGGGAGGCTGTGAGGGAGGCTGTGGGGAAACAGGAAGGCTGTGGGGAGACAGGGAGGCTGTGGGGGAGACAGGGAGGCTGTGGGGGAGGCTGTGGGGGAGACAGGGAGGCTGTGGGGGAGACAGGGAGGCTGTGGGGGAGGCTGTGGGGGAGACAGGGAGGCTGTGAGGGAGGCTGTGGGGGAGACAGGAAGGCTGTGGGGGAGACAGGGAGGCTGTGGGGGAGGCTGTGGGGGAGGCTGTGAAGGAGGCTGTGGGGGAGGCTGTGAAGGAGGCTGTGAGGGAGGCTGTGGGGAGACAGTGAGGCTGTGGGGGAGACAGTGAGGCTGTGGGGGAGACAGTGAGGCTGTGGGGGAGACAGGAAGGCTGTGGGGGAGGCTGTTGGGGAGACAGGGAGGCTGTGGGGGAGACAGGGAGGCTGTGGGGGAGACAGGGAGGCTGGCCCCCCGTGTACACGTGTGTCGTGTGCCTCAGGCCCCCGTGTGTCGTGCGCCTCTGGCCCCCATGTACCCGTGCGCCTCTGGCCACCTTGTACCGGTGCGCGAATTTATACGGCCCGCGAATGATATTCTAAATTTCCAAATGGCCCTTTGCAGAGAAAAGGTTCCCCACCCCTGCTGTACAGTATGTTCTTGTAGGCTCATATTATGTGGTTTATGGCATCTCTAAATAAACCAGCTGCAGTTATTTTATAGAAGAGACTGTTGCTGTGTATTGGTTTGTGCTGCCAAGCGAGCGTAGCCCAACCCGATCCGTGACCGATATGTTATATATTAGCAGTATCAGTCATTTAAATTGATAAAGTTGTGTTTGCACAACTTTTTTTGCCAACTGATCTCTGCAAAACGGAGGATTACTGGACATATGAACTCACTCTTACACGCCAATGTAATTCATGTGCTGTCCATCGTCTTCACTGATCCATAGACTTGCATAGATGATTTTGATCTTTGACTTAGAGCCGGCCATTTTTTTTTAGGTGGTTGGATAATATTGGATTTAATATTTATTCTTGGTGGTGAGAATTTGCAGGTACTGGCAGACCTTCAGTGCAGGCAACAGGGCTCTGGATCTTAAGGGCAGGGGAGACTTTATTGTAATGGTTAAAACTTCTGAATAAAATGTGGATGATGGGGTAACGTTAAACTCCATAGAAAATGCCCCTGCATTGTACCCCTCCCCTGTACACACTGTGTGCCCCCACCTTGGACATTTACCTGTATGATGTGTTTATATACAGTGTGCAGGGGGAAGGTGCACAGTGAAGGGGCATTTTCTATGGAGTTTAATGCTCTCCCATCATTCACATTTTATTCAGAAGTTTTAACAATTACAATGATGATTAGGAGGACAAGGATGGGGGACATTAATATAGGATGGGGATCAGGATGGGGCATTACTACACGTATGGACCAGGGAGGAATATTACTACAAGATGGAGACCAGGGCGGGGGCATTACTACAAGAGGAGGACCAGGATGGGGACATTACTATAAGATGGGGATATTACTACAAGAAGGGGATCAGGATGGGGACATTACAACATGATGAGGATCAGCATGGGAGTCATTATTATAGGTTGGGGACTAGGATGGGGCATTACTACACGTACGGATTAGGGAGGAACATTACTTCAAGAAGGGGACCAGTATGGAGAACATTAATATACAATGGGGACCAGTATGGGTACATTACTAGAAGTGGATCAGGATGGGGACATTACTACTAGAAGGCGACCAGGTTGGGGATATTACCACAAGAAGGGGATTAGGATGGGGACATAAATACAAGAAGAGGATCAGGATGGGACATTACTACATGATGTGGACCAGGATGGGGTCATTAATATAGGATGGGAACCAGGATGGGGCATTACTACACGTAGGGACCAGGGAGGAACAACTTCCAAGAAGGGGACCAGAATGGGGACATTACTACAAGACGGGGACCAGTTTGGGGGACATTAATATACAATGGGGACCAGTATGGGGACATTACTAGAAGAAGATCAGGATGGGGACATTACTACATAAATGAGATTAGGGTGTGGACATTCCTACAAGAAGATGATCAGGATTTGTACTTTACTAGATTGAGCAAAAAATTCTGGTATTGCTAAAATGTCACTTAGTCCTACAAGCAATGCGGCCCCCCGATATCAATTTTTTTCTACGTGCGTCCCACCAACCCAGCCGAGTTTGAGACCCCTGCTTTAGACAATATGATTTTCTGGATTTTTTTTGATATCCCATCTCTCACTGTTAAAATTAACCTGCCATAAAAATTAGACTGTTCATATCTTTGTCACTGGGCAAAATTACAAAATCAGCAAGGAATAATACTTCTTTCCCACACTATGTTTCCACTGTGTTAGGTTGGTTTCACACTGCGGTCTTTTCCCTGATCAGGTTCATCAGGTTTTGTGTGCCAAAACCAGGAGAGGAACTTGCAGAGAAAAAGCATAATTGAAAGATTAACACCTGTTCTGGGTTTTGGAGGCACTCCTGGTTTTGGCACACAAACCTGATGAACCCTGATCAGGGAAAAACTGCAGTGTGAAACCAGCCTTAGCCAGCAGATAGAAAAGTATTAATAATCTGAGGGTGCTCCGTGGTGTATTCCTTTTACTGGTCAACTGAAATAGCATTTTAGGAGATTACTTGGGTCTTTTCATCAGGCATAATAACAGATGAGGTAGAGTTAGTGTGGACTGATTCACAGGACCTGGTCCATTGGCCACTGGACAGATGTCCATAGAGCCAACTCTTACCTGGCTGCATCCATAGCTCCTTTGTATTAGCTGACATGGCATGACATCACATGTCCATCATGATGTAATGATGACATCACGCCAAGCAAACTAACCAAGGGAGGAGACGGAAATGTCGTTGACCAAAAAGTGGTTCTCCGGACGCTCATCCAGTGCATGACTGATGTACCCAACCCTGCAAATTGATCCCACCCTCTTTAATGCAGGGTCATCGGGACAAAATCATCAGCTTTAACACCGGCTAATGGAGGATTATTAACAATTTCTCAAAAGATAATCTGTCGTTAAGAAAAGGTGTACTACGGTCCGCGCTGCTGTGACACGAAAGATCACAAGGAAGGCAATGCTTCAAATAAAAATTCCTTTATTCCTCCTCTCCTATGCGTTTCGGAGCCACATCCGAGCTCCTTCCTCAGGAACATTAGGAAGGAGCTCGGGTGTGGCTCCGAAACGCGTAGGAGAGGAGGAATAAAGGAAGTTCTATTTGAAGCATTGCCTTCCTTGTGATCTTTCGTGTCATAGCAGCGCGGACCGTAGTACATCTTTTCCTAACGACAGATTATCGGTTTCTTCCACGAGCAGTGGCGGTGGAGGTCCAGCGGCAGCTGTATAAGGCGCTCAAGCCAGTTGTGGGTATACACAACCAAACAAGGTGAGTGGAAACCACACATCACCGAGTCTAACAGTGTTACCATTGATAGGGCACTAATCTGCGCCTCGTTTGTCTCCTTTGTGTTTTACACAATTTCTCAAAAGTACCTTCATATGTTAAAGTAAAAGAAAAAACACACTTTGTAGCTGCTGCTAAGCTTAGCGTTTGCTATTCACAATCACTGCTTATGTCTTTGCGTATGAAGAAATTGATATGCCTCATTGTAACAGAAATCTGCCCGTCACACAGGGGATTTTGAGTCATCGGTATCACAGCTTGGTCATAAGATAAAATAAAGGCAAAGTTTACAACGCAATATTAAAATATCAGGGAAAAGAGGAAAATCCAGACTCCAAACAGGTCTTCAAATCATCAAGGTTTTCCTTACTGAGCTTTTAAAAATAAATTCCCCTTCTCCTTGCAGCACTAATATTAAAATATACAATAGGTGAGCGCACACACAAGTGACAAGCCGGTATTTACAGCACATGATACTGGTGATGAGCGCTCGCTGTATTTACTCTAACAGTGACACGTGGAATGTATGAGCCCTGTATCAGAGGAAGGATCTGACGAGAGATCCGCCATTCCAGATAGTGTTTAGGATCATGCAAGTTTCCTTTTAAAAAGGGGCCCGGTACTGTGATCACGTCAGATTTATTTCCATTGACATGATCTGTCTGAGGTACATGAAAATCAGGAAGAAAAACATTCATATTCAGGTATTGTTTTTCAAAGGGAATTTTCCTAAAACATTAGCAGTTCACATCTGTTCAATTTGCTGTTAGTTTTTCAGATGGAAAAAGATTAAAAAAAAACAAAAAAAAAAAAAAAAACACCGCACACATCCGTACAACCGCTTTAAATTTGATGCCAAGGCAAATTTTATAGATCCCCATCAATCTAGTGATACCAAAGTTTGGCTAATGGTTCACAGGAGACCACAATCCATGAATGCTATACATCAGGGGTCCCCAAATCCAGGCCTCAAGGGCCACCAAAAGTGTATGTTTTCAGGATCTCCTTAGTATAACACAGGGGTTGGAATCATCACCTGTGCAGATGATCACATTAACACCTGTGCAATACTAAGGAAATCCTGAAATCCTGCACTGTTGGCGGCCTTGAGGCTGAGTTGGGGACCTCTGCCACATATGATGTCCTCTGGTAGCAGGAAGGATTCCTGAACTTTGTAATGTATCCATGGTGTTCATCCAACTGTACAATGGGATCTGGGTGTTCAAGGTGCAATATTGCCACAAGAATTGGGTCTAATTGTAGCAATACACAACAGTAAAAGCAGGAAAACCTAGCAATTTTGGTAGTAATATATGTAAAAAGATCTACAAATGAGGTTTGGGTAAAATGGGATGGCACATGCTAGGTTTCAACATGCCCAATCTTTTGTGCTCACTGGAATTAGTGACCACCCTTCCTCCATTGAGAACATATGTTGAGTGGAGGGTGCATGAGAGGTAGAGAAGAAATGTTATCAGTGAAACAAGCATTTGGCCAATAGTCATTGAGGTTGTATGGGAACCCTAAGGCCCTTTATACAAAATAGACCATAATCAGCTGAACCCGCCAATATCGACAGTTCATTTTCAGGGGAATTAAAGAGGTGGTTCCAAAGTCAAACTAAACTATCTAAATCCCCATCCATATATAATATAATAATAATAATAATAATAATAATAATAATAATAATAATAATACAGGACCATAATATAAGCTATTTTCTAATATAATTGTACTAAAAATTCCTTACCTTTCCCTAACTACACTAACTGCTATTTTAAGCTTGTTTCTATTTCTTGTCTGATGACGCTTCGTTAGAGAATCCCATGCATGCTGGAATGCTCAAATGAAGCGCCATCAGAGCAAGGGGCCGAAGCTGCAATCACTGTCTCAGCCCCTACCCCAACCCTGAAATGAAGAGTCATCGGTGACTCTTTTCAGGTGCTGCTCAGTCACTCCCTGCTCATAGTGCATTGTGCGATACCGCCCAGTTACAGTGCCCACTCAGTTGTCGGCTCAGATCACTGGTCTCCTGCAGGTCTGGTATGGACAGCTCTTTTGCCAGCAAATTACAGATCAACAGAGCAGACACTGTCACTGTGTAGATCGCAGCGAGCGGTTAGGGACAGAACAGCCCCTGAAAAACAAGAGTAACTGAAGACACTTGTTTCAGGGAGGGGCAGGGGTTGTGAGAGTGACTACAGCCTCTGCCCTCTGCTCTGATGGTGCTTCATTTGAGTATAATGGTATGCAATGGAATTCTGAAACAAAGCATCATCAGACAAAAAATAGAAAATAAACTAGAATAGCCATTAGATAGTGTTTAAATTGCAGCCCTAAATAGATATGGTTTTAGATGGAAATTTAGTCGACTTCAGACCACTCATTTCAGACAGCTGATCCTTTTGCTCTCCTTTATGTAAGCCACTGCCAGAAGAGTATAGCATTGGCTTTCTATTCCTGTGTATGGAAGATATGGCAGATATGGCTGCTGGCCAATCGATCACCCGAACCAATCATTTGACGGACACCCATCTAACCATCTTAAAGTCTGTAACTAGCGGGCTATCTTATGAAATGACAGAGTAGAATTTAAAGAATATAAAACTTACCTCTTAAAATCTGATACAAAAAAACCTTGACATGATCGGAGCTGAGCGGCTGAGGAGAGACGATGATCTTATGAAGGTCACTCTGCATTAACTCTGTGACAACATATCTGAGCAATCAGTTAAGGTGAACACAGGAGAAAACATTTATTTACCAGATGGCAAAGACATCATCATCCTCCCCATCATCATTATCACCTTTGCAGATAAGTCATGCATTTAATTTCCAAAAGAAACACAAATCTACCATATGCTTAGAGAAAAATAATTTGTATGTTGAGAAATTAAAAACGTTTATATGGTTTTTATGAATTGCCGTCATCAGAAATCAATAAACTACAATAGCTCCTACCTTGAGACTTTGGAACAGGGAATGAGAGTCACAATCTAGTTAATCCACAAATTTCTTGTGCAATACTGATTTACAATAACATGTTAACATAAAATAAAATAAATTTCCAAATAGGTGGAAAATGCCAGTGGACAATGAGGTCTCCTTACACTTCTGTAATAGAAGCTGTGCATGGCTCTCCATATAGCAAACAGATTAGCAGCTGATAAAGGGAACCTGCAACTATGAAAGTGTCATCCAATCTTCAACCATCATGATACAGAGCAGGGGGAGCAGAATAAATGGATACATAATTTTGAGAGAAAAGATCCATCATAAGGCTGCTTTCACATCAGCATTTTGCTGAATCGCGGAAGATCCTGCAGATTTATCGCATCTGCCGCATAAAAGCCAATTTGTGGCAAGCCACCATTCATTAGTCAGGAAAGTTACGGAGTCTAAGTCAATGGTTTGGCTTACCGACTCCACAGCCCTGCCTCTAAATACAGCAAGTGACACAGGATTCACCATTCCCTATGAGAGATGACCCAGCTATCCTTTACCCTTCTCAATAGGCAATGTCCCAGCAACCCTCCTCCCATCCCAATAGGCAATTTCCCATCAACCCTCCTCCCATCCCAATAGGCAATTTCCCAGCAACCCTCCTCCCATCCCAATAGGCAATTTCCCAGCAACCCTCCTCCCTTCCCAAAAGGCAATGTCCCAGCAACCCTCCTCCCTTCCCAAAAGGCAATGTCCCAGCCCTCTGACACACTTCCCAATAGGTGATCTTACAGCTCACCTCTTCCCTTCCCAATAGATGTTCTAATGTGTCTACTTCATTCCCAATAGGCGATGTTCGAGCTCCCTGACACACTTCCCGAAAGGTGATCTTACAGCTCACTTACTCCCCCCTTCATTTGCAATGAGCTTTGTTCAGATTAGAGCAAATTAGAGTAATAATCTGAGTCGAATAATGAGCCTAGTAACCACTGTGAAAGTTGCAAGATTTGTTTTCATATGGCATTATTAAAAATTAAGAAAAAATTAAGAAAAATTAAAGGAATAAAAACAAGAACACTACTGACATTCTCTTTAGGCAAATATAAAAATAATGCTGTCCTGGGGTGCACGTCTCAATTTTCAAATATACCCCCACATGCATGAACCCGAGCATCCAACCTACCGCGGACACGGTGTGGCAGACGTTGCCATATAACCAGAGTGTAAATAACACATGGGTGTCTTACCAGTGGAAAACAAATCAAATCCAGCAAAAGGAAACAAGAACAAATAAATCGAAGACATCATTATGTTTCTCGGCCGCAAACACACAGATAATTAAAGAAAAATTGCAGAAAAGAGAAGGGAAACAAAAAAATTATTACATCTGACAGACCATTATGTCGTGGCTCTGCCGTATTCCTGATGCAATTAGTTCCAATCAGAAACCAAAAGCTTCAAACCTTGTTTCATCAAAGTAAGGACCTGAGCAAAGAACGTTCTTTATTTTAGTAGGTCAGATGTGAGTCACAAATGAGGGACTGAAGTGTTCAGTAGGGTAGTTTTCTGAATAAAATTGCTACGGTGTAGACAGCTGGCACTAATATGGCACAATGCATACCCTTTAGTCTTATCGATATACAATGAAAAGAAAAAAAATCCAAATAAAAGCCTCCTGAAGTAAAAGAAATCGCCATACGTTGCAAGACCAACAAAAGCCGCTAGAATTACATGAAGGGCTAGATGGCACCTGCCCCTTTCCAGCCCTGAGCTACACTAAGTGGCGCTCACTTGAAAGACTTGGAGGTGCCACTTAAGTGAAAAGCAGCAATGCCATTATGGTCTGTGGGTAATTTAATGAGGGCATCGGAATAGGAATGAGTGACGAGTGTGTTTGATGTTGCTGCTCGCTCTAGATGTGACAGCCTCTCAAACAGATGGTGCCCAAGTGGGTTCAAACTTCCGTTCAAGCCCGCAAATGTGAAAAACAGACAGGAACGCTGGCATCGGCCTCGCAGCAGATTTCATTCACAGGCACTTCTATTTTATTTTATGGCTGGAGTAACAGGTGACGAGTGAAAATAAATGATCCGTGTTCACAACTTCAGAATTAGATCATTTCTGGGAGCTCTACCCACATATTAATCATAGCTCTGTGAACTTAAAAAAATGCCATTAAAGCTCTTCAACTTGTTCTCCAGGAGAAATGTGGGCCAATTATTTCTGCCAGGGACATATAAAACAAATGGCCGCATACTGCAGACCGTCGAGCCTTACATTTTTTTAGGAGTACTGGCTACCGGATGTGCCATTACTCTGACAGCGACCATTGTCAGGATTCTCTACATCTAGAACATATGGGGAGCTCGAGATCAAATCTCATGAGGAAAGTCACAAAGTGCGGGTGCCACTCCACAACAGAAAGTTATTGAATAAAATCCTATCTTCTAAATCACATACATAAGAAATCAATAAAAGTCACTCAGGCTTTGAGAATGTTTTATGTTGGGATTAGAGGTTTTAAAAACATACTGTCCAGAATTAGGAAAGGGGGAATGGGACAATGGGCTGAGTCTTGTACTGCAGCTCATCCAATCCTCTTTTTTCCTAATCTCAAGCACCCCCTTTAAAGGGAACCTGTCAGGTAGTGCTACTCCTCTAACGTACCACTACCTTCCCTACACCTTCCTATCTGATCCCTAACCATCCCTGTCTGAGCTAAAGGGGTCCTACAATGAGGGTGAAAAATAACTTGTATACTTACAAACAGTTTCCAATTGGCGTGCTCCATTCTCCCCTCCTCGGCTTTGTCTCTGCATGCCCTGCTGGGTGTACTCATTCCCCTTGGGCTGTGCCACCTCCTATTCAAAAATGCCCGCCCACCTCTTGTGATCATGTGATGTGATATGACATTCCGGGCGGCTGCATTGTGGGGCTGATCATGTGGTATTTGCCGGCTTCGATATGCGCACTGCGCATGCGCCAGAGCCCGACCCGTACCACATGATCAGCCACACAATGCACCGGGCCGGATATAACGTTCCGGCCCGGGCATCACATGATCATAAGAGGCAGGCATTTTGAATAGGAGGTGGCACAGCCCAAGGGGAATGAGGACGCCCAGCTGGGCATGCGGACACAAAGCGAGGAGGGGAGAATGAAGCCCAGAGCATGTCTTTCCAGTCTCCAACTGGAGACTGTAAGTATATGTTATTTTTCTCCCTTATTATAGGACCCCTTTAGCTAAGACAGGGATCGTTAGGGATCAGAGAGGAAGGTGCAGGGACAGGTAGTGATAGGATAGAGGGGAAGCGCAACCCGAATCCTGTCAGGTCCTTTTTTGTTATCGACGCCTCCAAGGTCATTTAGATCATGTAGTGTTCATTAGTAATTTATTTATTTTTTTTAATTGTTGTATTTGACCCCAAAAACATTTTAGATACTTACATATTTTCATTAGCTACCTGGGCAAACAGTTGAGCAGTCATCCAGCTGGTTAACAGATATGTCACTGAACTTGTAGCAATGCCAACTGCTCTGTATAAAAGGATCTGCATGATGTCACGACCATGTAACCGTAATGGGTGGAGCTAAGTGAGCTACATCTTTAAAGGGAACCGGTCAGCTAGTTTATGCCCTCTAAGCTATCACTATCTGTACCTGCAGCTTCATAATCCTTACCTAAACATCCTTATCTGAGCGAATAGTGTAAAGTTAGAGGTCCTGTCACCCCCTGGTGCATGGCAATCTAAATGCACCACTGAATGCAGCATGCCTGCTGCATTCAGGGAAGAAGTCCCCTGTCTCTAGCTCCCCTGTGAACTGAGAAATAGACTTTATAAATCTTACATATAGTGAGTGCGGAGAAGCATTCTTTCTTACGGAGTCAGCGCTGGCACGGAGGTTTTTCCGGCCTCTGGCCGCTCTGCGCCGCCTCCTGCTGCTCTGTTCCTCCTCCTTATTGTGTCCGCCCCCCTCCTCGCCTGCGCCCGACGTCTAAGCTTCTGTTCTCACGCAGGCGCATAGTGAGGCCGTGACGTCAGCTTAGACGTCGGTGCAGGCGAGGAGGGAGGCAGATACAATAAGAAGGCACAGAGCAGCAGGAAGCGGCACAGAATGACTCGCGGCAGGGAAAAACCTCAGTGCCAGCACTGACTCTCATAAGAAGGAAGGCCCTCTGGACTCACTATATGTAAGATTTATAAAGTCTATCTCTCAGCGCACAGGGGGACTATAACCATGGGGGACCCCTTCCCTGAATGCAGCAGGCATGCTGCATCCAGTGGTGCATTTAGATTGACATGCAGCAGGGGGGTGACAGGCAGGGGTGCACCAAGCCCCACTGCTGCCTGAGCCGCAGCTGATGATGACCGGGGGGGTGGGGGGGGGGGTGCTAGTGGAGCCCAGCACTGCCGCCCCTTAAGCAACGAGTAAGGACCGGGGGGCCCCTTCAGCAGCGAGTGAGGACCGGGGGTGAGGGGGGGGGGGGGGGTGTTCTGGCGAAGCCCAGCACTGCCGCCCCTTCACCAGCGAGTGAGGACCGGGCACCGCCGCCCCTTGAGCTGTGCTCGGCGGCTCTTACAGGGGGACACTGTGTGCATAAGGAGCCGCCCCCTTCTGCACAGCCGCTCCCCCTGCCTCTTGCCGCCTGAATGACAGGGCTCACACTGTCCAATGGACGGTGCGACCCTGGTGACAAGTCCTTTTTAAAAGTTGAAAAAAAGCAGTTATCCATTTACATTTTCTTATGTAAATGAGGCAGTGTCTAGACATCTTGGGGGCATAAACAATCTGACAGGTACCCTTTAACTCACTTTCAGCATCTCTGTATAAAAGGACGTGGGTGATGTCACAAGCATGTGACGATAGTGGGTGGAGCTAAGCAAGCAAAATCATTAGGTCTACTTAGACATAGCTCTACCTGTTCTAGTCACATGGTCGTAACATTACAGGTCCTTCAGCATTTTCTGAAATTCAGCTGAACTGTTGTTAACGGTTAACCTGCCAGATCCTTAATGTCCCTTAAGGTGTCTAGTCACTGTATCATTTACATAAGAAAATGTAAGTGTATAAATGCTTTTTGTTCAACTTTAACATTACATTACTAGCTCAGACAGGGTTGCTTAGAATAGTACTATGAAGCAGCAGGTACAGGTACTGATTGCTTGGGAGGCATAAACGATCTGACAGGTTCCTTAAGGTCTATGTAGACTTCGCTCCGCCTAGAATAGTCACATCATCATGACATCACACAGGTCTTTCAGCATCATCTGTGTTTCAGCATTGCTACAAGTTCAGTTAACAGTACTGTCACTTTAAGAATCCTCCGATATGAGAGATGAGGGAAAGGCATCAGCCCCAGTTATCCTCCATGAGTGAGGCCAGACCACAGAGGCACTGAGGGACGATATTACACATTAGCAATCCCCAGAAGAATTATGAATCAGTGTTTTCAGTTAACAAAATAGTACAAAAAAGGTATAATCCCAGGATCAAAGAAGCAGTCCCAAGAAAATATGTATGAAAAAGACACTTTGTAGAGTTTAAAATGACACTTTGTAGATATGTATTTAAATTTTACATATCCATCTCAAGACTAATGTACTATCAGAGAAGGAAAAATAAGGGCACTCTCCATAAACTGTACAGTCACCTTTATTCTAGGTCCATTATAAAGGTGGCAGGGAGGGAGTGAAGAACGATGGACAACAGCCCGTTTCGTGCCTGTCTGGTACTACAACTGGTCCAGTTGAAGTGCCAAATAGGCACGAACCGGGCCATGGTCCATAGTTCTCCACTCCCCTCCCTGCCACCTTTATAATGGACCTAGAATAAAGGTGACTGTACAGTTTATGGGAGAGTGCCCTTATTTTTCCTTCTCTGATGGATTTGTTATAATTGACTTCTGAAGTGAGCACACCCAGTGCCATCACATATTGCCAGTCAAATTGGTACATAGAAGAGGGTCCCTTTTTGTCTGTAGTAGTGCCTGGCTTATTTTTCTTAAGAGGTAATTAATAAACATATTGATCGCCAGCTTCTCCACTGATCAGTGCCATTCAAATCCTCATCCACACAACTGGCAATGAGTCTGGATCTCGCTATCTCAATGCACTCTAATAGCATCTTTATAGAATTCTCTAAGGCTACATTCACACACGTGTCACAAGTCTATGGCCCGGAATTCAATAGCCTTATGCACTTTTATGAAATGGCCAAGTGGTCAGAAGACTCGAGGAGGGTCTGTGCACTGCAGTACCAATATTGCAACACAGTTGTGTGAATAAAGCCTTAAACTGGCCATACACATGACTGTCAGCTGAACAATACTTTGGCAGACAGTCATCTCAGCCGTCTCCCCCATACACAGGAGCACTCCTGTGTTCTCAATGAGATAGCTACTGACAGACACATGGGCGATATGTTTGGGGAAAAAAATACAATCGGTAGTCTGAAAATCAGACATGCATGATCAACATCTCCTGCAACCATCGGTTATTCAACACGCCCATACACAGAATATCTACCGCACCTGTGGATATCAATGGGTTTGGCTGACAGTAACGTATAATTGGGTCTTTACACAGAAAAGATTTGTCCTCTGCACAAAAGCTTAGGTGTAATCTGGCTTGCTTCAGAGGCTCACAAGGTGCAAAATAGCTTGAGAATGGACTTGCTAATTAGGAAAGGCTGATAAGTGTATTAAAGTTGGTCTCTCACTAGTGCAAGGCATCGGATGTGATATGTGAAATGACATTCGGCTGAGGTTCATCTGAGTGTGAGCTGTGTCATTACTGTGATCTGATCCTGCAATTACATCTCAGCTGTGGAGGAGAGATTAATTCCTCCATTGCCAGTCTTTGTGTATATCACATTGTGAGAGAAATATCAGACTGCACAAACAAACTTGTATGGATATGAGCGAGCCTAAACTAGCTGATAATTGCAGCATGCTGACATTCCTTCCTCAGACCAATTAGGGTTGTGAAAAAAATGACAGATCATGGGGCTGAGAAAAGTGCAAGATTGTCTCTCACTGCACTCATGCGAGTTACATGCCAGTGTGACTCTACCCGAATACATGTTCTATATGCACAACCAAGATCACAAAGGAGGTAAAAGAGAAGTTGGATCACTGCATTCACCCGTATGTACAACACTTCTGCTCGGATCGCTGGGCCCCAGTGAATGGGGTGAACCATGGTACATATGAGTGAATAACCACTAATCCTTTGGGGTGTAGCCCTCTTATACCTATCCATCCATATATACAATGCATGCCTGATTTTTTTTTTTTTTTTGTTTTTTGCCCACATGCTCATAACAAACAAAAGTCACTTGTTTAGTTTTGCATCCCAGCTTTTCTCTCTCTTTAGCAGGCTACAGTTTTCTGTGTGATATATTTAACACTGATGTACACTACAGTCACACTTCGCAGGGTGTGTGATATTTCACTCTGTTCTGGACCACTTGTCAGAGGAGTCTCCTTCAGGCATCTGCAGTGTAATGAACCTTTATGGAAGGAAAGAATTAAAAAAAAAAAAAAAAAAGTCCATGAATTCCAGCAGAGCATTAAGAGCACAGGAGTCTCAGGAGTGCCAAATAAAAAGGCCCTATATATGGATCAGAAGACGCAAAACAAATAAGATATCGTCACAGACAGCAGAAATAAGAGCACAGATCACCCACATTTGAGCTGGTGACAGGTCGTCTGAAGATACTTTGAGTATTTACAAAGACCCTATAGGCATGGTAAGGAGACTCGCACGCTGATGGTCCAGCAAAAACAACGAGGGGCATCAAATGAAAGGACAGGTCTAAGGAAAAATCATTTCAATTTTCTTGTTGGTGGATATCGAAAAAAAGTATATGGTAATTACGGTAAATTGACATACATAAAATTAAAGTGTGAACATCCCATAATTCTTAAGAAGTACTGTATAAAAAATGTTGCAGACGGTAACCACAACTGTATTGAAATGACTGATGAATGAATGGCTGAATGAATGAAAGATGGGGATGTTGTCCCAAATTCCTTAGTACAGGATCTTCAGGACTAACCGGAGATTGGGGTTGTGATGTAATGTCAGCACTAGTCATTGGGAAGCTATCTGCTTGAAAATATATAGCCCTATATAGCTGTAAATGTACACAGCTGACTGCAGATCACTTACGGTATGTGAAAACTGCAGACACATTGCCAAGTTCACAAAAGGAGTATTGAAGAAAAAAAAAAAACAACTTGGCTAGTTTCATCCAGAAGAAAAAAAATAGGGGATTTTCATCTCAACTGTGATTAGTGTGTAATCATTTTTATTTATCAGCAGATTATGACATGACTTTGTCTTGTAAATTTTAATATGTTAATGAAGAATTGCAATGCATCAGTAAAAATTGTCTATTCTGGAGTCCGTGCCCATTTTGGTGGATTCAGTATAAAATGTATCTACTCCTTTAACTCAAATTAAGCACAGTAGTTCAATGCAGAATGTGCTGAATTTTATTATGAATTATTATGTTCTATCTAAATATATTGATTATTGTGTCAAGTATTAAAACCTGATGTTATCACTGTACTACAAGAAACGTATCACTTAAACATGAGCCAGGTATGAAGGAGTGTGAAGTCGGAGAGTCGGACTCAGGGAAATTGAGGAGTCGGAGGTTTATTATATAACTGGTTATACGATTAAGGGATCTTTCACATCAGCAGTAAACGTAATTTCGCGGCAGATGTCGCCGTATCTGCCGCGTAACGGCCAACTTGCGGCATTGATCCAGCAAGCCCCATTTATTCTCTATGAGGCTTGCAGTCAGGTGCGGCAAATGAGGTTTTCCAGATCCGGCACTTGCGGCCGTGTAAAAAAAAAAACGTTGCTAGCAGCGTTTTTTTTGTGGTGCCGCAAGTGCCAGATCGGCAAAACCGCACTTGCCGCACCGACGGCAAGCCTCATAGAGAATAAATGGGGCTTGCCGGATCAATGCCGCAAGTTGGCCGTTACGCGGCAGATACGGCGACATCTGCCGCAAAATTACATTTACCGCTGATGTGAAAGAAGCCTTACTGTACGTGATCTGTTTTTTTTTGCGCAGTTAGACTTGAATAGGCGAAACTTTTCGAAACATGGAAGAGACTAACGCATGTTGCCATTTTTCACATGCAGATTTGGTCTGTAAAAAAAACAATGGACATCTGAACAGTCTTACTGAATAATATCGGTCAGAGTCCTGTCTGTGTGATGTCAGGTTTTCATGGACAGCACTCAGATGGTTGTTTGAACTTTGATATTTTGGCTATTTCTTGGGTTCACTTGAATGTTTTGTGCAGTGACACGATGCAGCATTATCTCCTGCTATTTTCAGCTCATATATTGATTCTGCAGCTTGGCTCCATTATTATTGTGAAGGTCTATTTCACTACTACTTACCATTAACACCCCATTACATCTGTAGTACAGTAATCAACAGGGAACAGCTTACAACTGATAAAAGGCGGCTTCTAGCTTAAAAGCTGTCAGAGAAAGCAAATGGAGTAATTCGACCAAGGCTTGGATGGCACTAGTGTGATCTACCTCGAGGGGAGAGGCTACATGCATAACCAAGAAGACTTGTCTAACTATATCTAGTGGAGTGATAACACAAGAAGGGTATCTTCCCGGAGACCTGAGCTTTGCTTTTCCTAATCTCACGCAATGCATTTGGAAACCATTACTAGATAGAGCCAAGCTCAAATGCATACAGTGGTGACCCCTTAGCACAGCCATTCATTATTATGAGCCAACGGAGTCATGAAGGACTTTGTATGGCCTCCATCTTCGAAGTGTCCACCTGTTTCCACCATGCACAAAACATAGATGCTTGGATAGGAGATGATATTGGAAAAATATGGACTTGTTCAGACATCGCTCTTTTGCTGCAGGTTTTGTTCCCTGTACAAAACGCGCAGTGTTTTACAGTAGCTTCAAAATGAATTAGATTTTTAAAATCTCATTAACAGTGCGTTTTTTTTCGCGGCCGCAACTGCCGGAACCGCAGCTATACCGCACTTGCCGCACCTGTCGCAAGCCCCCTAGATAATGCATGGGGCTTGCCGCAAGTGCGACCGTTAGTCGGCAGATGCAGTAAATGTGCCGCATCTGCCGCAATCAGCGAAAAACTATGTTAAAGCAGCCTAAGTAAGGAAACAATATTCCTGTAATAACGTGCATAGTGTTATTCATGTAACATATAGTATTCACATATTTCATGTGCTATTAATCTACATGTAGGGAAATGTACTGGCAGTCGATGAATAATCCTCACATGCAAATATTCCACATGCAGGGAGCGAGGTCCGGGGACAGTGGAAGAGAACAGATTCTGCCATGCTCTGGGAAAGCAAATGGCGATTTAATGTTGTTCGTTTCATGTTTCATTAACTCACTGATGAACGTTACACTGAAGATTCACCATTTATTTTTATAGGACAAACAACTCCGCAGATTTCCTCCAATATTCAACATGTAAGAGATCAGGTATTTTAAATAACAGGCAACATAATTCAACCAGGGATCGGATTGAAGCAGTTCAAAAGGTTTTCCAGAAAACACCTCGAGGAGGGTTAAAAGTTTTTAAAACAAATCGGATATTCACCCATCACTGATTAAGTGATGCCCCTCTGCCTCTGGCCGTGTAGTTATGTCACCACTGCAACCAGTTTAACAGTCACAGGCCACCTACTATAATGAGACTACTACGCCTAATCATCGAGGGCCAGTGGATAGGTACTGGGGGTCAAGTATAGAAAATTCAGTTATCTTTACCTTTCCAAACCTATGGAATAAGAAGACATTTTGATTAAAGAGAGCCCCTTTAAGACCAAACAACAGATTGTTACATGGATATTGTATGAGTGAAGGAGTCGCAGTCCGTGTACAGGTCCCAAACAAATGTAGACAAGGCTTGCCGGATCACTTCAGATACTTCCATATAATCACACGACATCTTTACCAAAGCGCCTTTTCTAACGAAACGTCCAACTGCTGAACCCTCTCTGATCCCCAGAGCAAAGGATTGAGCTCTATGTTGTCTCGGAGCGATGGTCGGACATGTGTGCGGTCAGTCCACTTATGGTCTGCGGGACTGACGGAGCTTGCGGAGTGCAGTGCTCAGCCAGGAGTCCTACAGAGAGTGCGAGTGTGACCACTGCATCATTCACTCAGGTGACACATTCTGAGGTCGACCATTAAAATTCAACACTCAAGAGCTCTCTAAGCAAAAGTGGAGAACTACTAACAAGCAAAGGTGCAATGAGTCCCTATATACCAAGGGCTGAAGGTAGCGTCATTGAGTATAGAGGACAACGCCATTCAAATCTCTGCTATAAAAGAAAGAAAAAATATTGCAATGCTTATAAAGAACCAAATATTCAGCTGTACAAAGGCTGTCGCCATTTCCATCAGGGCTGACAATATGATTTCAGAACCCAAGATACACACAGACAAAGGTCACAGTCATTGTAAACCAATCTACCTATTGTATGCTTTTGGAGTCTGGGAAGAAACCCTCAATGTAGGGAGAATATATAGGTCATGTTCGCACGCTGATTTCTTTCTGCAGGCAAAACCTGCTCTCTTGGCAGTAAAGAAGCTGCTTTCAAAAGGCAGGATTAGGCAATCATGTGAGATTTCTTATGTCTCTTACTTTTTGCTGGGACTGCTTTTTGTTTGCAGAAAGAAAAAAAACAGCTACAAAGACGCAACATGTGAACATAGCCTTAGACGGCATGTAGATAAAGTAGTCGGTTTCAGAAACGGGACCCCAGCACTGCTGTCTGTGCTAACCATTGAGCCGCCATCCTGCAGATAACAGGCTTAGGGCCCTTTCACATCAGCGTTTTTTTAAATTTGCGGCAGATGCGGTGAAAAAACCGCATCTGCCGCAACTGCCGCATAACGGTTTCCACTTGCGGCACGGTTGCGGTTTTTTCCATAGGAAGTATAGGGGACTTGCGGCAGATGCGGCAAGTGCGGTATTGCACTTGCGGTAGGTGCGGCAGAGAAAAAAAACCGCAGTAAGCCGCGGTTTTTTTCTCTGCCGCACCTGCCGCAAGTGCAATACCGCACTTGCCGCATCTGCCGCAAGTCCCCCTATACTTCCTATGGAAAAAACCGCAACCGTGCCGCAAGTGGAACCGTTATGCGGCAGTTGCGGCAGATGCGGTTTTTTCACCGCATCTGCCGCAAATTTAAAAAAACGCTGATGTGAAAGGGCCCTTAGACAACAGAACCCTTACTCCAATACATGACCCCAACTGACTGACTGATTTGGCAATCTATACACTAGCTGTACAGGGAACCAGTCTTGTGTTACATGGTGCCTGAACCACAGGCAGCACAAATTAGCTCCATTATTACAAATATCCGTGTTCTTCCCTGATTTTACAGATATCTTTGTTGAAACTGCAGCCAGGGACGAGGTGACCAAGCAGAGTGATCAGGGGACATCAGCCCACGTGTAGGACAATTCTCTCCTTATACACATTGGAGATGGCCGGTCAAGAAAGCAAAGCCGAAGGGAAGGGGATGGCAGGAGCCCACCCACATGCCTCCTCACCTGGTCCTTAATTTCGGATTCACCCACGTTTTCTCTGAAAAGCTGCAGTAAAATCATGGACCCATATACAGTATACTGGCCAATAATCAGCATCAAGCGTTACTAGCAATTCTTCTAATTTTCAGTCTGTCAGATCAGCAACTTTGAAAACAACCAGCAAAATGCTTGTCAGGTAAAATGATTTTTAAACTTGCTAAAAAGAAGCCAATCATGTTGGATAATGCCAATCACCTGCTGATATGGGGTTAATTTGCAGGTGAATGGTGTTAAAATCACATCTGCTTTATTGGAACAGTGGCTTATACTCCATGTTACTGACCGCTTTCATCCAAAGAAATGCACATGGGGTGGATACAGTCACCCTTCACTCTATAGTAAGCTGTGCCTGGAATCATGCTTGACTTTGACTGACAACCTTCTCTGTAGAGTGTGTGTTCAGAGTGGGCTGTCAATCAATATGCCGGGGAGGGATTAGTATGCTCATGTAGAGTAACCGAAACCACACTCCGCACCGATCGGTCAGTTATAGGAAGGACAACAAAATTCTTTCTATAGCCGCTGCGCCATTAAGGCAAAAGCCATCATTTTTACCTGCAAATTAACCTTTTATCTGAAGGTAAATCGCAACATGACAGGTTTCTTTTTAAAATCATGCAGCTGATCAGGGTGTAAACTGCTGCGATAGGGCTAAGTGCAGCAACAGACGTGTGTAACGAGGGAGCTCATCACCTTTCCTTCTGCCAGTGGTTCAGGCACAAAGGACTCACCTGACAGATTCCTTTTACTGTGTACACGGCCCCTCACTCAGCTCGTTCAATAACGGAGTATTATTCTATATATCACAGGTTATGACAACTGAAAACACAAAAACCTCTGCTTGTACTAAGAAAAAAAAAGCTGGAAAACAAAAAATCATTTCCATTCATTCATCTCTCCATCCACTGAGCGGCATCCCTCCAAACCTCAAACATTAGGGGATTTGCCACATCGATCAAATGCAAATTCATAAACTGCCTGTGTTGGCGCAACCAACAATTACACGACCTGCAATTATTCCGCGTTTCAGTAGAGCGCAGGCACTTAAAGGAATGATTTGTAATCTCACAGATGAGGCCCCGAGCCGCAACTCTCCAACATCCAGCAAAGAACCCACGTGAGAACAAAGTACATAAAGCAAAAGCATGAACGGGGCAGATCGCATTACAAAGCGGGTTTAATTATTAGGTATTCTGATCACCTCCAAGCACGTTATTCCAATTCTGCACCACATCAGCCTAATAAATCGCACGGCAGAATGATATACTGGTCAATCACTTTCTGGAGAGGATATCGCATACTCTAATAATAAAGTCTAAAAGGGTAGAGGATCTAAAAACACATCTAAGTTTGGGTTAAGAAGGGGAAGGGGGGGGGGGGGGTCTAAAAAAATGGTTGAAAATCCCAAAATGTTAGTGCATATATCATACATAAACCTCTATCATTCTCCATATTAAATCTCCTGTATGACATTGTAATTTCTGGCTGCTGGAAGGTGATCAAAGCTATAGAAGTGATCACTTGTGTGTATCAGACTACAATTCCCAACATGCACTGCTGACGTGTGTTCAAGGTTGGTCTCCCCCCTCCTCCTATATTCACATGGCTGATGAAAATCAAATCTTTCCCCTGCTGTGCTACCGAAAATGAACTGCTGAGCCACTTACCTACATTATACCCTGCTGTGCTCCCGACAATGAACTGCTGAGCCACTTACCAACATTATACCCTACTGCGCTCCCGACAATGAACTGCTGAGCCACTTACCTACATTATACCCCACTGCGCTCCCGACAATGAACTGCTGAGCCACTTACCTACATTATACCCTGCTGCGCTCCAGACAATGAACTGCTGAGCAACTTACCTACATTATACCCTGCTGCGCTCCCGACAATGAACTGCTGAGCCACTTACCTACATTATACCCTGCTGTGCTCCCGACAATGAACTGCTGAGCCACTTACCAACATTATACCCTACTGCGCTCCCGACAATGAACTGCTGAGCCACTTACCTACATTATACCCTACAGCGCTCCCGACAATGAACTGCTGAGCCACTTACCTACATTATACCCTGCTGCGCTCCAGACAATGAACTGCTGAGCAACTTACCTACATTATACCCTGCTGCGCTCCCGACAATGAACTGCTGAGCCACTTACCTACATTATACCCTATTGCGCTCCTGACAATAAACTGCTGAGCCACTTACCTACATTATACCCTACTGTGCTCCTGACAATGAACTGCTGAGCCACTTACCTACATTATACCCTACTGCACTCCCGACAATGAACTGCTGAGCCACTTACCTACATTATACCCCACTGCGCTCCCGACAACGAACTGCTGAGCACCTTGCCTACATTATACCCTACTGTGCTCCCGACAATGAACTGCTGAGCCACTTACCTACAGTATACATTACTGCGCTCCCGACAATGAACTGCTGAGCCACTTACCTACATTATACCCTACTGCGCTCCCGACAATGAACTGCTGAGCCACTTACCTACATTATACCCTACTGCGCTCCCGACAATGAACTGCTGAGCCACTTACCTACATTATACCCTACTGTGCTCCCGACAATGAACTGCTGAGCCACTTACCTACATTATACCCTACTGCGCTCCCGACAATGAACTGCTGAGCCACTTACCTACATTATACCCTACTGTGCTCCCGACAATGAACTGCTGAGCCACTTACCTACATTATACCCTACTGTGCTTCTGACAATGAACTGCTGAGCCACTTACCTACATTATACCCCACTGCGCTCCCGACAACGAACTGCTGAGCACCTTGCCTACATTATACCCTACTGTGCTCCCGACAATGAACTGCTGAGCCACTTACCTACAGTATACATTACTGCGCTCCCGACAATGAACTGCTGAGCCACTTACCTACATTATACCCTACTGTGCTCCCGACAATGAACTGCTGAGCCACTTACCTACATTATACCCTACTGCGCTCCCGACAATGAACTGCTGAGCCACTTACCTACATTATACCCTACTGTGCTCCCGACAATGAACTGCTGAGCCACTTACCTACATTATACCCTTCTACAACTTCCAGGACTGGAATGGAGCATGCTCAACCAAAGTACATAGGTGTAACCCTAGACATCATATTTGGGGTAACGAAGTGTTGACTGTTTCTTTGTAAGTCATTCTTTCAATAGAATGGGAGTTCTGTATAACACCGGTGTCTCAAACATGCAGATCACAGGCACCGTAGATCCCTTGAGGACAGCAGCGCCGACACCAGCGCTTTACTTTAGTTGTATTGCTTGCACCGCCAGGGACAAGTGCTGCTTAGTTATACAAATAGTAGCCGCTGGCCAATAAGGGGCCAGGAGCTAGCATCAATGTATAACGTCAACCGCTGGCTAATCAGGGGCCAGGAGCTAGCATCAGGGTATAACTTCAGCCGCTGGCCTCTGATTGGCCAGTGGCTGGAATTGGAGATTTGGAAAGAGCTTGTCTATGTGCCCGCTCGTAATACATCTGAAGATAAGCATGACTGTCTGCGCCCACCTGACCGGACAACGATCCTCAAGGTGGTCTACTGTGCCTATGAGCTGCATCTCCGAATGAGCAGAGACAAGGTGAGAATAATATATGTAGAGATATGTGTGCGTGCATGTGCCTGTGTGCGTGCAAAATGGCACAATAGGGGTCATTATTACAATAGGAGAACCAGGATGGGGAAATTGCTATAAGAAAAGGACCAGGAGGGCGGACATTAATGCAAGATGTTGGTCAAAATTACTATATGGTGCTAATTGTAGGATATTACTAACACAAAGGGGATACAATACAACACAAAAAAAGAAAATTTAAAAAAGACATGAAAACTTTTTTTTTTTACCACTAAAAATGCTACTTTATTCATAAGCTAAAATAAACAACAAATTGCACATTTATTATCGCCACATCCATAACGACCTAAGCTATAAAACTGTGCTTTGACCCATATGATGAATGCAGTTTAAAAAATAAACTAAACAATTGAAAAATGTAAAGAAAAAAAAAGGTACGGTAATCAAAAGGTATGTAGAAAAAAATATGGTATCACTAAAAATGTCACTTTGTTCAAAATGCTGCCCCCTTATTATTATTTTTGTGCAGCCAAATACCCAGCAGAGAGACCCCTAGCATAACAGAATACCCCTTTAACATTGGGATGCAAAGGTAAAGCAGTCTTGGATGTTTTCTAGCCATGATTTTATGGGCTTACTGAATGACAACATTGCAGAATCTAATGTGGGGAAACATTCAGCAAAGATAAATATGGTAGGTCTCTTTTCATGTTTCAGTGCAGACAACATTATAGTAGACTTCAGTGGATTAGTAATATACAAACTCCAGGCAGACCCTGACTGTGAATGAGGCTCCCCTGTATATTATCCACAATGAAAAGATGAGACAGGGCCATCAGTCTGGACTTTATATGGGTGTGTGGTGGTGCCCAGCTTACAGTGCAATGTGTGGTCTGGAGCCACACATAATGAATAGGACCATCAGCTGATCATACGTGTCCTGGCCGATACGTGCAGACATGATGTCTTCATCTTTCCTCACAATATGATGTGGAAGCAATTGGTGCTAGATCCTTTATGTAGGAGGCATAGGTGGCTTTTCAGACCACTTGAGGATAAAAAACGGACAGATTACGGCCATCTGGGCACAGATTTGTGATCTGCACCATTTCAAGTGAACTCTGTTCCAAACATTCTTAAACGTGGACACACAAGGGTAATAGAACTATGAAGAGAGACTTCCTCTGTCACACCACTCTGAAGATTTGCTTGTTTATGACTGGTATTTGCAAAATGTCAGTTTTTGTGTTTTTAGGAACATTTCTATGTTTAATGGCCACCACATGGTTAACTTAAAGGAGTCATCCTGTGAACAACGTATCTCCAGAATAGGTAAAATACAACTGCTAAGAACCCCACTGATCCCAACACACCGGGGCCCAAATCCCCATGTGAATGAGGTCATTAAATCAATTATACAGTCATATAAAGAACTTGGCCCCTATAAAAAAAAATAATAATAATTACATGTCGTACGGTCTTCTAGATCTCACTATTTTACCATGTCTGAAGGCCACTTTACACACACAAATATCTGTGTCCAACTTCTGAGCAGATCTCTGGTTGCAGTGAAATCATGGATACATTGCTCCATTTTGTGGCTGTGTACAAATGTAACAAGGTGTCCATGATTTCACTGCAACCAGAGATCTGTTCAGAAGTTGGACACAGATATTTGTGTGTGTAAAGTGGCCTTAATAATTACTTCTTCCTACAACTAAATTAGGAGTCCTTAGTGCACACCTGGCATGAAAAGGGCTCAGAGCACCACCCCACCACCTCAATTAGTATCCATCACGTTTCTTAGCTTATGTGACAGCACTTTCTTTGCACAATTATTGAACTGATTTGTAGTTCCGATGTGTCCACATTGTCATTGCTGGAGCCCAAGGCCCATGCGCAGTGTCCGTGCAGGCGTGCACTCATCCTTCTCTCCTGTCTGCAGCAGTCGCTTGGTACTGTGTGATCTTGTGTGCAGGGAGTGGCCGCTGCACAGCGGAGAGACATGAGAGTGTGTATGACACTGTCCTCCCTGATCTGGCAGTGTCAGTGTGTGCAGTACTAGGGATACAATTCAGGCAGCACTGGAAGCATGTGCTATCAAACTAAGAGGAAGGTGGAGGATATTAATTAAGTTGGTGAAATGGAAACCCTGAGGCCTTTGCCACTCCAAAAGTGGATCCCTAATGAGCATATGGAATGCAAAAAAATATATACACCATGTTCCAAATTATTATGCAAATTGGTTTTAAGTGTCATAGGGGTTTTTTTTTTCTCAATGAAACCCATGGATGGTATTGTGTCTCAGGATCACTGAAATCAATCTCAGATACCTGTGATAATTAGTTTGGCAGGTGAGCCCAATAAAAGGAAAACTGGTTGTTCCACAATATTGAGCAGGCCACAGTTTTCAAGTAACATGGGAAAGAAAAAGGATGTCTCTGCTGCCAAAAAGCAACAAATAGTGTAAGGCCTTGGACAAGGGATGAAAACATTAGATATTGCATGAAAACTTAAGCGTGATCATCGTACTGTGAAGAGATTTGTGGCCGATTCTAAGCACAGATGTGTTCGTGCAGATAAAGGCAGAATGAGAAAGGTTTCTGCCAGGTAAGTTCATCAGATTAAGAGAGCAGCTGCTAAAAAGGCCTTACAAACCAGCAAACAGATATTTGAAGCTGCTGGTGCCTCTGGAGTCCCTCAAACCTCAAGGTGTAGGGTCCTTCAAAGGCTTGCTGTGGTGCATAAACCTACTATTCGGCCACCCCTAAACAGTGCTCACAAGAAATGGTTGCAGTGGGCCCAGACATACATGAAGACTAATTTTCAAACAGTCTTGTTTACTGATGAAGGCCGAGCAACCCTGGATGGTCCAGATGGATGGAGTAGTGGATGGTTGGTGGATGGCCACCATGTCCCAACAAGGCTGCAAAATCAGCAAGGAGGTGGAGGAGTCATGTTTTGAGCAGGAATCATTGAAAAACAGCTGGTAGGCCCCTTTAAGGTTCCTGAAGGTGTGAAAATGACCTCTGTAAAGTATATAGCGTTTCTGACTGAGAACTTTCTTTCATGGTACAAAAAAGCAAAAACGTGCCTTTAGGAGCAAACTCTTCATGCATGACAATGCACCATCTCATGCTGCAAAGAATACCTCTGTGTCATTGGCAGCTATGGGAATAAAAGGAGATAACCTCACAGTGTGGCCACCATCTTCCCCTGACCTCAACCCTATAGAGAACCTTTGGAGTATAATCAAGCAAAAGATCTATGAGGGTGGGAGGCAGTTCACATCAAAACAGCAGCTCTGGGAGGCTATTCTGACATCATGCAAAGAAATACAAGCAGAAACTCTCCCGAAACTCACAATATCAATGGATGCAAGAATTGTGAAGGTGATATCAAAGAAGGGTTCCTATGTTAACATGTAACTTGGCCTTCTAAGATGTTTTTGAGTTAAATAGCTTTTTATTTTAGTGAATGTGACCTCCTAATGCTGCAAATTCAACAAATGAGCATTTTCAGTTCTTTCAAACATATCAAATGTTTAGAAACTCTACTGTGCCTAATAATTTGGAACAGAGCATTTAGAGTTTTTTTTTCTAATTTTGAAGATTATACTGTTATCATTGGGAGGTTTCTTTAATACAATTCGATGTATACTCTAACGCGTGATGACTTACTACACTGAATGTCATTTGCATTGACCATTTAGGAAATTCAGAGAAAAAGAACATTTTCATAATAATTTGGAACATGGTGTATGTAAGTAAATAGTAGTGCTATATACAATATAGTATAGGTATGATTTTTATTGGCGCCAAGTCCTTTATAAGGCTGCTTTCACATCAGCGGTTTTGCGCTGATCGCGGCAGATGCGGTGAAAAAACCGCAACTTCCGCGATTACCGCATAACGGCTGCACTTGCTGCGTACTTGCGGCAAGCCCCATACAATGTATATGCGGGCTTGCGGCAAGTGAGGTATCGGCACTTGCGGCAAGTGCGGCAGCGAAAAAAAAAACGCGGCTGACCGCGTTTTTTTCGCGGCCGCAAGTGCCGATACCGCACTTGCCGCACCAGCCGCAAGCCCGCATATACATTGTATGGGGCTTGCCGCAAGTACGCCGCAAGTACAGCCGTTATGCGGTAATCATGGAAGTTGCGTTTTTTTCACCGCAACTGCCGCGATCAGCAAAAATCGCTGATGTGAAAGGACCCCAAGACTGTATAAATGGCTTAGCTTGAGTTTTGGGGGTGGCAGACTTTTTAAACACAAAGTATAAAGTCAGCCCAGATTCACAGGCCCCAGGACCATCTGTATTTTTACAAAACCTGCAGTTTATACTTCCAGTTAATAAAACTAATGCACGAACCTCCAGGAAAGGCTCATTAGATGCCCGGTATTACACGCTGTACAACGCCTGAAACACAGAGGATACATTTCTTCAAAGTAATCAATGTGAGGCGGCTGGAGAATATCAAGTGCAGAGAGGACCTGCAAGGAAGAAAAGACACAGTTACTGGAGCAGCCCTGTACTACATTATCTTTATGACACAGAGCAGGGTAATAATGCGCAGTGTATTGATCATACATATAAAGAATGGATATTACACTACTTTACAAAGGACAAGCAGCAGAAGACAGACATTGTGCTGAATGAAACAGACTGCAAACATCATGGATCTGTCGCTCTGTTATACTGCCATAATTAAGAAAACCAAATTATATGCAACAGTCTGCGAGTCTGCTAGGCTAAATATTACAATATAAAGCCTTTACATATCAAAAAAACTACTATTAAATGGACAGGAAAGTTAGCAGAAAACAGTGAACGGCAATCTCCTGCAGTCCCACTGATAATAATGAATAAAGCGGTGGTGAACATTTTGGACCACACAAACAAGAAAATACAAAACCCCATTGATGACATTGATCAGCGGACTCTCAGCTCTCAGTGCAGCAATGCAGTAGTTATAACAGCAGCTAACTCAGGGGTCTCCAACCTGTAGCTCGGAAACCACTTGTGGCTCGCAGGCCTGTGAGGTGTCTCACAATCATCTTCCAGATTGGGGCATTAGCACCAGGTCTAGCACACAGCTATGAAGAGCAGGTCTCCAGATTGTGACTCTTGTGAGTAGCCCCATATAGAAGAGCAGATCTGAATAGGGGTAAGGCATGAACCCCTGGGTATTAGTATATGGACGGCGCATATTAATGGAAAAGTCTTGGCTGTCATTATACCAATAATGGGGGCTCTGGGTGTCACTACAGTGAGGACGGTGGGAGCTGAATGTGGCTCATGACCCTCTTTTTCAGAGCTGAATGTGGCCCTCAAGGTCAGGAAGGATGGGGACCTTTAAGTCAACACTGGCTCTGCTGCTCATCAACATGAAGCTCAGAGTCTACAAAACTGGACTGCTCTCCTGTGTATAGGCTCCACTCATATGTGATGGAGGGATATGGATGAGTTTGGGGACTCGGTAGGCACAGGGAAGCGGATACTGGCTCATTGACGTGGTGGATCTTTTTTTCACGCAGAACATTTCCTGTTTATTTGCACTGTGACCTTGAACACAAATCACATAGGTCACACAGATTTCTGTCCTGGATCTGCCCTCAGAAGACCGGAGAGTGAGGGAGCGCACCTGGATTTGCAATATCCAATGCAGCTAATCTGCAGGGCGTATTCCTTAATCATTGTGGTTTCAAAAAAAATGAAAGGTCACGAAAGTGGTTTTCAGTTAAATGACAAATCAGCTGCATGTGACACAGGAGTCTGGACAGTTCGTAAATAGACACCAAAATCTTTGTACAAAAATACTGAGATAAAGGGAACCTGTCAGCTACTTTATGCTACCCAAGCCATCACTATCTGTACCTGCAGCTTCATAGTACCATTCTAAGCATCCCTGTCTGAATTAATACTATAGTGTTAGTGGAAAAAATATATTTATACACATTTTGTAATGTTAATGAGCTTGAGACTGGTCATAAGGGGCATTCCTATGTTATCCACCCCTGCCGTCCTTCCGTGGTTATCACGCCCCTGTGATATTAAGCTTTGATATTTATGAGTCTTTTGGGTTGATTGAGAACATAGTTGTAGATCAGAATAAAAATAATCCTCTAAAATACAACTTGCCTAATAATTCTGCACACAGTATAAAACGTATGGGCTGTTTCCAAGTGTGACACGTCCGGCTGCATCTATTTCCGGACTTGCGCATTGTGGGCGAGTATTGGGTGTACTTGTCTGGTTTCACAATGTGCAGTGCGCAGGATCTGGAGCTGGCAAGTGAGCGCCGTTTAACATGGTACGGCAGAAAATAAAAAACAAAACAAGTAAGTTTTCAACTCGTGCTGTGAGCTGGGTGACGCGGTAAAGGTCACCTGAGCTCAGCTACAACTCTAACTCAGGCGACCTTTACTGCGTCACCCAGCTTACAACACAAACCTGAAATTCATTTGTTTTTGGTCACGCTATAAGTTGGGGGACGCTGTAAAGGTCACCTGAGTTCAGAACTGTGGCTGAACCCAGGTGACCCGGACTAGGACATCATTACTCTCACACCACACTCTCATTCAGTTTCCGGTTCTACCTTGAGAAGACGTCACAGAGGAACATGGAGGGGTATGTGAGAGTAATAAATATGGAGTTGAGATATGACTGTGTATTTTGTCCAAATAAAATGATTTTTCTCCGTGTGGTGTAATATTTAGAGGTTCCGAATGGCCGGTCCTAACAGTGACCTGACAGTAGGAATATCGGGCTTAATGCCAGCTGGCAAATTTTAGCTTGCATGAACCCCTCCATTACCCAGTTTACCACCAGGAGAACTGGAAGAGTCTTGTACATTTCTGGAGCAGCGGCAAGCTGCAATTTGCAGCAGTGGCGGGGGGATTGCAGGAGAAAGCTTGGGCTTCCCCACGCTGAGGTTTCCAGTCACAGGCTCAAAACCAAAAACATGAGGAAGCCCCACATCGTGTTTTTTTTTTTTTTTTCTTTTTAAATTATTTCATAAAGTAATTAAAAAAAATAGAAAATGCTTTCCCAGGGTTCTGGCCTGATAAATCTAGGGTGCTGGCGGTAGGGGTCAGCCCATACCTGCTTGCGGTACCTGGCTGGCAACAAAAAATATGGCGACGCACCACGTCATTTATTTATTTATTTTTACAGGGGCATCAAACAGGTAAATTTAGTCTTAGGGTTCCGTCACACTTGGCGACGTTCCATCGATCACGACAATGATACAACCTGGTAAGGATTGCTGGAACATCGCTATGTGGTTGCTGGTGAGATGTCAAACAGTTAGATCTACTGAACGACGCAGCAACGATATGGCAATCCGTATAACGACCTCGGCGGTTGTTGGGACCCTGTCACACAGCAGCTAGTCAGATGACACAGACCTGCGTGGCTGAATTCTGAGTCGCCAATGAGGTCGTGGTTAAGGCGTCAAACACGCCGATGCATGCGGCCAAGCGGGAACCAGATGATCAAAAAAATGGTCCAGGCCATTCCGACTCGATCGGCGATGTCACGGGGGCCCAGTCGCTGCTCTGTCAAACATAGCGAGATTGCCAGTGATGTGTGATTGGGTCTTTATACTTACCATTACCCGTCTTTTTGTGGATTTTAACTTGCTTTCCCAGTTCAAGTCTATGAGACTCACCATCAGGTACTAGCTTATCCGTATGCCAAATGCAAAGATGACAACATAAACACATGCTCAATGTGCAAAGGTAAGAGGTAGTCTGACACGGAGCTGCCATCACAAGGTGGCACATGTCAACTTGTACAGGTAAAACAAAGTACAAAAAATACTGCAGGTTTTCCTGCAATATAAGAGGAGCTATAGGAAAAGATAATTGATGCTCATAGTTAAAGGGAAACAAACCCTCTCTCATCAGCACTTAGGGAAAAGTGTTCGACCATAAATGTTAAAAGCAGTTACAATTTTTGCAAGCAGCAAAGAGAAAGCCAAGATGAAAATGAAGAACTTGAAATGACGTTTTTATTTTTAATCAACAGTCAGTGGATCATTCTATCATCTAAAAAGACTTGGTGAAAAAGGAAAGCCATCAGCATCCGTCTGTGTGCCTGCTGTTCAGAAGACCAGTTATAGAAGTCAAATTGTTCACAGAGCATTATCCAACATGTTTAACAGATATGTCACTGAAGAGCCATCATAGGCCATGTAGATGGTCAACCATTAGCTCTATTTTGTTTTTTTTTAAATCCAAAACAGCCTACCTTTTTTGGTCTGCAGCACCTATGTAAATTTATATAGCTCCATGGTTACAGATGACGGTGTTACCTCTAATCCTGAAGTAAAGTGACACATGGCCAAACATCTGCCTCCTCTAAGAGGTTTCTGTAATGGCCCGATGGCAATAGCCTAGAAGCAACGTCCTCCAGAAGATCATTATCTGTCGGCCAAATGATGCAGTGCTCTGCCTCTGCTCCTAGCCGATACGTGACAGTACACATTAAGCACTATCATATAATTGTAACGCAAAAGATTACAGCGTGTATTTACATCTTCTTGGTGACATAATTGCTATTTGAAGGGAGAACATCCCTGTTCAGACATTAATACATTATATAGGATGGTATATCAGGGGCAGGATTGTAGTGTGACCATGGGGCTGGTGGCCACGCCCCCTATGCAAACAGAAGTGTGAGGGGGCAGGAATTTAATCTGAACCTGGAGCCCCCAGGGTCCACGCCCCCGACACACCTCCTGACACGGTTGCAACATGAGGCTAAATTTCTCTGTCCCTGAAGGGAGGGGCGAGTGCTGAGGAGTAGTGATGACGAGTGTAATAGTTACTTTCCGCATAAGTAGTACGGTATTCGCGATACTCGTTACTCGGCGAGTATCGCTGGTGCTCATGAGTGATTTGTTGATGGTTGTCGATCTGACACATTGCCGACTCCCTTCAGTACACAATGGGAGCTAGCACTTCAATGAGAGCAGATTGAATGTTAGGCTCTCTCTGGGGGCCACAGCAAGCGTTTTATGCAGTAGAAATGTAAAAAAGCCCACCCTCTTGCCCTGTCCCAGAAAGACTTATTTTATGGCCGGGTGTGTGGGTGGATGCCCATCACTAATTGACTAACATTGGACTCGCTATTCGGACGAATATGCGAGTGTTACTATGCTCGTAACGAGTACTTTTTGAGTGTGAATATTACACCACTCACTTATCACTACTGAGGAGCAGATATGATTTTATTGATTTAGAAGTGATCTATGGATCCTAGAACTGTAGGGCCCAGCTCAGAGTCATCATAAAGGAGGCAGGGATAGTGCAAACATTTTTTCTATCTCCACAGGTTACCCCTTTAAAGAATAATCAATTGAAACGGAACGACTCAGTCACCAGATAAAAAGTGCTACTGAGTGCATGGGGGTGTGGGAACAGAGGATGGAAAGGACCAGATCCTGGGGAATGTCACACATGTAATTTCGGCTTGGTAAGGGTGGTTGGTATAATTTGACATTATTGGTAGAGATGGTCTATAATTTTACATTTTCATTATTTATTTTAGTTAGTAATAAGCCATATTGGGCTCACCAGGGAATCGCTGACGTGTCCTTGTGGCTCCTGACAGGTCCTGATAAGCCTTTGAAATCTACATTCATGTTGGAGAATTTATAGCGTTATTTTTAGAAGACAACTTGTATTTCAGGTCAAGATCTCTGGTAATAATTTCATCAATTATATAATTGTGTAGTGCGTAATAGGAATTCCTATTATACAAACAAACTATTAATAGGTGAAGGGCTGCGACTGGGAGTGCTGATAAGCTTCAGGCTTATGCTAAACATACAATGATGTAGGTGAACTTCTATTCCTATTTCATCGGACAATGTGAAAAGCTAGCTGGACAGTACACAAGTCTTATGGAGCACAATGCTGCCCAGTATTACTTAAGGAGCAATCCTAGGAGTTTTTCTTTTATAGCCATCAGCTCATCTAAGCAGGCTGCCAGGAAAAACACTCATTTATCAGAAAAAAATATATATATTTTGACCTCGTTTAAAAGTAGTCATTCTTGGCAGCATATCAGCCTATGTAAACATGGCCCATGTGCTGCCGAGATCCATGACAGCATGTACACATAGGTGGTGTTAAGGATTACTGTGTGCACATGGAAGTGGTTAACTTGTCTAATTAGGACATTAAAGGGAACTGATCAGCAGTTTTTTGCCATGTAAGCTGAAGGAAATATGCTGTAAGGGTTACAGAATAAAAATCAACTATGCCTCTCTTATCAGGATCTGTGCTATTGTTTACTTAAACTAAAAGCTTTATTACCCAGTGATTAAGATTCCTACTTTATCACATGCAGTGCAGTCTGTCACGCCCCCTGCTGTGATTGATCTTGTTGGATTTAGGGTTTCTTTGCCTACATTAGTTGCTGTCAGATGAGGTAGCAAAAGCCAGCTGATCGATTTCTTTTTAAAGACCACCAATCTACTTATATGTAGCCAATCGGCAATAGTCTAACCCCAGCGAGCGTTCGGTTTAAACCCAGCATTAGTTTGCTCTGGTGCAATTTACCGTTCAACACAAAATCATGTTTTTTTGAAAGCCTCATTTACAGATAAAGAAAAAAAAAAACTCCACATGAATTTTTTTTTTATAGCCATAAGTTTACAATCTGCAGTATTTTCATCCTTGTCCAGATTTTTACAGTTGATTTCACCCAATATACTGCTTTGTGATGGAGATGCAGTGAAACCTGCAAATATTGCTGCAGTGCCATTGCAGATTTTATGTTCAAATTTGCAGTGGAAATTTTCTGCAACATGTGAACAAGGCCTCAGCGTCCCATAGATATCAGACAGCAGTGGCCGAACGCTCATTTAGTCCACAGCTTTTCCTCCCAACAGGCATTTCCAATGCAGAGAGGTCACTACCAAAGCGGAATAACATCTCTGATAAAAGCTTAAGAGATTGTCAGTGATGTGTCAATCACAGGGGGGAATGTGACCTACTGCTGTAAGCATGACAAAGCAGTCCTGTGATGATAATCACCAGGTGATAAAGCCTTTAGGCTATGTTCACACGCGGTGTAAATGCCGCTTTTTTTTGCGCGGACGTTCTTCCCGCCTTTTGTGGCTGCGCTATTTAGCACTGGTTAAAAAACATGATGCATTCGCACACTGCGTTTATTTTACGGCCGCATTTATTTCCCCAGGGAGCGCAGGGGGAAGTGATGTAACATGGGGGGAGGAATAATCCTGTCCCCGTGACATCTGGGTACTTTCACGTTCGCAGTGTTCGAACTAAAAGAAAGCAATGGGCATTAAAAATAATAATAAAAAAAAAACCCGCTCACCTCTCCGCCAACTGTCCCGGGATGCGAGGCGTCCACGTTCGATCGCTGCAGGACCTTAAAGGGAACCTGTCCGGTTGTTTTTACCCTCCCAGCTATCATTGTCTGCACCTGCAGTTTCATAATACTAGCCATCCTTGTCTGAGCTCATGGTGTAATGTTAAAGGTGAAAATAAAAATATAGATGTTAAATGCTTTTATGTAAATGAGGCAGTCAGACTACATCTTGGAGACTGTAGTCTGGCAGGTTAATAGTTAACTCAGTTAACTTCTCGTCATAAGTTTGATGTAACGATCATGTGACCATAGTAGGCGGAGCTAAGCAAGCCAAATCATTATGTGCTATGGAGACTTAGATCTGCCTATTATAGTCACATGGTTGTGACATCACATCAGGTCTCGCTGCGTGTTCGGACATTCGGCTGAAATGTTAACTATTAACCTGCCAGATAGACTACAGTCTCCAAGATGTAGTCTGACTGCCTCATTTCCATAAGAAAATGTAAGTGTATAAATGCTTTTTTTTTTCCACCTTTTACATTACACTATGAGGTCAGACAGGGATGATTAGAATAGTATTATGAAGCTGCAGGTACAGACAGTGATAGCTGGGGCGGCATAAACCAGCTGGCAGGTTCCCTTTAATCAGCTGAACGGCGGCAAACCGATCAGCTGATGTGTCAACGTGACAGCATCAGCTGAGCAGTTTAAACCGCCCGCCAAAACCGATCAGCTGATGATGTCACGTGACACATCATCTGATTGCTACGAGCCAATCAGATGACTCAGGTCCGTGCAGCGATCGGACGTCTTCCCTTCGAGACCCGGGACAGCCGGCGGGGAGGCAAGTATTTTTTTTTTAATTTTTAATACCTCGTTAACTTTTATTTCACTTTCGCAGTGTATGCAGATACATTGCAAAAGCAAAACTCCATGCCCCACATGTCACACAGGATTCTTCCTCCCCCTGTGTGACACTTTCCCCAGCGCCTGCGATTATAGGCGCTGGAATAGGCATTGACTGAATGGCAATGCGTAATCCAGCTCCTTATAATGGGGCCTATGGGAGAAAGTGTGTGCATATTTGAGCAAAGAATTCACATGGTCATTATTTTACTCGCGCGGCCAAAAAAAGTGCATAAAGTCTGAACAGCAAAAGTGAATTTCCATTCCAAACACAGACGGCACTTTTGTGGGAAAAGTGTGTGTAAAAAGACGCAAAAATGACGCTCTGTAATTACCTTAGTGTAAGCAAACAGCAGCACTTAATAAGAGAGGCACAGTTGCTTTTTGTGTTTTAACTCTGTACATTGAGGACAGCATGCTGTAATAGCGAAAACCTGCTGATAGATTCCCTTCATGTATTAATCAGTAAAAGGATGAAACTTAGATGTAGCAGTGAAGAAAAGGCAGTCTACCTGCTACTGTGGGGGAGGGGGGAAAAGTTATAAAAAAAAAAAAAAAAAAAAAAAAAAAAGAAGGGATAAGAAAAAAACAAATGCAACTAGGAATACAACTGAAGAAAAAAAAAATCATTCGTTTCTCTCGGATGGTAGAACACCTAATGCAGCCTAAATCTATACACCTGCAAGACTCATAAGCAGCAGATATTGCTGCACTTAGATGCTGTGAGAGCCAGCAGAGCTGAATCTGTATAGTTCAGAAGATGAACGTCGATGGGAACCGAAGTAGTAGTCAGCGATTGGAGAGGACTGAAACCCCTTGTTTCAGATATTCTGTATTGGTATGTAAGTGTTACAAACCCTCTGGAGGAGTTCCTTTTGGTGACCATTTCAACAAGAGTTACCATATTTTTTGAATGATAAGACATACATTTCCCCCCCAAAAAAAACTGAGGGAAAAAAGGGTGTGTGTCTTACAATCCAGATATAGCTTACCATGGTCGAGCGGCTCCGTAAGGTCACAGGAGGCGGGTCGTCAATGCTGCAGGTCCAGAGGAGGTGGTTTTGCGTCTGAGGGATGCGAGCACCATGGATCTGGTGGCGGTAGACGCAATGGACTACAGGAAAATGGCTGTGAAGGCGTGCGTGTGCAGACGGAGATCCGTCATGAAGTCAAGTGTGGCTAATGTTTGCTCTCATTTCATTACTACTGGTCCCCTAAGTATTCTGTCTTTCTTTTTAATCCACCATAAGGATCAGATAAAGAGGCCTTTTTATTTAGTATGGAATTGTATAGTGTTCACATAGAGGACACCTTGATCACTGTGAAATTATGCAGAGGAGCCTAAAGTCACACAAGCCCTGTGACCCAACACTCCTTTGAGAAGGCAAAAGTTAGTAATACCAAGGACTACGTCTCTGGAACTATTTTGCAGCTTTAAAAAAAAAAAAAAAAAAAAAAAAATGAATACTAGGGAGCAGTGGGAGTAAAACAAAAACAAAAAATAGCTACTTTTGACCTGTCGACAGGTCCTCTGTCCTCTTTGCTTGAAATTTTAGAGGCATCGATTGTCAGCATTTCTGCTATTCTGAGCTCATCGGTATATTTTAATTTGTCTAATGCAGGGGTGGGGAACCTTTTTCTGCCATGGGTCATTTGGAAATTTCTACCAAATGAGGGATGGGGCATATACATCACGGGGTGCTGGGATTGGGACATCAAGACCACTGGGGTGGTTGAAGCTGGGGCACAGAAATCACTGGGGAGCGGAATATAAAAGGTAGGCAGTCAGCAAAACATGTCTTCCAGCGTGAGCACTGCGGTGCCCAGGTATCTGCCCAAATCCAAGGAAAAGGTCATCGAGTGCTGCATGCAGCCCATGGGCTTGATATTCCCTGCCCCTGCTCCAATGCATATGATTTTGATGAATTTTGTGCCCCTCCCCACATAATTAATGCCAACGATCTTTGCCAGCCACTAGTTGGTTTCCTCTGGTGGCTTTTCTGGGCATAGCGCTCTACCATGACTGTATGCCCACAATAGATACCACAGAAGCTTGTCCTAATGAGAAGTCTGGGCACTCACATTCGCCATTCTCTGCTATAGATGTGTAGTTTGTTCATGGAGGCAGAGCTACTGGATAATAATATAAAGCCATTTGCAAATATTTTTATGCAAATGATGGAACAGCTGTTGCCGACAATAATACAAAGCACAGAAGTATCACAAACCTGGGATCCTACGAGACGGGAAACAAGGAACAAGAGGCTAAACTATGCCGAAAACAGATGAATTAAAAATGAGACCACTTGAGGCTAGCGTAAAATAATAAATGTAAATGCTAGTGAGCATAAAAAGCTTTCATTCCCTTTGATCACAACCCATTTTACAAAATATGTTACGCATGTAGATGGAAGCACGAAACTCAAACCTCAAAAAATACAGAGTAGCAAAACCCACCCAAGATACAGCTGGAAACTACAGCAGGAGCATAGCTGTAATGTCTAGTTTGTATTTAGACCCCTGTTCATACAATGGGAACCTCAAGACCAAGGTGATGGCTGGGACTCACACCAGTGTCAAAAGCCCCGGCAGAGAAGTGGAGGATATGTGGACTACATCACGTTAGAAAACCACTTCATGCGCTCACAATGTCTTTTAATCTTAGGGGAACCCACAGTTTTCAAGAAGGACACGCTTCAGATAATGTTTCCCACCAGAGTTGTTTTTGAGTAATTTCAGACTTTTCTCATGATGACGTCTCTCCCTGCAGAACCTGCTGAATACAAGGCCAGTGTGTCCAGGATGCGGCTGTACTCACTAGCTCTCATGTAACAGCACAGCTTCATTCCTGTAGGGATCTCCACAGCTACAATTCAAAGGACCTCTTCTCCCATGTGCAAAGATTATGCGGAGATAGTGAGATTCCTCCCTCTTACCATTGTGATATCCATGGGCATTGCTAGCATCAAAGATCTGGGGGGCGGCATCGGCCTCCAAATTCTTGCCCGAGGCCTGGATTGCCTGCGACTGCCTCATTGAACTGTGTCAGGATCACACTGACATAATTCAGCCCTGTGATAGAGCAAAAGCTCTGTGCTCGGTTACTGCCAGTCTCCTAAGCCACAGATAGCTATAGGCCTGCAACTTACAGCGAGTAA
The DNA here is from genome assembly GCA_033576535.1 of Allobates femoralis. Classification (NCBI taxonomy): domain Eukaryota; kingdom Metazoa; phylum Chordata; class Amphibia; order Anura; family Aromobatidae; genus Allobates; species Allobates femoralis. Next base: position 110,394,562 of record JARQOC010000002.1, read on the forward strand.
ATTGAAACATGATTCAGATATCCAGTGGCATTGAGGTTTCCACTGATGAAGAATGGCCCCACTATCTTTGTACCCCATACACCAAACAATACCATCAATTTTTGTGTTCCAGCAGTCTTGGAGGGACTATCCACTGTGGGTTAGCGTCAGACCAATAGCGCTGGTTTTGTTTGTTAACTTCACCATTCACAAAAACGTTTGCCTCATCCCTCATCTGAAGGCAATTGTCTATGCTGTGAAGATACGAGATGTTCAGCATCTGAAACAACGGATACTGGAAGCCTGTGCTAGCATTTCTTCTGCGGTGTTGCTATCAGTGTGTCAAAAGAGGGAGAAGAGGGTTCTATTGACAATCCAACACAATGGGCAGCACTCTGAGCACATTTTATAAGTGGTCATAAACTTGTAAATAACTGATGAAAGAATAAAGTTAGGTTAAAACCAAGCACACTATCGTTTTCTTATGAAATTCTCAATATGCTTGATGTAACACATGATTTTCTTCCAATTGAAAAAAATAAACTTGATTCAAAATGGCCGCCATGGTCACCACCCATCTGGGAAAGTTTTGCCCCTCCCATATACTAATGTACCACAAACAGGAAGATAAATGGACCACCCTGTATATAGGGAGAAATGCGAGCCATAAATAAATGTATAAAAAGCAGTAGGGGCCATCAAACTATGTACAGGGAGCTGTGGGAAGCCATTAAACTGTATATTAGGAGAAGTGTGGGCCTTAAAGAGGACCTGTCACCCCTCTGGTGCTTTCCAAACTGAAAGCACCACTGAATGCAGCGTGTCTGCTGCATTCAGGGAAGGGCACCCCCATGTGTCTAGCCCCCCTGTAAGTTGTGCAAAACACTTTAGAAAGTGTACAGATAAGGAGTCCAGAGGGACTTCCTCAGTATAGAGTCCTCGCTGTTCCCTGGTGTCCTCCCTGCCTCCAGCCCCCTCTCTGCCGCCTCCTTTATGTGTCTACCTTCCTCGTCCGCTCATGCTGCTCTGCGTCTGAAGTCACACAGGCGTAGAGCAAGCAATGGGCTGGAGCTAGTCCCAGCAGCTAAAACGCCTCCTGCCGGTGACATCAGCGCCAGAGCAAACAGCATAACCTGGAGCAGGGCGGGCTCCGACGCCGACGTCACTGGAAGGAGGCGTTTCAGCTGCCGGGACTCACTCCAGCCCATTGCTCCCCTGCGCCTGCGTGACTTCAGACACAGAGCAGCATGAGCAGGTGAGGAGGGGAGACACATAAAGGAGGCGGCACACAGGGGGCTGGAGGTGGCACAGAGGGGGCTGGAGGCGGGGAGGACAACAGGGAACAGTGAGGACTCCAAACTGAGTAAGTCCCTCTGGACTCCTTATCTGTACACGTTCTAAAGTGTTTTGTACAACTTACAGGGGGCTAGAGCCATGGGGGACACCTTCCCTGAATGCAGTAGACACGCTGCATTCAGGGGTGCTTTCACTTTGGGGGGGGTGACAGGTCCTCTTTAATAAAGTATATAAGAGGGTGTAGGGGTCATTAATCATTATACTATATACAGGGAAAAGCGGGGTTATAATAACGTAGGTTATGGGGCAATCATACTATATAATAAGTTTAGGTTGTCATAAAGGATATAAGAGGTTATAGGGAGGGATATAGGGAACTGTGGGGATCAATCGTACTGTATGTAAGGGGGTATGGGCCAAAGTACAGAGAGAGGGGGAGAGGTAGAGGTAGAGGGAGGGGGGGAGAGAGAGGTAGAGGTAGAGGGAGGGGGAGAGAGAGGTAGAGGTAGAGGGAGGGGGAGAGAGAGGGTAGAGGTAGAGGGAGGGGGAGAGAGAGGTAGAGGTAGAGGGAGGGGGAGAGAGAGGGTAGAGGTAGAGGGAGGGGGAGAGAGAGGTAGAGGTAGAGGGAGGGGGGGAGGAGGAGAGGAGGGTAGAGGTAGAGGGAGGGGGAGAGAGAGGTAGAGGTAGAGGGAGGGGGGAGAGAGAGGTAGGGGTAGAGGGGAGGGGGAGAGAGGAGAGGTAGAGGGAGGGGGAGGGGGAGAGAGAGGTAGAGGGAGGGGGAGGGGGAGAGAGAGGTAGAGGGAGGGGAGAGGGGAGGAGAGAGAGGTAGAGGGAGGGGGAGGGGGAGAGAGAGGTAGAGGTAGAGGGAGGGGGAGAGGAGAGGTAGAGGTAGAGGGAGGGGGGAGAGAGAGGTAGAGGTAGAGGGAGGGGGAGAGAGAGGGTAGAGGTAGAGGGAGGGGGAGAGAGAGGTAGAGGTAGAGGGAGGGGGGAGAGAGAGGTAGAGGTAGAGGGAGGGGGAGAGAGAGGTAGAGGTAGAGGGAGGGGGAGAGGAGAGGTAGAGGTGAGAGAGAGGGAGAGTGAGGGGAGGGGAGGGGGAGAGGAGGGGGAGGAGAGGAGGAGAGGAGAGTGAGGAGGAGGGGAGAGGGAGAGAGAGAGGAAGGAGGAGAGGGAGGGAGGGAGGAGGGAGGGAGAGGAGAGGAGGAAGAGGAGGGGAGGGAGGGGAGAGGAGAAGAAGGAGGGAAGAGAGGGGAGGGGGGAAGGGGAGAGGAAGAGAGGGGAGAGTGGGAGGGAGAGGAGAGAGGGAGGGAGGAGGAGAAGGGGAGGAGGGAGGAGGGGGAGGGGGAGGAGAGAGGAGAAGGAAGAGAGAGAGGAGGAGTAGGGGAGGAGGAGGAAGGAGAGGGAGGAGAGGGAGAGAGGAAAGAGGGGAGAGAGAGAGGGGAGGGAGAGGAGGAGAGAGAGGGGGAGGGGAGAGAGGAGGGAGGAAGGAGGGAGAAGGTAGAGAGGGGGGAGAGGAGAGAGGGAGGGGAGAGGGGAGAGTAGGGAGGAAGGAGAGGAGTAGAGGGGAGGGGGAGAGAGGGAGAGAGGGGAGAGGAGAAGGGGAGGAGAGGAGGGAGGGGAAGTAGGAAGAGGAGGGGAGGGAGAGAGGAGGAGGGGAGGGGAGGAGAGGGAGGAGGAGGGAGAGGGGGAGAGGAGGAAGAGAGGAGGGAGGAGGGGGAGAGGAGAGGGAGGAGAGAAGGAGGGAGGAGAGAGGGGAGGAGGAGGGGGAGGGGAGGGAAGGGAGGAGGAGAGGAGAGAAGAGGGGAGGGGAGGGAGGGGGGTAGAGAGGGGAGGAGGGGGGGAGAGGAGGGGAAGGAGGAGGAGGGAGGGGAGGGGAGGAGGGGGGAGGGGAGAGGAGAGGAGGGGGGAGAGGAGGGAGTGGAGAGAGGGAGAGAGGAGAGGGGAGGGGGGAGGGAAGAGGGGGGGGGGAGAGGGAGAGGAGGGGGAGGAGGGGGGGAGGGGGAGGGAGGAGGGGAAAGGAGGGAGGGAGGGAGAGAAGGGGTGGAGGGGGAGAGGGGGGAGGGGAAGGAGAGGAGGGAGAGGGAGGGAGAGGGAGGAGGGGGAGGGAGGTAGGGGAGGGGGAGAGAGGGGAGAGGAGGAGAGGGAAAGGAGGAGAGGGGGAGGGGGGGGGGAAGAGGGAGGGGAGGAGGGGGGAAGAGGGGAGGAAGAGGAGAGGAGGGGGAGGATAAGGAGGAGAGGGGGGGGAGAGAGAGGGGGGGGGAGAGAGGGGAGGGGAGGGAGGGAGGAGGAGAGGAGGGGAGGAGGGGGGGGAGGAGGAGGAGGAGGGGAGAGAGGGGGGAGGGAGGGGGAGAGAGGAGGGAGGGGGAGGGGGGGGAGAGGAGAGGGAGGGAGGGAGGGGAAGGGGAAGAGGGAGGAAGGGAGAGGAGGGGGGGAGAGGAGAGGGAGGGGGAGAGGAGAGGGGGGGGAGAGGAGGGGGAGGGAGAGGAGGGAGAGGAGGGGAGAGGGGGAGAGGAGAGGGAGGAGAGAGGAGAGGAGGGAGGGGAGGGAAGGGGAGGAGGGGAAGGGAGGGAGGGGAAGAGAGGGGGAGGGGGGAGGAGAGGAGGGAAGGGAAGAGAGGGAGAGGGTGGGGGGGGGGAGAGGTAGGGGAGGGGAGGGGAGGAGAGGGGGGGGAGGTGAGAGGGAGAGGGGAGGGGAGGTAAGAGAGGAGGGGGAGAGGAGAGGGAGGAGGGGAAGGGGGGGAGAGGGGGGGAAGGAGGGGGAGAGGGTGGAGAAGGCGGAGAGGGGGAGAAGGGGAGAGGGGGAGAAGGGGACAAGGGGAGAGGGGGACAAGGGGGAGAGGGGGACAAGGGGGAGAAGGGGAGAGGGAGAAGGGGAGGAGGGAGAGGGGAGAAGGGGAGGGGGGAGGGGAGGGGGGGGAGGGAGGGGGGGGGAGGGAGAGGGGGGGGGGAAGGGGGAGGGGGAGGGGAAGGGCTGTAGGGACGATCATATATATACAGTATGTAGGGAGCTGTATGGACCATCATGCAGTATATATGGGGCCTGTGAGGACATTCAAGACATTATTTGTTTTAAATGAATGCATTATTAGTTTTGATTAGGAATTTCAGGGGCAATTACTACTTGAGGTGGGGGGCATTGTTAATTATAGGGGGTATTCAAGGGTATTTGTTGCTTGAAGAGGCACTTGGGATATTATAACTCAAATGGAGCATATCGGACATTGTTACTAGCAAGGTAGCACAGTGGGGCCTTACTACTTTCTAGGGGGACGCTATTTTTAGAGGCCCCCCTCTATCTGGCGCACTGTCTTTGTAGCATTAATTGATGGAGGGGTAATCTTAAAGGCATACATTGTTAAAGTATTGGGGTCACTGCTCCACAGTGGAGGAGCAGGCAGGATGAGGAGTCTGTGCTGGTTGGGAGTAGACGAGGACGGGGCTGATCACTTGTCCTCAGCTTGTCTGATCTCTCTACCTATAGATTCTAGATCGTCTGTCTCCTCTAAAATCCTGATTTGTCATGTACAACCTCCTTTATCTACCTGCTGCCATCTAAAAAGACATGAGATGAGAGAGGGAAAACACACAATCAAGAGCAATCTGCTGTAATCTATTACAAAAGAAGCAATGCCTATTTGGAGCAGAAATTACATCTTACTTACGTTGTCATGCTTAAAAAAACACAACATCTTCAATTCTCGGAAGACCCTTTTGCAAGAGACTAGATTCTGGAAGACGTTGGGCATCTTTTTGAGAGCAACTCTCTTTCCATCTCTGGGATCTGTTACAGACCTGGAAACAATAAAAGGAAAAAAGTTGTATTATAAAAATGACATTGGACAGTAAACTGCAAGCAGGGAACAAGATATTACATAAAGATACTGCAGATCTAGGTAGGGGGAGTGATGCCAGCTCCATAATATGGGGCCTAACAATGTGCACAAATTACTTCCAAGCTTAAAGTGAATCAGTCCCCAGATGTCACATTACAAACTACATGTTATTAAATGTATCTCTTGGACCTAAGGTGATTGGTGTATGTACTGTGAAAATGTCAGATTTGTCAATTTACGAGAGCAGCTAATATCAAGTGTATTCAGTATCAAACATGACTGCTCGACTCTTCACATATGGATCTATGAAAACTATCAAATGTCACATACAGAAATGATCGCCAGCCAAGTCTTGTATCTTCTGATAATTCCTATTTGTAATACATTGTTTAACAATATAGATACCATAATCTTTATTTTAGTGTTAAATAGCTGAGAAGCGAAAACATAACGACAGCTGATATAAAACATCATTTTAAAGATAAAGGATTCAGTTTTGCTTGGGGTCCAGGTATTGAGACACCACCAACCGCTGTACAAATGGGCATGTAGCTCAGTTGAGCCATTCACCCAGTGATTTTAATCTAGACTCTAAGGCTATGTGCACATCAGTCGGTTCTGCATTTCTGCAGACCGACCGGGAACCGGTTGGACACTGGCAGAAACTGAGTTTTCTGTGCTCAGCAGTGTCCCTCGTTTTTTGCTTGTTTTTTGCTTGTTTTTTGCTCTGTTTTGTCGGCGGTTTTTCTGAGCGGTTTTTAAACTGAGTTTTTTGTGCACTTGATCAGCTGGAACCGCTGGAAAAACTGAGGAAAGAAGTCACTTGCTCTATATTTGGAAACGGTGGAAAAACCCAGATTTCACTGAAAACGACCAGAAGAAAAACGTTGTAATGTACACAGCGTTTTCTAAACTCCATTGACTAGCATGTTAATCCAACCGGAGGGTAGGATTAACATAAATTAACATAAAACTGAGCGGAAAACGCCGACTGAAAACGTCCAAAAGCAGCCCACAAAACGACTGATGTGCACATACCCTAAGGGTACCGTCACACGGGGAGATATCGCCGGCGATGTTGCCGGGAACACAGGGGCGTGGCCTAATTGTGGCGACATTGACGGCGAATTGCAGCGTGTGACAGGACGATAATCAGGCGATGAATCGCCTGAGCAACATCGCCAGGTTTCCCAACAATGTTGGGAAACCTGGCGATGTTGCTGAGGCGATCATGCCTGATCGCCCTGTGTAACGCGGCAACCTGCAATGTTGCGGGCGACACCGCCTATCTCCAACATTGCGTGTTACCGCTCGCTGGGTTGCTGGGCAACCCAGCAAGCGATAGCCTCAGCAACTAGCCGGCGACATCGCCGGTAAGTTGCTCAGTCTGACATCTCCCCGGCGATGTTGCCAGGGATGCGCGCTCCCGCGCATCGCCGGCAACATCGCCGCAACCGTCGCCCCGTGTGATGGTACCCTAAGATTTCTAGATTAGTCTTTAAAGGGAACCTAACCCACAAACTGACCCCCCCGCATCTTTAGACCTGTCCCTGCACCCCTTCTTATCATTTCTAGCCATCCCTTTTGCAGAAAAAAATCGATTTAGTAAAGTAGAAAAAGTTATATTCACCTCCGTCCTGTGTGGGTTCTCTGTTTCTGAATATAGTCTCAAAGGCCTGTCTGCTGCAGCCTTATAATTATGCACGCCCCTCTCTGCTTGCTAAGAGCCTGGCCGCGTCATTAAAGGGACGTGACTAACGGTTATGACGCGATTTTAGCCCCGCCCCTTTCATGACACGGCCAGGCTCTTAGCAAGGAGAGAGGGGCGTGCATAATTACAAGGCTGCAGCAGACAGGCCTTTGAGACTATATTCAGAAACAGAGAACCCACACAGGACGGAGGTGAATATAACTTCTTTTCTACTTTACTAAATCGATTTTTTCTGAAAAAGGGATGGCTAGAAATGATAAGAGGGGGTGCAGGGACAGGTCTAAAGATGCGGAGGGGGGGGGGGGGGTCAGTTTGTGGGGTTAGGTTCCCTTTAATGCAACACTCCAGAGTATGGGCAAATAAAACATCTACATCCTGCATAGGACAAAAGCCCCCCAGGAAACTTGGATCAGAGAGGGGCAATTGATTGTCCCATGGGGCATCATGACAGACTGATGGCTGTGGAAGGTGGAACTTAATTACTATATAAGCAGAATTCTTATAATTCATTTTTACAGCGCCATTTATCCCATGGCGCTTTACACATGAAAATTATCACTTAATATTGAGCAGCATTACATCTGTGACTCGCTGCTCCTGGCAGTATATTATGATAGGGCAGATTGTAACTTGTATTATGTCAGCAGCTAATCAAAGTAGAAGTTAGAGAGTAGTTTAAAGCTTTATACAGAGCAGTAAATAATTTTCATGTTATCCAGCTCTTGAACCTTGATCCAACAGCTCCCCTCAAACAGTATGATTAGCTCCACAGCCACAGTCCCAGAATTTGACGGTCCCCGCAGCCGCAGTCCCAGAATATGACGGTCCCCGCAGCCACAGTCCCAGAATATGACGGTCCCCGCAGCCACAGTCCCAGAATATGACGGTCCCCGCAGCCACAGTCCCAGAATATGACGGTCCCCGCAGCCACACTCCCAGAATATGACGGTCCCGCAGCCACACTCCCAGAATATGACGGTCCCCGCAGCCACACTCCCAGAATATGACAGTCCCGCAGCCACACTCCCAGAATATGACGGTCCCCGCAGCCCACACTCCCAGAATATGACGGTCCCCGCAGCCACACTCCCAGAATATGACGGTCCCCGCAGCCACACCCCCAGAATATGACGGTCCCCGCAGCCACACTCCCAGAATATGACGGTCCCCGCAGCCACACTCCCAGAATATGACGGTCCCCGCAGCCACACTCCCAGAATATGACGGTCCCCGCAGCCACACTCCCAGGATATAATGGTCCCGCAGCCACACTCCAGAATATGATGGTCCCCGCAGCCACACTCCCAGAATATGATGGTCCCCCCAGCCACACTCCCAGAATATGATGGTCCTGCAGCCACACACCCAGAATAGGATGGGTCATGCAGCCACACCCCCAGAATATGCTGGACTCCACAGCCCCACCATACAGCATAATGGACCCCTTACACACCATTGACCCCTCCGATTATGTTCCCCCCAGCCGACCCATATTGTATGATATAACCCCACCCCTGCGCCCTATCCCCCATCGTCAAGTGTCATGGCTCCATAGGATCGCTCAAATACCGATTGAAAGATTAAATAAAACTCCTCTCCACCCAGAGGTACCATGAAGTAAGGATCCCGGTGTGTGGTGGACCCACTTTCCAGTACACTGCTGTTTTCATTGAATTGATTGTCTTGATCAGTGGGTTGCACAGGGCAGGATGTGACCCGCAGGTAGCACACTGCCAAGGTCTGACTTTAATTGCCATTGCCAAGTCAGTAGCTATGTGGTTAGTCTCTGCCAGCGCTCCCAAGTTCTCCATCAGAGCCGCTGCCAGAGATTTCTGTTAGCTGCTTATTTTAGGGAGAACAAAAGGACCAGCAGTCGGAACTAGATATGGCAGATCCTTAACTCCCCAATAACCATCTTTCCTTGGCCCAAATGCACATTTCAACGACCGATGAGCCAGTCAGTATCGGTAGGTTTGGAAGACGTTCATCTCATGTATATGGCGACTTAGAGTCTATTTCCAAGGACCAAACAGGAGCACTGAATGTTTACCGATCGGCGGTCATATAGCGCGGCCTGCTTGTGTACAGACTATTAATCGCTGCGTACTGAATGATGTGTAATGGATCGCTCGGTGTACAGAGGACGCCATTCATCTTTGCAGAAGAGTCCTATTCACACAGGACCTTGTACTGCCAAGAATGAGGCATTGGGGGGATCGGCAGCCTATGTAAAGGGCAAGATGATCGTGAAATGAGCATTTGTAGGAACATTCACAATAATCTAGTGGTATAAATGCACCTTAACTCCCAACTAATTAACTTGTTATTTGTCAAAACTTTTATCTTGTAAAGACTTGACCTTTTAAGCCAGATATAGTCTGGTCTCACAGTAACACTGGACATGCACATAAAACAGCTGTCAAATGCACGCTTCATCTCCCCATAAACAGACAAGTTTAGATCAGCAGACTACAAAGCATTTACAGCAGGAGGAAAGGAGAACATCACGATCACTTAATACAAATAACATTCTTCCCCCCCAAAAAGGATCTACTTAACCAGGGTTGTGGAGTCGGAATCGGTAGAAAATGGACTGACTGACTCCTAAAATATAGAATACATTGGGTCCAGTAGTTCAATGCAGAATGTGCGAAATATTATTATAAATTATTATTATGTTCTATCTAAATATCTTGATTATTGTATCATAATAATGATGAAAGCCTGATGTTCTCATTATGATACAATAAATTTATTACTTAAACACGAGCCATGTATGAAGAAGTCGGAGTCCAGGAAATTCAGGAGTCTGAGCCGGTGGTTTGACGTACGGACTCCACAGCCCTGTACTTAACAAGGGGGCTTTTGGCTGTGGCCCTCAGCAGACACTGCAAGCTACTACCTAAAATGTCAACATCACATTCAGCAGAATTGCTGATCAAGGCACAATGTGAATATCACAGATACATGGCTGACCGGAAACATTTGTGTAATGGGGTAAAATACTGCTAAGGCATTTCCCACATAAGACAAGGGAAGGAAAATTAAAGGGGAACTCTGGGGAGATAAAACTTTTTAGTGCCATTTCTGTCCTACATGATGAAGCAGAGCTGTAGACTGCATTAGGATCTATAGATCTCTTATAAATCAATAAAATCATATCGGTTCCTCAGCTCTCACCCCCCTCCTTCCTTAGGAGACAGTGAAATTCAGAGATGCTGCAGCAGAGACAGGTGGTGTGTCAGGGGCGTGGACCCTGGGGGCTCCAGGATCATCTTACATTATTGCCCCCTCACATTTCTGTATTGGCAGAGGGCGTGGCCATCGGCCCCATGGTCAATCTACAATCCTATAGCTTGGGGTTTATAGCATGTGTAACATATGCTGCACAGACATCTTGATGCCTTGCTGTGACTGAGACAGTGACGATCCATAGCAAGTTTCAGGGGACAGGATTGTAGTGATCATGGGGCCGGCGGCCACGCCCCCTCTTCATACAGAAGTGTGAGGGGGCAGGAATGTAAGATGATCCTGAAGACCTCAGGGTCTATGACCCCGACTCACCACCTGTCACTGCAGAAGCATGAAGCTGAATTTCTTTGTCCCCTAAGGGAGGGGTGAGAGCTGAGGAGCAGATATGATTTTATTGATTTGTAAGTAATCTATAGATCCTAGAACTGTAGTGCCCAGCTCTGCATCATATAGTAGGGTAGGGACACTACAAAAATGTTTAATCTCACCAGAGTTCCCCTTTAAGGATTTCTATAAAAATCTCATGTTTAGCACAACAGAACAGTAATAACAGCACCTGGAAATCCATGAATTTTCCTGGTGCAGCTTTGTCGGCAGTATATTTGCTACAGGGGCATTCCACATTTTGCCCATGTATAGAAGTGGAGCTGAGGTCACGTAGATGGATTACAGACATGTATGTGGCTCCCATACTGCTTGTATATTAGCTTAGCACAGTACATAGCGATTTAGTGCCTAAACATCAGGATCAGCTAATATTTAAAAAATAAAAGGTTCTATCTCCATCATTAAATGTTATCACTTATCCAAAAGGAGGGGTGAAAGCTTGTGGATCAGATGGGATCTGACAACTGGGATCTCCAAAGTTCCTTAGAGCAGAACTCAAATACCCTGTGGAGAATCAGCCATCGCACCTGGCAGCTCCACAGCACCTCCCTTTAAATCCAGGTAGGTCAGAGAACTGCTTGAGGATAACAGAAAGGCCGCAGCTGCCCTGTCAGTGTTGGTTTATAAGGCACCTCAGTGAGTGTGGTATATGCCTTCTGATCCGCGACCAGAAGCACATATGATAACCTCCACCCCGTCACCGATACAGGCCCTAAATAACCCCAAGCACTAATTGCTGCCACCAGTTCCTCGTTTAATTTAAGTCTGGTCCGTGATCGGGCTTTTATCGGGTTAGAAACAATCCAGGTAGCGTTAAATGAGCACACGGATGTGGGGATCGTGATCAAGATAAAAGGACGACTCAAGAGTAAATTTATATATTTGATCACCCTATTGGTACAATAGAATTAATATTCACAGTTATTACTAAGATGTTACAAATATTACAGTCAGTTATGCAAATAAAAAATGGAATACACAGAATTACACACACACGTGATCAGTTACCTTAAATGATAATGGCACCACAAGGGCAGCATGAAGCCAACCTGTTACTGGGTATTCTCTGGCTTGGTGGAAGCCCCCTCGAGGTAAGATATGGATATACAAAACGTATTATTTTCCGTAGCTTGGTCTGTGAATGTCGTGGGCGAAAGACAATGCTCTCATATTTTCAGTTATGATTTTATCTTCGCCTGGATATGAAGCATGACTGCTCTGAGAGCATCCTACTGGTCAATACCACGTTTAGGTGCCTTACGGTCATCGCACATGTTTGTAAAATGATGTGCGGTGACAGTCTGAATGTCGAGATCGCATATCTATGCTCGCCATGTTTATAGACAGCACAGCTCATGAGATATTAAACGTTATATTCCCGACTCTGTTCGGTCTAGGTTGAGTGAAATGATTTTCTTCCAACCTGTCAATGAGTCTACAGACAGAGGAAATTCCTTCTCACACTTCTATGCCTTAATTATCCCTTCTGGAAGCCCTATTGTGTGACCACAATGGGTGCTTCCTCAGGTTGATTAGCATATCACAGGTGAGGAAGAGCCCTTTGTTGTTCCTAGCTAATTGATATGTCCCTCTTCTGGGAGGCTTATCTCCTATGAGTGAGACATAGCTGCTTCTGAGCCAACATGGCTGCTCTGAGCAGGATGGTTATTTGTAAGAATATTGCTTTCTGATACAAAATGGCGGTTGAGGAATATTGCTTATTAATCACACCTCCCCTATTAAGAGGGCACTAGGGGGCAGCACATTCCTGTGTTCGCCCGTGCACTCGTCCGCTACCTCTCCTCAGTGGGATAACCCGTCAGTGTTACCGTGGTCCCGACCCTTCGTGGCGAATGGCATACTTGTATTGCTGGAACGCAAGGCTCCAGAGTAGCAACCTCCCATTCGTCCCAGAGACTGAGTGTAACCGCTGAGTGGGCTGTGGTCTGTCCCCACGATGGAGTGGCGTCCGCACAAGTATGGCTGCTGATAATGCAAGGCCCACACAATTTTCGGACACTCCTTTTCCTTCGTGGAGCCGGCCACCTTCCTCCCTGGATCCCACAGTACCCTCCTTTCTCCTTTGGTTGTGGAGATGGGCATCTCCATGAGGCGGCTCAGCATCTCAGGACTGGCACTCGCTGGTAGTGCAGTCTCAAACCCCTGGCTGGGAGTAGCCAGAAGCGGTGCTAAGGCCTCACTCTCACAGGAACACCCTGGGACCTGTTCTGGGTCAGACACAGGTTCGGTTATCCCTCGACTGAGTGAGGGCCCAGAAAGCAGTGCATGGCCTGCGTTCTCTCTCCTCAGTCCGTGGGTGACAGCGACTCGGTCAGCTGTCTCCCCGGGGGAATAATATCACCTTCCCATTGGCCCTACTGGCCTGGGACAACTCTTTGCTGTCATCCTGACAGGCTGGGGATACAGCTTTCACATTACCCTGAAAAGTTAGGGGAAGCACCTGCCCCTTATTTTGACAGGTCGCGGGAAACATGTCCCCGCCCCTCCGACAGGTGTTTGGCACGGAGATCCCATCACTCTGACAGACCGGGAATACCCCTATGGCACCCGGACAGGGTATGGGTACAACTTTCCCATAGTCCTGACCGGATGGAAGTACCGCTTTCCTATTATCCAGGAAGGTTATGGACACTACCTGCCCATTCCCCTGACCGGCTGTAGGAAAGACTGCCCCACTGCCCCGACACAGTATGGGAACCGCCTCCCCATCTCCGTGGCAGTCAATGAGTACAACTGCAAGTTGGTCCCTGGGCCACCCCTCCGGTGACCCCTGCTGGACCGTTACCTTGCACAGCTGTCCTTGGTCCCAGACCACCTGCTTGAGGCCCGAGTTCAAGGGAGGCTGTGCCACCCGCTCCTTGAGAGCTGTCAGGCTTACATCGGCCCCTGATGCCACCCGGCATCCCTGATGAGACGTGGTCAGAGTAGCTGAAACTGCCACGACCTGTCAGTTCCACGGGACCTGTCTCCTGGCATCCGTGTAGATCTTCCCCACTGCCCTGACAGGTTATTGGGACCGCATCCCCATCCACCTGGCAGTCAGTGGATACAATTACAGGTTGGTCCCTGGGCCACACCTCTGGTGACCCCAGTTGGACCGTAACCTGGTTCAGCTGTCCATGGTCCCAGACCACCTGCTCGTGGCCAGAGTTCAAAGGAGGCTGTGCCACCTGCTCTTGGAGAGCTTCCAGGCGGTCGTCAGCTCCTGACGCCACCTGACACTCCAGACGAGACGTGGTCAGAGCACAAGAAACTGACACGTCCTCCGTCCGTTCCCCGGGACCTGTCTCCTGGCCTCCGTCTGACTCGGCAGCCACTTGGTCTGAAGGGGAGAAGCAGTTGGACCTCCACAAGGTTCCCTGGGCTCCAGCACCCCCACTCCTGGTGACAGCAGCTATGGCTGCTGTAACCATGGGCAATGCTTGCTTCCCCTCCGCTCCTGACCAAGTCGCCGGTTCAAGCGGACTATCCTGGCCTCCTGACATCCCGGTGGTGGTGGGGGGAAGGTGGGGGGGGTTTCCTGCCCTGGGATCTCACCTGGTAGCTTCACCTTTCCAGTGACAGCCCCAAATTCCCCGGCATGCTCCCCCCCCTTGCAGCTCCTCAGAGCTCAGCGTCTGGGCCTTACCTGGCAGCACCACATTCCCTGTGGGTCCTCGGCCTCGACCGCTGGTTCCTTGGTTGAAACACCTGGCCGCTTACAGCAATGTCACAACCATCTGTGTCTGTTCCTTCTGCAGCTATCAGCCCCTCAGTGTCACCTCTGAGAACAAAAGGTGTGCTGGCTGGACAATGCCTAAAGCTGTTTTACAATTCCTTTTGTTTTCCTCCTCCCCTTCGCCTGTCAGTCCTGAGTGCTTTGTGTTGTGTGGAGTGTCACTGCAAACATCATCACTAAGGACATCAGCATCAACAACATCATCAACATTGGACAATAAACATTCTGGTGGATCAGAACTGGGGGGGCGGGGTGGAGGGTTGGTCAGTGGCCACATACTTGCCCCAAGTCTGACCCAAGCAATACCTTCGCTGGAATATTAGCAGAAACCCTGACCTCCCTCACTCCCCTCCCCTCAGTCCAGACGAACCCTGGCATCAGGCATTGCGGGTTCCACGCCTCCAATTCTGGAGACTGCAAGAGATTTTCCGGGTATCAAGTCCTGGGGGAAGACCATTTCGAGTCGCACCAAAGTCCTGTCAGCGCCGGTGTCTTGCAGTCCCATGGCCACTGAGGAGCCTATGGTGACGGGTTGAAAGTTGTCAAGGGACCTACCACGACCCCCACCCACACACAAAACAGTGGCCGGTTGATGGGTCAGGGACAGGGCCTGTTGGCGCTGGGGACACATGGCCTTGAAGTGTCCTGGTTGATTGCAGAGAGGACAGTCAGGGTTCTGCCGCCAACCTGGAGGGGGGGAACAGGGTGGAATAGAGGGGCTGCCCCCTACATTCTGGAGGCTGAGATCACAGGTGCAGGGTTGGTCTTACCCCCTCTCTCCAGGTGCTGCTGCCAGTCTTCCTGGTCTCCGGTACTTGGTTGTTGGTGTACTCGTCCGCCAGGACCGTGGTCTCACAAGCCCCCTTCGGTTTCCGGTCACGGATAAACTGTTGAAGGTACTCGGGACAGTTCCACAGGAATTGCTCTATCACTAACAACTCCTGGATCTCCTGGGCGGTGCTGCGCTCCAAATCTTTGATCCAGTGGTCAGCTGCTCTCAAGAGGGCCCGCATGTGGTCGGTCCAGGTATCCTTTGGTTCCCTCTGCAGGCTTCCGAACTTCTTGTTGTAAGACTTCGGGGTGAGGTTGAACTGCTGGATCAGGGCTGGCTTGATGCTCTCATAACCCTGCAACTCCCCAGCAGGTATGTCCCCGAGGCTCTTACAGAATTACCCTCAAACATGGGGTCAGGTACTGGGCCCACTGATTTGGGGCCAGGTGGTACTGCTTGCAGGTCTGCTCAAAGGCTAGTAGACAGGAATCCAGGTCTCCGTCTGCCTCCAGAAGTGGAAAGTTCTCGACTCAGACCCTTGGTGGCTTGGGCTCCTGGTTGGCTGGAACGGGCTGCGAGATCCTGAGGCGGGCTAGGTCCAGCTGGTACACACACTCCCGTCCTCACGCCGCTCTGCAGCGGCCATGAAGGTCTCATAGGCAAGTGCCGGATTTGCAGCATCTGGCAGAACCGCACTTGCCGCAAGACCTATAGACAGTGGATGGGGCTTGCTGCAAGTGCGGCCGTTAGGCGGCAGATGCTGTAAATCTGCTGGATCTGCAGCAATCAGCGAAAAACGCTGACGTGAAAGGAGCCTTAGTCTAAGATAGTCTAGTCTAAGTGTTATTTCTTAACTTCCTCCAAATTGACAGCCCTGAACAGAGCTATTGATCATGTATTATCACCATAATCAGCTTGCTGCCCACAAGTGATTTCCCTGTGCTATACATTGCTCTAAGCACTTTTTTCACGTACGAGAAAAACAGACTGATTTTTTGGATCAGAGCTCCATCCAAGCGTCATCAGTTTTTCTTCAATGTGAGAAATACACAATTTAAAAAAATTCTTTATTCTCTTCCTATCTAGCAGTCTGTGATAATCTGACAGCACAGTCGGCATCCAGGTACGACATGATGTTGTAATGAACCCATAGACTTGCATTGCCGATTGTGATCTGGCACTTGGATCAAAGTCAGACCTATCTCGGTAATCTTGTACGGACCACTTGGTAAGGGGAAAAACACGAGAGAAAAAAAAAAGTATACGGTCCTAAAGGAGGCATAAGACAGTTTTAGCCCCCACAGATTAAATGGAGCTGAATAGCGATTAAGCTATTATTATTATTATTGTTATTATTTATATAGCGCCATTAGATTTGATGGTGCTTTACATACGGAAAGAGCAGACGAGGACAAGTACAATATATGTGGACAATCAAGTCATACAGGTACAGGAGGGGAGAGGACCCTGTCCACGAGGACTCAAAATCTAAGAGGGACGAGTGGGAATACAGTAGGAGGGGCTAGTGCCGATTGTGAGACAGTGCGTTGCACCAGGTCTCATTGCAGGTTGTAGGTTTGATGGATGAGGTGGATCTTCAGGTTTCTTTTGAAGGTTCCCAGGGTAGGCGAGTGCCTGATGTGTTGGTGCAGAGATTTCCAGAGTATAGCAGATGCACGGGAGAAATCCTGTACGCGGTTATGAAAAGATGAGATGAGAGGGGAGTAGAGGAGGAGCTCTTGGGAAGATCGTAGGTTGCATGAGGGTAGATACCGGGAGACCATGACTGAGATGTAAGAAGGGGACAGGTGGTGGATGGCTTTGTATGTCATGGTTAGTGTTTTAATCTAGGATTTCTGAGAAGTGGGGAGCCAGTGAAGGGCTTGGCAGAGGGAAAGACGGGGGAGTAGCGGGAAGTCAAGTAGTCAAGGCGAAAGATGATGAGATTATGAACAAGTGTTTTAGCAGTGTTGTGGTCAAGGAAAGTGTGAATCCGGGAAATGTTTTTGAGCTGGGGGTCGGAAGGAGGTGGCGAGGGCATGGATGTGGGGCTTGAAGGAGAGGGAAGAGTCAAGAATTACCCCGAGGCACTTGGCATGGGGGACTGGGGAGAGAGAGCAGTCGTTGACAAGGATGGATAGGTCGGTTAGTGGGGGAGAGCACCTTAAAGGGGGGTGGGGGGGTAAGACGATGATCTCAGTTTTGTCCTTGTTCAACTTAAGGAAACAAGTAGAGAAGAAGAATGAGATGGCGGACAGGCTTTGAGGAATTTTGGATAGCGGAGAGGTGATGTCGAGGCTAGACAGGTGCATCTGGGCGTCGTCGGCGTAGAGATGGTACTGAAGGCCATGGGACTCAATGAGTTGCCCTAAGCCGAGAGTGTAGATGGAGAAGAGTAGTGGTCCCAGAACAGAGCCGTGGTGGACACCGACAGATGGGAAGTAGGGCAAAGAGGAGGTGTGAGAGTGGATGCTGAAAGTCCAGTCCGTTATGTATGAGGAGATCCAGGAGAGGGCTAGGTCAGCGATGCCAAGAGTTTCCAGGTTTTGAAGTAGAAGGGAATGGTCAACAGTGTTGAAGGCGGCAGATAGGTCGAGGAGGAGGACAGAGTAGTGTCGTTTGCTCTTGGTGGCCAGTAGGTCGTTGGTGACTTTAATTAGGGCTGTTTCAGTGGCGGTGGGGTCGGAAACCGGATTATAGTCGGTTAAAGGGAACCTGTCACCTGGATCTAAGCCCCTGCACTATCACTACCTGTCCCTGCACCTTCCTAGCTGCTCCCTATCTATCCTTCTCTGAGCTAAATGCGCCCTATTTTCAGCAGAAAAATAACTTATAACTTACAGCAGTCTCTGAGGACTGAAAAGGTGGCACCAGGCTCCATTCTGCCTCTCCTCGATGCAGCAGCACACGCCCCGCTGGGCGGCGTTATTCTTTCTTCATCGCCGCCTCCTCCATTTGGAATCATCCACCCGCTTTACACTGTAAGGTAGCGGTTAGGATCGGCACGACAGAAGGCAGTGACTCAGGTATTTACTCACACAGCACACAGTTTAATAGCACAGTTCGGGTATTCACAGACCTCCAGGTTCCGGGGCGCAGCAGAGTACAACCTCATAGGGTATGTGCCCACAGGCAGGTTTTGCTGCGTTTGAGATCAGGTTTTGCCTTGGTTTTATGTAAATCTATGCTAATCTAATCCTGAGTTTTTGATTTCCATCAAAACCTATGTGTGCAGGGAAAAGCTTTCACACACACACACTTTTTTTTTCTCTACAGAAAATGAAAATACCACAGGTGTTTCCACTTTAGCAAAAGTTCAGTAAAGAATTGACATGCTCATTCTTTCTAAAACACAGCAAAACCTGAGGTGTTTCCACTTTTTCACCAAACAAAAACCAATGTGTTGTGACAGCTAATCCTAGAATCACATAGGTTTTGCTGGGAAACAAAAATGCAGCAAATCCTGTGGTGTTTACACTGTCTCCAGAGAACAAAAACCAATGTGTGTGCACAGCATTTCTGTGAAACACATTGGTTTTGCTGGGAATCAAAACCGCAGGAACAAATTAGCATACATTACCATAAAATCTTAGAGTGTGAGCCCCCGTGGGCAGGGTCCCTGCCCCTCCTGTACCTGTACGTCCTGATCGCCTAGATTTAGTGTACTTGTTCTTGTCTCCCTCATCCTCATGTAAAGCGCCATGGAACCTAATGGCGCTATATAAATATATAATAATAATAATAATAATAATAATAATAATAATAATAAAAAAACCAATGGTAAACTGCAGGCAGAAACCGCAGCGAAACCGCAGCAAAAACTGTGTGAACATACCCATACAATCCCAACAGCTGATATAGAAGCGGTGTACCTTCCCCGGGTAGGCTGTTAGGTCAGCACACAACCTTTCTTTCCTCAACCTCTGCTCATTAGCCTCATGAACGTCCACTCCGAGAGCTCACAGGCTGTGTTAAATCTTCGGACAGCTCTACACAGCAGCTCCTGCTGCTGTCCTGACACACTCCAGCCCCTCCCCACATCCCAGGGCAGCTCACATCATCTCCTATTCACCCGCACACCTGGGCGTCAGTGCTTTCAATCAGCACTCAGCTCCAGTAGCAGTTAACCCTGTGTGTGCTGCTACCGAGCAGAAGATACAATCTCCCATATGCTGTGTCCCGGTCAGGGGACACATCGAGGTCGCATCACCGCAACATGATAGGTGTAAAGCAGGCAGGAGATTCCAAATGGAGGAGGCGGCGATGAAGAAAGAATAATGCCGCCCAGCGGGGCGTGTGCTGCTACATCGAGGAGGGGCAGAATGGAGCCTGGGGTTGCCTTTTCAGCCCCCAGCCTCAGGGACTTCTGTAAGTTATAAGTTATTTTTCTTCTGTTTTATAAGGCGGATTTAGCTCAGAGAGGGATAGATAGTGAGCAGCTAGGAAGGTGCAGGGACAGGTAGTGATAGTGTAGGGCAGTGATGGCGAACCTATGGCACGCGTGCCGGGGAGGGCACGCCAAGCCGTCTCCCTGGCACGCCGCCTCGCCTCACTGCCGCTCTGCACTGCCGGCATTATGGCGCCGGCAGTACAAAGCTGTATCAGAGCAGAGGGAGAAGACTTCCTCTCCCTCTGCATCTCCAACACACTCTGCTGGCTCCACCCAGCCGACGTCACGTGACCGCGGTCATGTGACGCGCTCAGTCTTGTGACTGCTGGACGCGATGAGAGAAGCAGCGATGGAGGCGGGAACACTAGGTGAGTATGATTTTTTTATTTTATTTCAAGCTATAACGAGGGGGCATATGGTGGCATTATACACAGGGGGCATATGGTGGCATTATACACAGGGGGCATATGGTGGCATTATACACAGGGGGCATATGGTGGCATTATACACAGGGGGCATATGGTGGCATTATACACAGGGGGCATATGGTGGCATTAATACAAAGAGGAAGCATGATGGCGGCATTATTGCAAGGAGGGGGCATTTACTACAAAGAGGGGAGGCATGAGGGTGCCTTTACTACAATGAAGGGCGTTTATTACAAGGATAAGGCATGAGAGGGCATTTTCTACAATGAGGCAGAAGCATGAGGGGGCATTTATTACAAGGAGGGGCATGAGAGGGTATTTACTACAAGGAGGGGGCATGAAAGAGGCTTTACTACAAAGAGAAGACATGATGGGACAATACTGCAAGGAGTGGACATGATGCAGGATTTCTGCAAGGAGAGGGCATAATGGGGCATTACTACAAAAAGGGTGTGTGATGGGGCATTACTACAAAGAGGGGGCATGACGGGGTATTTACTCCAAGGATGGAGCATTACTGCAGTGAGTGGACATGATGAAGCATTTGTGCAAGGAGTGGGCATAATGGGGCATTACTGAAAGGTGGGAGCATGATGGGGCATTACTACAAGTGTACAAGGATGGTGCATACAAGGAGAGTGTCAGGATGGAGCAGATAACTACAAGAGAGGGTCAGGATGGAGCAGATAACTACAAGAGAGGGTCAGGATGGAGCAGATAACTACAAGAGAGGGTCAGGATGGAGCAGATAACTACCAGGAGAGGATCAGGATAGAGACATTGGCACAAGATAGGGACCAGGATTTCAGTGTGGAATCTGCTTGTGTTCCATGCTAAAATCTATCGATCTCCTATCTATCTAATATTCTTCCATTTTTTCTCCATACAGATCAATCCACCTGCTGTGTCTGGAAAGGGCAGTGGGAGCAGCTCAGCTTCAATGTGAAGTTCACATGAGTTGGATGACCATTGCTGAAGAGAAGAGAAGACTGGAAAGGTAAGTTTAAAATCAATTCATTTTTAGAATAATAGAACTTATCAGGGTGTCAGGACTGCAAGCACTGTACAGGGAAGAGAGTTGGCTGTTGCTGGCTCTTCGCCTGTGCAGCTCTTGTGATGGTCAATGCTGTCATTTAGGTTAAATTGCTGTATTGGCACTTCACTATAAAAAATTCAGCTTTGGGTTACAGATTGGGCACTCGGTCTCGTAAAGGTTCGCCATCACTGGTGTAGGGGTTTAGATCCAGGTGACAGGTTCCCTTTAAAGAGGGAGCAGGAAATGAGGTGGGAGGACAGTTCTGAATTGCAGTTCAAGTAGTTTTGAATGGGAGCGGGTTGTGGGCGCTGGTGGTAAGGTGTAATATTTATAGAAGGGAGGAGAGCTGATCTTCAGTTATGGGCGAGAAGCAGCTGATGGAAGGAGAGGGCAGTGCAGGTGAGACGGGAAGCTCTGGGGACAGTGGGTCAAAGCTGTCTCTGATATTATCGACCTTCTGCTTGAAGGAGGTGGCAAAGTCTTCAGCAAAGATAAGGGGAGAGGGAGGAGGAGCGGGCGGACGGATGGTGTAAGGAATTGAAACTTTTGGAAGGCTGTTGCAGGATAGGAAGGTTATTAGGGATGAGAAGAAGGCTTTTTTGGCGGCAGCGAGTGCGGCCTTGAAGTCAGTGAGAAACTGTTGGAATAATGCAAAGTGCTCGGTGGAGTGCGATTTCTTTCATCTCCTCTTGGCGACCCTGAAAGCCCGTCTCAGGTCTTTAGTGAGGGTGGTATGCCAGGATTGCCTGTTTGTGCGAGGAGCGTTATATGTGAGGGATGGCTAAGTCGAACGCTGTAATTATTGTGGTGTTATATAGGGTGGTGGCAGCATCTGTTTCGCGTATGGAAACTATGTCGGCGAGAGGGTGAAGGGATTCTGAGATTGAGTGTAGATCAATGTTTTAGGTTTCTGCGAGGTTGATGGAGTTTGTGGAGTGGGGTAGTGAAGTAGGGGAGGAGAAAGTCAATAGATTGTGGTCAGACAGGGGGAAGGGCGAGTTTGTGAGGGAGCAAAGGCGGATGAAGATGAAGTCCAGTGTGTGGCCATCTTTGTGGGTGGCAGAGGAGGACAATTGGGAGAGTCCAAAGGAGGTAGTCAGTGAAAGACGTTTAGAGGCGGTTGGGTGGTAATTGTTAATAGGGATATTGAAATTGCCCATAATGATAGTGAGAATGTCTACAGAGAGGAAGTGAGGTAGCCAGGTGGTGAAGTGCTCAAGGAAGGAGGTGACTGATCCAGGGGGGCAGTAGATGATGGCCAGCTGAAGGTTACAGGGAGAGATGTGGACAGAGTGGGCTATGAAAGAGGGGAGAGTAGCAGAGGGAGGCAGCGGAATAGGGGTGAAGAAGCAGGTGTTGGACAGGAGTACGCCGACACCTCTGCTATGGTTGTAAGAGGGGTGGGGGTGTGTGGGAAAGACAGTCCACTGTAAGAGTGCAGCAGCGGAGGCAGTGTTGGAGGGGGTGAGCCAGGTCTCCATGATGCCAAGGAATGAGAGTTTGTTAGAGATAAAGAGGTTGTGGATGAATGGGTTTGATGCAGACTGAGCGGGTGTTCCAGCTAGGAGCATGTTTTTTATTGGCAAACCTAGGCTCTAAAAGTGATGGGAAGGGAGCAATGTTGATGAACAGACATCATGTAAAAGTTACCAGGCGCATAAGAATTTATTATAACACAAGATGTAAAAGCTCAGTTGAAAAGTTACACAATTACTGACACAGATATGAAGAATGCTGCACTGCGCCTATGCCCTCTACTTTCTACCTCTTGGCATTTGCTTAGAAGAAATCCCCAGTGTCCCTGTGTTTATTCTTCCCTAACTGGTGTCTGGTTAAACAATCTGGAGCCGCACAGATGATCCGCGGTGTCTCCAGGCCGGAACTCACAAACCACCAGGACTCTTCATAGTCCGCCAGCACTTACAGACTCAGGCCCGCGGGGGGAATAAGCTCTGTGGGTTAAAACACAAACGTGGGAATCTTTACACAGAATAAACAGGCAGTGCTGGCACCAGACAGTTATTCTTTACTTTTTTTTACTAATGGTAGAATAAACCACTGAAGTAGCTTATACACAGAAAATGTAGTGGAAGATCTAAAAGACCCATACATAACATCTAGTCTCCAACTAGCCTGAAAAAAAAGTCTACCTTTGTAAGGCTACTTTCACATCAGTGTTTTTCGCCATTCGCGGCAGTTCTGCTGAGTAGCGGACTCACTTGCGGCAACACTGCGTTCAGCCTAATTCATTCCCTATGGGACTTGTGGACATGTGTGGCACTTGCGGTAAGTCAAAAAAACACTACTAGCAGTGTTTATTGTCCGCAGTTTTGCACCAAGCTCCAGTAGCGCACATGCTATTCTAAACCGCAGCAAGCATTCATACACGAGCGGCAATTCCAAGACCTCATTGGCTGTGCCCGATCTGCAGATCACACACGGACTATTCATTTTACATGGTTGTGTGTCAATTTTTCCCTAGCGCTCATCAGTCCTGG
This sequence comes from Allobates femoralis, assembly GCA_033576535.1. Lineage (NCBI taxonomy): Eukaryota > Metazoa > Chordata > Amphibia > Anura > Aromobatidae > Allobates > Allobates femoralis. Next base: position 110,417,879 of record JARQOC010000002.1, read on the forward strand.
CGATCAACAGACTCAACATTTGACGTCTGCAGCGACTTTATATATTTGTAGTTATGACATAAATATGTGGAATTCATGACAATGTCTTCCTACAGTCTCTTCTAATACTGAAGACATCAAGATCAGAAAGTTAAAAAGGTGGACAGCAGTGTAAGCAGCCTCCTGTTACTTCAGCTTCCCCGGTATCTCCAGTATTAGGCTACGTTCACACATTGCACATTTTTGTGCACGCTTTTCAAACATGCGCAATGTGTGTCTGCCAGCAAAGTGAATGTGAAATTCGTAAAAATACGCAGCGCTTTTATGGGAGAAAGCCCGGGCGTAAAAAGAATTGACATGTCAATTTTTGCACACCTGTACCCGCGCTTTCTCCCATAGGAGCCCATTATCCCCAATGGAATTATGCATCGTCATTAAGACAATGCACAATTCCGGCAGGAATACGCTGGTGCTGATGTCACACAGGGGAGGAATAATCCTGTTCCTCCTACCCTGTGTCACATCTGTGCCAGCCCCTTTGGGTTTTGTAGTGTATTAATATACACTGCGAAACCCAAAATAAAAGCAAAATGTGCAAAAAATAATAAACATGAAATACTTATCTGTCCGCTGGGTGTTCGGGAGCCGGGAGATCCTGCTGAGGTATTGATTGACCTTCCAGGGCCTGTGAACGCTGATTGGCCCGCTCGCGGTCATGTGATATGGGACATCATATGATGCGCATATCACATGACCGCGAGCGGCCAATCACAGCGCCCAATGACATCACGCAAGGTCCTTACAGGTCGATATCTGCAACTGCTCCCGAACAACCGGCGGAGGGTAAGTATTCATTTTTTATTATTTTTCACACAGTTGCTTTAATTTAATTTGGGTTTCATAGTGTATATTAATACACTATGAAACCCAAAGGGGCTGGCAGACATGTCACACAGGGGAGGAGGAACAGGATTCTTTCTCCCCTCTGTGACATCGCTGGAGAAGTAGCCCCATAATAAAACGCGGTATGTGAATGCACTGCGTTTTATGGGGCTTTTCTGAGCTTTTTTGCGTGGGTGCAAAACATTGAAAGAAGCGCCCATGCAAAAAAAAAACAAAACGCTATGTGTGAACATAGCCTTAGATCATAAAGTCAGGGAGGCCAGCAATGTAAGCAGCCTCATCTTACCTCAGCACCTTTCTTAGATCAGAATAGCAATTGGAATCTATTCCTACACATGAAGCGAAGGAATGGAGCGTCTACGCCCTATGCTGAGAGGCATCTGCCCTATTAGAATTTTAGGGCACATTTTTATCAGTGCAATGATTGGGTGGGGTATTCAAACATATTGTACTTATTACCTCCCTATTCAAAATGATTGCAAATGGCTGCAGTATTTAGAAACTTATTTACCGTATAATGTGGCAATCTGGGATAAAAGCCTACTTTTCCAAGGATGCAAATCTTGCCACAAGGAATTAGCATACATGAAAGTGAAATTTAAGCATAAACAAACATCCCCCAAACACCATGTCTTCAAGTCTTCAACCAACATAGTGCAGAGGCTTTGAATAAGCATTCAATGAAAAAAAAAAGTAACAATGCCCAAAAATTGTTAATGTAGCCAAGCAACAGGTTTATTGGGAAGTCCAATAAGAAAGTTAAATGGAAGAAAAAAAAAATCACCAAGAAACACGAGTTTAAATGGCGATAGAAAATTGCCTTATTTTAGAGCATTTAATCAACCAAGTATTGTTATTCCCCGTGTAACCCTGTATGTGTATCGGAGAGCACCAGTTGTGATGACAAATGCTGCAGCTGAGCCCATTTTATCAGAAACATGCAATTATACAACCTAAAAAGAAACACAAAGGACGCAAAAGAAGCAAACGCTGTTACCGCATAAAGACGTAGTAGAGGAACAATGGCTGGGGAGAGAATACAAGCTAAACTCAACAGAAGTACTACAGAACCACCGAACATAATACACCATGGAGCAAACCACCAGTGATTGGAAGTCTACATACTACATTGTGTATCCAATATGTCCGTCAAGGGGATGAAGGGCTGCTGTGTGATTTGTGTCCACACAATAGTAAGGGGCAAGTACTGGAGTAATATTGGTTGCTTTATGTTAAATGTTAAAAAATCATATGTGCCCCCTAACGACCCCCAAGTAGCCTAAATAGACAGCATCCCACTAATAGATGGCACAAGTGCACACACTTCTCATTCACCTCACTGAAACCCATCTCCCCCATCACACGAGCCAAAACGTGACTTGATAGCTATGGGGGTAGCATGAAACATAACACAGACAGCCACCAGGATACACACCGGTCACTCCAACCTCCAGAAGACGATGACCACTAGTCCTAACACACACAACTAGGGAGCAGTTCCAGCTCGGTCCTTCTTCCAGACGGATGAACCCGTTCTCTGACTGCTGTGTTCTGTATAACCCTGCGTAAAACCACAGAATTGAAAGCTTTGTGTTCACTGCATAGGCAGAAATCTACCAATCAGTGGTGTGGCAAGGATCTAAAAAGCTAATCAATATGGAGGCCTACCACGCCTCAGGTTTACTAGTCCTCTAGTGATAATCTCCTGCTGATAAAATGCAGGTTTGATCAAAACTATAAAGCAAGCAGACCAGTAAATGAAACGGAGCTGTAATAAAGATCTCTGTCTCTACATCATGCTGATCTCCGATTAGGTGGTAAAAACTGGTGACTGCTTCCCTTTAGGTCTAAAGAATGAATGATGAACCCTGTAAGGCGGATATTGCAATCCATGAGTTCATCCTGACTGCACCTGCTGAGCTCTTGTCTGGCTACTGAAGACCAAATATGTGGATTAGAAAACAATGCAAATGACAAGGAAAAATGGAGAAAAACAAACAATACACACAAGCTGCAACAGCAGGAAGGTAAAAACGGATGACTGCAGGCCCCAGATACAGCACTTTATATACTTGCTTGCTCGTGGCTGACAACTTCTCTCCTACAGTCCGCCCAATCTTTTAGTACAAGGTATATAATGCCGCACTGTACATTAAACTGGTATAGGTTTTAAAAATATTTATCGCATCTGTGTCAATTATTAATCTTCATATCAAGCCGCACAAGCCAGCCACTCAGCGAGCCCAGACAAGTGGTGGGGCCCATAGATCCTATTGGGACCAATCTGCCCAGGTTTATGTAGGTGGCTGTGCACACTGCATGTATGGACTGGGCTCAGAGGTCTACACAACGCCATACATCTGGTTTATACAGCAGACATCCAAGTCCAACTGCTATGACCTGAGTTAGCTCCCATTGCAGCAAGGAGTGAATGATCGAAAAATATTGTTTAAATATTGCAATTTTCACCCTACCATGGGGGCTTTTCTAGACTCTTATTACCAGGCCTTTCAGAGAAAAGATTTCAACCAGGCACTCATAGGCAGGATCACAGTGACAGGTGCCACCGCTTCACACAGCTGATAACTATTGTGATTCAGAAGATCCTGTTATGTCATAGCTGACCCTGCTCTCCCCTCCCTTCACAATGACTTAAGAATAAAGCTCCCGTCACACACAACGATGCACCAGCAATCCCGACAACGATAATCCTGTAGGGATCGTTGGTGCGTTGATACCTGGTCACTGAGAAGCTGTCAAACAGGAAGATCTCCCCAGCGACCAGGGAGCGGGTATCTAGGCAGCGCGTGCACTGAACGTAGCGTACCGAACGCAGCCAAACGCTTGCGCACATGCGTTCCTATGTTTAACATGGGAACGCATGTGCCTGCATTTTGGCTGCATTCGGTTGCGCATAATTTCTGCGCCCTCCGAATGCAGCATGTTGCATTTTTTGTGCATTCGCGGGCGCTTGTTTTATCTGCAAGCGCACAAAAAATGCATGGAAGTCAATGGATCCGCAGTGTCCTCCGCATGAAAGCGCAGGAGAACGCTGCGGATCACATTGCAATCTCTCCAGTGGCCGCCGATGATCAGCGGTGGCCACTGATCTCCCGCCGGTGTCAGCGCGGGAGATTTGAAGACAAAGCTGATCTGACAGCTGTTTAAATCTCCTGCACCGATACCGAATAGGTGGGGTTGGCGCGGGAGATTTGAAGAGCAACTGTTTCTCATCTCCTGCACCGATATCACCCTATTCGGTGTCGGCACAGGAGATTTAAACAGCTGTCAGATCAGCTTTATCTTCAAATCTCCCGCGCTGACACCAGCAGGAGATCAGCTGTGGTGAGAGGAAGAGATCTCTGCCGCTGATCTCCTGCTACCGGCCGCACCAGAGACAGCTGATTGGCTGGCCGGGGTGCGTACTAATGTGAACGCATTCGGAGATTCTCCGCTGCATTCACATCAGTATGGGCTGCGTTGCACTGCGTTTGCGTCTGCATGCCATACACACTCAGACACAAACAAGTGTGAAGCCAGCCTTAGGCTGCTTTCACATAAGCGTTTTTACCCATTCGCGGCAGCTTTGCCGCATCTGCCATGTAACAATTCACTTGCGGCAAGCCCCCATTCATTCCCTATGGGACTTGCGGTCAGGTGCTGTTTTTGCTGGAACCGGCATTTGCAGCAAGTCAAAAAAAACGTTACTAGCAGCGTTTTTTTGCGCTGCCGCAAGTGTCGGATCTGGCAAAAAACAGCACCTGACCGCAAGTCCCATAGGGAATGAATAGGGGCTTGCCACAAGTGAGCCGTTACACGGCAGACGCGGTAAAGCTATTGAATCTGCCGCAAATTTCAAATAACGCTGATGTGAAAGGTGCCTTACTGGGCTGATTAGTGTAGTTTTGATTAAAGGAAACAAATCAGTTCCCTGTTTGAAGGAGATAAGGGAGTTATTCAGATGTCTGGAAGAACTAAAGGACAATCTCTTGAAACTTGTACATTTATTTTGATTATTTTTAAAATAATTTTTTGATCAAATCAATGCAAACAACTGCTCAAACAAACACACCTAATCCCCAAACTCTAACATGTGACACTATACATGAACACTACATAAATCACTTAGAACTTTAAAAGAGAACTCTGTACATTCATAGATTTTTATAGAAAATATTGGAATCTGAAAGTTCTCAGTGGTCGATACCCTTTAATGGCTAACTGAAAAGATGGTAAGCATAGCAAGCTTTCGGGACACTGTGGTCCCTTCATCAGGCTGGGGCCTTAGTGTCCTGAAAGCTTGCTATGCTTACCATCTTTCCAATTAGCCATTAAAAGGTATCACCCACTGAGGACTCTCAGATTCCAATATTTTTCATCTACTGGCTAACAGTACACACAATTTTTAGATTTTTATATGTATTCAGATTCAACATCTTTTACATCTATCTATTAATAGTCATTCTTAGGCTACATTCACACACTGCGTATTTTAGCATTGACGCAGCACAATTTTGCGGATGCATAAATGCAATGAAACATACTGATGTTAGCTGTCCCAGCCAAGTTGATATATTTCACTGTTTTTCATTCACACGCTGTGCTCTTTACGCATCCTCTTTTGGACTGAAAGGTGGAGGAGTAAAAAGAATGAGCATATCAATTGTTTTTGCAGTTGTTCACTGAGCTTTTTACTCACCTCGCCGCGCTCCCGCGGTGATCTCTCCTCATACCGGCACCGTAGGACGTGTGCAGGACCTTAGCACTATGTGACCGAGCGACCTCACCCAGTCACAAGGGAGGTTACAGGGTCACTTCGGCACGGCGGGTATGAGGAGATCACGGCGGTCACCGAAACAGCACGGCGAGGTAGAAAAGTGCAGGAAGAAAAGCGCAGCGACCTTCACACACAGAGAGCGGTGTGCTGTGAAGATCCGCTCTTGGAGGTGTGCAAGACCTTAGCACTATGTGACCGAGCGACCTCACCCAGTCACAGGGGAGGTTACAGGGTCGCTTCGGCATGGCGGGTATGAGGAGATCACGGCGGTCACCGAGTGAGTGCGGCGAGGTAGAAAAGTGCAGGAAGAAAAGCGCAGTGAAGTTAACACACAGAAAGCTGTGTGCTGTGAGGATCCGTTCTTGGTGCACACAACGCAGCAAATGCGCTGTGTGTTAACGTAGCCTTACAGTCATAGTTATAAAGTACAGATCTGGTACAGTAGAAACCCAAATGAAAATTTGTTTACAACCATATAAATATTAAATACCTGACGCGTTTCGCCACCTCTTGTAGGGGGCTCATGAGCAGCATGCAGTATATATTTATATTATGGTATACATAAATACCACTCTTTGGTGGTAAATGGTCACATACAGATGGCAGGTTTTCTGGATTCACTGATAAACATGAATTGAGCTTTTGTATCCACATCTTCCCTTTATTAGAGTAATCTTATCCCCACACGACTCCTTGTCCTCCTCTGCTGTCACTCATGAAGGTCACGTACAGAAAGATTATAAAAGGTATGTATATGATGGTCACCATTCAAAATCGTGGCTATGGTAGCTTGGAAACCTTTCTGATGACGTTTGGGGGGGGGGGGGGGCGTCCAATGCAGAACCACCTTTTGTCTAAAGTGTGCAGTTAGTTCAGGCAAAGGAGAGAGGCAATTGCATCCCACATACTGTTATATCACATCAGGATTCTGCACACTGTCTGGCATTCCTCAGGTTCAAATAGTGATATGCTGAGTCTCTTTACAGTTAATTCAGATAACCACTCTCCCCTCTCAAGCCTGTCCTAGTGTGGATCTCTCTCAGCTCTGGCCTGCCATCTTATGTTACACGGCAGAAGCGGCAAAGCTACCCGATCAACCTCGAGTGAGCCAAGATGCTAAATGTGAAAGGTGCCTTACTGGATTGCTTAGTTTTAATTAAAGGGAACCAACCAGCAGGTTTAAGTCTATAAAGTGAAGCCAGTTCCTTACAGGCTCTGGGATACTGAGTGCAATCATACCTTTACTTCAATGATTACATGTATGATTGCAGAGAAAACGTAAACACCGGGAAATTGGTGCAGCAAATTAGCATATGTGCAGCACAGGGGGGTTAGGTTTCATTTATTACTCCCTTGTTTGCTCCAAGCCAAACCCTTCCCCTTTCCTCCCTGTCACTACATACCCAGGCACATTAGGTCTGCATTGTGCATGGTGATAGCACGCCACGCTCCTGTGTGTTCATCACTCCTTCCCGTGTTGCTGGCTTCTCAGGCTTCCTCTCAGTGCCTCCTGACTGACTGAGGAGAGAGCTGAGCTCAGGACCTGCAGGCTGGAGGGGGCGGAGTCTTCTCCTGCACTGTGACCAGAGAGGGCGGGGTCTTCTCCCGCACTGTGACCTGAGGGGGCGGGGTCTTCTCCCGCACTGTGACCTGAGGGGGCGGGGTCTTCTCCCGCACTGTGACCTGAGGGGGCGGGGTCTTCTCCCACACTGTGACCTGAGGGGGCGGGGGTCTTCTCCCACACTGTGACCTGAGGGGGCGGGATCTTCTCCTGCACTGCGACTGCTCGATCATACAGTCCGAGAAGGAGCAGTGAAAGGAAGCCTATGAAGGCAGAGACACTAGAGGAAGGGAGGGAGTGATGAGCACATAGGAGCCTGGCATTGTGCCATCTATCACCATGCACAATTCAGACCTAATGTGACTGAGTATATAGTGAGAGGGAGGGAGAGGGGAGGAAGAGACTGAGGGGGAGAGTTTGGCTTAGAGCAAACAAGGGAGTAATACAAATAAATCCAACCCCACATAGTGACGTTGTGCTGCACTTATGCTAATTTGCTGCACAGGGTTTGATAACAGTTTTCTCTGCAATCATACATGTAATCATTGATGTAAAGAAAGGTATGATTGCACTCAGTATCCCAGTGCCTGTAAGGCTCTGGCTTCACTTTATAAACCTAAATCTTGCTGGTTGGTTCCCTTTAAGTCACAATTTAAATCAGCAGATATATGGATATATGGGTAATCTATAGTGGAAAAGGAAAAGATCAAAGTCAGAAATGATCCTGGGTCAGGTTGCCCAACGGACCAAGTAGAATACCTTTAGTAGGCAGATGTGTAGTGTGCTGGGGGTACGGGAATCACAGTGTGCAAAGTGCAGGCATAAATAGTCTCAGACCCACTTAAGGTCCTAATCCTATACACCTGCCTTTTTTGTTGGGATGGGAACCATTTAATTTTGAAATATACAGGAAAGTAAATGTCCAACAAGTGGCATATAAGTAGGGGAGACCGGACTACAATTCAGAACAAGAATGAATTCTCATTGCCACACAATAAAATATAGGCGTATGGACCTACCTGTAGCAAAGCATTTTTGCAGCTCTGACCACAGGGTAACAGACATGAATCTGCTCATTTTAAAAAGTAACTTCAAGTCTCAGAAAGAGAAGGATTTGGGAATACAAATTGATAACGACCTTTGACACATTCAAAACAGGATTGAATGTCTCACATGGATTCATGTGTTTTTATACCAATTGAAAGGACATTTGGGGATATCACATCTTTGAACAGACCCCAGTTAGAGGACAGTGAACTGAATTGTCTCGCATGGATTTATGGATTTCTACATTCACTGAGGAATTTTCAGGTCTCCACCGACCACTAATCATAGAAGAATAATACAAACTGTTACTCTTATCTTGGAATTTTGATTTTACCTCCCCAGCTCCTCTCCCCCCTCTCAAAACTGACTACTATTTTCTGTTTTTTGTCACCTGTCGTATTTACTTCATCATCCTACCCTGCCTATGTATATACAGTGCCTACAAGTAGTATTCAACCCCCTGCAGATTTAGCTGGTTGACACATGCGGAATTAACGTGGCATTGTGACATTTGGACTGTAGATCAGCCTGGAAGTGGGAAATGCAGTGGCACAAACTTTTTTTTTTTTTTTTTTTAAAGCGTTAAAAGTTAATTCAGAGGGTCATTTATTATTCAACCCCTCAAACCACCAGAATTCTGTTTGGTCCCCCTAAAGTATTAAGAAGTAGTTCAGGCACAAAGAACAATGAGCTTCACATGTGTAGATTAATTATCTCTTTTGCCAGCCTTTTCTGACTATTTTAAGACCCTCCCAAACTTGTGAACAGCACTCATACATGGTCAACATGGGAAAGACAAAGGAGCATTCCAAGGCCATCAGAGAAGATCGTGGAGGTCACAAGGCTGGCAAGGGGTACAAAACCCTTTCCAAGGAGTTGGGCCTACCTGTCTCCACTGTTGGGAGCATCATCCGGAAGTGGAAGGCTTATGGAACTACTGTTAGCCTTCCACGGCCTGGACAGCCTTTGAAAGTTTCCTCCCGTGCCGAGGCCAGGCTTGTCCGAAGAGTCAAGGCTAACCCAAGGACAACAAGGAAGGAGCTCCGGGAAGATCTCATGGCAGTGGGGACATTGGTTTCAGTCAATACCATAAGTAACGTACTCCACCGCAATGATCTCCGTTCCAGACTAGCCCGTAAGGTACCTTTACTTTCAAAGCGTCATGTCAAGGCTCGTCTACAGTTTGCTCATGATCACTTGGAAGACTCTGAGACAGACTGGTTCAAGGTTCTATGTCTGATGAGACCAAGATCGAGATCTTTGGTGCCAACCACACACGTGACGTTTGGAGACTGGATGGCACTGCATACGACCCCAAGAATACCATCCCTACAATCAAGCATGGTGGTGGCAGCATCATGCTGTGGGGCTGTTTCTCAGCCAAGGGGCTTGGCCATCTGGTCCGCATCCATGGGAAGATGGATAGCACAGCCTACCTGGAGATTTTGGCCAAGAACCTCCGCTCCTCCATCAAGGATCTTAAGATGGGTCGTAATTTCATCTTCCAACAAGACAACGACCCAAAGCACACAGCCAAGAAGACCAAGGCCTGGTTCAAGAGGGAAAAAATCAAGGTGTTGGAGTGGCCTAGTCAGTCTCCTGACCTTAACCCAATTGAAAACTTGTGGAAGGAGCTCAAGATTAAAGTCCACATGAGACACCCAAAGAACCTAGATAACTTGGAGAAGATCTGCATGGAGGAGTGGGCCAAGATAACTCCAGAGACCTGTGCCGGCCTGATCAGGTCTTATAAAAGACGATTATTAGCTGTAATTGCAAACAAGGGTTATTCCACAATATATTAAACATAGGGGTTGAATAATAATTGACCCACACTTTTATGTTTAAAATTTATAAAAATTCAACTGAGCAACATAACTTTTTGGTTTGTAAGATTTATGCTTCTGTTAATAAATCATATTCTCGTTTGCAGTTTGAAGGCTCTAACTTATTTGCATCTTATCAAACCACCTAAATCTGCAGGGGGGTTTGAGATATTTTGTCTTCAGAATTTGTGTCATTACTAGCCTGATGAAAAGGCCATAGTGTCTCGAAAGCTTGCTTTAATTTACCATCTTTTCAGTTAGCCATTAAAAGGTATCAACCACTGAGGAGTCTCAGATTCTAATATTTTTCAGGACAGTAACAAGTATCTGTTCTTATGTGCATTAATTGTCATCTGAGAGAACATACAAGGGGACAATTCTAATATTGCCTGTGGCATTACGCTTACATTGTTCTTATTAGATTGAAGTCTCCCTATTGCTTTTGGACCCACTTATTATTTTCACCGGGGAATACCTGGCTGCTACCAGCTAGATGCATTGGTCCCTTACATCCTTTTACAACACCAAGACTGCGTTGGTAATGAAACTTTGATAAGTTTCCCTTTTCCTTTCTCTCTCTTTTCCTTACTTATTTTCTTTTCTTTATTTCTCCTCTTTTTTATCCCATTCTCCCCATCAGGAGTGATATGCACATTACTGACTCCGTTGTATGTTAATTAACAGTTTCTGTTTAACCCTTTCTTCAGTATAGATTGGACACCATTATTATTGGGCACTGACACAAGCGCACGCATAGTTGCACCAATACGCTAGGTACGAACCCGTGTCTAGGATTATCATTTTTTTATCTGTTATTTTGTTCTTGTATGCATTGTGATGACATACACATATATAGTACTAGTAGTACTGCCCTTTTGTATTTTTTTATTTGGTCTTTTATGCAGTTTCTTTTCATTGTACATATGAATATTCATGTATCCACTCTAAGTTTGTTATGTATGTTGTTTAATTGCACAGATAAACAGTCGTGTGATGAAGGCAGTAATTATGCCGAAACGTCAATAATTCTGAATAATTCTGTTTGGACTGTTTTTTTCTCATCTACATGGACTGCTGATCAACTTGATCCTTTGACACTCAAATCATATCCTTTGTCTTATGACACATTTTTGAGTGCCGTGGCTTTTCTTCTCTTAGTAGTCAGGCTGGGGCAGTCTGGATACACTTGGGCTCTCTTATTCGATAGCTGGACTCAAACTGCTCATTTTCATTTGGGCGTTCACAGCCATTCTACCCAGAATTTGGAAATTAAAGGGAATCTGTCATTAGGATTTCACAAGCCAATCTATATGTGAATGTCGCTCTTTCAAAAACAAGTGCAGCAATACCCTTACATTGCCAGACCTCTTTTCTATTCTTGAGAAATCAGCAGAAGAATCGATAGGCTGAAGAGCAATCGTAGATCAGAAGCCTGCGTCACTCCAGCTCTATTCCTTGTACAATGCCACCTCCTCCTGCTTGACCAGCGACTCCTATAGATGCCTGTAAAGCACAGGGTCTGAGCACAGTCTGATGTACACAAAGGCCTTCAGTCTCCTAATCCAAATTTGAGGTCATTTATGAGGCTGCTGACCTCACATCAGGAGACGCCGCGTCAGTTTGTGCATTGTGGGCCATGTTTCATGGATGGTTGAATGAGACCTATGGTGAGCTACAGATAGGGTCATCCACTACTAAACTATCTGAATCCATGAGCTGAAGGCATCTTTCAGGGTTACAGTAAATCCCAGTCTGATTAGTATTACCTGTGCTAGAGCAGTAAAACTGGAACGAACCGCTGGATAAACCTAAAAGACGGCCAGGGAACACCTGACAGACAGCAACGTAGCAATGATGGCAGGAATGTGTGTTGGTTCTTATGTTTTCTAACATGGGGTGACAGGAAGGCAAGTTAATCAATATTTAGAAAAAACTACGATCCATCTCTTAATGCAAAAGGTCAATCAAGCCTGTAACTGGTGACAATCTAGCGCTAATGAATGGGAATGGTGGTAGAGTCATTACACGCCATGTTGCGTCTGCTCTCATCTAACGAGGGAAGCAGCTGCTGGACGTTCTGCAGACACCATGGCAGCATCACTAGGACAAGAAGTTCTTGGAGATGTTACAATGAAAGCACTGGGGTTTCCAAGTCTACATGACATCAGCCATCAGAAGCCATTAAATATTTCACAAATTGCTTTGTAAAGCAACATGGACAGCAACAGGTTCCTATAAAACAATGCAAAGGAAAAGGACGGACATCATCAGAGAATGCTGGACAGCAATCTGGAAACAATACACTTGGATAAGAGAAAGCTGCAGACCATCTGTACAGGATGGGGAAGATTTATCCATCAAATACTGACATAGATACACTGAAAACTACAGCGCCCTCCAGTGGCCATAGAGATCCCATATACAGTAGTAGGACATTGGACTTCTTTGGCCTTTGAAACTACAGCAATTCATTGTGGCTTAATGTATAGAAATCCTGCTGGAATGTTAGCCCATGCGGATGGTCAGCTGCTGCAAAGGTTAAAAATGGTGACAAGGTGTGCTGATTATTCCAGATATATTATGCACCAGCACTCCACAATAGAGGGATTAATGCATATATGGGCAATCGTCACTCCACAAAACTCAAAGGAATCTGTCAGAATATTTTTGCTAAGAAACCTGAGCATAATGTAGGGGCAGAGAGCCTGATTCCTGTGATGCATCACTTACAGGACTGCTTGGTGCAGTTTTGATAGAATCCCTGTTTTCTCCACTGCAAATATAGCAGAGGTTAGATGCTGACCTGTGAATGATCCTGAACACGGAGCTGTGTATAACCCTGCTCACACCCAACTGGCAGCTCCCAGTGTATACTGTACATTGTTAGCAAGCTGCCAATCAATGGTGGGGTGGAGTTACACAAATTAGCTGGACTGGATTACTCAGGACACCTAGTCCAGCAGTAATCTCCAGCTAATAACACTATATTGAAAATACAGCACACAGTCTAATAAGGGACAATCCTGGAATCAAGGTCTCTTCCCCTACTTTATGCTGCTCTCAGATAAAATGGTAAAAACCTGTTGAAAGATTCCCTTTATATCACTGTAGATTTAAATAATTTCATTCTATAGAAAAGTTTTATTACATATGTAAATGCATGGTTCTCAGCACATCCTTGGCGTGAGCAGGCGATCAGCGCAGCGTTCTACCCACTCAACTAGCATCCTCCACCCATTCTCCTTATATTGATTAATGTCACTATGAATTGAATCCCCAGCCCTACACAGTCTGATGATACGGGAGCCGAGCAATCGTGCAGAGTTTATGTATGGACCCTCCTATTACTCAGGATCACACAGTAACAGGTGAGGGATGCTGACAGAGGGATGGGAGTGTGCCTGCTATATAGATTTCACTACTTCTAATATATAAGTATGATCTTAATATAGGCAGAGCTCCTTATAAGAATGTATAAGCGGCGTAGTTTGAGGAGTGTTTATTTTTTTTTTTTAGTTGGGGGGGGGGGGCGTGGTTGGATGCAGACAGACTCCCTTATTTTTGCAGCCTTATGATTGAATAAAGCATAGGTTTTCCATGTACTTTATTTCTCACCTGGAGTTTAAAATAAATATGAAGCAGACATATGACTTCAGAATAGAGATGAAGAGGGAGAGTCTTTCAAGCTGGTTTTGAGCAATTTGTTACCAGTTTGAACAGAGCCGCTACAACCCCCCTAAACAAAAACATTGTACTCATGTCAGGGACAGGAGTAAGATTTGTGGGGTGGTATATCCCTACTTGTGATGAATTTGACGCCCCGTCACACCCAGGTCCTGCCCCATCTACGCCCACTTGTCAGGTCTAACAAAATTTGGGTTGAATCGTTTTGCACACTCACATTGTAAGAACGCAGACAGTGTAGATCTCGTCATCTGAAGTGATAATGCCAAATATCGTCATATCCAGACCAGAAACTGACAAGTATAAATATTTCGTAATGTGTCATATTTGCAACAGGATAGTCCACACTATGGCTGCCTTCACACTGCATAGTTTCTGATCCTTGTCTATCTGTTTTAAAATGGATAGCCATGGATCAGTTTTGGTCTCCCATGTATCCCTATGAGCACGGATTGGTCCCAATCAGTGTGTGTCAGTTTTGTCAATGATCTGTTTGTGTCAATTTTTTTCATGCACCCAGAATAGGAGACTGCTCCGATTTTAGGCTGCCTTGAAAATCACTGACACAAACAGACAGACGTGGATCTATAGCTGTCCATGTCAAATAACATGGAGCTCTATGGAGCGGATTCATACAGATCCGCAAAAAAAATGATCTGTGAAGCCGATACGTTTCGCTGTACTGAGCATGCTCAGAAGCAAGGTACAGCTTCTTCCCGCCCTATCTCTGTTGACGGATGACTTGCATAAAAAAAAATTAAAAAAAACGGCCCATGGACATCAGTTGGCATCAGTTGGCACAGATCAGTGCCTGTCCGTGTGGTCCCTGAAATTCAAGATCCACACGGATGTAAAGATTATGCAGTGTGAAGCCAGCCTAATACAACTGGTGCAATAGTCTGATGGTGGGTTTACACACTTCAATCATTGTGTCCAATATCTGAACAGATCTCTGGTTGCAGTGAAATCATGGACACATAGTTCCATTTTGTGGCTGTGTACAAATGGAGCAAAATGTCCATGATTTCACTGCAACCAGAGATCTGTTCAGATATTGGACACAATGATTGAAGTGTGTAAACCCACCATGAGGGAGCAGCAGCTCCATCCCCATCAGTGATTCACTGTCCTGATGAGGACTTGGGTTATGTGAATTCTAACCACAGCGTCAAAGACAACGAGGACTTCACAATGTAGACTGCAGGGCCTGACCTCTGCTTCACACAACACCTGACATTAGCCTCATCAGTAACTGGGATCTAATTGTATCCAGCGAGCAGGATTAAATATTAATGAGATTATTGAACACAGAGGCCGAATTCTGGGTCTCTTCTGAGCAGACGTCACTGGAGACTCTTTGTTTTGAAATTGGAAAGCTGCGTTCACATGCGGCGTAATTGCTGTGTTTTTCCTTGTACAACTTAGCGCTGATAAAAAAAAAAAAAAAACACACGGTGCATTCACACGCTGCGTTATTTTACAGCCGCAGTTTTCTCCCAGGAGGCGCAAGAGGGAAGTGGTGTCACACAGGAAGGGATGGGGGGGGGGGGGGGGGGAGAGAAGAATCCTGTGTTCCCCCACAGTGTGACACGTCGGGGCTGAAGTCTTGCTTTCCCAGTGTGTCTACATACACTGTGAAAGCAGAATAAAAGTGAAAATAATGTATTGAAAATAAAAAAATAAATGCTCACCTGTCCGCCAGCTGTCTGGGACCCAAGGAGAAGACGTCCGATCGCTGCCAGGACCTTAAAGATCTGCGATTGGCTGGTAGCGATCACGTGATATGTTGGACGTCTTCTTCTCGGGTCCCGGACAGCCGGCAGACAGGTGAGCATTTTTTTTTATTATTAATACATTTTTTTTCTCTTATTTCGCTTTCGCAGTGTTTGTAGATCGTGTATGTAGACACACTGGGAAAGCAAAAACATCAGCCCTGATATGTGACATGGGGGATGGAACACAGAATTCCTCCTCCCTCATGTGACATCACATCCTGCGCCCGCGTTTATAGGCGCTAGAACTGCACATTGTCTGAACGGTGATGTGTAATTCCACCACTTATAATGGGGCCTATGGAGAAAAGCGTGCGCTATTAAGCGCAAACAATTGACACTTTCATTCTTTTTACGCGCACGGTATCAGCCCCAAAAGTGCAGCCGAAAATAGTGCAGCGTCTGAACGGCAAAAGTGAATTTCCATTCACTTTGTCTGGAAACACAGATGTGCTTTTTGGGGGAAAAGCACACGTAAAAAGACACGAAAAATACACAGTGTGAACGCAGCCTAATACTCAATTTGGAACCAGTTACAACGGTTCTATAAAAAAAAAAAAAACACTAAGTATACACCAAGGCGGCTGCAGACAATCTGATTATGTTTAGAAGTATCCATTCATATTAAGCTACAGTACTTAGGAAAACATTCATTTTGGCTGTGTGTCACTGAACTAAGGCTGCATACTCGCGATCAGTATACGCAGCGTCTTGCCACTGCATCCAAAACGCTGCGTAGTACAGTATCAGCATAGTGGATGGGATTTCAAGAAAGCCCATCCTCACTATGCTTAATCCGACCACAGCGATCTTTTAGCATCCATTACACAATACATAGCAGGGACACATATATAAGATTATCTCAGCACAGGAGATGTGGTATGATCAGATCATGTCCCTGTACGGTCAGACACATCCATTACACAGTACATAGCAGGGACACATATATAAGATTATCTCAGCATAGAAGATGTGGTATGATCAGACCATATCCCTGTAAAGTCAGACACAGCCATTACACAGTACATAGCAGGGACACATATATAAGATTATCTCAGTACAGGAGATGTGGTATGATCAGACCATGTCCCTGTATGGTCAAACACATCCAATACACAGTACATAGCAGAGACACATATATAAGATTATCTCAGCATAGAAGATGTGGTATTATCAGACCATATCCCTGTAAAGTCAGACACATCCATTACACAGTACATAGCAGAGACACATATATAAGATTATCTCAGCACACGAGATGTGGTATGATCAGACCATGCCCCTGTCCAATCATTTTAGTTGTGCATGCATATATTTTGAGTTTCATTCAATATCTTGTCATACCATGCCTGATGAAGAGACCTGAGTCGTCTCGAAAGCTCGCCTTATAACATCACTGATTTTATTTTTGTTAGCCATTAAAAGGTATCACAACTACAAGATTTGTATCTTGTTTCTCACACGGAGAGCAATCAACATTTTCTCAACTGGCTAACACGGTACCAAACCTTTTCCTGTACGGTCAGACACATCCATTACACAGTACATAGCAGGGGCACATATATAAGATCTCAGCACAGGAGACGTGGTATGATCAGACCATGTCCCTGTAGTCAGATGCAGCCATTACACAGTACATAGCAGGGACACATATATAAGATTATCTCAGCACAGGAGATGTGGTATTATCAGACCATGTCCCTGTACAGTCAGACATGGCCATTACACAGTACATAGCAGGGACACATATATAAAAGATTATTTTAACACAGGAACACATTTATTTGTGGAAATTATTATTCCAAGATCTATTAAGTAAAATAGACTTGAAAATTAACTTTGTTCATGGGAAAACCCCTTTGATTCATTTTTGCATTTCTAGGAGGAACAACAGGGGAAGGTGAGAAAAGATGCTCCAGAACGGTGCTCGCACAGAGAGCCAAGTGTGATCAGATTGGGAGCTTTAAGGTTCTTTCACATCTGCATATAATAAGAGAGAAAAATAAAAGGTGTGATTTCCATCCACAAGTCGGATGAGTGAAGTGTGTTTGGGATTCCGTCATGTGAGTGTGCAATTTTTTATCTCGCTTAGCATCCGTATGATATTCGTTTGTTGTGTGGCACGGTGGCTCAGTGGTTAGCACTGTGGTATTGCAGAGCTGGGGTCCTGGGTTCAATTCCACCAATGACAACATCTGTAAGGATGTCATTGTGTTTATGGGTTTTCTCCGAGTTCTCCGGTTTCCTCCCACATTTCACAGATATACTGATAGGATATTTAGGTTGTGATCCCCAATGTGAACAGTGTTGCATATGTATCGTAAGCACTATGGAATTAACAACACTACATAAATGAATTATTATTATTATTTTGTCTCTAACTTATTCTACAAGCATTTAAAGTGCTCTGGGTTACAAAATGATAATGTATCTACAAAATGGACGGTATCTGGATAGTCCATGTGCCGTTTGTGTTTTTTTCTTGCACTCAGACTGGCATTGGCGAGTCTCAGACGTTTTATGTGACCATACGCAGCATGCTGCAAGTTTTTCCTTAGGCTGAATATAGCGGAGAAACAAAACAATAAATAAAAAAAATGGCAGATCAGTGCCGCCTCATTGAATACCATTGGTTATTGCTCTCGGCGTATTTATACGCAGATGTGAGCGAAGCCTCTACATTTTGTGAGCTTTGTCTTATTGAAGTTTCACAACATTTTATTGCAGAGATATCAGGTTTATGGAGCTGACAGCACAGACATCAAAGGGAACGATCTGGTTAAACCGTTCAGAGCAGCTGAACTGGGCGCAATCCAAACATTAAAAGTTGGCTGTGCGTAATTTATTGTTAAGTACGCACTAATAAACTCTACCCTTTTTGCACATACAGCTTGAAAGCCATTATTTGGTTTTAAGCAGGGAGTGGAGAGGCAATAATAGCGAGGGACGGCACAGGGAAAATATATTATTTGTAATAACTTCTCGAATGTTGAAGTTGGCTGATGTCTGTATTTTTGCATCTGCTTCAGGCAGTGTACAGTGTGATCTTTAATAACATGCTGATCCCACAAATACAACGTAAAGGCAGCGACAACCCCCACTCCCCTTTCCTGCCTCTCCCTGAGGTCACAAAAGGGACAATGCAAAGCGCAGCGATGTGACTGTGACACTAAATATTGTACATTGGGTAAAAACCAACAAAACCAAAACCACCTACATAACCCCATACAATAGATTGTAAAATTCCTTAGAACTTTTGTAGGTTCAGCACTTATTTAGGAAGTTTATAAAAAAATACATATGTACGAAATTCCAGTCGAAAAAAATAATCAACTATGATACCTGATCACAACAAGCAGCATATTTATTGTTAAGGTAAGCGACTATTGTGAGCTACCTAGAAACATGGATATTCAGATGGAAAAATCAGCCTGCGGGACAACCCCACGGGCGGCCCGCCTGCGGGACAACCCCACGGGCGGCCCGCCTGCGGGACAACCCCACGGGCGGCCCGCCTGCGGGACAACCCCACGGGCGGCCCGCCTGCGGGACAACCCCACGGGCGGCCCGCCTGCGGGACAACCCCACGGGCGGCCCGCCTGCGGGACAACCCCACGGGCGGCCCGCCTGCGGGACAACCCCACGGGCGGCCCGCCTGCGGGACAACCCCACGGGCGGCCCGCCTGCGGGACAACCCCACGGCCGGCCCGCCTGCGGGACAACCCCACGGCCGGCCCGCCTGCGGGACAACCCCACGGCCGGCCCGCCTGCGGGACAACCCCACGGCCGGCCCGCCTGCGGGACAACCCCACGGCCGGCCCGCCTGCGGGACAACCCCACGGCCGGCCCGCCTGAGGGACAACCCCACGGCCGGCCCGCCTGAGGGACAACCCCACGGCCGGCCCGCCTGCGGGACAACCCCACG
The DNA here is from genome assembly GCA_033576535.1 of Allobates femoralis. Lineage (NCBI taxonomy): Eukaryota > Metazoa > Chordata > Amphibia > Anura > Aromobatidae > Allobates > Allobates femoralis. The sequence goes on from JARQOC010000002.1 coordinate 110,437,353, forward strand.
GCCGGCTCGCCTGAGGGACAACCCCACGGCCGGCCCGCCTGAGGGACAACCCCACGGCCGGCCCCCGCCTGAGGGACAACCCCACGTGTTTTCTTGAATTTTCAAGACAAGCCACTCCCAAAGGACATGTCTTATGGGCAATCGCATCCTGGGCATGCACTGTATGTCATATGCATGCGTATCAAATGCAGCATTGCGCACCCATAAACAATAATGTTTTTCTTTTATGCACTTGCGCGCATGCGGATGCTTGCGCATTTTACGGGCATCAAAAAATTCAACATGTTGCATTCGCCGGCTGCCAAAAAAAACATGCACAGGGACGCATACACATATACTGATGCCAACGCAGGTCCCTGCGTTCACCTGCGCACACCATGTAAAAGAAAGGTGCGCAATACACTTGCGGATTAAAAAAAAGAACTACACAGCATATGCTGCGTTTTAAAACGCAAATGCGACGCCGGCCTTGGGAAAAGGTGAAAAATGCTGCAAAAATGAAGAAGACAAGCCGCAGATATGAAACTGCTTCAAATCTGAAAGGAATAAAACAAGCTAATAATATGGAGCTATCAGATGTTCAATGGAGATTAGAACTTGGAGAGTCACTTGCAGAGAAGAATCTGGGTTTACTTGTAGATCAGACTAAAGGCCCCGTTACACGGTATGAGATTGTGAACGATATCGCTCAAACGTCACGGGTTTGGAGTAGTTCAAATGACATCATTAGTACGTTGTTGT